>FR990129.1:11341071-12010357 GCA_905404295.2 Ochlodes sylvanus
AGTTTGCGGAGTTGAAATCAATATGCCAACCCGAAGCCCAAGGGAGGTCCGAGAGGAACAGCTAAAAGACAAGACTATTCAGCGAATAATACAGTCACTAGAAGATGCACATTTCATCGAAGATGCTGTCTATTGGAGCAATAAAGGATACTTCACAAATAATGGTCTTTTGTATAGGCAAAACTCGGATAGCGACAACGACGATGCTCAACTTTTCGTTCCAGAACATGAATGGACGAATGTACTAGCGGTTTATCATGATGACCCATTGGCTGGACATTTTGGCTCAGAGAAGACATACCAAAGAATAAGCCAAAGGTATTTCTGGAAGGGAATGAGACGATACATTGATAGTTACATTCGTAACTGCACACAATGCCAGCGATATAAGCCATCAAATAAAAAACCGGCAGGCTTACAACAAACCACAGTAATGTGTAAGGAGATATACGTATGTAACGTATATTTATCTCCTTTTATTAAAAAACTTTTTTTTTATAAAAGGAGATAAATATACGTATTTTCATTTACTAATACTAGACCCATTTTTGCAGAATGAATGTAAAAATATAACATGTCCACCTTTATTGTAAAAACAACATATCGCGGGCTTCAAGCCAGAGCGTATAAAAAAAACTATATTTTTTATTAAGTCAATCATTTCTATTTATATCGATACACAACCTCCACTTTTTCATGTTTAAAGGATAATTGTTTTTTGAAAATTAAGCAACATTAAGCGCTATTAACACTGTCGACTAGTCGCCGGCGACTTAGTCTCCCGGCGACCAAGACATAGGCAAAGTCGCTCGGACGACCGACGACCAAGTGCGTAAACACCTATTTAAACTATAGTAAGTCACAGTCGCCATCGACCGAGTCGCCGGCGACTAGTCAACAGTGCGTAATAGCGCTAAAGAAAAGCACCTGAAACTTGGAAAAAAAACATGACAAAACAGAAAAAATAGCGGCGAAACAAACACATCAACGAAAAAGTATACCGGCAAAAAAGTGTAGTACTGAAAATTGAAAGTGTCATCGAGCTTGTCACACAAAAATTGATAAAAGTGCAAGAGAAAATCTTCATGCATCATTTTGGAGTTTAGGGAGTCTTTGACAGACAAAGGGATTTTATACACTCTAACGTATCTTCAACTGAAGCAAAACAGCGAGTGATCAATTCAAGACGTAAATTTACACTGAATTACAGTTTCAAGGTAAATTTATGTCTAACCTTATTTCCTTCGTACATTAGATATCAGTGACAAGATGGTCCGAACTGCTTTGAAGAAAGCGCGCTGAGGAGTAGGTAATATTCCATTCTCTGACAAAAGAGGTCGTCACACACCACAAACAAATTATACCAAGACGACTTAAAGTTTGCGAATGATCAAATAGATTCATTTCCGAAAGTGCCTTCACACTGGTGCCGCCAATACACAAAAAAGATTTACTTAGAGACAACCATTAACAAAGAAAAAATGTACGATTTATAGAAGCAGCATTGTTTGATGAATAATAAGAAACCAATTGGCAAGACTTCCTATAAGGAACTAGTTTTGAAAAAAAATATAAGTTTTCACAAACCAAGAAAGGACCAATGTTGGTGTAATAAATATGAGCAATTAACGGAAGAGGAACAAAAGGTTTGAATTTTTTATGTCACCTGGGTACGCGAATATACATATAACTAGCTGACCCAGCGAAAAAAAGAAAATATTATATAATATAATATCGAATATCGAACATTGAAATATCGGCTTCCTTTGACGACAGTGCTACACAAGCTTGTTTCCGACATTCCCAATTAATCATCGAGTTTCCGCATCTAACAATAAATCCAGAGTAAGATTTCCTATCTTTGATGTTCCCTCCCCAGTCAGCATCAACAAATCCCGTGATGTCCTGCACCGGTGACTTGGAAAATATCAAACCGAGATCCCTTGTACCTTGAAGGTACCTCAAAATATGTTTAGCGGCTTTCCAATGACGTTCCTTAGAACAAGAATTATACTAGCCAAGAAATTTACCGCCGCCGCAATATCCGGGCGTGTGTTACAAGCCAAATATGTATGTATTAAAATCTATAATAAAATTCCGTTCGAATTGACGGAAATGCCATACTGTAAATTTAAAAATCATGTCAAAGGCATTCTTATGACGAAAGGTTATTACAAACTTGATGATTATTTTAAAGATAAAAATGCTTGGACATGAGTTTGATATTCTAGCTAGTAAGTAGTAATAAAGTGCTATCTGTAATGTGAGTAGCAAAAAAAGCTTCTTGGAAGTTTCTTGCCGCTTCTTCTTCCAAGACTACTCATGGTAGGGATTTGTCGAAGCGATGGCGTAGATTGACTTTCGAAAAGTGTTTGTAAAAAACCAACTTCGAATAAATTTCATTTCATTTCATTTCATTTCAATAGTTAAGCGACCCTATGAGCGCTTGATAACTACGAGAGTCTTGGCCGGACAAGAGCTTACCTCAGAATGTGCGGCAGAAGTTACTACAGGAGGATTCACGTCAAGGTTGTAGTACATCGTCTTCAGCGGACTCGGCATTGACTGTTAGTAAGAAACTGAATGGGATCAAAGACAAAAACATAAAAATTAAATGCTTTAAGTGTGGAAAATATGGACATAAGAAACCAGACTGTCCTGAAAGAAAGAAAACAGATTCGACTTCAAAACCGAAGGACGTCGTGACCCTGTCTTCCTTCAGCATCGGGGACTCCTTCAATCCGACGGAGTGGTACATCGACAGTGGGGCATCTTCACATATGACTTTTCAAAAACACTTTTTTAAAAAAGATTTAATTTTTTAACCCCATATTAATGCTGCAGCTTCTTTGTCTAATTGGCTGTAGCCCTTTTCTGCTTTTGTTAGTGACCGTGAAGCAAATTCTATTGGTCGTTCAGTCTTATCCAGCATAATGTGCGATAGCACAGCTCCAATCCTGTAGGTGAAGCATCTATAGCCAGTGTAACTGGTAAGTTTTCATGGAACGGCGTAAGTACTTTTTCTCCACAAATTTCCACTTTTAGTTCTTGGAACACCGTTTCACATTCTTTAGTTCATGTAAATTTTGTATCCTTTTGTAATAATTTGTAAAGCGGATTTAATTTTGATGCAAGATTAGGGATAAATTGTTGGTAATAATTTATCATTCCCAGAAATGTGCGTAGTGAAGAAACATCTGTAGGTCTAGGACTATTCTTTATGTCATTTACTTTTTACTGTATAATTTATCTTTAAATCGACATTGACTTGCCATGTGGTTCCCTTTTCCACAGCGGAAACAATTAATTTTTCTTTCATTCATATTTCTTTTATATGTATTCCGTGTATTGTTTGTATTTCTCGTATTATATGTATTTTTAATATCATTTTGTTTATTTGTACCGTATGTATTTGTATAGCCACCGTTTGTACTTTTATGCTTCTCATTTATTGAAATTTTATTAATATTTGCATCATGACCCATTTCTTTTGTTTCACACTTGGATGTTTCTATTGCCATTGCAATCTTTACAATGTCCTCAAACTTTGTACTAGGAGGTTCTTGTAATAACCGTTCCTTAATTTCAGTATTGCGCAGTCCCCGTATGAATTGAACGCGCAGGTGGGTATCAAAGGTGGTTTGTTTGCAATGGTTGCAAATAAAGTTGCATTTTCCACCAATTTCTTTAACACAACCACACAACACGAACTTGAAAGCATTGCCAACTGCTTTCAAGTTCGTGTTGCTGCCTGAGACAGAATTTATGTTGTTGTGCAACCTCACCTGGCTCCGGTGATATATGATTTTGTAGAATTTTTATTAGGTCCTCAGAGGATTTTGATTCTGGGGTATCTGGCGCAGTAATATTCTTTAACACCTGGTAGTATTTTGGGCCAATGCAATTTAAAAATATTTGTATCTTAGTTGTTACGTCTTTAACCCCCTTTAAGGTTATGTAGTTTTGTAATCTTTGTAGATAACTCGAGAACGATTCCTTTGCCTCGTCATATGCTTGCACTGTAATGCCGCTTAAATGTTTTGGTTGATCACGGCTTTGTAAAGCCTCTGTAGGTTGGCCTGCTGTATTTGCATCTCCCGCATGGTCTCCATCATTTGCGTCAATATTTGTGATAATTGTGATTCCATCGTAATTGTTTTCTTTGGTAAGGATAAAGGAATTTGTGAAGCGGGTTATCATCACAGGACAGGCACCCCTGGAGCGATAGGAACGAAAGGGTGATGCAGGACCACGTGGGAAAATTTTTTCTTACACTTACTTTCTTGCTTATTCTTCCGAATTTTCTTCGTTCCACACTTCTCGTCGCCAGATTTGTTGTGTATCAAGGCTTATGACGAATCTAAATGACCTTATGGATGTATTACTTTTATTTGATAACTGGAGGTTTACAATGGTGGCAAGATGGCAGAATGGAATATATTACAAGATACAAGACAAGCTTAGCGTCAGCGATGACATTAGACGATCGTACGAGATTGCAGAGTAGCCTGATAGTTAAGAACTGTCAGGTGCACAGAGTAGTCAATGCTGTGATATATATATGGTCGTGACAATACCTATTGTAAAACATACCTCTATAATGTATAATATCATTGTATAATATCATTGTCTATAATGGAATCATTTTGACACTACAAAATGCAAAAACTCACAAATTTCTACGTAATCAATTTTAGACGTTACGGCCTTGCCATAAAATCTATAACTGCAACTTTGGAAGTCAGGAATTCACAAAGAATCACTCAGCTACACAAGTTATTTTTATTTAATAGATATATTTAAAAAAACAGCATACAATATTTTACAGAACTCATTTTCACCATGTAATTAACTTTATCAAATCATGGAAGGTTAATAAAATATGTAGATAGGTATAGTCCAACCCGTAGGTT
This sequence comes from Ochlodes sylvanus, assembly GCA_905404295.2. NCBI lineage: Eukaryota > Metazoa > Arthropoda > Insecta > Lepidoptera > Hesperiidae > Ochlodes > Ochlodes sylvanus. The sequence continues at coordinate 11,345,985 of FR990129.1, forward strand.
CGGGTATCTTTATGAACTTATTGAAATAAGAGAAACAACTGAAGGTGATCCAAATATCATTGTCAAAAAATCATTGGAGTGAAAACCACACCCAACTCGGTTAGGCCGTTCCTGAGATTAGTGCGTACAAAGGCAAAGACAAACAGACAAAAAATCTAACAATGTTTTAGGTTCTATTGCATTAATTAATTTTAATAAAGTTTAATAAAGGTCCCCAATAATAGTTTTTATAAATCTTCAATGTTCCAGTTAAATTTTCATAAAAATATGTTATAAATAACTAAATTAACACAGAATTAAGGTTAACACTATGTTTAATTTTATTTGCTACCATTTTGTATACAACCAATGACATTATAAGTAAAAATATACAACACATACTGTCAATTGACTTACATCGCCATATTGAAAAATATAAAGTATAGAAAAATGTATTTAATCTTAACTCTTTACAAGGTGATTCGTACTTGAGATATTAATAGGGGGTTATCAGTATTCGATTCTCTTTCCAAATATCTAATTAAAAAGGATGCTTAAAATTTTCATGTCCTCGAGTATGTCAAGTGAATTAAAAATCGCCCAGCAGAAGAACAATAATAGAAGCTTTAATTGATCATCGGATCACCCGATCGTAGTCTGATCTAGCAATCTTAGCAAAGCCACGGGCCCCATCCGAAAGGGACCTCAGCTCGAAGGTGCCCCGACTCGAAGGTCGTGAACACAGAAAGAAATTGAATGACAGGATCATTCAACTATTACACTAATTAGTTAAATTCATAATAAAAACTATAACGTTAATACGCTTTTTTATATTGATGCAAATGGAATAGTTACGCCAATCAGTATCTAATTCAGGTCTAACATTCCAAAAAACGATCTTAGGTAGATATGTTTTGAATGTTCTTCGTAGTAATACCCTTCACGGACCTGATTATCCACCGACCGAAGGTAGCTGGCAATAGAAGTCTGGTTAGGTATTGATAGTTGACAAGATTATAGCTTCGAATAAATCAATAAATAGATCAAACTAGGAATGATCAGTCACTTATCTATTACCTACAAGCAGTCGAGTTAAAAAAATCATATTTAAGTTACTTTTAACTACTGACTTACTACGATTATTTAATTTAGTATTAGTCTACTTTGCAATAATTCCAAGATAAAAGTAATATAAGGGTACCAGACAACAAGTAGGGTAGGGTTGCCTTAATAACTCTCCGTTTTGGGAAATATATTTTGATATACAATTATTTACTATAAATGTATATCATAATGTATCCTTTTTAGAGCAGTATTTGAGGGTATTTAATAAAAAGTCATTTTTGAATTTTTCATCAGCCTGGCCAGGAATTTTTTAGACAACCCACTCGCGATATATTTTCTGATACATTAAATTTGATATTGTGTCTATTTCGGACACCGACTACACAGCCCATACGCTTGATTTTCCGTATTGAATGCATTCTGGCAACTAGCTGAGGTAAGACGAAGCGGGGTGACTAGCTAATTCAACGCTGTGATTGGCCAATTCAACGCCACACACAATATTTTTAACCCCTGTTTACCTTTGAAAAATACTAACTGTACTACTACTATCTGTCCCGGCCGGGAATCGAACCCGGAACCCCTCGCTTGCAGGCAGGGTCTAGTGACCAATATTAGGCTATGGGGTCGTCAAAACTATCAATTATAAAGTGGGCGCGAAGCAATTATTAAAATAAAGACTTGACCCAATGGACTAGCGCGCGGCGATTTTATATTTACGCAGTGCGAGCGGTCTAGCACGACACTTTCATCACCGCACTTTCATGCTCATTAAAAATTCATGGTTAATGAGTGACTACCCGATATTTTGTCTCTCGTTCTAGCTTTTAAAACCTGTTAAAGAAGAGGTTCACTGGTCTTTTTCTTGATAAAATTGTGCATGAAGTTGATTTGGATATGAACGATTGTCGAGGTCAAGGGTACGATAATGGTGTCAACATGGTAGGAATAAACAAAAGTGTCTAAACCAGAATTCTGAACCAATATCCTAGAGAATTTTTAACCCATGTGGCTGTCATAGCTGGAGATATCGCCTGATAGATATCGCCTGAGCAAGGAAGCTTTCTTAACCTTATGTGAAGAGCTTGAACAATTGAGTAATTTAAAGCCTACGCAGCGCATTGATGTTCAAACAAAGGCAAGTATTAAATAACATTGTTTTGTTTATTGATCATTTGTGTTTAGGCTTGCTATTCCTATCCCTTATTCTTATATCCTAAACATGTATCTCGGCCTATCAAGTTAAATCTTCGCGCCGTAATTCGACTCGCGCGGCATCGAGAAATTTCTCCGAGACAAGTTGCCGCCGTTGACCGACGTGCGGCGCCAGTGAGCAGTGAAAAAACAACAGCGCGGCGGTTGCAAGCAAATTCAGTGTGCTCCGTACCAAACTTATGCAAATATCAGTTTATTCCGATGGGCCCATCAAAATTACCAATCTAGTGCTGTTAGTGAGTGTATCTGACAAATTATCAAACATCAAAGCGAAGAAATTACGAACAAAAACGATTTGGATCGAGGTGACGCGGTCGAAGGCCGAGGTAAGTACCTATTCATCATCCAAACTATCTACCAAAGCCTTCCCGGGTGCCTCTCCTCGAATATCCCTTCTTGTTCAGCAAGCATTCAACTTATCTTCTATAAAGTATATTCAATTTGGATTTATTTTATAACGACAATAAATAATAATCTTTGTTTCAGGTGCTTGTGGCTTTATTATTCTATGCAACGGGTTCATACCAGCGTCCTGTGGGAGTAGCCAAAAATGTTTCACAAAAAATGTGTAGTGTATATATAAATCAAGTGACTGAAGCTCTTATAGATCCTGCAATGTTGGAGAAATACATATCTTAACCAAGAACACCGACTGCCAGAAAAAATATAATTCAGAAGTCAGTGTAGTGATCACCTAGATGTATATAATATACCTAATATATAAAATTCATCACAACATAATATAATTTTCATTGTTTTGCAGATTTCAATCAAAGTTTGGATTACCCGGTGTAGTTGGTTGTATTGATGGTAGCCATTTTCGCATATTTGGACCACCAAGTGATGAGGAACACCTCTACTACTGTAGGAAACATTATCATTCAATAAATGTCCAAATGGTACGGTGGTACTCATATTCCATAAATATTAAATCAATGTGACATCCACTTCATATCATTGGTAGTAATCAATTAGTTATATGGAAAAAAATATCCTATAGAATCTATAGTATAGATTGACCAGTGAATAAATCTTTTTTTTATTTTCTAGGTCTGTGATAGTGACTGCAGAATTATGTATGTCAATCCTAAATTTGGTGGAGCCAACCATGACTCATTTATTTGGGAGAACAGCCATCTTAACCAATATATGCAATCATTACATCGACATGGTGAAATATGCTGGCTTCTAGGTATTATTGTCACATTATCATAACAATATAATTGTATTTAAATTCTATTATTACAGTTTTTTTCTTTTATTACAGGGGACTCTGGATATCCACTGCGTCCATGGCTGATGACACCATTTTTAAATATCAATGATAACTCTCCCGAAGTATTTTTTAATAAGAAACATAGTACAGCAAGGGTTCTTATTGAAAATACTTTTGGGAGACTCAAAAATCGTTGGCGTTGCTTATGCAAGGACAGAGTATTGCATTACAAGCCTCAAAAGTGTGCTAAAATTATTCAGGTTTGCTGTGTACTGTACAATCTTGCGCTTGACTATAATGTCCCTGAACCAAGTAATTTAGTAAGTAACCCACATAAACCTTTACTGTAGTACATAATATATATTAGAGGAATCTCCATAAACAAGGTTAATTTTTTTTGTTGCAGATCAATCAGCTGAAGAAGAAATTGAAGAAATCTTTAGAGACACCTCTGGAACTGACCTTATTAGAGGTAGAGCATACAGAGATCAGTTAATGCGAAGACTAAGGTTAGGGTTTTAGGTATAAGGAATCTTTATTTCATATAAGACATTTACATCACTTATGAGAGTATTGTTATATTGTCTTATGTGTCAATTTCATAGTTTTTTTTAAGATTACTTAATTGATAAAATTTGTTTGTGATAATATTTTATTTAAATAATTGTTTGAATTTGATGTTTCATTTGCAAGTTTTCCGGTAGATCATAATAATATGGTTTTAAATAAGAAATTAAGATAATTAGAATTCTTTATTTACTAAATAACCTAACAATATAATAAAGATAGTTAAATATACAATGCTCTTTCTTTTCTGACAACAAACTCTTTGTTTACTAAATAATATAGCAGCAGTGATAGCCGTGTGGTAGAACGTTGGACTGCCGAACCGGAGGGTCCGGGTTCAAACCCCGCACGCACCACTAATTTTCAAAAAATATGTGCGTATTAATATTTAATTATCACTTGCTCCGATGAAGGAAAACATCGTGAGGAAACCTGCACACCTGGGAGTTCTCCATAATGTTCTAAAAGGTGTGTGAAGTCCACCAGTCCGCACTTGTCCAGCGTGGGGGCCTATGGCCTATACCCCTCACACTGTGAGAGGAAACCCGTGCGCAGCAGTGGGGACAGTTATGGGTTGTGATGATGATGATGATGATGATGTGTTATTCTGATGTGTTAGCTATATTATTGTAAAGATTCAGCAAAATCCATTCGGTAGTTTTTGCATGAAAGAGTAACAAACATTCATACATCCATACAAACTTTCGCATTTATCATATTAATAGAAATTAGGATACCTATCAATTTGTATGTTCTTTTTTCGTGTCTATTTAAACCTACCTAATCATAGCTAAGTTACTGCATAAAAACAGCCCTATTCGTCCTCTTTCCGAAGGGGGGCGCCACCATGAGATCTCGCAACACCAAATAATTAAGCTAAGACCGCCCATGATTATTATCATACACTGTACTCGCGGATTGTTGCAAAGTAGATCAATACTAACTCAATAACAATACATTTGCGCCACGAATGATACGATTAACATTTGCTTGAGCTTGATATCATCGTTTATTATCAACGACACTACTGGAACACACACACACATAATTACATACACACGCAACTATACCCCGTTTGACTTGTTAACAAATTCAACTGTCTACTACTACTAACTCCATTACGATTTTGTGGTCCTGTAGTGTCGTTGACATTAAACGGATATCACTACAAACATTATTAGATTATTACTCAAGTAAGCACTAATGCAACACATTAATATAGTCCAAATGATGAGTCTTCATGTGTCCCTTCAAGCTACAATTCTGCACAAACGCCTGCCCGCACACAACACAAGAGTACCGCCTATCATTATTGTGTATCCGCATGTGTTCCTTCAGAGTTTTATTCCTAGCGTACGACTTCTTACACACAGTACACTCATACGTCTTCTCCGTGCTATGTTTAGCCATATGAATCTTCAACTCCGTATTAGTGTAGCATTTGTACGAACATATCTGGCATTGGACGTCTCGCACATCTAAATGCATTCGTTTCATATGCAGAGAGAGGCCGTACCGGCGCCTGAACACTGAGTCGCATACATTGCATTTGTACACAAGGGGCGCCAATCCATGAGCTTCGACCATATGCTTATGCTTATTGAAGAAGTCGGCGAACCGTTCCGGACATTTGGGACACTTATTCTTCTTAAGCATTTTGTGCACCGAATCGACATGAGACCTGTACTTATGTCTAGTATCGTACACCTTCTTGCAGCTCTCACAGGGAAACCTTCCCGTCTCGTGCGTGTACTTCATATGAACCTTCAGCCGCTGCTTTGTGACGTAACCAGCTCCACATTGATCACAGACAAAGTTTCTATAATGGACGTTCATATGCCGTTCGATAGCTCCAAATGTTTCAAAGTTACACCCACAACACTGACACTCAAACTCGTTAGACGGAGACATCTTGAATGGAAGCACTCTGTCACCGAAGTCTAGATGCATCTCCTTGTTGTGAACTCTTGTCAGATGAGTCTTCAGCTCGTTCAAGTTCGGTATGTTCTGATGGCACAGGGTGCACTTAAGATTCTGAACGTAGACATATACAACCAGGCAATCGGCTGTGAACTTTTTCAACAGCTTCTTTAAGCTGGTCTTGCATCCATCACTGTCCTGATGATGCCGCAGTATCTCGAAAGTCTCGCATATCTTCCTGCAGTAGAGACACGGGAAGCCAGACCTGGTTTTGGACTGGAAGGCGGTCGCGTTGGAGTTCTCCAGAATAGTAATGACGTTGGTGGTGTGAGCTATCTTCTCCGTGATGTAGATTCTAGAGCCCATTGCGTTGGTGTATCCCTCAGTGAACATACTTTGTATGGTGTGCGCCTTTATTTTCCTACCTGAGATGGATAGCAGAAAAGGCATACTTTTTCAATCAATTTTTATTATGAACTAGTTAAAACTACCAATTAAAAAGGCTAAAAGTAAGAAACGGCCATAGAGACGGCCCTTCTTACTTCTACTAGTGGCGAGCAATAAATAATAGTTCAAAGCCCACAAAAACGGCGCTAGAGTAGTTTGACCAATGTTAGTTAATGAAATTGTTGTATACAAAACCTCTATTGTTCACATAGTTCAAAATAAGTCAGGAAAAATAACCTCACATATTGACATATTACTAATATGTCAATGACCTCACACAATGCTGTTAAATTTATACTCTTCCTACAATAGAGCCACCCTTATTTCATACCTTTTGACGGAAATCTTAAAGTACAGAGATGGTGCTCATAACTTCTAATCTACATGCCACTGAGCTTCATGAAAAATAATTCTAATAATATTATTACCCAATTACATCTCTTCTTTATGGTATTAACACATGGCCTCATAGTAAGTGACATGACCTTGGCCGAAAGATGCGAGTCGCTTTTGCTCTTATTGCCATAGACATTTAAATCTTTTTAATTACTATGATAAGTATAGGCAGAGCCTAAGACCTCGCTCTGACTTGTCTGTTGCCAGTCCTGAGAAAAAGTCGCGCGCTTTATCTAATTTCTATCGATTATTGTGAACAGTTTCATATAATTTTAACCACTATGCAGCGCCTATCACATATTAAGTCACAACACATTTTCGTTGACCGAGAAAGTAAACTTTACATCATCAAGATATACCAGTGGACTTAAACTGTGATACAGAGTCAAAAATATCAACTGAAATTTTAGGTACCATAGTCTCATCCATTGGTCACTATGATACGCCACTAGCAGGGTATGTTTACTTGGATTGGAGGATGGTTAAAAACTTTTGCACCAAATAGTATTCATAGCACTAATCTTCAAATAACTTACTAATATTATCGAATTACCCAACATGGAAATTTATAAGTCTATAACTAATAACGCCATCTAGTATCACTCAACGAAAACTCACCCCGTAAGTTGTCCAGCTGTATCGCAAACTCCCTGCATATGAAGCGTAACTCACGTCGAGTCGGCAAGGGAGGCAGCTTCGGGAAGCGCGCCAGGAGCCTCTCCTCATCAGTCATCGCCGCTTGCACTTTGATAAGGGGAGTGGCATCTGCGGTGTTCAAATTGGTAGGGCAAGATTAAAATGTGAACACACGCACCTCCACCCTTCCACCTCTGCCCATGACATCTGTGACCAACGCAGAACAAGACTCAAATTGTTAATATCTATGAATAAACTGGTGAAACCTACCCTCTTCATCATAGTCGTCATTATCATCAGCGTCATTCGTGTCCGTGGCGGGCTCGTGCCAATCATAGTCACCGTCCTCATCATCGGACTCCTTCTTCACCACTGCCGGGGGTTCTGACTTGATCTCCATTGACATTCCCATAGCTGGTTCTTCCACTGAAATATTATTGGTCATAATAAAGAAATTGTTAATTAACCAAGAACAATCCATTTATTGTGCAATAGACGTGACGTCAGTCAAGTAAAAAATATCTTGGCTCATGGTAATTGCTATGTATCTATGCCTCGATACAAGGAATCCTACTTGGAGGGTGTGAGTAAGCAAATTTTATTACATTTAATATTATATTATTATACTATAAGGAAACAAACCATCTCCCTTAAAATAATAAGAAGGACATCATTATGAAAAATCCTCCAAATCCGAGACCTCACACTGATAATCACAAAGATGTGTGGAGTCTGCCCAATCATTCCTCACATTGAAAGGAGATCAAAGCCCAGCAATGGGACAGTTACGGGTTGTAATGTCTATTTATCGTGATGCCTGCGTTAATATAATACATTTTACATGTTGTCAATAAAAATGGTAACATTTATTTTGTAACAACTCACTGCTTATGAAAATGGAGTTCTTCTCGTCGAGCACATCGATGAGCTGCGTCTCGGATGCCAGCACAAGCTTCCGGAAGTTCATGGACTCCCGAAGCCGGTCCACGCACATGTTGCATATCAGGGGACTCATCCTAGCGCTTGTTGACAACTGTGAAATTAAAGACTTGTAGTTAGTATCAAATAGCTAACCAACTTAACTAACTTAAGACTAGTAATAGAAGTTAATTCGTTTTGGTACCCTTTACCATCATGGCATCTAAATTCATCCAATACAATAGATTAATATGTAGGTATATGACTAAGGTATATGAATTATTGTAATAAACTATGTGAGATTCCCCTTTGCACGTTTTAATACGTTAGTTAGAGGATTTCGACCCAATATTAACATTGACATAATAATTACATTTTATAGATTGATTCAAGATTGTTTGTAGATAGATTACTTACGTATAAATTAAAACATTCCTGAACCAAATCGCAATATACTTCGTTGACACCCTGGTAATTATACTCCTTCGTTATGTATCGATGGTTGCCTTCTAACTTACAGAACCGGCAATGGCCATAGCTGCCCCAATTTGTTGCGTTTCCGTTCATAATTGCAGTTTTTGATTTTGTTCATTTGTTGAATAAGTGAAGACTGAAGCTGCTCAAGCTGCTGTGTTGACTTAACAGACTCGAAGTCGACTGACAGTTTATTTATCATCTAAAAACAATATGGCGGTCATGACATAGACTAAGCTTTCTAGTGTTGTACTTGATGCTTTTCTTTGAAATAGTTTATGGTTTGGACCGCTTTATCGATATTCGCCTTAGATTTTAATGCATGTTAGGTATGTATTATTTTGTATTTTTATGAACAAAAAATCTGCCTGAGAACGTAGATTTATCTGTCACATAATCTGCCCCAGCTTGTATCTAACCTCTTGCTTCGCAGGCAGGACCACTACCAACTAGGTCGTCAAATTCCGACCCATCGCTGTCATCTCGTCGTCATGTCCATGGGCTCACAGAACACTATTACTCCTACCGGAGCATGGGCTGCAGTGACGTTGTCTACTCATTTGACCACTCAGTTGACACTTAAAAATCATGTTCTAGCCTAGTGACTAGGCTAAGGGGTCGTAGTGGCTCTGACTGCGAAGCGAGTGTTCAGGGGTTCCAATCCCGGCCGGGGCAGATGATTATGTGTCAGATAAATGTTTGTTCTCGGGTCAAGGGTGTTCGTGATGTGTTGTAATTCGTGTTGTCCATGACACCCGCGACACAGGGAATAATAACTTTCATAACGATTACTTACAAAAACTTTATTTACAAAATTCAATAAACATAATATTTTACAATGCCCTCAATAAATGTAAGTAAACAGAATAATCTGCCATTTTCTAGTGGCCATTGCTTGTAAGCTCAAGAAATTGATCACAAAAATTCACCTAATAAATCACATTAACTCAATAAACCCTTAAGTGTTCAAATAATTATTCAACAACATAATTATAAAATGTTTAAATCTATATTGCACAGTAGCAGTAGTGGCATAAACTATTACATAACAAGGCCAAATAACAGACAACATAATAACATAAATGTTCAATCAGAGACGTCATTACAGAATATAAAAACTATTAATGGTTCTATTCTATACTACAAAAGGCTTAAGACAGTCAATTTATGATTTTGATAGGCAGCAGTTCTAAACCCTTATCACAGGCTTTCCAGCAATCAATCTTTCCATAACTTTTGATTGAGCAATAATCCCCCTATCAGCCATTAAATATTGCTAAAGCTAACCATACACGCTATACCTGACAGGTTTGCCTGTATAGTTAGACTTATCAGGTATACTTGAGTTACATAGTGGACCTGTACTGCACCAAGTACATGTACAGTTCAACTGTACAGGCAAACTTATCAGGTATACCATACAGTGTATTGCTAGCTTAAAAGACCTAACTTCGACAATTAACGTGCACATAACTATGAAGTTTGAAGTGCATGCAGGTAAACAAAGGTAGACCTATAAACTGGACCCTACCAATGGTTTGCGACACGCTGTTAGGGTAAGCCCACACAAGTGCGACATAATGGCCGACATCTTAAGTCTTCAGGTACAATCTACTAAGGAATAAAATGGAGTAATATTCCAAATTATTCTCCCTCCTCTCAGAACAAACTCAATTACAAATGAAAATTCAAATAATGAACGTCAAATCCAATATCAATCTATTAGCTAATAATCCCATGTTTGTTCCTCATGTGACTCCTCCAACTGCACTTCTGCACAAACGCTGCACCGCACTGATCACATTTAAACCTGCAATTATTCTCATGTATCCGCATATGTTCAGTCAGGGTGAACTTTCTCTTAAACAACTTCTGGCACACATCACATTGAAATTCTCTCACCCCTGAATGTTTCAACATGTGAGCGGTCAGTTCAGCTCGAGCAAAAAAGTCCATATCACATTCTGTACACTTATATTTCCTCTCCATCAAATGATCGCGTTTTCTATGCACCCTCAACGCAGGTACACTATTAAAGTTTTTATTACAAGCTTTACAGGTATAAGTCATCGGTTTAACGTTGTGCACTTCGGTCAAATGTAGCAACTTACTATAATAAGATTTGAACTTCTGATTGCAATAGCCGCACTTGCTCATTAAATAAGCATGTTTATGCACTAAGTTCTTATGATATGTAAGTTTACGTAGCGTTGTATACACTTTTAGACAAACTTCACATGTAAACACACCCGTTTTGTGCCCCCTTGAATGATTGTGAAGGATTATTCTCGACACAAACCCAGTGTTACACACCTCACATACATAGTTCTGGTAATGCACATTCAAATGTTCTTGCAATAACTTAAACTTGTTGTAAACATTGGAACACACAGTGCATTTCAGTTCTTCGCTCTCAAATCTGAATGGCAGAATGTGATTCTTAATATCAGTGTATATTAGCTTTTGATGGTCCTTAACGAGGTGTTCTATTAATTTTTCCAATGTAACCATATCAGTGTTGCAAATGGTGCATTTCAAGTAGGATATATCCAGCTTGACAAAGTAGGAAGATGGCCTTTTCCCCTTAGTTAACGTTCTCCGTGTCTTAAAGTCATGACCGAATAAAGTGTGATTCTTCAGATCGTCCGGTTTGTGGTACTGATGATTGCAGAAGCAACACATGTAGCCTCCGTCGCCATGGCAACGGATGGGGGTCGCGTTGGAGTGCTCCATGATAGTGAGGATGTTCGTCGTGTGCTTCATCATTTCCTGTGGACCGTCGTTCAGTTTCTTCTTCAGGGACCTTGGCTTGCCTAGGTTTTCTGTAATGGAATAGCATTTATGAGTAATTATTAAATGTGATCTTTTTTTTCTGTGGAAAAAAGCTGCCAATGTCAATTTACAGCCCTGCAATTATCTTCATACTAAAAATCACATTGATTCATTGCTCTATTTTGAGTTGAAAGAAGAACAAACAAACACACACTATCGCATTTATATCAATTATTACTTATCATTATTGTTATCATTATTAATTGACTTCAAAAATTCTCAATGTTACTGTAATTTTTTGAAGTGAAAACTTCTATGGTAGTGTTGTGATTTGGAATTCGATGAAACGAAAATGACGCGCAAATGAAATGAAACAGATACGAAAAAGAGACAGATACATTTTAAGTTTAACCTGGGAGAAAATGAGATAGGAAGCATCGGCAAAATGGCGGCTTACGTAAGCAAAGCAAAACATCAATATTTGGACTGATGGACAGTATTCATTTTTTTAACTTTCACTTCTAGCACGTGTGAATTGCAGACATTTTGTTTTTATTTCTTTTTATTGATGATTCTTTTTATATTCGAAAGCTGGTGCTTGTCATGTGCTCCCATTTAAGGTTAATATGGGTTAAAATGAAGTGGACACTTACTATTAACCAGATCAAATAAAGTGGATCTGGGGACTTTGTAGAACTTAGAAGCCTGTGTGTTGGTCATCCGCTTGTTCCACACCTCCTCGAAGGCCTGCAGAAGATTCTGTTCTGGATACAGCTGTTTCTTCTTCTCTTTAGGAGGACGATGCCGCTTGCGACGCGTTGGACTTGCGACTTTGGGACCTATTGTGTCACTGCAGTACTCCTGTTTGATTTCAATATAACCTGAAATGATCAAACTATTGATACGATTCTACAGCACACATTCATTCAATTAATTTAAACTAATGAACAGGATCAGTAAAGACCTCATGCAAATATGTTCCGTAATTTAAAAGATTTAAGCATACAGATACGTAAACAATTAGTTTTATACTATGTAAAGATTTTGCATTCTGCATGTCTTACCTATTTAAACTATATGCGTGTCCATAGGTGCGCGTGTACGTTAATTGCGTGCGACTTTTGCGTGTGAGAACGATCTAAAACTTTATTTAAACTACGAAAGTTAACTCACTCTTCAGCGCTCTCGCCAGGACTCTGACAGGCACCTTGAAGGTTTTGGAAGCGGTGTTCTGCGACATGGTCTTCCCGGCAACCGCCTCGACAGCCCTTTGGACGTCATCAGACGTGTACTGCTTGTACTTCTTTGGTATGGACTCGGTCAACCGCGTCCTCCGTCTAGTTGGGGTCCGCTTGGCTGGAGTCGCTTCGCTCCAGGTCCCTGACTCTATTGGTAACTGTTCAAGCTTGATTACTTCTGGAAGAGGTAAGTGAGTTTTATATATTAGTAATATTTTATATAAAGGCTAATCAGACAAGGTATTCTGGATTGCATGGTGAAAATAATAATTATTATAAACATTAACACACTCATACCCCAGCACTAGGATTTGTTGCGGGCGGCATGGACAACACAAATAACACATCACTAAAACTCACGACCTCAGTTCAAAAACAATATGCCACATAAATATCTGCCCCTGCTGGGAATCGATCCCGGAACCCCTGGTGTCGCAAGCAGGGTCACTAACAGCTAGGCTAGACTATTATTGTAAGTTGACTCTTCAATGCCAGAATAATACCTCATAAGGTAATTGATGGCCGCTGCAATGCCCGGATCCTATACTTAACCAATTGTTGAACCGATCGTTTCCAAGTTAACAGTCGACGACGACGAGTCGTTAAAGTAGTTCCTTATAATCCTTTCTTATACGATTTCTTTAGTTATGCCTCTATACATTTAATATAGGGACCGGACATAAAGATAAATATCTCTTGGCACTCTTTGTTTGTTGCTATAAATTAATACAAAATACCAAGACCAAACACTTACTTATGGGATCATCATTTTTCAAATCCCCTTCCTCTAACCCAGCCTCCCCTGTACCCGATTGGCTGTCATCATCATCATCGAGGTGATCATTCTCCAAGTTCAGGTACTCGGGTTGTAATTCCATTCCGATTTCCACATCTATCATTAACTCCTGTTTTATTTTATTTGCTGTAAGAGAAATGGTCCATTGAAGAAATAAAAAAATTTAGTTAATCCCCTTTTTATCCCCCCAAGGGGAGAATTTCCAAAAATCCTCTCTTGATGCTCCTCTACACTCCCCAAAGAACGTATATACCAAATTTCAGCTTCTTGCGTTCAGTAGTTTCGGATGTGCGTTGTCTGTCAGTCACGCAGTAAAACAAGAATTTTATATATATTTATTTCTTATGGAATTAAGGTAGTAAACATGCATGCACCCTATATCTGCCGCCCATGACAACTGTGACCGACACAGAACAAGATTAAGATCGGGACTAGGTTGGGTAGTTCAGTTAGCAAACTGTGTTAGAATGTTTGTTTGTTAGTAGATATGAAGACTGGCGCAGGGACTGTTAGTGATAAAATTAGTGCTATTAGTTATTGGTAATAATAGTCCAGTTAGTAAGAGTCTCGTTATAATTCGGTCACAGATGTCTTGCTACCCTTTAGGAATGAGATGGTCGCCTCTAAAAGAGTGTAACCGGATCCACCCCTTTTTAACCAGCACACAATTGCTGTTAAATAGGCTGCTATGATATCACGCAGCACCTAAACTTTTTACTAGGGCCGCACTACGAAGCCAAACTTACCAAGCCCACCTCGTTCACTCAAAACACTTCTGGCTGCCAGCACCGCCGACTTAAATCCGACGGCATCTTTCAACCTGGCTATACATTGTTCACAGATCTGTTCTGGGCTTTCCTCTGGTTTCTCTGGTCTGTCCCACTGCAACATAGGTACGTGTTATATTGTGGGACATATCAAACACGTTACACACTCACCCACACCTGTGACGTATGCGATAGACAACACACAGCGACTAGAACACACACCCACACCGAGAAAAGAAATTTAAACTCGTCATTCAAATTTCCACCTCACTGCAAAGCGAACCATATGGGTCGTCAACAACAGAAAAATATAACTTGTTCTTGCTTAAAATTATCGTCGCCAATAAAATGACTGCAAGTTGACATGACAGCAAAAACTAACATTATTATTATCTACCCACATAATGCTTTATATTTTAATTGTACACTGACACTTCAATGTCTCCAATAATCTCAATACACAATAATGTTAAGATCGCATTCAAAAAGCAAATTGATTGGGGACACGGCGTCACCCGTGGACTAAGCCGCTGCTGAGCTGTTGAGTCCATCCATGGGGGTCATTAGTGAGCTATGTCCGCTTGGTATTCGATTATTGCAAAAACCTACAATTTAAAGGTTGGCTTCAACCATTAATGGGTTGGGACCACTGTTGAGCATCATTCTCTCCTCCATGGGAATTTAGAGGTCATATAGTCATTTGAATCATACAACTTGTATTCATCCTTACGGCCCTATTATATCTGGCATTATATATGGCAAGCAAGACCTCATAGATGTGTCCTATATCAAAGATTATTTATAAAATTAACTTACAGATAACGCAAAGCATTCAATCAACATGGATCCATAGTTCTCAGACACGCCATTGTTAGACAACTCTCGCCATAAGCTCCTCAACTGATCTGTACACAAGCAAAATGAACACCTGGCTCTATCCCCATCTCCATCGTTGACCACCTGTAAATATTATGGTACACTTTCTAAATCTAGACAATAAATATTATATAATTGTATTTAGGGACACCATGGGGCTTTTTGTAAGGATTTTATTATCAATCAGTAAACCGATCCCCATCGTAAGATGTGATTCTGTAAACTGACTTTACTTTATTTTTTATTATAACTTTTTTACTTATGAACTGACTAGCTGTCTATATACTAAGTTTCAAGTGAATCCATTGAAGGATTTAAAACTTTCATTTTATCCCCTTTTTTATAACCCTTAGGGGGGAAGTTTCCAAAAATCCTGTGTTAGTAATCACCTACATACATGCCAAATTTCAGCATCTTGCGTTCAGTAGTTTCGGCTGTGCGTTTTCTGTCAATCGCTCAGTAACGCAAGAGTTTTTTATTCATAGATAGATGCTTACCGCAATACTAAGTGAAACCATAGCCAAATAGGTTAAAATGTTTCTGAGATTAGCATGCATAAACACAGACAAACAGGCAAAACTACTAACAATCATTCTTTCATCTCATTTTCATTTCATGTATTAGCCGAATTGATAGCAATAGATCTATGTACAGAGACCAATCAGTTTCATTTTTGTGTGTTGTGGTAAGCTTGTAGAAAATTTTAATGTTTACTAGTATAAAGAATAAAGTTAGAAACAGTATACATACTTTTTTATTCTGGTCCTGTGCATCCTCTGACAGATCATAATCACCAACTTGTTCACTATAATCATCGTCAACATTTTCATTACGTATTTTGTTCAAATTGTGAACATAAATTTTATCATCACATTCCATTTTGAAAGTCTGTAATTAGAAAACAAAATAAGAGCATATCTATATATAAATAAAATTTAAGTGTCTGTCTGTGATTTCAAAATAACTGTTATCATAAGTGTTTTTTTTTTTAATTTTACCTCTATCTTTTTTGTTGGTCCAGGTTAATCTCTGGAATGGCTGAACTAATTACAATGGCACTTTCTCTGGAAGATAGAGAAGCACTTGGCCAGCGCCTGTACCCCTCACTAAGTGAGAGGACACTTGTGCCCAGTTATGAACAGTTAAGGGTTGGGACATGGACAACCAATTAACTGCGTAACACTCAAGACGCTCAGACAGCGGATAACAATACGTGGAGTTTGAACAAATGAACGATTGTACCGGTGCACCGCAACGCATAGGCATTAATTTATTGTTTTCTAGACTACCCATTTTACAAGACTTCTATAAATGATATTGATTGATTCAATCAGTGTAGTATTATTGGATAATTGATTGTTGCAAACCTGTGAAAGGACACACGTCCAGGATCCTCAATCTTGTAAACCTCTAAGAAACAAGTCACCATCGTTTAATCGATTGACGAATCGGAAGATTAGAAAACATAATATATATAATTTAAAAGCTAAAAAATTATTCACATTCAGAATTCACACATATTTTTACATCATTCGATATTCGACATAATATTATTGTATTGGGTTGTGTTTTCACATCAACTTTAGTTAGTGACGTACTTGACTTGACGTTTATTGAAACTAATGTCAATCAAATGACAATGCTGTAGCAATGTCAGCATAGAATAGCCATCGAAATGAAGCTGAGTACAGAGTACTTTGTATTATACGTATCAACGGATGATTGGAATTTTATCAATAGGTATCTATCGAGTACCTTTAATAATAATCGAGTATTTTAATATACCATTGCCACCGATTTTACCATCTATTCTTTCTAGAATAAAAATCGATTCTTCTTAGTACGGAAAAAAGCGGGGAGCTCACTTTCATTTCATCTTTTTCAGAAACATGTCGATCATAATTTTAGGTACTTATTAAATTTATAAAATACGTAAATAAATTTATCGAGTATAATAAATAAATAAATAATATAAATAAATAATATGCATACTCGATTATAAAATAATGAAATGTAATAAATTCAAAACGCAATTTTATTTATACCATAAAAATATAAATCATGTTTAATTAACTATCAGTGTCTTAATCATAATCAACATTACATAATATGAATATATATTTATTTAAATATCTTTCTTTACTATAGCATATATTTTAACTCACAAGTCTAGTGTTTCTTTTCAGATTCAACCTGGATGGTGAGTGGCGATTAAATCCAGGATGGAAAGCCTACAATTTTAGTAAAAGCCTAACCTTTCTTCAAGTCCTCCCTTTTATAAGCCATAACACTGACACAAGCAAGCTACTTAGCACTAGGCCACCCACTCCCGCGCAGAATTGTTTACCATAAATTGTCAGACTATCCACTCGAAACTGAATCAAACTTCTTGATGAGCTGAAGTATGAACATAAATTTCCCAAATTCAGAATTTTCTTCCCCAATACTGAACAGTCCTTCTCATTCTCTTTCTCGTTATAAACAGTGACTATTTCCGCAAACATAGCGATAGTATTTCCTTATCCATGTACTAAGTTAGTACGAAAAATCACGTCTCCATTTTTGCATGCATGACCATGTCTTGTATTCTGACTTTCCAAACAAATTTTTCACAGTCACCAATCATTTAAAACGCTTGCTGGTGCTTGGATGCATGAAATCCAGCAGTGGACATTGTTCTAATGCAAAATACATTTCAATACTGACAGTCCTGCCATTTCACATTCAGGTCCTTGTCCAATCGTTATACACCTTCCTCCAGCCCGTGCTGGTGTGTGCGCTTCATGTGATTTTTCAAACTGACATTCTGTCCATAGGAGGCGCTACAGTGCGCGCATTTATACTTCTTAATAGCCGCGTGCGACTGCAAATGTACCTTCAACGATTTCAGCCTTGGATAACTCTTCCCACAGTAATCACATTTAAAGTTCTTCTCCCCCGTGTGTATTGCCATATGGTCCTTTAACATGGACGGTAGATAAAATCTCCGTTCACACATACTACATTTATGTTTCAACATCTTCACGTGAATTCGTCTCATGTGGTCTAACAAGGTCTTTCTGCTGTCATAAACCCGGTCACATTGACTGCACTGGAATGTTGACCGTTCTCCGTGCATCTCCATCATGTGCTTAAACCGCTGCCTGCTAGAGAAAAACATCCCATCACACTTGATACACTGGAAGGCTGCCTCTTTTCTGTGCTGTGTAGTAACATGCATGTCTCTGCTGTATTTCAACTTGAAGGACCTCCCACATTCCTCACAGGTATACAGCTCCGGCTTGCTATTTGTGTCATGGTTCCTCTGGTGAGCGATGAGGTAGCTTTCATTGAAGAAATGCGTCCCACAAATATCACATGTGTATGTACCAAAGTGCTCCGCCATATGCTTTTTTAGTGACTGAAACAATGTGAATTGCTGACCACACTCAATACATTCTAAATTGTTTGGTATAACCCTGAATTGAAGGAACTCATTTTCAACTGGATATAAAGTTTTCCCGTGCACAGTTGTCAAATGTACTTTGAATGTTTCTATATCGTTTATCGGTTCTGGGCAAAGCCTACAATCTATCCTTTGAATATCCAGTTGGGTTTTCTTCCGACCGAGTCTTCGCATGCTGTCCATAATCGCATCCTTAAAGGTAGTCGGGTCATGCCTTACGTAATGATCTCGGAGTTTCTGGTGATCTGTGAACTTCTCTCTGCAGTAATCACAGTAGAAATCGTTGAAAATCGATTGGAAAGGACATACATAGGAATTTTCTACTATTGTCACTGTGTTGGAGAACGCTTTAGTGCTTTTTTGAATCCTATTGCCTTCTAGCCGCACTATTTCTGATGTTTTTTCTGTAACAAAAATAAAAATTGAATGATTTATCTGTGGCCCGTCGCACATACGTCACTTGGTGACGTTACGACAAGCCTGAATCACACTATCGAAGTTTTCTACACCGCTCGCAAATATGTATACAAGTTTCGACTGTTATCATCCAAAAAAAATATTAAAACTATAGATAATATACTTATGTAACCTACATACAACACAAGTTGCACTTTTGGATCCGCTCCGCTGACATTACTGTGGGCGTGACCTATAACTACGGCACCCATGATGTCTCATGCCGTAGTTCGTAGTAGTAGTTCGTAGTGCCGAAAGAGATAGCTACATAAAAAGTAGGACAATTGGCAAAGTTTTACTGTCCCACTTTTCGCACGCTAAGCACATGTCTACTTCTTTTTTACATATTCACTCTACACTTAGACTCCCACATCAAAACCAGGCGGGAATGCCGATGCGGGCCAGCTATTCCAATCATAATCCTTACTTATATGTAATATCATTGTCGTCAAACAATACATTCTATACATAAATATTTATTGAAAACCAGTTACCTTTCCTCAACGCCTTTTTCAATTTCTCCTTGGTCCTCTTCATACTAATGAGCATATCTTTCCGAGCTTTAATGTGCTCTTTAACAGTAGTTTTACTACTTTGTTTACCTTCAGGTACTTTGTTTTGCTTTTTTGTTGTCTTTCTTAACTTTTTCCGCGGCGACCTTCGTCTTATAGGCTCCGGTGATTGTGTTACGCTCCTATTCTCAATGTGGGCTGAAATTTGTATAATAATATCGGTGAACCTAAGCAAGCAACGTCGACAGCGCATGAGCGCACGTGACGTGACGTGTGTGTGTGTTGTGTGTGTGTGTGTGTGTGTGAGAGAGAGAGAGAGAGAGATAAATATAAAGAGAGAGAGAACATGTTTATAACTAAGAATGAATGTTTATCGTTTCTTTATTATCTTGCCATATGCATAACTCGAGTTACGTGAGTTCCTCCTGTCTTAGATCAAATGGCGTGTTTATCGATGAGAAGAAGGAACAAAGTAAAATAAAGGCATTTTCTTACCATCAGCAATTTGACTATCCATGTCCTTGTGCTCTTCATAATTATTGTTTTCCTGCTCAGTTTCTTCCTTAAGGCCTATTTCTATCTCAACTTTGATACTAGGATTGCCTGAAACCAATATATTGTCTACCATTAACTTAGCCCTTGAAGATGTGATAAACCGCTAACTTAAGTGATGTTATATTTATGAGTAGAAATCCTAAAACTCAAACTTACAAGTTACTTAATATTTGTGTTGTTCTCATGCCAAAACATTATTTTTATTGCATTTGCTAATAGCGAGTGATTAACCTATTAAGTGAACAGAAGGGCAAACAATTAATAGCAATTTAAAACTAAATTACTTATCACCATAATAAAACTCTTATGGACCTCATATTATGGGAGTGCAATGCAAGATATAAATATCACAATTCCCACAACAAATGACTCATTCA
This sequence comes from Ochlodes sylvanus, assembly GCA_905404295.2. NCBI lineage: Eukaryota > Metazoa > Arthropoda > Insecta > Lepidoptera > Hesperiidae > Ochlodes > Ochlodes sylvanus. The sequence goes on from FR990129.1 coordinate 11,366,612, forward strand.
ATTTTTTGGGTTCTGGATTCTAACTACATTTTTTTAGTAAAATAATAATTTCTATGACAGCTTGCAAATTATAAAAGAGGAAAAAGGATCTTTTGTACTCATTTACTGATAACTGCATTTTTATTAAGGAAATTAAATAAATGTCTAAATAATGCTCTTATAGCCAAACACCCTGTGGGTGTCATAGACAACACACAAAGACAAAAATACATAAACTAAAAAAAAAAAGAAATTTAAACTCATTATTAAAATTTTAGCCTTGCTGGGAATTAAAACCTTTCAAACAATGGTCCGGTTTCGCAAAAATACACTTTAATTATAATACCAACTGTTATTGTCACCCATAAGCTGAATGTTAGCACGAAGCAGCTTCTCCTCACAACATAGCACCTGACTTCGGAAATCTCTTGCCTCCCGCAGTCTAGTCACACAGGTAGCACATATCATGCGCTCCGGCTCTTCACCGTCTAGGTGGGAAAGCTGAAACCGGTGTCTAATTTAGGTTCATTTAAAATTTTGAAGTCTACCCTCAATTTGCTTTGGGTAACACGATCCTCTCAATACATTGTTCCAAACAGCGACAAAGGTTGTTAAGGGTAAAACCAGTTTAACTTGATTTCCTGCGTAACTACAGGTCCTATGGCAAAAAGGTTTAATGGCAAAGTTGCAGGTAATGAAAAGATCTACAACTTTTGTATTTACACTTTTTTCAATTAACCTCAAAATGTATGTTTTTATTTTTATCTTTTCAAAAAAAAGTTTTTTCACGATATTTGGTGAATACTTACCATTTTTGTCTCAAAAATTTTTTTGATTTAAAACATTTATTTTTGCACCTTATTTTGACCTTATTTTGAGAAAATTTACCATAGTTATGTATATTTTTTTTACACCATCAGAGAGTAGAGATTTCCTCCTAGAGATCCTCCCAGAGATCGACCCCAGACAGAACCCTTCATCCAGAAGGTAAGACAGCTAATGGCCAAAGCTTTAGACTCCATAAATTGGACAAAACTATGTAAAACGTACCTACTATGTAAAGTTACTTGCAATCGTGTCTACCTGCAATAAACTATTTTTTTTCTATGTATTGAACTTACCATCAGACCAAAACAATCAACAAACATATCGGAATATACTTCTTTCTGTCCCATGAATTCGTACTCCACATTAAGTAATCGGCATCTTTTCGTTGCCCCACAACATCTGCACTCGCCCGACTCAAAAACGGGACCCTTTTTGTTATTTATACTCATTTCTTATATTTTTAGATTGTAAGTTGTATTAAACAATAACATAAAATGGATTGTTTCAATTGTTTGTTTATTCAACAGACAACAATTTTGTCGTCATCAATCATCATTCATCAATCCAATCAACTGACGTGTCACTGACAAAACATTCATGACAGTTACTCTCTTTAGGATGACAACTGACCAAACTTGACTTGACCAAGGAACAGCTGACAGTGAAACAGATACACAATTACACATACAAAGTAGGTACAGGTAGCCTATGGGCGGCAGCGTCAGTCAAGGTTTAGGCGTGATTCCATAAAAAATAATATTATAGAAATACTTCGTTACTGTTGTTTGTTGTTAGAATATAATTACCTTTTATTAACGGTTAAATGAATTGCCTATCGTGTTTTTTGTACTTTGTATAGGGTACGGCTTGACTACGATCTATTACGATTCCACGATCCCACCTGGTGGTAAAGCGGCAATGTAGCCCTTAAAACAGCTTAGGTGATATAGCATCCTAACTTAGAAAAAAATCCCATTCACTAAATTATCGATTAAAGGCACCTACATTTTAATCGAAGAACGTCAATACTAGCAACAATGACATTTTATTTGACTAGCAAGTAATCCAATACTTCGTACGCAATGCACGCATCAATAAAGACAAAGATTATTGCGATCAATCGCAATTCTTGTTCTCCAAACCACCAGAGTAGACCTTCGATACTTGACAGGGTGTGGCATATGGCATTACATTCCAAACCGCCTACCTACGGAGTACCTACCCGAGAGACGTATAATCTCCGACATCTGTTCCGATAAAAAGCTGTCAATGCTTAAGGATTGCTTTTCATTTCAGCAATTCCATTTCAATTCCAGCTTTTTCGAAGCAGAGCAGAGTTATTGCTCTATCTAGCATCAGATGGGTTTTGCGATGCTGAAGACAGGACAAATAGCTTTTTATTGAGTTTACGACAAATTTCATTCCAAAAGAAAAGAATAGATCTGGTGAATGATCATAAATACAAGCCTGTTAAAAAAATGAGTAGAAAATTAATAACAAGACGTGTAGGTATACGAAATATTTTATTGTATTAGCATACATATTATTAAACTTATATTATCATTATTGTTAAACGAATTTGTTTGACTACTGATCAAATAATTCTGTAAATGCAGAATGTATTTCATTAATCATATCGGAAGCCGTCATACTACGTCCAAGTTTAGTGAACGCTTTGAAGTTACAAGTTCTGGTAAATTTGGCAGCGGAGTATGTTGCTATACTTTGAGCAAGTTTAACTGAATAATCATTTTTGCATAAGTTTGATTCTATGGCCCAATGGAAAAAAGTCGCTAATGAACCCGCCAAAATATCGCCTTGGCCGGCAGCGCGTCTGCCAGAACCTATATCTGAGATTTTCCAAGAAATGTTACCAAGACTGGAATGATATTCGTCCTCTTGACCTTTTTCTACAACAGATACATAAGGTCCCCAGTAGTCAAACCAATTATCATTCTGTACAGCATCCTTTAATCGTTTAGCCTCTGCGTGATTCGGAGTCAGTATAGCTCCAGGAGTAGGATAATCTTTTAAAACAGATACATTCTTGGCGATGGCGTAGAGTCCATCAGCATCAAGGACAAGGGGTTTCTTGAGTGTTTTACAGGTTTTAATAACTTCGTAAACCAAATCCAGATCCTCGGGTTCTCGTCCTAGCCCTGGACCTATGACAACAACATGCATTTTTGGTAACACAGCATTAATTTTGGACAAGGAGTGGATATTGCGAATAGGAAGTACGATAAGATCAGGGCTGTATGACTTTATGACCGGGGCAGCACTCTCCGTGGTAATCACGTGTACAAGATCTGCTCCAACCTGGAAACAGAAAATAATATTGAAAGATAAATAATAATGAAGCGCTCATAGCTCGACAGCTTGCGTTGATCGTAATTGATCCACAAACATCTGTAGGTGCGGTCGGTAGTTGGATGGGTGACAGCTAGTGGCAAAATTTCTTCAGCGCTTTCGTGCTTTGGAGGGCATGTTAAGCCGTCGGTCCCGGTTGTTATCATAAGATAGCAGTCGTTAAGCCATGTCGGATGTCGGAGGCCTTTGGGCAGGATTAAAACTTCCGATACTTTGGTTGGCCACTAATCCCTCCACCAATTCGCGCTGGAGGAGCGTGATGGTACGTATGCTCTAAGCCAGCTTAATGATGAGGTGAGACCCGTGCTCAATAGTGGGTAATAAATGGATTGAACCCAGTCTTTATTTAACGGGAGCTTCGCCCCCGAAATTTACATGTGTTCCATAGTATGATCAAGGATTTTAAATATTTTCCTTTTGACACCAGACCAGACCCTTAGGTCGTATCAATAATTGATTTTCATTTATAAACTAGTGTACCCGCCCTCGCTTCGCTTTGGGAAACATGACTCTTAGTACGCACATTCAGAAATTAAACTTACACTAAGTACTTTTTTATTTCTCAACCGATACAAATAAAACAAACACTAAATGTAAAATGAAGCTTACCACACTATAAATTTATGTGAAAACCGCACCCATTTCGGATAAGCCGTTTCTGATTTTGGAGATTAGCGCGTACAAAACCACAGACAAAAATTCTAAAAATCATTGTTTTTGGTTCTATTGCGTTATTGATGGCCCCCCAAAAGTTTTTCACATAATAATCTTCAATCTACATGACGGCGACTAGTTACAGATTTAATAAAAAGTCATAACTATGAACCTACCTTTAAAGCTGATATAGCTGCAAAATATGGTGCCCCGGTATATTCTGCAGAACCTCCGATAACAACTATTCGACCCGCTGCTCCTTTTCTTTTATCTCTACTTAACTCCGGTATAGCAGCTCTACTCAATGAACTAATTTTAGAGTCTTGTAAGGAATTCACGTCTTCACATTGATCTGATTTAATTCCTTTTGCTTTATTCGCGTATGTAAATAATAACAATAATTTAATGGCAAATATTGAATTCATTTTACTCGTTTCTAGTTAAGGAACAGAGCCAACAGGTGTGTAAATGATCTTTGTTTGTTACTTATGAGCAAGAGGTCATGAGAACAAAAAGTGTAGGTATGAGATTAATACTCAGATCAGAACACTGTTATTGTTATTACTCCTCCCGGTTTACAATAATATCAAACCTGTTTTGGATTTGATAATTGGATTGTATTTATCTACAGAGTAGCAAAAGTCTTGGGGAATAGATTACTAAGCGCCTATAAGAACATTTTTTAATTACCTACAGTAATAAAAAAATGAAAACATACAAACAAGGAATTTCAAATTGTAACTCTATTCGAAGGTTAATCCCTACCAGTGTAACCAGTGTTGCCAAATAAGCATTTTCAGTGATATAACGTGTAAAGTTTCAATTTATAGGTTTATTTTAGAATTTTTTTTATAAGTCAGTAATTTGTGTATTTTAAAAACGAAATCGCTTGGCATTAAAATCCAAAAGAATCAGTTTCCATTTCAAAGGATTTTTCATTTAGTCAAGAAAACACTTCGACGGTTTAAATGTTTAATTTTCGTCGTAAACATAGACGTATTGAATGGACGTTAGAAGACCTATAAGGAGGAGAGTCAGTCGAAAGATATTATAAATAAGGGTAAAGTATGGCCGGCGGTTCTAGGCCGCTCTGAACTTTGTTCGAATCGCTGCCCAAAAGTCAATTTTAGGGTCGAAATGGTGGCAAGACACGCGGGGTGTCACTTTGAGCATTGTTTTTTTCAGTCACACCCTCAGTGTTCGTGTCGCTATCTCTCTCTAAAGTACAATACCTGCGCACTATATCCGAAAGCCTAACTTCAGAGCGGCCTAGAACCATAGGCCGTACTATAGCATACTTCAAAAAGTTTTGAGGTTATAATTCGGAGACACCAGTTTCATGATTAGAAAAGGTTTTACATAAATATAACAGTTTCAATAACTACCCAAGTACCCTACCTACTTTGATGACCAATATTATTAAATTTTTCATGATCTCAGAACTCGTTTCACTGCTACAACTGCAAAGTTAATACACCTTAACTATTCTAGCGCCGTTTTGAGTGGTTTTTATACTATTATTTAATGCTTGCCACTCTGCACACTTTTTGAACTGATCAATTAAATAATTAGCACCATGCTCCTTATTTCTATTCTCCATGAAAAATTGTACGCTGTTGACAACTTGACAATAAATGTCAAATTGGTTTTGTTTTTTGTTTGTTGTTTGTTTGTAATTTTGTATCATCTTAAATTCTGTCTTAGCTTAGGTCAATCAATAACTTATTAACATAATTGCACTCGACAAATTCACGGAATTCAACATCGATTTGTTTTGTTTTGTTTTGTTGACCTAAATTTGAAGTGGCGTAATTTTATGAAAATTTCTAATAATGGTTAAGTGTTGTATAAAAGAATGTAAAAGTGAGAAGTACCCTGGATGTGAGATGACTTTTCACGGGTAAAATCACTTGCTTAATTTATAGTGAAAATTCATATAAAAAAAACGTATTTTAAGAAATTTTTAGCAGAAGTAGAAAGTAGTAGGATCCGTGCAAACAGGCCACCGTAGCCACTGGTGACCAGCGGCAAGCAGTTCATAGATTAATATGAAGCAGTTCACAATGTTCACATGCTTTGTCATACATGTAGTAGGCACTCTGCGCAAATGGGCCACCGACCACAGATACCGGAGGCTGTAGCGGTGGCCCGCGACAGCTATTATCGGCTGTGGTCGGTGAAACGTTCAGGCCGACCCCCAATCCCTAATCTTCAGAATATATGCCATTAATTTTAAACTAATATTATCGCGGACACTAAACATTATAATGTATATGGGTACTCACGTCCGTCGCCGTGACCGTGATCCATGCAACTGGGTCGAAATATAGATAAAACAATTCGAAATCGTGAGTACCCGTATACATTATAATTGCCATTAATATTTATAAAAATTAAAAATGATTTAAATTAGGTATTGTTAGCTAATACTTTAAAATTGTTAATTTATAAGTATTTTTGTGATAATCATTTCCCTGTTTTAATGAGTTTAATACTATATTCTATCAGTTTTCCATCAGATGAACGGTTAAAAACAAAATGGATTGAAGCCACAGAGGTCGCAGGCAATGTGAAATATAAAAGGATTTGCCCGTTACATTTCAAGGATGAGGACTTTATGGTAAAAGGCAAAGTTATTCGATTGAAACCAGATATTATTCCAAGCTTGTGTGAGCCTGTAAGTGTAATAATATGAGAATGAAATATAATATTTTAACATATCTTTTTATGGAATTAAGGTAGCAAACGAGCATGCAGCATTACCCTTCCGCTGCCACCCATGATAACTGTGAGCGACCTAGAACAAGACTAAAATGGAGACAAGGATAGTTAGTCCAGTTAGGACACAGTGTTAGAACTTTAGTTGGTTAGTTTGTTAGTGAGTATGACGACTGGGACAGGGACTGTTAGTTACTTACACCAAAGATTCAGACAATTTTATTATTCATATGTATATTCTATCATTTCAGCCATTCAGAAAATACGATGAGAACAAAATTATATTAAAATCAAGTGATGTTGAATGTACAAGTAATAAGAGAAATGGAGATGCTTATATACATATAGACGATAATACCTCACTTGATATTTTAAGTATCAACATGGGTACACAGGTATGGTTTTGGTAACAAGACAGTAGTAATAGTCAAGTTGTTAGAAAGTTGGACTCCTAAATTGGGAGGCCCAGGATCAAATCCTACATGCACCTCTAATTTTGTGCTTATTAAGATTTAATTATCATATGCTTTGAAAAAGTGAAGGAAAACATTGCGAGGAATCCTGCACACCTGAGAGTTCTCCATAATGTTCTTTAAGGTGTGAACTTTACTAATAGGTTGATAGGTTTTTTCTTAACATAGCGTTGACACTTGCAGGAAATTAAAGCTACAGCAACTATTGCTAGATGTAAATGTTGCTTGGAGAGTGACAGACTACTGGGCATGTGGCAGGAGCATTCTAGTGGTGGACAGCGTGAGGTCTATGGAATTATGTTAACAGAGTGCTTTGCGTTGCATGTGAGTTTTTTCTTAATTTTTCTGTTGTACAATACTTTGATGTTACTGGCGGGGTAGAATTGCTTTAAAAGTGTTCTTTTCCACTATGAAGTATCAATGCTAGAAAGGGCATTCCTCTCAGTAGACTTCACTGGGGTAAAAAAAAGAAATGTATGTGATTATTGTAGAGGATACGGATGCAGGACTGTTCGATTACCAGCAAGATAGAATTTGAATGATACTTTTAAATTTCTGTTCTCGGTCTGTGTTTACCACAATTTAGGCGATTACAATTTGGGGCTACGAGTGTGTAGCGTTTATATTTTAAAATCATAAACCATTTATTTTCTGTAGTGGACTAAACCACAGGATCCCGCCAACAGTCCAGATCTAATCTGCGAGTCGTGCATCACGAGACTGAGGGACGCTGTCAGCTTCAAGACGGAGGTGCTGGCGTCGGAGCAACTGTTAAGTGGACAGCTGGAGTCTGGTGAGTATGCCATCGTAGACTGTGAGGACACGCAGATAGTAGAACAGACTACATAGAAAATATAATAGACGAAAATATAATAGGAGTTTGCCTGCGTCGTCTAAACACCCCGACACGATTGTCGGTTTTTTGGCACTAATCAATGGCGCGCGCGCCGGTGACGGTTCGAGTATGGAGGCCCATCGCACAACCGCATCTAGAACCAATCTTTATTTGGATATTTTTGTACCTTTCGAGTTGATCTTGTGGTATAAAGCTTCAAATAAATTTAATAAATAAATTAATCTTTGCAAATACCCGGTGGTCACCGAGGGCGAAGGGAATTGTAAAAAATGGGTCATGTAGTATAGTACGTTTCCTAGGAGTATTAAATTTAAATATTCATTGGAACGAAGTTCCTTACGGCAGGCTTGGAGGGGATAGGTTTTGCTGCGGCGACCGAACTGAAAAATATATGATAGTAAAACCGTAAGAAAAAATGCGTGGAATAAAAGCGTTAAATGAGACGTGCGCAGGCGCGACAGTCGCCGAAGGAACTTCGTTCCTACCTGGTGTCCCACGACACCAAATCATTCAGTTTATGTAATAGAGGTGGCGCTGAAAGTGACTACAACTAAATAGATGTCGCTGATCGCATTTGATTTGTGTAAGATAATTTTTATTCTTTCAGTGGATGTTGACAAGTTGAAACAGGAACGGGATGACCCAGTTGTTATACAAACAGAGTACCTCAATTATGAAGATCTACATACGAATAATGATAACGACGAAGCGGATGATAGTTGTGATGATAATGAGTGTGCTGATGTTGACAAGAATAATGTTTATGACAAGAATACTACAGCGGATGTAGGTAAGTTGTGTTTTATTGTAACATGTTTCAGATACAATTTGTTCAACATCAGTAGCCGGAAATCGTTACAAATTGATCCATTTATTTAATTGATTGTATATGACAACTCTCAGGTGTGCAGGTTTGTTCACCATGCCTTCCTTACTTTATTAGAAATTACTTATGTAGCGCAAATTAAAACATCTTTTCTAGAAATAGCCATTAAACCCGAACCTCATCCAACGCCAAACGAAACACTAACGTATAAAGAAGAACATTCTAGAAGGAGTCAAATAAAAGAGGCTCTCAGAAAGAAGCAGATAACTGGGTCATCGGATGCAGTCGCAAGAAGACTGAATGGAGCTTCGAAGAGATTTAAAATGTCTAAAAAGACGACGTCTAATTCCTTGAAACGTGAGTAACAGAATATAATTGGTTTGGCTCGGCTTTAATCCATTAATGGCCCACTATTAAGCATGATTCTCTCTTCATAACTGAGGACGCTTAGCATACTTCACCTCACTGACTCGCTGCTCCAGTGTCGATTGGTTGAGGGGTTAGTGGCCAAGCCATGGTTTGGAAGTTTAGATCCCACCCGATCTCCACCATGGCTTAACGATTGATATCTATCGATGGACAAGACAGGCGGCCTAGCGTGCCCTCCGAAGCACGGAAACGCTCTGCAAACTGCCTTCCGCGCCTGCTGTTTATTAATAATAATAATCTACCATTATGATGCAAATATATAAACAGTCAGAGGAAGTTAAAAAGCTGTATGCTAAATATATACTTTGTAATTTTCAGATAAAAACGACTTAATACCGCCTATAAATAAACGTCTAATATTATCTGATAACTTGAGGAAATCTGTAGAAGCTGTCCGGAGCAGGAAAATGTCAGAAACAGTAGCAGCAATTACTTACAATGTACCACGAGAGCTCATTGTTAAAGAAATAAGTAGTAAGTATGTTTGTTTATTTTTTATAAGTTCGTAGTCCAAGATACCAGGGTCATGTTTTTATTGCAGATTCGGAATCAGTAATGAAATCTGTGTCGATAGGTCTCGACCAATAGAAATTTTTGTACAGTGTTTAAATTTACCCTAATTTTTATATGTTTGTTCTGAAATGTCAAAAGTTTATCGGCTCTTGCATTGACATATCATATTATGGGCTCTTGTGAATGTTACTGTGTTGATATTGACAATACACTACCGTGTCTATTTTGTCCATTAATAAACAAATCAGGGGCCCTGGGATCTTGTAATATTGCAGTTAAGGCCGTACCACAAATTATGTTTCCGTTCCAGAAACACCAGAAATCAGCGAATGTAAGGAAGATGACGAAGAAACAAAAAATAATGTTAAAAATAGCGTCGTATTTATAGAGATACAACCAATTATAGGTGACGCAAAAGAAGAGTCAAAAAAATCCATCGCAGACGTTAAAGAAGAACTAATTAGTAGAAAAACTGGAAGCAGAGTAAAAGAAATGGATTTGGACAGTAATAAGATACCCAGTGAAAATAGACTAGCAGAAATGAAGAAACAAGCTAATAATATAGCTATTATTCTGGAGTCTACAAACGCAACGCCTATACGTCGTTACGGTGGCATCGGATATGGTTGTTGTTTTTGTAACGAAGAATTTCCAGACGCTGCGGATTTAAAACAACACACGATTAAGGAACATGATGTAAAGACGAAACGCAACTATGCCAAAGGAAAGAGGCCTTCTGCCTATTTAGTAAAGCTGGATATAACCGGTCTTAAGTGCAATTTGTGTGGAAATAACATCGAGACGTTGGAACAATTGTACGACCACCTCATTGAAACCCACAAGAAACTGCTCTATAGAAATGCAAAGAAATACATAGTGCCGTTCAAATTCGATCAAGAGGAATTAAGATGCCTCTTTTGCGAGTACATCTGCAACTCATTCAAAGGCTTGCTTGAACACATGAGCGTGCATTACCCGAATCACATTTGCGAGGTATGCAACGCTGGATTTTTGACCAAGAATAACCTCTTCAATCATGCAGGAAGGCATAAGAAAGGGACATTCAAATGCGATTTCTGTCCCAAAGTATTCGATACGTCGAGCAAAAAAGCTGGTCATCAAAGGCTGGTACATTCGAGCACTAATGGGGTGAACAGATGCGGATATTGCGGGGAGATGTTCGGGACGTACAGGCGGAAAGAGAAGCATCTTATAAATGAACATGGTGTCACCTTGAAGAAGTTAAAGTGCAAGGCGTGTGACAAGACGTTTGAGACCCAAACCGCTCTGCGAATTCACACTAAACGAGACCACTTGGTAGAAAGGAGGTTCCAGTGCTCAGTCTGCGACAAACGATGCTTCACAAATGTACAGTTGAACCAGCATACGTTGAAGCACACGGGAATCAAAAAGTTCCAATGTACGATTTGTTTGAAGGCGTACGGAAGGAAGTCCACGTTACGAGAGCATATGCGCATTCATGAAAATGATAGGCGATTTAAATGCGAGTTATGCGGAATGGCATTCGTTCAGAAGTGTAGTTGGCGAGGGCATATGCTATCTAAACATGGTCAACAAGTCTGAATTATAAGGAATCAGATTCTATTGATTCTATAACAGTGATCACTGATCACCACCGAGTGGTTTGATCTTTGGACTCCACAACTGGAGGATCCGGATTCCGGGTTCAAATCCTCCGTGCACCTCTAATTTTCAAAAATTATGTGCAGATTAGAATTGGATTATCAGTATTATCACTTGCTTGAAATTTGCACAAATGAGAGTCCCAGGTGAGAAATCTCAGGTGTGTGTGAAGTCCGCCAATCTGCCCTTGGCCAGCGTGGTGAGCTATAGCCTGTAGCCCTCACATTGTGAATGGAGACCTGGGCCCAGCAGTGGAACAGTTATGGGTTGCGATGATGATGATACGTGGTATTCCATTTCCCACTGGTGGTAGTCGTGTTTTTTTCTATAACGAAGACTTCCAGAGCAGTGTGACGTCAATTTCAACTTGAAGGTTTTTGTTGGTGTTTATAGGCGATGTAATATAATTAATACTCATGATTCTCACGAAATCGTGGTTTTATTTTTAGTCTAATATTAAGAGTTATCAAGATTTTTTTTATACGATGCTAAGTTAACCCTCGACAACAATCCCACCTGACGTTAAGTGGGATTACGAGTAGATTGTGAAACGTGACAAGACCCAGGTTCAGGGAATTACTGTAAAATTGTAAGGGTTGGCGAACACCTAATAACAAACGACTTAGCATTGCCTTGCACCGAACCCTCTACCCAATAAATTCTTTAAGTGAAGCTTCATGCAACAACGCCAACGTATTACTTCGCTTTGCTGGAGGCGAGTAAATACCTACCGAATTGTTTTCGTGTTGATACTTGATAGGTGTACGCTAACCTTAAAAACACTGTCAATATGACAGTAATGTTAGCGTTGACATTGACAACTGGCGGAGTCGGACGCTTGACACTTGTTTACATTTTACAAGTACCTAGTTATTAATTGGAGAATTTTGTTTGTTTATTTAATTTTCGTACCTACGAATTTTGTAAATATGAAAAGAATAGAAAAGTTATGAAATTGCAATTTTAAACTTTGAACGTATTTATATCTAAAGGTTTAAAGTAAAACTTTATTTGTAAGGATGGAAACGCGAAGAAAAGATACAATTTTCGGCAGATGTAGATTTTGTAAAGTAGAAGGACACCACAGGAATCTGATGAAGGAGTATAATTATTTAAACGGGAAGTCCGAAGTTTATTATACAATGATTATGGAATGCTTCAATTTATTTGTAAGTCATATTTCAATGGTTTCCTATTAGTTGAATGGGAGTATTATGATTAAGCGCCTTTATAGTCATAACTAACAAATTATTTGATGAACAAATTTATTTCATATCCATACTAAGATTTTAAATCCGTAATTATCTTTGTATCCGTAATCTTCTACGTTTTCACTCTAAAAACTTGAGTAAACCTTAGTGGGGAGATAGACTGTGTCCCTAGAAAGGATATTGGATAGTTGTGGTCCCATAAGCCATTCCTTAAAAGGGTTAAAAAGGGGATATAAACCTCATCATAATGATGATTAATTCTGTCTACCATGCAGGCAAAGTCATAGGAAAAAACAAGTTATTTATATAATAATTTTATGTAGTCTTTGAAATATTTATTTCCAGTTGTCAACCGCACCAGAACTAAGCAAGCTCATTTGTTGGTCGTGTATCATAAGACTGAGAGATGCCGTCTCGTTCCGCGGTAAGGTGGCTTCTGTGGAGCAGGACCTCGTGGGTTCGCTGTTGGATAAGGATACAATTTTTGTTAATGGTAAATATCACGACCATAGTATGACACAACCAAATTATGATAGTAGAAGCATTATTATAATAAAAATGCAAGTGTTTGCTATGTTTACATGGAAGATAAATAAATAAAAACTATTATTCAATTATTTATTTAAACTGTAATGATCACGGAATAAATGAGCTACATATGGCGACCTTAGCGCTTATTTCATACTCCACTATTTCACCATAAGGCCAATCAGATGTACACAGTATTATGCTATGTTAATAAAAGACCAAGGTGTAAATAGACATATTATATTCAAAATTATTTTTTAAGGTATGATTAAAAATAAATTATGGGGGGCCTTTATTAGATTATAACCCAAAACCATTGACTTATTTTGGACGTCGGGTCCGCGCTAAAAAATGTCCGAGCTAAATGAGCTACAAAACGCAAAAAGAGCAACAATTCCGCCTTCACGACTGCAATCGAAATTGAACCGTGATGTAATGATTTTAGTGTTTAAATTACCTTGTTAACATTTCTATTATGGCGATGGCTGGGACTTGGACATTTTTTTCCGCGATTTTGGTATGACCCGTCCATAGTAATAATAAGTCAATGCCCAACACGGTGATTGTTAGAATTTTTTCAATTTGTCTGTGCCTTTGCTAGTAGCTCTCATAAACGGCTAATCCAATGTGGCTGTGGTAGGCTTCACTTAAAATTTTGTGTTTGTTTTATATCAATCAGATAGTGAATAAAAAAGATATGTCAGTTTAAAGGATCACTTCTAACAAGTTTTTAGTGTTAGTACTACAGGACAAGTTTCCCGAAGCAACGCCGGGGGAGGACGAGTTGACTAGATCTGCAAAATATTTAAATATGGAGCATTTTACGTTATATTAGGATTCATTTATATGGTTATATTACCTATCCTATTTTTTATATAGGTTTATGAAAAAAGATTGTTGTCATTGTATTAAGACAAGAACTAAAATGGTTACCATCATACACAGTATTTTTATATTTTTAATCGTAATTTAAAAAAATTCAGTACCAGCAGAGAACTTGGGACAGGATTTGGAAGTGAAATCGGAGCTGGTGAAGGATGTGAAGCTGGAGCACTCTCTCACTGATGATGAACAGGTGATGCACGATGTTGGGGTGGATATGGATGAAAATGGAATGGATTACGGATCCGATGTACCCTTGCAGTATGACGACGAGAGTGGTAAGTTAGATGGTTTGGCTATAATTTTTTATAATTTTTTTTTATATTGCTGTGTTTAACGTTATTTTCATCAAAATGCCACTAATTCAAAATTATTTAATCAACGGGATGTTTTTGAACCAATGAACATCATGTTTTTCGCTTCTACCACTGTTTCGCAAATGCTTTATCAGTTTTATATTATTGAGAAGAAAAAACCGGCGAAAAAACTCTGCTGACTGTACTGAAGAAATCACCACACATCAGAATTTTAAGTTGTTATTGGCCTTTCCAGACAACATATTACTGACTGAAGATAGTAAGTACCTAGTGGACGGCGAAGCGGAGTTCGTGGCGAAGTATCACACGAGAGACTTCCGGTTGCCGACGCGCACCACTCTTTACACGAATAGCTGTGCAGGATTCGTCAACCACTTGGATATGTTGAAAGGTGAGATGAATGGAGACTGCTTAGCCTTGATTATTTTATGGGTTTAAGATAGCTAACGAGCATGAAGCACCTTTCCGCTGCAGCCCATGCCAAATGTGACCGACACAGGGGACTAGGGTGGTTATTCCAGTTAGCAGAGGGTGTTAATAAGATTGTTAATTGATCAGTTCGTTCGTACGTATGAGGACTGGGACTTTTTATGTGAATAGCCTACAATCGAGAAGACAAGCCACCGTAAGTGATTATCGTCTTATGTCGTCTTATTATACTTATGGCGACGTTAAAAAAACGACTTCAAAATATTGCAAATTTAGGGCTTAGGTATATATGGTTTTCTCATGGATGTCTTTGCCAGAACTGGGCCAAATTGATATGAGACAACACGAGAAGCACCAGCTTTTAAATAAAAAAGAATCATCAAAATCGGCTCACACAGTCGAAAGTTCTGAGGTACCAACATAAAAAAATCAGTTGAATTGAGAACCTCCTCTTTTTTTAAAGTTGGTTAAAAACATTTCACGGAACACTTTAGAAGCTTCTCGCCGGTTATAAAATCCTACCACCATGCATGGGGACCGTTGCTATTAAACTGGTCAATACACAGTTGGCGACCTTCAAGAAGTGAGGACCTGGCGCTATATCCTCGTCGCAAATGATCAAGGTTTCTCTCTAGAGCTCTTCTAGGATGTTTTTTTTTTTTTAAATTTGTGTCTATATGCAATATTTTTGTTGACAGGTCAAACCATATTTCCTAAAATGCTGCAGAAATTATTGGAGGAGTCTGAAGACGATGTCATTGCAAGGAGCAAGAACAACCTCTATGTAACAGAAAAAATGGCCCACATATCGAATGCTTCGACCTTATTACAACACTCAAACGCAACACCGTTTAAGAGCAAAACTCGGTTGGGATTTCCGTGTTACTACTGTAGAAATATATTCGAGAATTTGGAGAAGTTAAAAGATCATCAGTCAGCCCACCATCGGAGAACTGATCTGAAGAAGATTTTATGTGGTTACGGAGCTGAATGTTTAGTAGTTTACGCTGATGTTACAGACTTAAAATGTACAATATGTAATGAAAGCATACCTAAGCTGCAGGATTTGAAGGCTCACTTGATAAAAAGGCACAATAAGAAAATATACACAGAATTTAATGACCGAGTGATACCATTCAAACTCTCACCGTCAAATGTGTATGAGTGTCAGATGTGTGGATTTAACTTTGAAACATTTGGCTCCATAGAACGACACATGAATGTGCATTTCAGAAATTACGTCTGCAAGGAATGCGGTACGGGCTTTGTAACTAAATATCGTTTGAAAGTACATACCAAGAGTATGCATGTAGATGGTAACTTTCCTTGTGATGTATGTAAAAAAGTATTCACAACACAGCAGAAGCAGAAGAATCATGTTGATACAGTTCATAAGTTGGTCAAACGATTCAAGTGTCCTAAATGTCAGGAACGGTTTTCTGAATACTTCAGACGTCAGAAGCATTTGGTTGAAGTTCACGGAGTAGCTCCGTTGCAGTATAAGTGTAATGTGTGTGATAAGAGTTTCGACAGACGGTATACTCTGTCTAGACACATGAAGCGAGACCACTTAGAGGAAAGAGATTTTCAATGCCAAATGTGTACATACAAATGTTTTACAAATAATGAGTTGAGTGTTCACATGATCAAACATAACGGGGAAAGAGTTCATGAGTGCTCCGTGTGCAAAAAGTCCTATGCCAGGAAGAAGACTTTGAGAGAACATATGCGTATACATAATAATGATAGGCGATTTGCATGCGCTATGTGCGGGCAGGCGTTTATCCAAAAATGCAGCCTTAAAGGACACATCAAAACACACCATTTAGATTACAGTTTGCAATAAGACTGAATCTGATAGTATTTAATTTTAGTTTTAAAATGCATCTGAAAGTGGACGCTTAAATCTCGAACAAGGAAAAAAAGTGTTGGCGAAAAATGTTAAGGATTCCGTGGACAGCTCGCGTTCTAATGAGTCTTATTCTCAAAGAATTTAACAAAATAGTCACATTGCGCGAGGGAGCCCTGAAAATTTTGAAAAGTTAATGGTATCGGCAATAATATTAGTAAGGATGGTAAGTAGTAACCGTCGAATATCGCCATCTGCAACAGCAAAACATCATCGATACGTTGTCGGTAAAGAAAGAAAGAGATCTCACTCCCCCCGCTGCGCCGGAACACTACCAAGCCGGCTTCTGTCGCCTGTTAGCGCTCGTACTGGCTCGTACGCACTATGCGGTTAGCCGCAATGCGGCCAGCCGTCCGGTTGACCGGAATCAAAAATATGTTTGAAAAAATGGTTTCTACACTGTGATGCGGCTGCCGTCGAACCGCTCCGGTCGCTGGGAGCGCTGCGGCCCGACCGACGCGACGGCTAGCCGGACAGTCGCTATACGCATTATGCGGTTGGCCGGTTGCGGTTGGTCGCCTTTGATGTTGTACGTGTTCGCCGACGCTCGCGCATTTTATTGATGACAACAAATATTTAACAATGAATTTCGATGCACCCAGTACCTTTTTCTCTGTTTCTTTTTTTATATATAACGCGAGTAAATATAATAAATAGCTGCGACTTCTTCAACGTTATTTCTGAACGTTCCTTAAATCCGCCGTCAAATATCCTAATCCTATACCTGAGGGCAGAAGAAAAAAGACTGTTTCGATAACCACGAGCGACAGATCAGGTCGAGCTAAATATTCTCTCCGATTTCGTTGTAAAATCACATTTAGCTACACGAAAAACACGTGAATACGAAATCCCCATGTAGTGCGAAACCTCAGTCGTAGGTAATAATTATAATCAGAAAGGTCGAAAGGTATCTCGTAAGGATGATATTACTATAGAAATAGAGCCTGCAATAGTGTAAAACAAAATTATTTTATTTTAATAGTAGAGTTATTATTTTATTTTATTTGAATAGTAGAGTTTTGCATACAGTAGTTTCGTGAATAATAGAGGTTTTGCATACATCAATTCCGTTAACTTCTTCCTTAACGGTCTTCACTCCGTCTACGACTATTGAGTTTATCATTATATCATACATCTTAATTACTCAAGTGGTTTTTGGAATTATTGGCTTAAATTGGTCTTACCGGTCCACCGCTAGGTGGCGATGCTATATATCAATCGACTCAACTTTTGATTCTGAGTCGATCGGCATGACCTTCAGCGTCAAGAAAGGTCAAATAAAAAAGTTGCTAGAAAACGGTTTTCTCGATAGATGGCGCATGTTTCATCGGTTTCTCATGTCAGCGCATGCTCAGCCACTCCTCCCAACGCATGCGCAATTGTATTCTGTGCTTTTTTCGTCGAAATCGCTAATTTTTACCTGTTTTTTTTTGTCAACAGTGTTTTACGTTTTATAAAATTTTAATTACAAGGGATTTTTTTTATATACATATTGTATACAATACAGACAACAATAATTATAGGATTTTTTGCAATATTATATAACACTAGTTGACCCAGCGAACATTGTTCCGCCATATTATATAGATTACTTGTAGTGAGTGAAGAAATTTTGGGTGTACTTCCGTTTAGAACATACCTCCGATCGATCTGAAATTTGGTATACTTATGTATTGTGACGTGCTGATCAAGAATATCATAGTCAAAATACCCGCAAATTTGATGTTCCAGGTCAAAAGGGCAAAAAATAGGCATTAGGTTAGGTTAGGTTTGGTCACAGTACCCCGAACTGCGCGCAAAGTGAAAAATAGGTTCAAGGTTATTTTTTTTTTATGATGAGTACCCCGAACTGCGCGCAAAGTGAAAAATAGGTTCAAGGTTATTTTTTTTTATGATGAGTACCCCGAACTGCGCGCAAAGTGAAAAATAGGTTCAAGGTTATTTTTTTTTTATGATGAGTACCCCGAACTGCGCGCAAAGTGAAAAAATGAGTACCCCGAACTGCGCGCAAAGTGAAAAATAGGTTCAAGGTTATTTTTTTTTTATGATGAGTACCCCGAACTGCGCGCAAAGTGAAAAATAGGTTCAAGGTTATTTTTTTTTATGATGAGTACCCCGAACTGCGCGCAAAGTGAAAAATAGGTTCAAGGTTATTTTTTTTTTATGATGAGTACCCCGAACTGCGCGCAAAGTGAAAAATAGGTTCAAGGTTATTTTTTTTTATGATGAGTACCCCGAACTGCGCGCAAAGTGAAAAATAGGTTCAAGGTTATTTTTTTTTTATGATGAGTACCCCGAACTGCGCGCAAAGTGAAAAATAGGTTCAAGGTTATTTTTTTTTTATGATGAGTACCCCGAACTGCGCGCAAAGTGAAAAATAGGTTCAAGGTTATTTTTTTTTATGATGAGTACCCCGAACTGCGCGCAAAGTGAAAAATAGGTTCAAGGTTATTTTTTTTTTATGATGAGTACCCCGAACTGCGCTGAAATATGTATAGTATCGCCCCCTAGCGGTGGACCGCTAAGACAAATTTTTACCGAATTATTTATTATTTTTCACCTTGTACGTTTTGGTTTTGGGGAGATGCTCCACTTACTTCTTTTCTCCATGGTTTTGTAATTATTATGTCATAGAGTACAACGACATAACAAAAAGCACATAATACAGCGCCTGTAGTACACTATGAAAACGAAGTAGTCACTACCACCTAATTTCTCTGTGGTGTTATGGTGTTCTACAAATGTTAAATTCGTATCATTTGTTTGTAATTTGTATCGTAATTTTTGTTGTTTAATTATTATGTAGTTCAATTATTATGATTTGTCCTTATAAGATGAAATATTTAGGAAAATTACTTTCAAAATGTATATAGTTGTTTGAAACCTCCAAAATGAGCGTTAAGAAGGGCAAAGGGCCAGTTTTTGACCCTGGGTTGTGTAGGTGTTGCGGAGGAATGCGAAAATGTCGAGTTTTAAATGTTGAATACGAAAGTTCCGGACAGACGGAGATATATTGCGATATGATAATGGACTGTTTTGGACTTTTGGTAAGCTATCTCATTAATTAGGTGGTTAATATACTTCACGTTTGGTAATTAATTCGCGGTGAAATTATGACCTTGCTGTACCAGACTACCATAGGTCAATAATATATATATATATATATATCATATCAATTTGTTCGTTGTCATGCTTTTACTCGTCATTTCAGTTAGCACATCTTGACGGGAAGCCTACTGAAAGGTTGATATGTGCAATGTGTGTCCAGAGGCTACGAGAGGCTTTCAACTTTCGTCAGCAGGTGCTGAGATGTGAGGAGATCTTCATACAGATGAAAATGGACACTGTTCATGCGGGTATTGTTTGTATTTACACCACTAATGAACTTTTTTTCAATGTGGTATTTGCTTGAGATTGGTCTGTTTGTCTAGTAATGAAGTTAATTAGATACTTATCTTATATATCTAGTTCAAATTTCTGTTTTTGATCTGGGTGAGTTTGTGTGTTGTCGAGGCATCCACAACACAGAGAATCCTAGTGTGGGGCTATGAGTGTGCAGCATTATTTATTAATATTTATTTACTTACATTAATTTTTCTATTTCTTATTAGTGTATGTTAATTTTAGAAGCCAGAGGAGATATCGTTAGCGTGGAAGTTCCGAAAATAGAGTTGGAAGTGAAAGTAGAGCCATTGGAAACAGATCATTCACCCTGTAGAGATGCTCTAGCCGATGATGCCTCAGACTACCGTAAGTATTGACTTTTATGGAATTAAGGGAACAAAAGAGCATGCAGCACAACCCTTCCGCTACCGCCCATCTCAACCTTGACCTAGAACAAGACTCAAATGGAGACTAGGATGGTGAAGCTGTTAGAACATTAGTTTGTTACTAAGTATAAGACTGGAACAAGATCAGAGAAGACAAGATAGACAACTGAGACAATGAGCTCCAAAGGTTTCAAAGTTCAAACAAAAGTTGAATGTATTACTTGATTTCAACACCTTATCAGGCATTGATTTCAACACCTTATCAGGGAATATTGAACATGAAAATTGATTTGAATGAATAACTTGTTTTTTCATTTTGTTAATTGATTTTTTCATAAATAAATATAATACAGTCATTGAATTATTATTACTATGGACGTCGGGTCCGCGCTGAAAAATGTCCGAGCCAAATGAGTAACAAAACGCAAGGAGAGAAACAATTCCGCGTTCACGACTGCAATCAAAATTAAACCGTGATGTAATGATTTTAGTGCTTAAATTACCTTGTTAACATTTCTATTCTTGCAATGGCTGGCGTTCACGACTGCAATCGAAATTAAACCGTGACACAATGATTTTAGTGTTTAAATTACCTTGTTAACTGCATGACATGAAATGACATAACTGACTGGGACATTTTTATCGCGATTTTAGTATGAGACTAGATGTCCATAGTAATAATAAGTCAATGAATACAGTGACAAAAATGACCAATATTTACAACCTACGTTATTTCTTTCAGAATGCAATGTCAAATCGGAAGAAGACGATTATAACTCAAATGATGATATTCCACTGCAGAGAATGATCACAACAAACTCGTCCAAAAATAAAGGTGGGGAAAAACGTAAATTGGACGAAGACAAGGCTAAGACTGCCTCTGATATTGAAGGGAGTAAACCTTTAGATAAACGTCCAGCGATGATGTCCAAATACCCGAAGGTCCCTGCAAGGAAGATGGTGCTGAAGCCGCAGAGCGTCAATGGTGCAACTACATCACACCGACCTCTTGTCATTAGTGTCAAGGGACAAAGTAAGTTTTTTTATGCTTTAAGTAAACACAAACACGTCATACGATGACTTGACAAACCTGAATCACGCTATCGAAGTTTTCTACACCGTTCGTATATAAACAAGTTCTGAACGTGAACAGTCGGAGCTTGACCGTGTTTTTAGAGGCCTCTTCTTTAATTAAACCATCACACATATTTGAAATGTTTTTATATTAATTTGGCATATATTTAACTAAAACTACTGATAATTTGTTTAGGGAATAGTAGCATTGTAACTCACTAGCTTTATTGCATTCGGATTACGATAATTAATAAATTGTCTTCAGGTCTACCACTGTCTATGTCTAAAGTGCAACAGCTGATGCGTGAGCGAGACCCCACTTACATGACAGAGACAAACTTACTCGCGATTGTCGAGAACTCATACATCTGCCCGTTCAAGTGCAGGCACAACCATCTGCTCTGCTACTACTGTGGGCAGAACTTCTCCGACCCAGCTGAACTGAGAGCTCATACCCTGGCAGGGCATCATCCCAAGAAATTCAAGGTCACTGAGCACAAGAACATGGTCAAAATGGACATCACTCGAATTGACTGTAGGCTGTGTGATGAGAAAATTAATGATCTAGAAGAATTCAAGCGGCACGTGACAGGAATACACAAGAAAACTTACTACCCCGAGTACAAAGATTCAATACTGCCTTTCAAACTGACCAAAGATCAACTGAAGTGCGCGATTTGTGATGTCCTCTTCCCATACTTCCATGCATTGAATAAGCATATGAACGAGCACTATAGTAACTACGTTTGTGAAACCTGTGGACTCGGCTTCGTCGACAAGGGCAGATTTGTGATGCATCAACAGAGACACGAAGAGGGTGACTACCCTTGTGAGGTCTGCGGGAAGGTGTTCAAAGCGTCGTATAATCGTGACCTGCACGTAGACAGGGTTCATAAGAAACGCGGTAGGGTGTACTGCCCGAAATGTGACGTCAAATTGATGTCCTACCCTCAGAAGTTGAAACATTTAGTGGAGGTACACGGAGAAGCGCCGATGAGCTTCCCCTGCAGTATGTGTGAGAAGATTTTTGAGACTAGACGAATGCTGACTATTCACAAGCGGAAGGACCATTTGAAGGATTACAGGTATTTTACTGATATTCAACACTATGTCATTTTATTAAGCGTTGCAGCATTGTAACATCTTATGTGAGGTGACATGAGATGTTACAAGCATCCATGATGTGAACATTTAAATTTTTGGGTCATTTTTGTTATTACTTATTAAATGAACATTTGCCAATTTGTTAGTATGTATGAGGACTGGGGCAGGGACTGTTATGATAGCTAGTTCTGTTATTCTGTTAATAAGAGTCTCATTGTATTACAAAGCGAAACTTATTACTCTCTCTGATACTTCTCACTTCTGATATATCGTCCTGCAGATACGAATGTCAAATCTGCGGCCAGAAGTTCTTCACGCGCTTCGCGCTGACCAACCACATGCCAACGCACACCGGCGAGAGGAACTTCAAGTGTAAGGTTTGCGAGAAGACCTATCCGCGGCTCAAGACTCTCAAAGACCACATGCGAATCCACACGAACGACCGGCGCTACCGCTGCCACGTGTGCGGTCAGGCGTTCATACAGAACTGCAGCTTGAAGGGGCACGTCAAGAGTCAGCATCCGGAGTATGGGTAATCAGAATTTTTGACTGTGAGTAATGATTTCCTCAAAATGTATTGGTGCATGTGGGGTATGTCAGGGAGGTATATTGGCACCACTTTTTTTTTAAATGTACATAATATAGCCTAGTGCTTAAGGGCAGTACTGTACATTAGGTTCACTTTTCTTTAATGGTACCAACAATGTATTATTATTATTGTTCATAGATGACAGCCACCATAATATATCCAAAAGTATTCTATTGTATTTAATGTAATATGTTTTAATATTTAAACCTTAGATTTTTTTGTGTGTATTAAAATTAAAGTATGAAATCAGATCGCGATGATCAGAATTCTGATAATTATTCAAGAATATAACTTCAGTTAAGTTTCAAATACAATGGAGAAGGCAAAAGGGTCAAAATATTACTATCAAATTCACCTAAAATCCGAGCTTAGGTCATATACATTACATAACTTTTTATTTCACTTCAATACATGCAGTATTTCCGAAGTTATAAAGACGAGAAGTTCAAGCCCTTTTTTGAATTTCCGCGCTTACGCTATGACGTCACGACTTAGTTCGGCCGCGAGCACGATACGGCGCAAGTATAGAAAATATGGGTCTATGCAGTTCAAAAATCTATAACTTTCTTATTTCTATAGATACAGACTTGAAATTTTGCATAGATGTAGTAGATAGTATGTGAATTATATATGTTATTTTATTATTGATAACTAAGGTTTGCTCGCGGCTTTACTTGAGTTTAAATTAACATTTCGGTCAAAAATCCCTATCAACTACGCGCGACTACTGAGTGATGACGTCATCGAGTAGTGACCGCCCGCCTGCGTTTTTAAAAAAACCAACGGCCGTAAATACGCACTTTGATCGTTAATATCTCATCCATTTATTGAGATATGGAAAAAGTAAAAACACAGTTTTTCTTGTAATTTTTTATAGATTTATTTAACGTGTAAAAAAAATTCGTTTGCCTGGTCCATTATTATTCATGAACTTAATTGAAAAAAAAAAAACTAAAATTTAATTATTGATTACATTAAACCAAACGATAGCCGCGTTTAGGCTTTATATTGTAAAAGTATTATTTTATATCCACATTTGTCGTGTTTCACGAAGCCGTGTAACATACATAAGACTCACAATATTATGTTCCCAACAACATAATTAATATAAGTTACAGTTATTGTTTGGAATGTCCCATCTATTATAATTATTAATTATTTTGTGTGGGTATCCCGCTAGTTGCGTCTACCCTGTAACACACCACATATTTTACAATAATTACAACTATTTACCTTCTTTTATGTAAGTATATTTCGTTAATTTATGTTATGAATTTCCCATTTTTTTTACTCAGTTACACTATGCCATTGCCAATGCTATACAACTTACTATGTATTTGAGTCAGATGAATTCAGCGTATTATTTAACCTAAAACTGTTACGACTTCAACACAATATTTCCTTTACAACTAAATTATGTATATAATTTAACAAATTTGATTTCAAAAAATATTAATTATGTAGTTTGGTATAATGTTCAATTATACTTGGGAATCAACAGAGTATTGTTGTAAATCGATAATTTAAAAGAACTTGAAAATGACATGGCATACTTCAAGGCAGATTATTATCACCAATTTTGTTTTAAGGATATACTGATGTATATTTAACCTCTTACTACCAACGGATACCTTAAGAGATAATTTGTACAGCTTAAAATGCTTTTTGTAAACTGTTGATAATAATTCATTACGATAGTAACAAGATTTTTACAAATACTGATACTGGGAAATCATTGTACCTAATTGATTTTATACATTTTGTACGTATTGTAATACATATTTTGTACATGCATCATATTATATTAATATAAAGTTCTGAATATTGTATTAAATAATTTGAGGCTTCTACTGAGCCTGGAAGTGATGCGGATATTCGTTGCTCGATAGAGAGTGAAATTTATTTTACATTATAATTGAATATGATTATATTAAATATACATAAATAAATATACAAGGTTACAGGTTAAGTCGACCTATTCCCGTTAAGGGCGTGTAGTTTACATCGTTTCAGACTGATTTGACTATGAAACGCCCTATCCTAAATCTAACCGTTTTCGAGATATTTGAATTTAATTGATTTTTATAAAAATTACCCGATTTTCGGCTATCAGCTTAGATATTTTGAAATGTGTAAGTCTTATTATTACTATTATTTGATTTTTACATGTAAAATAAGATGCTTTATGATCTCAATAACCAATATTGTACGTTAAGTGATTGAATAAGTCATTGTAGACGATTAAAACTTATGAAAACTAATAAAAATGTAGAAAGTTTATTTTTCTATCAATAAAATCTAAAAAAAATATTATGGCCCCTGTTTTGCAGATGTTCTTAAAAATATCTACGTTTCATCAGCTATCCAACGAGGTATAACAATCTAGGGTTATAATAAACATTCATAGAAAAAACTTAGTTGCGAGCCCCCAGGTATCAGTTCTAACACTCCCTCGCCAATTGTCCTTTAAGGTTAATACGGTTCGTGCGAGCGAGACTACTTACGATTTATACAGGTGCGAGTGAGAAAAATAATGTGCAGAAACCGGTTTGGGAATACAACACGTTTTGTGTTTGGTTATTAACTTGTTATTGTTAGTCTTAGTCTGCAAAAAATTTTCGTCCGTGGTAGATGCGATATTATTTTGTTCTCTGTTTCCTAATTGACTTGGCTGTGTTTCTGGACTGTTTCTTCTGATTTCTGACTACTGTGCTTGTAAACTGGACTCTGATTTGTGTGTGTGAAGATGACGACCTACACGAATGAGGAATATGCTGACTTGTTAATTTGCTACGGATACTGCAACTGTGTGTCCGCACATGCTCGCTTTGAGTACATAACACGCTATCCCGGCCGTCGAGTGCCGGATGTCAGCGTGTTCGATGGAGTTTATCGAAGACTTCGAGAAACTGGCTCCGTTTCAAGACTACGTACAGACTTGGGAAGACCACGTGTGATTGACGACGACGAAGAACAAAACAATGAGATAGTGGAACGATTTCGATTGGATCCAACCACTTCCACTAATATTGTTGCCCATGATCTGGGACTCTCGCAGTGGAAAGTATGGTTTACCGTTCATACAGCGGGCCTATACCCATATCACTATACGCCGGTACATGCTATCGAAGAGGGAGATCCCGTGAGAAGATTGGATTTCTGCAGATTTATGTTAAATGCTGATGTCGAAGACCCGACTTTCCTTAAAAAAATCTTATGGACAGATGAGTCGAAATTTCATAAAGATGGGATTACCAATTATCACAACAAGCAGCACAACAAGCAGTGATAGCCGTGTGGTTGAACCTTGGACTGCCGAACCGGAGGGTCCGGGTTCAAACCCCGCACGCACCACTAATTTTCAAAAATTATGTGCGTATTAAAATTTAATTATCACTTGCTTCGGTGAAGGAAAACATCGTGAGGAAACCTGCACACCTGAGAGTTCTCCATAATGTTCTCAAAGGTGTGTGAAGTCCACCAATCCGCACTTGGCCAGCGTGGTGGACTATGGCCTATACCCCTCACATTGTGAGAGGAGACCCGTGCCCAGCAGTGGGACAATTATGGGTTGTGATGATGATGATGACCAATTATCATAACGCTCATTATTGGGCCCCGAAAGAACTTAAAAATCCTAACAAGAAGAGAGTAAAGGGGTCACAACGAAGATTTAGCCTGAATGTGTGGATGGGCATTATTTGTAATCATTTGATTGGGCCTTACTTTCTCCCCGACAATTTAAATGGAGAATACTACGAAAATTTCCTGCGACAGGGCCTAAGTGACCTACTAGATGATTTGCCACTCAGTCTGATTCGAGACATGTGGTTTCAGCATGATGGATGCCCTGCACATTTTAGGAGAAGTGTCAGAGAATGGCTGGACACAAATTATCCAAACAAATGGATTGGACGAGGTGGGCCTTTACCCTGGCCAGCCAGAAGTCCGGACCTAACCCCCATGGATTTTTATGTGTGGGGACACATGAAGAGTCTCGTGTACAGTGAGCCCAACCCAATTTCGTCAGTTGAAGTATTGAGAGACAGGCTCATTAATGCGGCGAATGACATGAGAAGGAAATTAACTACTGGTGTAGTAAAAAGTGGACTTCGTAAAAGAATGCGAAGATGTGTGCAAAACAGAGGCGGACATGTCGAACATGAAATTTAGACTTTAAGATGTTTTGTTGGAACTTGAAACTTTAATAATTATCTTGTACTTACTATCGTTTTGTTTTGTTTGCCTTCCCTGTAGACAATGAAACTAAGTTTATTCTATGAATGTTTATTATAACCCTAGATTGTTATACCTCGTTGGATAGCTGATGAAACGTAGATATTTTTAAGAACATCTGCAAAACAGGAGCCATAATATTTTTTGTAGATTTTATTGATAGAAAAATAAACTTTCTACATTTTTATTAGTTTTCATAAGTTTTAATCGTCTACAATGACTTATTCAATCACTGAACGTACAATATTGGTTATTGAGATCATAAAGCATCTTATCTTACATGTAAAAATCAAATAATAGTAATAATAAGACTTACACATTTCAAAATATCTAAGCTGATAGCCGAAAATCGGGTAATTTTTATAAAAATCAATTAAATTCAAAAATCTCGAAAACGGTTAGATTTAGGGTAGGGTGTTTCATAGTCAAATCAGTCTGAAACGATGTAAACTACACGCCCTTAACGGGAATAGGTCGACTTAACCTGTAACCTTGTATATTTGCATCACTTGTTGAAATGAGTATTGTGAATTTTTAATTTATTATAAGTACATAATGTCATTGAAATAAAATGTTTATAGCTTTTTCGTTTTTTTTTATTTCCGAGAGATGTCAAGTTCCTCCAGCTATTGCTCCAATAGGGAAAATATTCCAAACCAATGAAATTATATGTGAAAAAG
This sequence comes from Ochlodes sylvanus, assembly GCA_905404295.2. Lineage (NCBI taxonomy): Eukaryota > Metazoa > Arthropoda > Insecta > Lepidoptera > Hesperiidae > Ochlodes > Ochlodes sylvanus. The sequence goes on from FR990129.1 coordinate 11,394,631, forward strand.
AATAAGGTAAAAAATGTCATAATAACAATAAATAATAATAAAAAATATATATAGTAATTAGTAGATTCAACAGTACAGCTCGCGTTAGTTAGGTAAGGGCTCGTACACAATAACACGGTACGACGTCGCATCGTGCCACGATTTCGTCATGTCGGTCGCAGTAAATCTTCATGCTGATATAAAGACGAATAAAGAAGAAATATACACAAGATATTTGATACATCAATTTCTTTCAATTATGAACGAGTGTCATACCGTGCATCGTGGCACGTTCATCGTGAAACAATGCCGCATCGTAGCGCGATGCGACGTCGTACCGTGTTGTTGTGTAAGAGCCCTTAAGTAAAATGGTTTTGGTATTATTTCGAGCGCCCCTCCCCCTTGGTATGATGTGAGCTTTGGTTCAAACCCCTCCCCCTCATATAACGAGAGATTTTTCAAACGCTTATTTTTGATAAATATCTGTGCTTCATTACATTGGATTTATTAGAATAAGCCCAATAAGAAAAACAAGTTAGTAAAGTAATTTATTAAGTTAATTGACACATAGTTTTATAAATTCTTACAATTTCTTGATGCTATGAAAATATTTTTTTTTTGTACGACGTACATAAAAGCCATTTTTACACCATTTGCACAAAAACACAAGGTCACTTAAATTTTAGAGGTAACAACTAGCTTGCCAGCCTAAGGCTTTTGTCCAACACTAGCTGCAAGACTCCATTTACTCAATTTATTCACTTAAAAGTCACTTTTTCTTATAATGATTCATGTCCTTAGCCTTGCCTACATCTTCAACCCGAGAAACTAAGTTACAGTGCTGGCATTTGGCATTTCAATGGCTTCAAATTATACTCCTTGTTAACAAAGTTGTTTGGGTCTCAACAGTGCGGCCAGACACTTCAGCTTAACCATTCATCTTTACTACAACTCTCTCCCACGTTAAAATGTGTCTGTCTCTTTTTACTGTCGCTTTTCGTCATTTCCGTTTCATCGACTTTGAAATCACAACGATGCTAAAGAAGTTTTCACTTCAAAAAATTCTTATTCCAATATCTTTTGCTTGAATTATCTTTGCGGTATGTTAAAATTGCTAAATTTCCCATAATATTCAAAATGTTTTATCGTATGTTTATTCAACACATCAAAGTTTTCAAACTTAACATCGCATAAGGCACATTTCAATACCTCAGAGTCAAATTTGAAAGGAACTAATGGAGTGTGTATGTCCATTCGCATTTTCATCCTGTGTTCTATTTGCATGTGTCTGACAAGGCCGTGGAGGGAGTCTACATTCGCTGTACAGTCTAGGCACTTGAGGTTGGTGATATCGAGCTTAATGTGGTCATCCACAGTGTTTATTATGACTTTTTCTGCGTGTTTGTCCAGCGTGTGATGTTTGAGGTTCCCCGGGCTGTCGTACTTATCCCTGCAGTAGCAACATTTGAATCCTTCGGGTGTCACGTCACCGATGGGAGTTGCATTGCTGTACCGGAGAATGTCTTGAAGGTAACCAACGGTCTTCATGCTTCTTATCTCATTTATTTGTGTCTTGCATTCGTTGTCAGCTGGGAAGGAAAAGAAATAATATAAATAGATGTTGATAGTTTATTCTTGCACAGGATTCGAGGGGGCATCGGATTGTTGTGGAGTAGTGCATGTTTTTAGTAGCACCTGTGACAATAAGCGGGTCTCGCTCATTCGCCGGCTACGGTGACGACTTCAATGTAACTAAGGATATATATGGTATATGGTAAATGTTAATGTTAATAAGGCGGCTTGTCCACATATTTTTCCGCTAACTTTATTAACAAAAAATTAAACATTAAATTAAATTTTAATGTCACACAAAAACAGTCATATACCATGGATCTTTTATGACATGATACCCGACCGTTAATCGAACCCTGCATGCCTGCGAAGCTGCACCCCACAAACAGTTCACATACGACTATCATAAGTAAACATATGACTTGAAAAGTACATTTAATGTGTACATACTTTTCCCATTAGAGATCTCCTTATTGGATCCTTTGGACCTCTTCATAGCTAATGAGGAAGCCCTCCCGGCCGCCGCGTCTACCGTATACCTCCTCGTAATATCTGCGGAATGCTTCCTTTTTCTGAATGACGTCACCAGTTGGTTTCTACGCTGTGTGTCTTTATTTACACAATACCGCCCTAATACAACTGAAAACAACAAAAATAAGGCTTACTGCTTGGAATAGATTAATGCACTGAAAATTAGCGATAAAAATATTATTATGACAACAAAACATTTGGGTGAAAAATCCTATTCCCTGAATCAAACCATATGAAAATTAATTTATTTACACGTAAGTATAAGTGGCAGTCGTACAACGCTTTTGTACCGAATCCATCGATTTTGTGCCCAGTAGTGGACTATTAATCAGTTGCAGCCAAGCCAATACTCACATGTATCTCCAATGCTATCGCGATTGTGATCACCCTGAGTTTCATCACCACTGACAAAGTCAAGGTCCAGGTATTCGTAGTCGAGATACTCCGTCGCCACATCGAACTGGACATTGTCTTTGTCGTGACTATCATTTGATTTGTCACAGAAATTGTCATCATCATGGTCACCACTTGATTTGTCACTCACATTGTCATCGTCATGGTCATCATTTGATTTGTCACTCACATTGTCATCATTTGATTTGTCACAATCTGAAAATATCAAGGATAATATGAAGTTCACAATAACAAGTCGAAAGTTGCTTGAACTTGTGATGTTGGGAGCAGAGCTTTACCAGAAACCTTAGAGTCTAATCAAAAAGGCCCGTCAATAATCTACCGTCACACGTTAAGGAGTGGATCAAATATTGTGACATTGTGTGACAGGTGAGAAGAAAATAGGACAATTCAGACGCTCCGTGACGTTATTATAAATTCCAATGCAACTTTAAAATATTACCAATCCTCAGAAGGACCTGTGGCCAGCACTGAGACCAATTAACATTAAATTAACTTTTGAGATTGTGATCTAGGCCGAGATCGGGTTTAATTATTAAATACAGGTATTAGAGACATCAGGAATCATACATTTCTCCTCAACAGACGACAGCATCTCACCAGCCAGGTGTAGTCTCATCAGCTTCTCTGAAGCCAGCACTTCCCTCTTGAAGCTGACCGCGTCCTTTAACTTGCCGATGCAAGATTCGCAGATCTTCTCCATGTTGGTCTTAGTATCTGGTTTGCTCCACTGTGGGAGACAAAGTTCATTTATAAGGATTGAACGAGCGAGCAAACAAGCATGCAGCACCATTCCACTGCAGCTCATGACATGCCAAACATATCTTATTTCTTACTAAATATAACATTCACCACGGATCTTATTCTTATATACACAATTATCTAAGATGCGATAAAAACTTCAGGTACAGGTATAATTTATTAAAACAAAAACAGATTTCAAAATTGAATTAAAAATTTGAGGGTTTCCCTTACATTTCCCTGGGATTCCATCATCACATTACATCACTTGGCAGCAGTGGGACCACCTCAGAGTTCTTTCAAATAAAAAAAATTAAAATCGGTTCACAAATGACGGAGAAATCACTGGATATACATAAAAAAATATAGTCGTCAAACATATTATGCTTTTTTTTGAAGTTAAAAATAATAAAATAGCAAAAAAATATTGTCTGTGTAAAAAAAATGAAGACAGCACTCACCGGCAAAGCGAAGCACTCGGCCAACATCGTTCCGAATTCCGGGAGTTCCCCGCTAGTATGTTCCTGCCACATGCTTTTTAATTTACTGCTCCCCATGCAGCATTTGCATTTACCGATCTCAGCCGGCATCTTGATTTTTTGTAAAAAAAATTGACATTACAAGTTCCAAACGTCAAATTTCGGTACCTCAGCCGCTTTCTAAGCATGATGCCTAGCCTGGCGCGAGACTAGCCCTTTAAATACTCACCGGTAAATATAAATCATCTTCACTATCCGTTGGGTTTTGTACATTGGCATCACCATCGTAACACCTGTCACTATCATTATCATCACTGTTGTATTCTGTATCATGTTTTAAAGAATTGACGTCGTCAGATTTTATTTTGGCGCCATTCGAAACTGCATTGGTTGTCTGTAACTGTCAAATAAAAGAATTTCATTAGAGCCGTAGACAGAGAAGGATTTGATGTCTATTTTACATTAACAAAGATATATTTACCAAGAAGATAAAATGATAAACTTATGTATCTAGAAAGTACTTATTGCATTTTTTCTCTATTTAAATGTGATGTAGCCAATCCTATTGTTTGATAATCTGAGTAGCCAATGTCTTTACTAGAATGGTTCTTACATGCCTTTAACGCGCTTTAAATTGGACTGTAATTTTAATTTATTTTTTATGCATTGTTTTATCATAATGTACTTTATTGCCATGTCAACAAACATTCATATTGTTAGATGATTTTTGAGTCTTAGAAATTCTTTAAAACCACAAAGACTGTTTTATTGATGCCAACCATAAATGGAACTTTACTTAGTAATGTTTTTAATGTTGTAGGTGCAGGAAGATAAAACATTCTTCCTGACAAACGGTAAAATGTTGTTGACTTTTTAAATACCTATCCTTAATGCAACAATTTTTTTTCTTTTCTCCACCTCCTGTGGTTTATTTTCTTTTTAAAATAACAAGAGGCATATATGGGTTTATGCACGGTGCATAATACCAAAATAACATTTTTTACAATTTTTGTCTGTAGGTCTATCTTTCTGTCTGTCTGTTTGTTTGAGCTTTCACTGGCAGATTGCTGATGTCATAAGGAGTAACATAGGATACTGTTATTTTATATTTTTTTGTTAAATTCCACGTGGACGAAGTCGCGGCCACAGCTCGTACTAACTAAATACTTACATCACATGGTACTGCACTTCTGAGCAACCTCTCTTTAGACTCATCAGTGAAATCTGCATCATTGAAATGTTTCTGGCAGAGCATTTGATGTTCCGTATGTAAATTATTTTGCAATATGGTCGAACAACAATTTTTTTCTGGAAAAACATATTTCGCCCATAATTTACAGCTGAAATACATATACACAGTATGAGAACAATCTCTTTTAAAATTTGTTAAGATTCTTGGGTGGGCTACACAATCGTGCGGCACCAGTTTGGGGTGACTGTGCAAATAAAGGTTTTGAATTTAATGGCTGAAATGGAGAGGGTTAAGTAGTAGTTATTTAATATGTTTAGTAACATTACAATTATAAAATAAATAAATTAGTGTAATTATAGTAAATAAATAAATAAATAAATAAATAAATAATAAAAATAACATACCGGATAAGGTTCCTTATGCCAGGTTTAGGAAACCGGAACAATTTTACACCGTCGTTGGCTGGTGTTAACCCACACTTAAAACATTTTCTATTTTTTTCTAAATTTGCCATGACGATTGTAAATAAAATGAATCCTATCTCGACTCCATATACAAGTTATGGTTACTCTATGTCGATACACAACACTCCAGACTCCAGGTCACAAATAATAACGTATAAAGTGCACTTCTAAATACAAACGTAGGAACGACAGCTTGACTCGATGTTGATGTGAAATAATAGTTGTGATGTGATAGAGATAAGAATTTATAATTATAAATTAAACAGTAAACACCAACGTCACCAACCAACAGTCACGAAAAGTTGTTGGTTGTTGCCGTTGTTGGACCCTTGGAGGCTTGGACCAGAAGGTCCAGAAGTCCAGAACCAGAATTGGAATTGGAATTGGACTTCGGCAACAGTGTTGCCAGATGGATTACACAATATTACGGTGCACAGTGGGTCAAAATTACCAGAAATACGGTGTTCCACCAGCTTAAAGAAATACGGTAGAATTACGGTAGATTTTTTTTCTACTTTACGGCTTTTACAGTTTTACTAGTGACAAAAAACCTAAAAAAGGAACATGCAAACAATATCTAATTAACTTTAATTAATTCTGATTCACTTTCAATAATTGACGACATGTTTTTGTTTATAGAACCGTTCAATAAGGGCCGATTTCACCAACACAGGATTTACACTAGAGCAGCTTTCCCAGTATAACTTTACTCTGTCGATTTATGCGATGGTTAACTTCAAATTCGTTTCACCATACTTACTCTCGCATAGTTACTCTGCAACTTTGAAATGCATCCAAGTAAAATAGACAGATTGCCGTATACTTGCGCAATAGCGCTGGGTATTCTTTTATTTATTCGAATAATACGTCCCTGACAGTTGAGTTCACCGTACTCGCGAGTAATTGACTACTTATCCCGGGAATAAGACTTATACGACATTGGTGAAATCGGCTCTTAATCCATTGATACAGAAGTTTGTGGTTCAATTTTCGTTGTTATATTGGCAGATTTGCAGGTGATATTACATTGACATGTACAATTTTACACTAGACTGGCGGCGCTGCCGGCCATAGAGCAACTTTGTTGCCTGGATACTAGTTTCGGTTAAAGTTCAGAAAAATACGGTAACTTACATACACCGTAATTTATGACTACTGTAGGTGGCAGATCTTAAAATAAATTTCAAAAATACGGCAAATCTACCGTAATTACGGTGCATATGGCAACACTGTTCGGCAATGTCAATAATTTGACATTGAAATGATTGAACTTTGAAGTTTTCAAATAACAATATTGACAATTGACATAAGTCAGAACTCAGAAGATATGAGAAACGAGAAAATATATCTGAAGTGAAGAGTGGAGATTATAAATTATATTAATTAAATACGAAGATTTATTTACAAATCAAGTCACTTATACGTGATTTCCTAATAAATTTTATAACTGATCATGACTAACAATAAAAAAGGTCCGGTGTTCGACGCCGGCTCGTGCCGGTGTTGCGGCCAAACCAAGAGATGTCGACTGCTAAACATCGAGTATCATTGGATGGGCACCAAGGAGATCTATTCAGAGATGTTTCTTGACTGCTTTGGCTTAGTGGTAAAAAACATTCATTCTTTTCATTAGACTGAAGAGGCTTAATCCGCGGAGATAAATAACATCAATTAGCCCTTTATTTCATTCATCACAACCCATAACAGTCCCACTAGGGCACGGTCTCACAATGTGGAGGGGAACAGGCCACAGTCCACCGCCCTGCCCAAGTGCAGATTGGCTGATCAAGCACCTCGGAGAACATCGCGACAACTCTTAGGCTCAGTGATGCAGTGCACAGTTTGAGCAGAGTCCCTACTTAATGTATAAAAAAGCATGTTTACTGCTAGCCGCCATCCATCGGTGAATGTGGTCAGTTGGCCATTAGCGTGGAGCCTTAAGTGTGAAGTTATTCTCGTAATTTCCTCCTTCGCCAAAGCAAGTGATAATTTATTTCTATTCTATATGCACATATTTATTGCAAATTAGAGGTGCTTACAAAGTTCAAAGACAAGCCGCCTTGTTCGGGAGTCTAACATTCAAACCACTTGGTTATCAGTATCATATTCATTTCATAACATTATAGTTATGAAATGAACTTAGTGACATATAATAGAAGAAATGTGTATGTTAGTATTCCATTATATCCCCCTTAGGTAAAGGCCTACTTCATTTTTTTGTTATTAAATCAGAGGTAAAATACGAAACTTTAACTTAGATTAGTAGTTGTGGTAGTATTCTGTTAGCTAACTGTGTCTGTGTCTGTCTGTGTAGTCTGTTATGATTTCACACTTGGGTGGATTTTTATGTGTTACATAAATGTTGATTCTTAAATAGTTAGTGTGGGTATGTCCCATTTGGGTGTGTCAACTAAAAGGCAGTGAAGCCTTAAGTATGTGACGTGATCACGTGAGTGAACCGAAAGCAAAATTAACAAATAATAGAATGCCAGAATAACAAATATAAATAATGCGAGTTTGATATGATGATTAATCATTTAGCTGAGTTTAGAGTCTGAGGTAGATACATATTACAGTATTATTAAGAGAAATTTCTTTGGTATTTACTTGGTACCTATGTTTCTGACTTCCAAGCATGTTTTATCACTTTCATATGGACATTGTACATAATATAATTAAGATAACCTGTATGGCTCAACGGTTACCAAGCCAGACTGCTGTTTAAAGATTGTTGAGAATTGAACCTGCGACAGGTTCTTTGATTGGACAGGAAATTTGATTGATGAGCTTAAATTTCTGTTGTCTCGTGTGTCCATGGCACCTACAAAACAGGGAAACCTAGTGTCGGGCTATGAGTACGTAGTAATTTATTTATTCATACTTTCAGCTCTCTCACCTGGATGGTGAAGAGAAGGAGCGCTTAATCTGTGCAACATGTGTATCAAGACTCCGCGAGGCCATCAGCTTCTACAGGCAGGTCCTTAAGTGTGAGGAGAGGCTGTTACAGACTAGCATACAACTGCACTGTGATGGTAAACAGCTTGGTTTTTGTTAACATAGAGGTAGCAAATTCATAGCTCAATTGCTCATAGCCCAGCTGTTGTGATGTCATCAGTGACCACTTACCCTAAGGCGGCTAGCTTGCTCGTTTCTCAGCTATTTACAGTTATAAACCTGTCAAATAAGAGTCGGATTCACGAAGAGTGGTTCCGTACTAACTTGTAGATTTCCTTACAGGCGCTGATTCAGCGGGTGTGAAAACAGAAGGTGTAAAGGTTGAGGAAGCTACTACTGAGATAGAACTGGTTAACGATGACGGTGACCACTTGGATTACGGTAATTTGGATTCTTCCTAGTGTTGATATTCCAGTGCCTAGATGCACACGTCTAAAGTTTCACACCTGAATCGCGCTATTGATATTTTTGACTATGTTATGTTATGTACTCATCATTCGCTTAGCTATGGGAATCTTATGCATTTTGCCCACGCGAAAATGTGTTTTTACATGATCCTTTAAATTGATTGAAATAAAACACATACTAAACGTAACCTTAAGCTTACTAGAATACATCAGTGAAAACCGCATTCAAATTGGTTAAGATAATTCTGAGATTAGCGGAATTCTGGCAGAAAAACTGTCTAACCGACAAATATACAAAAATTCTTAAAATGAAATTTTACCTTTCACAAATAATATCATCACGAACCAATTACTGGGAAATCGTTTTTAAGATAAGAGGTCTTTTATATTTCATATTCTGTGTACACAATTTTTTCAAATTATCGCTTGTTGACAACTGGACAGAGACTGTGTTATCTTTAACAGATTCTGAAGTCCCAGAAGTAGCAAAAGTGGAACAGCAAAACGATAAGCCAGCGAAGAAGCGCCGGAAGAGGGGTTTGAAACGGAAAAAGAAAGAAGTTCTCGATGAGGATATGATGGCGAAGAATCAGATGCTGCAAGATATGGAGAAGATGTACGATCGGTTGGCGGAGATACAGACTATTGAATCAGGTATCTAAATATGTTACGCTACTACAAGCGACATATAAGGGTGGATAGGGCTATCAGTTAAGTAAAAACATATTTCTTGCATGGGAACCACTTTGAATTGTTCGTTATTTTTTAAAGACAAGCAGACACACAGCGAAGGCATAGTAAAAGCCTAATATGGTTCTGTTAGCTACCCTGTGCGCCCTAAAAACTTTTGATTTCGGCCTTCGGCCAGTCAATGGCAGTAGGATTGAAAGTCGTAACAACCATTACTCCCGCAAAATTTGATGACCCCTCAACTACGCATAATGTGCTGCGCCGGCCGTACGCAATTTTTGTGGGTTCCCAGACACGCGGGGCAGGGGAAAAGCGGGCGAGAAGCGTGTTGGATCCCCGTACCTAACTGCTTGAGATCCTCACATACGAGTGATTCAACTAGACTTAACTAGAGCGTAGGTCAGAGGGGCCGTGAAGTTTGACGTGAGTCCACTTTCACCATTAGTTACTGGATCCATCTACTTAATTAAACATTTAGCAATGCTCTTACTCTTAGGTACTGTTATTGTTGAAAAATTAACCTAGTATTGAAGTTTAATATCAAGTTAACGATTTTTGTTCCAGAAAAACGTTTTGTGAAGCTATCAGATTCAAAAGAGAATGATAAAAGCCTGAAATCTATCCATAACTTAAACGTTCTAGTGGAATACTCCTACGCATGTCCATTTGACACTTCCTTCAGCGATTACTTTTGTAGCTACTGCAGACAGAAATTCACGGATCCAAACAAGTTGAGAGACCACACCTTGACCCACAATCCCAAAGACTTTAGCTTAGTTTTGAAGAATACCACCATGACAAAGAAATTGCAAGTAGACATCTATAAGATAGACTGCCGGTTGTGTTCGGAAAGCATTAGCGATGTGGAGACGTTCAAGAAGCATATAGTGAGCCACGGGAAGGAAGTTCATTCGGTGGCAGACGAGTTCCTCAAATTCAGACTGACTAACAACCTTAGTTGTATGGAGTGTGGTGCTTCATTCAGCTTTTTCCATGCCCTAAAGAAGCACATGGCTGAACATTTCGGAACATGTATATGTGATGTGTGTGGTGCTCATTACTTTGAGGAACGGATGCTGCTGCTTCATCAGAAGACCCACCAACGGGTTGAAGAGTCCTACATTTGCAAGGATTGCGGCAAGAGTTTCAAGTCCAAGTACACCAGATACATACATATAGCTAGGATGCATAAGAAGGAGGCTGCGTACCAGTGCAACAAGTGTGATGAACTGTTCTTCTCTTACATGCTCAGGTATATTATCAATGCTATGATGTAAAAGCAAATTTGACCTTTAGCAATGTCGGGCTTTGTAGCTTAAAGATCTTAAGTGCAAAGGTTCACACAACTGTGATTTCCGATTGTAGCAGACATTTTTGTGACCGAAAAAGATTTGGTTTTAGGCGATTTGGTTATTGTGAGTTCTAGTTAGGCTACATGGATTTTTTTTATGTATTAAGCAGATAGACCACCTGATGGTAAGCTGTCACTATCACCCATGGACATCGAGTAACTTCGATTTACTGTCGAGTAACTGATATCTCCCGTACCTTGTTGCGCAAATTTCATGGTCCATATTAGAGAGATAGTAGTAGCCATGTGGTAACTAGCTTGACGGACCGTTTCATATACTCCTCCATTGTACAGTAGTTAGTATGTAATACGAGCAGAGGTTTGTTTGGACTCGAGATGGACAGAGCCCTTCACATCCCATAGTTTATGTGTGAGTGATTGTTATTTATATTACTGGAGACTCTCTCATTGCTCAAAATTCGACTGCAATTAATTCTGTTAAAGAGTTACTTAACCTTAAGGCTGCATTTCCACCAGAGCTGTGCGAGGATGCGTAGCGAGCAATGTGTTTTTGAAGAACCAATAGAATTGCTTTTTTTACCTAGCCTCGCTTAGCACAGCTCTGGTGGAAACGGCTTAGCGGAGCGAGGTTTTTTTACGTGGAAAACAAGCGAGAGTGTGCGAGAAATGTTTTACGACGGATGTTTTGCGAGGAATGCGTTGCGAGGTTTGCTGCATCAGCCAGTCCATAGACGCACGCTCGCACCGCACATTACACTCCGCTACACATCCTCGTACGTACGTCACATTTTCCTCGCACAGCTTTGGTGGAAATGCAGCCATACGCTGAAAGTAAAGATAACGTCCTGTAAAATGCATTGTAGTGTGCAGAGAGTAACTTATATTTGTCTTTTTACATAGCTCTTTGCACTCGTCTTTATAATATAACCTTTTAACTATCAAAGTTCGCCCTTTGTCCAAAGTCCTACAGCCGCCTAATTTTAGTCGAAGGTGTATAAAGATTTTTCTTCACATATTCATATATAGGTTTATCCAACAGGTACAGACACATGATGGAAGCCCACGGCGAGGAGAGGATGTTCCAATGCGACCATTGTGACCGTGTGTATGACAGCAGGAAGTCTCTGCGAGAGCACAACAGACGATTGCATCTAAGGATCATGAAACACCAGTGCGATTTGTGTGATAAACGCTTCTATCTCCCATGCAGACTGAGGGAGCACATGTCAAGTCATACGGGCGAGAGGAACTTTAGATGCGAGTACTGTGGAAAGAGTTTCCCGCGACTGAGAGGGCTCAAGGTCCATATGCAATCGCACAGCAGCGATAAGAAGTACAAATGTGTGATGTGCAATGCCTCGTTCACACAGAATGTCAATTTGAAGAATCATATGAAAAGACAGCATCTTAGCTTAGTGGCGGCTCAGATGGATGAGAGCTACCATGAGTGAATATTGGATAGCATTATCCTATGCGGAATTTCTAGGATAATAAATGCTATAAAAGAAGTGCTTGCAAAAATACCCACATAAGAAACCATACTAGCTAACTAGCCTAATACAAATAATATATAAATGGAATATTTAAATAAATAAGTACCTAAGTATTATTTCGTTTATTTTTTTCACTGAGGACTACAATAAAACACATCTACGCATTACGCAACGCAAATATGTATATAGTACGGCTGACGATTCTAGGCCGCTCTGAAGTTAGGCTTTCGGACCGAAAGCCTAACTTAAAAGAGATATACCTGCGCACTATATCCGAAAGTTTCGGATATAGTGCGCAGGTATTGTACTTTATAGATAGATAGCGACACGAACACTGAGCGTGTGACTGAAACAAAAAATGCTCAAAGTGACACCCCGCGCGTCTTGCCACTATTTCGACCCTAAAATTGAGTTCTGCGCAGCGATAAGAACAAAGTTCAGAGCGGCCTAGAACCGCCGGCCGTACTACACATACATAACTACATATAGGTATTACAAAATAAAAAAAATATCACGTTTGAAGTTTCCCGCCTCTTAGACGAATGAAAGTTATAATAATGCACAGACTATGTAATAATGTGCTTTTCATGATTTTCATCACATGGCAAAGAGTAGAGAGCGAACGGTGCTAAAATTCTTCGATCAACAATACGATCTGATCGAAGGTAAAATAAAATTGCCTGAACCTACCTACCAGCGTACCTAAAACTCCTAAAAATACGGTGTCGGAAGAGAATGGAATTATTTTGAATTATTTCTCCTAAATCTGATTTCCATGGTGCAGCAAAAATATGAAATAAGAAATTAATATCGGTGAACAAATACACAATGATTTATAAATGTATTATACACGATGTTCACGCAGGCCGAAAACGAAATTGGCCTCATCTCCTTTAAGTAATGACTATATTATTATTTTTGTATTTATTAGACTGCATAGCAATTTTATTTTTTCATGATTTTTATGACTTTTTTTTTCATTCATGTATAATATCTTTTTGGGGTTTTAGTAGTAAAAAGTAAGTTAAGTACTAGCTTCCTAGGAAAGGAAAATCAGAGCATAATATCAAAAAATCTACATACCTATTTCAGTTTTACTTGATTTGCATATTTATTTATAGTTTCATTTTTATAGAGTTGGCAACACTGGTCATGGCCACAACCAAGCGAAGCTTTGCTTTTGACAATTGGCAACTTTCTTTGTCAAGCTCAACTCAAGAGTCAAGACTTCAAGAGTAAGTAATTAGTAATGGCGTCGGTCGAATGCATCGTTAATGGCGACGTAACTCGGTCATATCAGTTTTTGTGATGGATAGACCATGGTGTTTAGTGTTTATGAGACGATATATCTTTCATTTAAGTTGAATACACTATAGTGATATGTAACATATTTCATATCTGTAAAAAATAGAGTTAATTGTGAGAATGAACTCTAGAACGGCGGAATGGCGGCCGGGCCCGTCTGTTTGCCGTTGTTGTTTAGCAGAGGGCTGTTATAAGGACATTTCTACTGAATATTTTTGGATGGGAAGAAGAGAAGTTTACGCAGAAATGCTGGCGGAGACCTTTGATTTAACTGTAAGTAGTGTTTTCTATGATTTGGTCCATTACTCCTGATTTTTTTTTAATAGTCATATCGATTTTAGGATGTCAATCTTTGTAAACTCAGCGTCTTTGTTGCTATTACCGTAAAACGGGGTGAATAGGGACAAATCCCAACTTTATTAACAATTTTAAGATAGTTGCTGATAGATATATTGCTAAATCAGGATCAAAACGATTGAGTCTTGGTGGTATCTTTGTTAGCTAGTTTAAAACTATACAATTAGTGTTCCAGTTTAAGTAAAAAACACAAAAATAGAGGTGATCCCTATTCACCCAGAAGTTGGGGTTAATAGGGACGAAAATAGTGTCATTAGAGAGCTGGCACAACTTTGTTGTAATAATTAATTTCCATATTATTTATTTTCTTTGTATTTTTTATCAGATGATGAAATAAAATAGTAGGTTCTCACTGTAATAGGTACGAATTCAATGGTTTATTTTTAAGTTTTTGAAACATTTTTGAATCAACAAGGTTATAATCCTTATATAAAGTTTTTAAGCATAGTAATAATAACATTTTATAAATTGGCACATCTAATGTAAAAAAATGTCATTAAGGTAAAAGCACTAATGCTGGACACTTTAAGGACAAATCAAACTTCATTGTCAAAAACAAATGTATTTTAAAAAAATTACAGTTACAATTTTTTTTTTACCGTTGAGAGTAACATTTCGAAATTATCTTTTTCATATTAAATATTTTAAGACTGTCGTATTTTAACAAAAAATTACATTCTCCTTAGGTTTGCTGTAGATACTAAAAGATGACACCATCAAAAATCAAATCAAACAAAAATAGACATCAATTGGCACTAATAGTAGACATGCCTATAACATCACTATATGTTTTATCAAAACAAATCAACAAAAAATACTTTAAAATGAAAACCGAGAGCACAGCTTGTGCTTTAAAATTATTAATTAAGTAACAAATTATAATCAAATCAAATAACAAAAAAATAATTCTCAGAAAATCAAAATTTAGCCATATTGCTTGTTAAAAGTGTCTAATTAGTATTCGACATTTTAAGTACTTTAAACTAGGTATTCAAAACTTAAACACAATTAAGTTATATCAAATCAAGTCACCCGTTAACATTTAATTGAAAATTAAATTTATACTTAATCCTATCACCTGAAACAATCATTTTTGGCGCATTGAGAACTTCTACTATTTGAGATTCACTTACAATACTAATATCTTTCTCATTTTCTTTAAATACAGTTTTCGTTTTACCATTGCCATAACATCAATCTCTTTGCCCGATATTTTTTGGACAACGCAAAGAAACTTATGAAACTTCTTTTTTCCAGGAAAGTTAATAATTACATAATCACCAGGCGTGATCTTATTTTCTTTATGGTAATTTTCTTCATCTGTACATAAATCTTCATCTTCATTGTCAATCTCACGATCGTCACTTAGATCTTCTAAGCTATCTCCAGATTCTATCCATTCCTCTTCAGTACTTGAGCCATTAGAGATATCAGTCTTATCAGTTTTCTTTTTCACAACCTTTTGACTTTTTTTAGCTAATTTCTGAGCAGCCTTAAGTGTTCTTTCTTCTTCATTCTTCTGTTTTTTCTTCTTTCTTTCTTCTAATCTCTTTTTTTTTCATTTCTTCCATTTCATTCTTTTCTCTCCTTATTTTCATAATACTGTTGCCATTGTATGGACGACACAACAGAGGGGATTTTTTCTTTCTTCCTTTTTTTAGAATTATCTTTAGGTGTTGGCCAAAACAAAGCTCTTTTAAAGAGACTGGGAATGATTTCCCCCATATTATGCGAGAGATTTTGTGGAAATTGTGACGTGGAAGCATTATCAGGGGATCTGCACTGATAGTCATACTGTCAGTATTACTTTCTGTTATTTTAACTGGTGTTTTCAAATTCTCAGCAAGATTGTCCAACGTGATATTTCCGTCATTTGGATCTAAATGTAAGCTGTTATTATGAGGTATTTCATTTTGTATGATTATGCCATCATCTTGGTTGTTTACTGTAGCATCAGTATTGTTGTCATTTATAAGTATGGGCGCTGTTTCAGAGGCACTTTCGGGTTCCAGATTATCCAACGTAATACACTGCTCAACAAAGTCTAGGGAACAGGAGGTTTTTAGGGAATATTTTTATATATTTTTGTTTTAAAGTTTATATACCAATCGATGCGCAATTTAATGCTTAATTAGTTGCGTATATAAATAAAGGATTCAGTTTTTGAATTACGAGGTAATTTTAATGAAAAACAAAGAAAGTGTATTACAGAACTAAACAAAGAAATTTAATTTAATAAAATTTCTTAAAAATTAAAACATTACAGTTAAGAACAAATATGCGGGGACTTTTTTAATAATTAGTTGGACCCCCTAAGGCATTAACAACAGCTTGACATCGTCGTGGCATACTGATTATGAGACTATCGATTGTCTCTTGTGGAAGAAGACTCCATTCTCTGGAGAGATGTGAAAAAAGTTCATCTGCTGTGTTCAAATTTTGAGGGAGATTTCTAAAAGCCCTTCTCTTTAGTAAATCCCACGCGTGTTCAATGGGATTGAGGTCCGCGGACTGAGCAGGCCACTCCAGCACTTCGATGTTGTACTCGCGGAACACATCCATCACCTGACTCGCAGTATGTGGTGGTGCATTATCTTGCATAAAAATAAAATCTGCGCCCAGATTTTGTCGGTGCGGGATAACCACGGATTGGACTACCTGTTCGCAGTATCGCTCTGCATTTAAATTTCCCCTGATCAAAACGAGATCCGTCCGTCCACCCAGGCGGATTCCAGCCCACACCATGATTGTACCACCTTGGTAGGGATGCACCTCCTGTGGGTTTTGAAGCCGACTCTACCGACCAGGAATCCGCCAAACACGCACTCTTCTTGAATCTGGATGAAATCCGAAGCGAGATTCATCGGAGAACAGTACATGTGCCCACTGATCTACGGTCCACTGCAAATGTTCACGTGCCCACAATAATCGACGTCCTCGATTTCCATGACGCAGCGCGGGCACTCTTAGTGGTCTGCGAGCACGAAGATTAGCTTCATGGAGTCTCCTCCGAGCAGTCTGGTCACTGATAGCAACCTGGTGCTGCGACTGGAGGTCTTCTACCAACTGACGAGCCGTAATGGTGGGTTGCCTCCTTGCGACATTTTGCAAAAAACGGTCTTGCCTTTCCGTAGTAACCCTATACCTGCCTCTGTGCCTTTCGGCTACATCGCCAGTAAGTCTGTAACGTACCCACAGTCTGCAGATAACGCTCGCGTGAGAATTCAGAGCAGCTGCAACTTCGCGTTGGGGTAGCCCAGCTTCCAACATTCCTACAGCTCGAATCATTTCTTCCCGCGTTAAATGACGTCGTGACATAATGGCCGTAGTCGCAAAAGTTACGAATAACAACAGTTAATTTTGTTTTTCAATAAAATCATAAAACAATAAAACAAATTTTTATCTTTAAAATTCTCATACAGTATCACTACACAGCAATCAAAGTGAAAGATTCCCGCCTTTTACGAAAATTCTTTTGTTTCTAATTTTTTTTTTTTAAATTCGAACAACCTTTGATAAACATTCAGCCTACCTGTTTACCTCAAAGAGATCAATACTTTTTTAAAGAAGATTTTACAAATAAAGTCATATAGTTGGCTTGTTCCCTAGACTTTGTTGAGCAGTGTATTTCCTTGATTTAGATCTAAAAACAAAGGTCTGTCGGATTCTGGTTGTAAAGGACTTGTCAAGTTGTTTATAGATTTTTCAATATTTTTGTAGAATTTAAATGTTAGCCTCGTAAGGCCCAACCTAAATTTAGGTCGATATACATATTAAGGCCCAATGTACTAAAAATAGGTGCAAGTGGTTGCGGCCCAGAACTTTGATTTGGTATAAAAGTGTTTAAATGTAATGTATGTGGCTAATATGTTTTAAGGGGTATACCCTATACCTAGAGTTGACTATTTCATTTAAAAAATCTGTTGAAATCATTTGTCCCTTTTTTAGGTTACTGGGCCGAAGTTCTAAGTATGTTAGTATGAAAAAATTGAAATATTATATTCAATAATTTCTCATAGAATTAGGTGAAATAATACCAGAACTAAAAATGCATGGTTAAAAATAATTTTATACTTCTGCTTTCATTTTAAATGTTATTTATTCATAATTAAAAGAATATATAATCTAAAATAACATTTTTTTAAATCAGTCATTCTCGTTTTTAGGTAACATTATCTTATATTCAAATGTTATCTTTTGGTAAATCAATCACAATTGAACTTAAAGTAATTACAATAGTCTTAATCTCTTAATTATTGTCGGACACATTAGGCAAATAATCAACAAAAAACTTAAGAAGAAAATCAGATAATCAGAAATCAGTAAATCTCAGTGTGGAACTTAAAATAACAATTTCTTTCTTTAGTGAGACACAAGTGAATGTTGCACTTCTTGCATAATATTGTGCTTTTTTTGTTGCATCCTGGTCTTCTGCATCTGTTTTGAACTTCTCCAGCTGACGGCAAATGGAGTGCACCGTGAGTTCTTGAACTGGCATTAGGAAGCAGTACAGCTGGTTTAGAGCGTTTAGGTCTAGGCTGGTTATCGTCTTCTGTTTCGGAACTAGTGGAGACATTTGCAGTTACTAACATTTCAGCTATTTCCATTTTAAAACTCCTAAGTTGTTGAATTTTTTTGACCGGGACATTTTTGCGTAACTCGTTTTTTTTATAATTTAACCATGAATTAGTGATAGCCAAATCAAACATGTGCGCGATAAATCGCGTTGTCCATTTCCTTGTCCGATATCTTGAAGGTGCCACAGCTAAGAGACGATCAGCAAGATCGACTCCTCCCATATTAGAATTATATGCTTTTACTACTTCTGGTCTGGGGACAGTAACATAAACTTTATTTTGCTTACACCATCTTTGGCAGGTATCGGAAGTTTGAGCGGCATGCACATTAGACAAAAACATGACTGGCTTGTTATCAAGCCATTTCGTTATAGCTATATTCTTGTCCCCTCCCTGCTTTCTTTAAGTCTTTGTCCTCTTTAAGTATTAATCTTGCGGGCTTAGGAACTCTATTTGTCATCAATGTACCAGCGCACATCAGACCTCTGTTTTTTAATTCCAAAATCAGTGTCTCGGTGGTGAAATACCTATCACAGTAAATTATATGTCCTGGCATCAAATTCTCTGTTAGGGCAAGAATTGCCTTCTCACCTAATCCGAATGATGTGTCAGCATAAGAAGGATATGTACTCTTCCCCTGATATATATTAAAATCACAGACTTCTCCTGTAGGATTCGCCAAGACAAAAGCTTTTAAACCTGTAGAATTAGGTTTACCTGGACAATATTGCTTCATCCCACAGGAGCCCGTAAAAGGAATGATCATTTCGTCAACTGACAGTTTTTAAACTTTTGGTATAGAATGACAACCTTTGAGAATTTTTTTGTATAAGTGGGCGAACCTTCCAGAGCTTGTCTTTAGTTTTATCTTCGGCAGAAAAGTCGTTGTCATTTACAATTTTTAAAGAATTACGAAGAGCGAAAAATCTGTTACGTGACATATGATCAGCTACAAAAGCAACACGAAACTTATGTTGCCAGTTCATGCGGAGTATTGGATATCCAATACAAGACATAGCCAAATTAATTGCAATAAAAATGTAGCATTCTGTAAGTGTCAAATGTAAAAACTGGCCGTTTCTTGATAAATCATCTCATTGGACCTATCAACGATTATTTGAACCAGCTCATCATTTACGTATTGACGAAAATAATCAATTTTGCAGAATTCTTCGTCATTAAGAGGTAAATACGATGGCTGAATAAAGGAATTATATCCGGATTTAAATATTTTTCTTTCCAACCTCCAGTTTGTCTATCGTCACTGCCAATATCGTCGTTATCTACGGCTTCGAGTCGCTGATACGCTCTCCCACGAGATGAACTCCCCCTTCTTGGTCGAAAAATCGAAGAAATTCGTCGACCACGACGAGCGCCTCGACGTTGTAAGGTCATCCCTCGAGTAACAGAAGAATTAGAAATCGCAGGACTTGGAACTGGAAGCTCATCTTCAGAATCGGAGGAAGACGATGTAGAATTATGCGAATGACGATTTTGGTTCTGAGGTCGATAATCCACATCATCAATATCATCGTTTTCTTCATCTTCGAACTCCGATATGTCCAGATTTTCTAGGAGATTTTCTATTTCTTCGTCGTTCATGGCTTTAACAAAGAAAAATGGAGTTAACACCCAATGTCCTAATATTATGACGTAGAACTTAGGCTAACTTTTACAATAAATACCCACCGACCTTATTTTGGGACATCGTTTATGTCATTCGTATATTACTTTTATAAAATGAATTTGAAACAAAAAAATGCGTAGGAACAAAGTAAAACATTAACACAACTATTTGCGATACATTTTACGCATTTTCAATAAATGATAACAAAGATATTAATAGATTTACTTACCTAACTCACCGAGGGTTCCACTCACACGAGATGAAACGTCAAAAAGAATGATTTTTGGTAATGAAATGTCAAGTTGACGTTGTCAAAGTTAGAGATGCGTTCAAGATTAGAAATTTGTTGATGGTAGATTTATATAGGCGACGTTATTTTAACCTAAAAACTTGTTCAAATATGATGTCATAATTTTAGGTCGCTGGGCTCCAATTTAATGATTTTAAAAATTGCCTTGGGCCGGAGTGACAAAATATTTTTGTCATTAGATTAGGTCGTTGGGCCTTACGAGGGTAGAGCCTCGATAATCCGAACTACAAAAAAATAACCCCTGTTCGGACTCAGGAAGCGTTCGGATTATAGTTTGTTAATTTAAACTTATATTAATATATATTTAAACAACAGAAAACGTTACTTATTCATAAAGTCATCAATTTTAGTTTGGCGGGTTCTATTTATTGACCAAAAAAAGGCTTTATCCCTCAAATTACGCAGCATCATCTTTTCGGATAAGTACAAGTCATTTTCATCAGCCCAATCCAAACAAGTGTTAAGTGCTAATATAGCTTGTGAATGAGAAATTTTCTTGACGTTCAAAGTAGAAATATTGTCAAACTCGTTCCCAGTTTCATCATTCTCTTGCGTAAGTTGGGCTATGATCTCGTCATCAGTTATGGGTTCTGTGCAATTCTCCTCTTCGCTAAATGTCAAGAAAGTGGAAATCGTTTCTTCTGTATATCCACGGTTGCCTAGAAGACTGAGTGGGAGGTCGTCTTCCACGTCGAAGCCATCATTATCGTTTTCTTCTGATCCATCTTCTGGTGCATTGAATTGTTCAGGCCATAGAGGCTTCCAAGATTTTTTGATGAGAGACGACGACACGTGATCCCAACATTGCGCTAGTGAAAAAATTGCGTCTTGAATTGTGATTTTTTTAATAACATCATTTAGTGCTAAACTTTTATCATCCTCTTGCTGCGCAAAAACTTGAATCAGTAGTTTCTTCTTGTAATTAATCTTGACATTTTGAATTACGTTTTGATCCATCGGCTGTATCAAGGGTGTGCAGTTTGGTGGCATGTACAGTACGGAAAAATCGCCATCTTCTGTAGTCAAATCTTCAGCATCTGGATGTCCGGGCGCATTATCTAAGAGTAACAATGCTCCTTGTGGTAGACCTAATTTCTTCAGATAACGTTTAACTTCTGGCACGAAATGTCCTCTGAACCATTCCACGAAAATATCTCTGGTTACCCAAGCACGCCTTTGTCCTTGGTAATGCACCGGTAATTTTACGGATCCAAAAGATCTTGGTTTTTGGGCCCTCCCCACGACTAGTAACTCTAATTTATGATTCCCTGTTGAGTTTGCACAAGGCATAAAAGTGATCCTCTCTTTAGATACCTTGGATCCAGGGGCACTAGTTTCAGCAGAAGAGGCTAAAGTTTTATCTGGCAGAACCTTCCAAAACAATCCTGATTCGTCTGCATTGTAAATTTGTTCAGGACAAAGGTCTTTTTCTCTTATTTCTTTCAAAAACTTTTCTTGGAATGGTTGAACAGCCTCCGCATTACTAGAGACTTTCTCACCTGACACTTTCAGCTGCCGTATGCCATGACGCTTTTTGAAATTATCTAGCCACCCTCTACTTGCACTAAAATTAGACCCTATTAGTTTTTTATGAAAAAATCTGGCTTTTTCCATTACGATTTCGCCTGATAAAGGACATGCCTTCGGCTTTGCTCTAAAAACCAAGTGAAAATTGCTTCTTCGAGAACTGGATTTTCTGGCAATTTTAGCGTTTTTCTTAAACCTCGGTTTTAGCTACAAACGACCGTATTTTCTGTTCTTTTTTCTTTAAATCAGTAATTGTCGATTTTCCAACACCATACTTAAGGGCAAGAGAAGTTCCAGACACTCCATCTTTCAAACTATCCAGTATGGCACACTTTTCAGCTATAGTTAAAGTTTTATGTTTGCGTTTCGGTGTAGGAGCCATTTTATAACCTCAAAAACACGTGGCGCGCGGTGTCTCGTTCGCAACACAACTTTCTGCACAGCAGCTTTCCATGATCCTTTAAGGCTTCTAAAAACTGCGACATCCATTGGCTGGAGTAAATGCGTCGCGTTTGGAAAAAGAGCAATCAAAATAATGCCATTTTTAGAACAAAATTTGCTCACGTGATAAGAAAGGTGTGACGTATGTCCATCGATAAAAAGTATAACTGGTCTTGGAATTTTGTTGTCATCTAACCATTTGTGAAAAATATTACATATGTATTCATAAAACGTCTCTCTAGTCATCCAGCCATTATCCGAACGTCCAATACCCCATGATTTGGGTACTGACAAAGTTAACTCTCGTGGTATCCTCTCATATTTAAAAATGACAATTGGCGGTAAAACATCTCCAGCAGCATTGCCACCCAAAATACTGTAAAACATTCTTTTTCATCCGTGTTAATGTTTTGGTACACAGTTCGCACTCCTTTTGGTGCTAGGTCCTTACTTCCTTTGGGGTTCAAGAAAAATGCGGTCTCGTCCATATTAAAAACTCGCTGAGGCGCATTAAGAATATCTGTATGATTATTACTGTTCAAGTAAGTGCTAACTTCTTGAAACC
Organism: Ochlodes sylvanus; assembly: GCA_905404295.2. Classification (NCBI taxonomy): domain Eukaryota; kingdom Metazoa; phylum Arthropoda; class Insecta; order Lepidoptera; family Hesperiidae; genus Ochlodes; species Ochlodes sylvanus. The sequence goes on from FR990129.1 coordinate 11,417,569, forward strand.
AGTTTTTTATTTGAGATTCGTTACAGATGCTCTGGAGGCTGTCAAAGAACAATGGCAAAGTGCCATCCATACATAGAATTATTTCATTTTCAACTTTAGCGTCTTAAAATGAAAAATATTTTAAAAAATACAGCATTAAATTCTGAACCTAGATATGTATATAAGAATTTTCAGCAGGCACACCCTAGAACCAAAGTATTTTGATATTGAATATTTTGAATTTGTAAGACGTAGGTCACGTGCCTTACAAGCCTTATGTCATGTAAGTTGTAAAATGTAAACTTTTAACTACTCATACTATCTGTATGACAGATAGTTTTGACAGATTCTGTCAAAACCAATGTGACGTGCAGCTGTTATGAGTCGTGTAGAATTCCATTTATATAAATTGAATAGTTACAATAACAACATCTATATAGGCGATAAGGAAGTACATTCATGGGTTTATTTTTTATTTGTATTTATTTATTTTCCCTTTATTGCAAATGTCTACAATGGGCGAACTTAATGCGTAGAGGAATATTTTTTGTTTTTTTACATGAGATAAGTTAATGCTTGACAACTATCCCACCTGATGGTAAGTGGCGATGAAGTCGAAGATGTTGGTCGCACTAACTTATTAAAAGCCTATTCACTCTCCACTTGAAGACTCCCACATTATACGCAGGTGGGAACACCGACGCAGGCAACCTACCTACCAGTCAACCCTTGGTATTGTGGAGAATGTGTGGGTTTAATAAATTAAAAAAAAACAAGTTTTCATAAAATAAATATGTATTTATTCTTCATCTCTGATAAAGACGTCGTCTAAAAACTCAGCTGGTGCCGAAATATTACTTTCATGTCTGGCCCATCCTAAGTACCAAACCAAAGTCATGACATGAGAGCAACAGCCTACGGTACGTTTCCCTACTAAGCAACTACAATAGTACTCAACAATTCCTGTCCGGCCAGGTATATTATTTTCTATTAAAATATAGACATAATATTTTTTTCTAGAAATATACCGTGATTTTATTCTACCCCTTATAAATGTAGTTTCACCGTTGCCTCTAAGATTATATTCAGTAGAATTAAAGTGTTCACTGCCAATTTCAATCATATACCCTCCTTGGGCACGTACATGCTCTCCATAGTAAGAACGGGCTTGTCTTATATGGTATGTTCCCAAGGCGAATAAAATAAGATCCCTATATTCCAGGGTTGGGAAATATAAAATATTATTTTGATCGGCAGTGATGCTTTCGAAGAGGGATGTTCTCCTATTCATATTCATTGCTACAACCATGTTAGCTAGATTGTTAACAAAATTAATTCGTTCTCTAATTAGATCTAATATTTCAGTAGCATATATATTGTCCCCAAAGCTAACACCAAATCTGTTTAATAAAGCGGATGCTATTTTAAACATGTTCATATACATGTCAAAATATTCTTGTCTGAATATTTTATAGTCTCTTTTGAAATGACCATTTACAGCCTCTACTACCCACCTACAAATAGTAACACAGCGGCTATTATTAGCTTGCATGGTGGTTAGTTGGTGTTCACCCGGTAAAAGAGTTTCTGGTTCACATACCTTATAGCCACATCCCTCTAACAAACTTACACTGTCCCTAAAACCTCTATCAACAATGAACACATAATTCTCCCTGAAATAAGATCTTAAGGCGGATCCCTCACTGAATAAATTGGACATTATTGTTGCATCTGATGTAGTTGCTTTATATGGGCCAAAACAATCGACAATATAGCCATCGCAGGCAACCATCAAAAAAGGTTTTATTAAATTCCTGTATTTGTGCAGGGAATAACTGTGTTTTTGAAATATATAATTTGCACTTTTATATATATATATATATATATATATATATATATATATATATATATATATATATATGCCATCACAGATAACAATGACATTTTCCCCAGTACCATAAAGCCCATTTGGAATAAGCAAATTATGTTGAATTAATTGTTCCCTACTTAATGATGCAACACCAAGATTTGTGGGTACAAAATCCTGGAGTAACATTTCCCTCACATCATTCATAAGTTTTTCTAAAGTACGACAGGGAATATTCATAAGGGAGGATATTCTTTCATTTGAATCACCAGTTCTTATTTTCAATAAAAGAGCTGCCAGCCCTATACTTCCTCTTCGTTTATTTTTTATACGAGGCACATCTTCCAATATAATATTGAATTTTTGTTTTGTAATGCCCATCCAGTACTGAAAAACATGATCTTTCATGTCAGTTACGTTTTCAAAATCCAATGTTGGGTTAAAATTATTTACAAAAGAAAATACATGTTGTATTTGATCGATACTAAATGACTCAATGCTATTTTGAGAGCTGTATAAAGTATCCCACGTGTTACTCGTTAAATGATCACCACACACACGAGCAAGTTTGGGTAAATAGTACTTATGATTGCTGAGCACAATAGCACGTAACTTATCCGTTATGCTACACAGTGTGCTACTCGTGCATTGGGGAAAGACGCAGTGATTGCTGCAGTTGGCTGCTCTTCTATATTCTGGCAGAACTACTTTTTCTATATTTGAAGAGCTTTCAGACTCAGTTTGAATTGTTGGCGGAACCTCCTCATGTATGTCCTGTATTGGCACGTCTACAGTTTGAGATCTGGCATAATCAACTATGTTAAATCGTTGAGCTTCTCGTTGGGTGCGTAGCCAACATGCATGGCAAACTCTATCAGAAACTGTAACCTGAAAATCAATAATAATTATTATTATTTTGTTCATGTAACTACTTTATTTCAGGAAAAACGAAAACAATGTCAACCAAATTGAAACATGACATGATACACATACCTGTCTTGGAGCAACTTTGTTTTTTATGATATCAATCATAGCCTGATGAAGTTCTGATGGATTGTCTCTCAATACTCGGTAACTTTGTCTTCGAATTATGGAACAACCACATAGGAAACACGCATGTGTATGACCTCGGTGACTACTAGTAGCTTGTTGGTCATTAACATCTGTTTGAAGATTATGGTTAATGGCAACAAACGCAGAGTCGCGACATGCTTCACAAACTACATCATCTTCAGTGATCTAAAACAAAGAATAATAACTAGATTAGTATCATTAGTAAATAATATAATAATTACTTACACCGGGGGTGTAAGTGTGTAAGCACAATTATGATTCCCTGTGCTGCAGGTGGCAAACTCACTCATTAGACAACACAATTATACATCTAATACCCTATTATTGCCAAATAAATATGTGCCCCGGTAAGGCCTGGGACTTACAGCTCGACAATTAGGCTCACTGAACACAGCGCCATGTATTGTATTGCAGAATTTATCTTTGTTTTTTAGTTGTAATTAGTGTAAAAAATAACGGAAGTAAATTAGGGAGTTTTTTCAAATAAGTATAAAAGGTATTTAGTAAGGTATAAAGGTAAAGGTCTGATACGACTACCCATTGCGGCAGCAATGATCAATCAATATCAAACGAAAGTCCAAATACAAGGCAAAATCGAAGTCCGAGGGGAAAAGCACAATGTCACGTAGGTAGAGGCAATATCAAAGTCCGTAGGAGAATGCAGGGTCACTAAAAATCACTTCTTCAAATAATAACAGCGAAACGTAAGCAAAAGACACACAACACAACAGCGATGGAGCGATGCCGGATGGTATGTGATGTGATCAAATCAGTATTCACCACACCAGGCACACCACAGACTATAGTATCAGCACAAATCGAAGGCCCGTATGACGTTTACTTGACGTCTGTCCGATCATCAAGTTTCGTATAAATTATTACATAAATTTGAAGGAGCAAATTGCTGTTCTTCATTGTCAATAGTGATGTGCAAAAAGTCATAAAATTTATCGAATGTATAACTTAGGACCCAAAGTTAATTAATTACATGGATATTGAAACAATATATATATTTAAATATTATGGACTACTGCGGGACCATAATAAACAAAGTATATGGTACCGCGCACAAATTCCTTCACGTTTTTACTAACAAAATACAGTGCCACCTTTAATAAAGTAAGTAAGTCAATTACATAAATGAATATACTATAAATCATCTCAACCCAACAAGGCCCACTACTGAGCTCAAAGCCGAGGAGACCTTAAATATAAGGTGATTCGTAAGACTCTTGTGATATTAATAGGGGGTACTCAGTATTCGATTCTCATTCCAAATGTGTAATTAAAAAGGGTGCTTCAATTTTTTATTCCAAAAATGTATCGAAGCCACTCGCACTTGACCATATTTTTTCGATACTAAATTAACATTTTTCACGTCACTATTTTAATGTGTCAAAGGGGCCTTAAATTTGTGCCTCTACCATAGTTATGGTGATCACTAAACGTCAACGTCAACTCTAAAACACGTTTAAAATGTTGCCATTTTTGACGTGACAACGTCTTATAATTCGGTGGCACGCATGAAAAAACATGACTCATGCGTTACCGTCGTTACCGTTGGTGAATTATTATACCAGCGCCATCTATGTATTGTGCAGTGAACAATTATTCATTAAGTTCGATTGGGTCCATTTATCGATGGAGGAAGGCTGGCTGAGCTGGTAGTTCACTCGCAGTACACTAGATGGCGTTGAGTAGTGGGGCGCTATAATTCTTAATCACGATGTAGGATTTAAGTATCCAGCATTCATTTTTAATAAATGACTTAACTTGTATTAAAAAAGTGTTCTTTTATTGTGCTTGCCTACTCATTCAAAGGAAATTATTTTCTTAAGACGTTGTCACGTTCAACTATCGTCAGTAAACCGACTTTACAGACAACCAATTTTTGACGTGACAACGTCTTAAATTAGGTTAGCTGGGAGTCACTTATGAAAAATAGTAACGCTCGGTAACGTTACGATGAGTCACCGAACGAGAGAGAGGCCCGCCGAATGCCTTGCGTCTCTCTCCCACTCAACTATGATCGGTCTGTCGCGCGCGCAGCACTAGAGAATTAGGCGCATTGAATCGGCGCGTTAAGTTTAAGTTTACATGTACAATGTTTTAGTAAACAAAATATATTTCTATAGTTAAAATTTGTGCAATTCTTATTTTCATTCAATTCCTTGTTCCTATTGCGCAATTTAATTATATTCATATCAATAAATATTCTACCGAGAAAAAGACGTTGTCACGTAAAATCTTCGCCCGTAAAACCGACTTTACAGGCAACCATTTTTTTTAATACATATTTCATTTCAATTCTATAGGTTTAACAACTTTAAAATGAACTTGGTGTTGAAATGTTCATGCTGAATATTATTTATTTAATATAGATTTCTGAAACTACTGACTTTAAACAATATGAAATAATTAGAATCAAAAAATATTTAAGACTGTCAAAATATATTTTCTACAATAATTCAAACATAAAAGTATGTAATGGTAACATTTTTATCGAATAACAATGGACAATATCGACATCTTTGATAATAGAGTCAATTCATCACTTATTAATAAAATTATTTTATCCTGGGTCTTACGGGCATAGGTGTTAATTTTAAAATACGTAAACAATTTTAATTGCTTTGGTCGATCTCACGTTTTAAGACGCTGCAAAAAAATATAAATAATTTTTCGCCCATGTTCTTTGATTTACCTGTATTATAAATATTAAACGCTGTCAATAAAAAAAATCAATAACTTCAGAAAGTTTGTTTATTAAATTTTTTAAAGAGAATAACAAATCGCAACATTTATATTAAAATCACAAAGAAAATCCACATTAAACATTTTATGGCACTTTTCACCAGTAGTCAGCCTAATTTCTCTAAAAGTCACCCTTGTCCTCCCCTGTAGTCAGCATCTTACATCTTTGGCATAGAAATTCTATCGTAGATATATTTTCATAAAGGTCCCCAGCGAATTCAGTACATTTCAAATGATACCATGAGGGGCAATTGTCACATCCAATATTCTTTAAGTCATTTATTTCTGTATCGCTAGTCAATTCTTCTTCACATTTTTTGCAACTAATTTTGCTTATTGTGCATGTTGTATTTTTCTTCCTCTTTTTAATAGTTGTGGAATTCAACCTTTCTGCTTTTCTTTTTTGTAATTCTTCACTCCTTTTTAAATTTGATAATTTCTGGCTTTTGTTATGTAGCGTTCTAATGTAGGTCTAGATTTATTGAACAAGGTGGCTAACCTTTCATTGCTATCACCTGTTCTTAATTTAATTAAATAAATGCACAAGGCTGTAGAGGCATCTGGTACTTGTTCTGCCAGATTTGGTATACAATTAAGTAAATTATAAAACTTCACAGTTCACCATTCCAATAATTTACCAAATGAGGAGCCATTAAAGAAACATTTGAAAAATTCCATCTGCGATTAGCTCGATTAGCGTAAAATCTCTCAATTGAGAGTTTAATTGCCAAACACCATGACTTAAATGGTGTTGACAGACACGTGCACCACATGGAATATAGAACTTATTATTCATTAATAATGAATCTTTAATTACTGACGGTATAAGTTCGTATATGCCGTTCGTATATGTTCGGTATAAGCCGTTCAGGTTCGAAACAATTGTTAAATACACAACGTGATGATGTGTTAGGAGCACGTCTATATAAAGCAGATATTACTTTTTGAGGTACTTGAACAGGTAATTATATTTGGTTATGGTGGTAGAGGAGGTGGCACAGGAATAGCAGAATCGGTATTAAGTGCAACAGTAGGGCGATTTGCATCCTGCTGCTGTTGCCGCTGCGCTTGTCTTGTTGCTGCCCTCATGCATGCAGCACAAACACGTTCCATTCTTGAGATCTGAAAAAGTATACCCTTCAGATATTGTTTTTTTAAACCACTAATCTTAAATGAATAAAAACAGACAAAAACATTTACTAGATGAAGTGGTACAAGACGGATCAAAATATTGGTTTCTTCTCTGTTTTGACGAATGGGATATGTCCGCTGTGCCCGTAATATTGAACTTCCGCAAGGAAAACAAATGCTTCTGTGTCCAATTGCTGGTAATGTTGAAATGGCTTGGTCATTTACATTTACTCTATTTTGGAGCAATTCATAACATTCTGCGCAAAGAATGCAGTCTGGAGACACCTGTAATGAAATAATTATATTAATTACCACAGATTAAGAATTACCTATGAACATTATTATTTATTTGATTCAAAAGACAGACTGAAAAATCTGTGTAAATAGAACTGTTTGCTGAACCTGGTTTTCTTGCCTGAATAGCATAATAGTGTCAAATCATTCTTGAATTTCCAATACCATAACATGAATTACAAGAGCATGAAGTTAAATATTTTGAAAAGACAAATATTAGCTGCTTACCTGAGTAGGGTTTATCCATGATTGTAACAATCTGATAACTGCATTTGATGCTTGTTCCAAGGGATACCGACGGAAGTTTCTTGGTATTTTAAAAGAACAGCTTATGCATCTATTTCGTCGGTCAAATGTTCTTGATTGGTCATTGATATTCGACATTGTAAATCAGTTTAAACAAGTTCACAATAAAAATAATACAATGACCACACTAAAAGTATACATAAACACTTTAAAAATCTAACGGCGAGTCTACACCGTCATTAGGTAAATCCATTCTATGTGCGTATTCGGACAGGTAATCTCTAAAGAAAGAGGCCGAGTTCGATTTACAATAATTATTTGATCTTCCGATATGATAATGTGGAAAATAAAGCTTCAGTACACTTCCTGAATTATTATTTGATAGTCTGAAATCGACAACCACTGATGACGAGTAGCTAATTACGCGATTCAAACGGATAGCGGCGATCCGTCGGTGACGTGCAACCTCCGTAGCACTCGATCAAAAAGTGAGGCTCAAGATGGCTGCCCGCCGGACGTTCCACCAGAGTGACAATGACAGGTCACTCCTGCCTTCGCGTTGACACATCGGTCTCGGTCGACGCGAGCGCCACAGTCGCGCCGTCAAATCTAAAAACGTCCTGGCGTGAATAATAACTAATTCTAAAGTAAACGTCCTGTCGTGAATAGTAACTAATTCTAAAAGTCCTGTCGTAATTACACCACTGACTGAACCACTGAAAATACACTGTTAAATTCACAAATAAGAAACTCTGAAACCACAAGCGCAAGCCGCAATGAGTGCCATGACATTTGCTCTTCGTAGTTCGGGACATGACACGTCACACACGGCTGTTATACCGAAATGTTGCCAGCTATTGATAGTCGCATATCGATTAATTTTGCCTGAAGCGTTTAACTTTTTGTCATTTTAAGTGTTTGACTTTTTGCGTTTTTACCTTAAGAGTATAATCCATGTTATTTATCTATAATTCTATATTTATATATTTGTAATATCATCGTTAATTCTGATATCCATAACATCCATGCTTAAGCTATTTACTTCGGAGTAAGATTAATGTTTGTGATTTTGTACGATATAAAAAAATTGGTATCCAATCAGGACTGGTGGCGCCCTCATTTACATATTTTTTCTTTTTGGTCACACTGTGATTCTAAAAAAGTTCCATATAACGATTTCTCGACTGCAATGAGAAATTAATTGTTGTAAAAAACCAAATGTTTTTAAAGAGTAAATGAGTATTTGAGAGAAAACTGTTATTTTTTGACTTTTTCATTTCGCAGCCAAGATTTTCAAGTTTTTTACTACAGTTTATATTGTAAATCGATAAAAAATCGATATCAATCGTTATATCTAATTCATGGCTAATTACTATGGCCACACTTTTAACACTGTTGAAAATCCGGAAATGAAGTGTGAACAGTATAATGTCATAAACAGTCATAGTCATAGTCAGTATAATGTCGTAAACAATGTGTATGAAAAGTCATAATAATTTTGAAAAAGAATCTCCTATGCAAAACAGCCGCTCCAAAGGCTGTATCGCTCCGAAATTAAAAAGAATTTTTTCTATATAATTTTGACCTTGACGCTTGAGACAATCGTAGGCGAAAATTGATCATTCTCCTTTATCCATTTTACAAACGCGCGGAGTAAGCGAAAAAATAAAAGAATGATGTCCGTACTCATCGGTGACTGCGCTCTGAGTGAGATAAGACTTGAAACAAAAGATCATGGCGGGTGGCGCGCGCAGGGGAGCTCTTACTGTCACCGCAATGACAATGCGGTGTGGCAACGTCGCCGTCGCCGACGCAGTTTGGCCCTCATGAATTTAGGTAATGTTTTTCGTTAGGTCTTAACGTATGTAAAAACTGTACGTATTTTAAAATAATTAAATTTTTTCTTTGGCTTTCTACGTCACAAGGTGGTCGCCAGAATATTTCAACCTGTAAAGGGGTCGCGAAGTCAAAAAGATTGAAAAACACTGATCTAGGGAATCAAAATGAATTTTATATGAAATCCATTAATTTAAAATAAATTTTCCCATTATTTTGGATTTTTGAAGAAAAAATAATTAATTTAGAATAAAATTTGGCGACATTGTTCGCCTTTAAGCTAATAGGCCAGGAATTTAAAGATTTTTTCCTGTGACAAATCTATGTCATCATTACGAAGAAAAATAATAGACCAAGATAACATCTATTCAGCCAATTAAAGATCATAGAGCAAGGTCTTTGCACACATAAGGAGCAGCAAAAATTCATCCCAACGTAAACAAGGGTAGGAGTACACCTATGATTGAGATTGATTTAATTGTTTTTACTCTATGCAAATATTATGACATCTATCAAATGACAGATGGTCAAGTACATTGACAGCGACAACCGACAGCGACAATGACAGATGAAAGTATTGTCAAGTTTGAGGTTGTTATGACGTAAAGTAATGTAAACAATGTGTATGAATTTATTTAATGCAACAAAGGTTGAAAATATGGTTTATTCTGACGAAAGGACGACGTAAGACACGCATGTAACGCAAAATACGTTACAAACAGATATGGGTGTATGTAACCATGGATGGAACCCATAACCACTGTCATCTGCAACAATGTAAACAATTTATTTAATTCATTAGAGATCCACTGCCGTGCATGAGTTTCTCATCGCAAGTGAGGAAGATTAGCCTCAATTCCGTTTTATCCATTCCATTTTACCGTTATGATTGCTCCTTTGAGTAGGTACTCAGGTTTAAAAAATTAAGCGTTAATTAACTTACCCATCCGGCAGTATTTCTTACTAGCATATTGTATTGATTGCATGGCTGGAAGCACAGAACTTTGGTTCCAAATGAATGAGTCATGAGTATTTCCAGGAAATAGTGCATTTACATTTATTATGTATAAGTCTACATCACATATCTGAAACCAAACCCACGTTATAATAGAAATACATGATTTCAAAGTTGGAACTAATTTTTTTTAACATTATGTTATAACAGAAATAGATTTAACTTAAATTTTATTTTGTTTTAGATTTAAATAAATGGAAGTATTTATTTACCAACTGTGTGTTTATGGAATGATAACCTTTTCTATTTACATAGCTACGCTTATCATACAATGCATTATTTGATGGTGAATGTAACGCTATATGAGTACAACCTATGCATCCTATCATACCTGCAAGGCCATACAATTCGTAGAACCTGAAACAAAATGGAAAAATTCAGCTAGTCAGACATTCTTATCGTGGCAAGTGGTAACTTTATTTATGGCCATGTGGAACACCAACGGCATCAAAGGCACAATTTAATGTGTGCTCGTTATTTTTATGACAGCCGACTAAAATAATAGTAATGAGTGTTATCGTTTTTATGGAATGGTATAAAAGCTTACCTCAAAGTTTGATTCATCGACACAACATTTGACCAATCCTCCTCCGTGAAGTGTTGGTATCGTAGAGCCCATTCTAAGCGATTTTTCTTGTTATTTTCCGAGAGCCACGGCTTCTTTCTTGCTTTACAACCCTTTAAACCCGCATATCTAAGCCTTCTTCTTGCCGTTCGAGCACTATTAGGGTATCCACTTTTTTTGGATATGGCGGCAGCGAGCTCAGAAGTTTTTTTGTGGTCTTGGTAGAGACTCGTGGACGAGTTTTCTGTCCTGGCGCTAAGTAGTCACGCGTTTTCTGCCAGTACGTCTTTTATTTGCGTGGGAACCAGTCTCCACAAACCGTTTAATAGCAGATTTCACTGCCCACCGCGAACATTTCACGAGATTGGCCATCTCTACTTGGGTCTTTCCTTGTTCATGTAAACACTGAATTTTAATACGTGAAGCGGAGCACAGTTCACTTATTTTCGGCATTTTCGAAAAGAAGGAATATCAATTTCACTATTAAATCACAAACGGAAGCTTCTTTACGCTATGAATAACAAATTAAGTCTGATTAGTATTTTTGAATGTTTTGTGTAAAATACCCATAATTTGGGTTTAGCTCACCAGATGTTTTATGGCCCATAGAAGAAGGTTATCTATTGTTTTAATAATCGTTTGAGAGCACCGGCTTGCCTTTTGTTCAAAACATTTGCTATTTTTTTTTAAATATGTTTTGAGATAATATGTACGTTTTAGAGGGGTGCCTTATACTTTTGGCCAAGGCTGTATAATCTACACTCGCGTGCAACTGAATCGACTCAAGTCGTAGATTGGTATAAAAGGTTGATTTTTCGGAAAATGGCTTATCCGATTTTCTTGGTTTTTTTTTTATTTAAGAGCCTAATCTTTTCTCTAAAAAATGCCATCCTGATGAGAAAAATATTTTTGAGTATTTATTGATGAAATTTAATTTAAACAGAAATGCATAAAAATGAAAGAAAAATTAAAACGACAACATAATGAATAAAATTTTTGTTTTTAATAAAATTAAAGAAAACTAAAATCATCAATACTTTGTGTTCCGGCCGTCCAGGGATTTCCACATTAAAGACCGGAATATGTAATATATAGCGTTTACTTTAAACTAAATTTGCGTTTACAATTACGTTGCGTATAAGAATATCGTTAGCGTAGAAGTGAAGTAAGTATTGAAGTCAAAGCGAAAAATTTGAATTGCATCGTCATGGTCAGCAATGATACGTCCAGTGGTGTCCGGCGGTCGCCCATTGGTTGGTCGGCGTAATGGCATCATCGGGGGCGAATCAGCAACCGGCACGATGGTCATCTGCGCTGGTCAGTTGGACGGCATTGGTGGGCGCCGCTACAGTGTAATGCTGCGTGCATAGATTATATATGGATCCGTGTCACAGACTAGTGCCCGAACACTTTGTATTTCCTCACCTAGCTTTTATAACGGGTTGCATACGATTTTTCATGGATTTTATCAATTTTTTGATAAAATCTTGAGGTATCGTATTCCATTCTTCCTCTAGCCCAGTTTTGAGCTCGACGATGCTTGATGGAGCCGTATCTCTAACTCGAACGCTCCGTTTGAGCTCGTCCCATACATGCTCAATGTGGTTCAGGTCAGGACTGAGGGCTGGCCACATCATTGTCAAAATTTCCACCACTTCAAGAAACTGACGAGTAACACTTGCTGTATGGCACCGTGCATTATCATTCATCAATACAAAATTTTCCCCTATGACCCTACATAAGGTACAGCTTTTGAGTACTTTTGAGTTGTCAGACCCCCTCTCCGACCACCACCAGGCACAAAAACAAGCTCGGGCTTCCCTCAATATGATATTCCTTCCCACATCATGACTGAACCACCGCCATATGCTACTGTTTGCGAGCATTACAGCATTGCGAGATCCGTTCCCTTGGACGCCTGTATACTCGACCACTTCTGTCGTTGCCATGGAAACACATTCTGCTCTCGTCAGTGACCAGGATGGAGCTCCTTTGCTTAATAGTCCAATTGAGGTGTACACGAGAAAATTGAAGTCGGGCTTGACGGTGAGCTGCGGTGCGACTATCAATTGGGAACCAAATGGTATTTGTTGGGAACTGAGAGTATCGGAAAAAATATAACAGTTGTGTTCAGCTTCTATATCAGATTCTAAACATCTAGTTGCTGACAATATTTCGTATTCCTCATCGTCGTGTCTGTTTAAGGGCGTCGTACTATTAATAACATTTGTAGAAGAATTACATAGAATGTTTATATTATCTTAAGGTATACAATTACCCGTGAATGATGTACGAAGTTCCAAATGGTTCAGGGTTTTTTGTAGGCAGCTCGAAATTGTAAGACGTTTTTTATGACCCCAAAGAAAAGCTCTAGATGATCTTGACTTAGACGGTATGTAGAAATATATGTCATATATTTTTTTCTTCTACTACATGTTGATATAAAGTTTTTAGAGATTCTATACAAATCAAAGCTCCTATAAATCCTGTTTTATTAGCCGATTCAGCAATTTTCTTTTTTGAAATCGACAAAGTAATACGTGGATCTTAAATCTTTTCTTTTTACGACTCTCCTGCATTTTATATAAAACTAGCTGTCCCAACCACGCGTTGCTGTGGCTCAGTGATTATAATAGATTAACAACGCCATCTACCGGGTGTCTTCGCAACCTAGTTGTCAAACGAATGCTTTTATTGACGAATCAACCAACAGCGCCATCTATGAGGAATTCATAAAACTAAACATAAAATGAACACTATTTTTGTTTACTAAACATTTAATTTGCAATTAAAATATATAAAAACTATCCTATCTTTTAGTTACACCAAAATACGGGTACATGTGAAATTTGATTGAAATCGGTTAAGTGGTTTAGGAGTCCATTGAAGACAAACATTGTGACACGAGATTTATATATATTAAGATTTTAAATTTAATATGGATCTTTTTACTTTTGACAAAAAATTCAGTACTTCTGACTTATTAATGGCATCAATTGGTCGCTTGAACCCATAAAAATGACACTTTCTTGAATTCATTGTGTCAAAAAAATCATTAAACGTTTCCAAAAATTGTATTGTAGCCGACGAGTCCGCGAATTGTGTATACTTCAAATCCTCGTCACATAGCTGCAATGCCTTGGCTACACTCTTACTTAAGAGTTGAGTAGCAAGACGGACCTTCATTATTTGGTTACGGAAGTACACATGCCGTGGTGTAAGTTTGTTGGCAAACCTAAGACCATCTTTCATTTGCAGTTTATTTAGATTAATCAATAGCTGCCACTTTATTTTCTTGCAATCTTGGTCAAATAATAATCTTTTTTTTTCAAATGAGTTTCTTATAAGTTTGATGACGTGGCATGGATCAAGAAATATACACACTTTCTCCTGTGTATATGGATGTGGAAAATGGGTCACCAAATCATTTGGGTTCGTCAGTTTACACCCTAAAATTTCTGCAGCTGACAAATTTATGGGCATCCATCAAATGTCATGCTTACGACTGTAACTCCGCCGTCATGACATTTATGCAAGCATGTAGTGATTAAATTAGCTGCATAGCATGTGCATAGGCTGCAGTAGCGCCGAATTTTAGCTGGAGGTTCTTCATCCACTTCTACAGACACCTCTTGAGTGGTTTATAGCACAATATTTTCAATATTCTCCCTCAAACGTCTTGATAAATTAGAGATTTCCAATCTAGACTTCATCCGCGGTATAGACAGTTTGGTACTTAGCTTTTTCATATACTCTCTACAGTTTAACGGTTTATTTCCTTTTATTATAACATTGTGAGCATACATTATATATTAGTTGACAAAAGCAATGTTCAACATGCCATAAAACACTGCCATTGGCCATCTGTTAGTTTTTCTTGAGGCGGTATAACTGTGCGATGGTCATGTCCAGGATCTTCAAGAGACCAGGTGGTTGAGGGTGGTCTGACAAATCTTGATTGATAACTTCGTCTACATACTCGTCATCAGTGTCACTTTGTACTTTATATTCGCTTATATGGTCCTCTAACTTGCTGTCAATTTGAGTCAATTTGACAATTTGAGTCTCTTCCAACGCTATTATATCCGCCATGATGTTGAAACTATCCTAAAACCCATGAAGAATGATTAATAAATACATGACATACTCTTGTACATACCGTAGGTACATAATTAATTAGAAATAAGTAACAGCAACAAAAAACAAATAACAAAAAATGATTGAAAGTTGCACAAAAGATAACATGGCGCCTATGGAGCGCCACGTGTCGCCATAGCAACAAAACTATGGTACTTACCGAACAGGAGTAATCGCCTTTTGGAAGTGTTGACTGACGACGGAGTTAGCGCCAAAACACAAGCTTGTACGCGCGTTAATTAGAAAAAGACATCAATATATTGGTTCGCGGGCACCTCTGAAGCGCAACGTTATCTTTCTAGGGTTAATAAAGAAAATACGCAGAATACAAGTTATGCTTTCAAGAAAACGTTGTTTTTGTGTTCGCCGCAAACTGTTTTTTGCATTTGGCGCAAGTCATCTTGAACATCCTTTTTTTATTGGTGCAAAAGGTGCAATACCGTCTTTTTTTTTGGCTTGGGGTTGTTCTTCATCATCAGAATACTACATATTCTGCACTACACTTTGGCAAAGTGGGAGCTTCCATCGTTCTCTCATCAGATAACTGGGTACATAATTTTTTCATGTATTCTCTTCTATTTTGAGGCTTTTCATTTTTAATACGCTTTTATTAGCTTGAGACGTATGTTAGTATGTTAGTAGGTTTGTATGTAACAGAAACTTTGAACGGTGAAAGGAATACGAATGAATGACAGTCGTGTTATTAATGATGCCATGGTAACTTAAACTAGGGTTGACTATAGTATACAAATATGTAGTGTAGGGTTGTTGTTCTACAGTACCTACTCCCCCAAGTGCGATCGAAAATAGCCGGCCAATAATAAGAAAGAAAAATGCTTATTTGCAGTCTAAAAAAGAAAAAATAAAATATAGTTAAAAAAAACTAAAAAACACGCTTTTAAAAAAGGCTTTTAAAAGGGGGAAAGGGACAAAACGCCCCACGCTTTTTCCACTATAATAATACTTCTATTAAGAATTATTTATTAGTTTTTAAAAGCGTGGTTTTTAGTTTTTTTAACTATATTTTATTCATAAGAATGTTGTGACATTATATGACATAAGAATTGACGAATGCCATGTTAAGTATGCCATAAAACATGGTCATTGGCCATCTATTTTTTTCCTTGAACATTACATTGAGGAACACATTTGGCCAAGTGTCCACCCCGCCTTTAGTGTGATTATAATACATTATGATTTCAGGCTTACCGGTTGTTAAGCTCATGACACCTTTTTCATTACACGATGATAGCAGGTAAACTATCCTAGAGGGTCGGCTTGTACGAGACTGGGGTTCAAATTCAAATTCAATTGCGGTTTGTGCCATCCAAGGCCGAAAAACTCCTTTACATATTTTATATTCGCCTTGTGGTAACCCATTGGTATTCGTGGCTCTTCCAATATAGGGCATTGCAATTAGCATGTATTTTGTTCCGCTGTCACACAACATAGGGCTTTTAATCCCATATTTACTGGGTTTATTTGGGATGTACATGCGGAATGGGCACGGTCCTCGAAACCCTAATAATTGCTCGTCTATTGTGACGTGGGCTCCCGGTGTATAATTCCTTCCAAAGCTCACTTTCCAAAGTTTGTCTTTTTATCGTACGTCGTCATCGTACTCAAGTTTCAGAGAATTGGAAATGAGGAAATACCCGTCACGTGGCATAGAATCAGTTATTATGGCGATCTTCCAGTTTTTTTCACAATACTTCCTATCAACTGGATAATTAATGAAAGATATTGTTATCTTTATTCCAAAAAATACTTTGGTTTCTTTCAACGTTAAGTTTAAGCTCTTTTTCAAAAATATTTGATTGGTTTTATCTGATAGTTATCGATTAATCACTTTAATAAATAAAAAAAAACGAGTGGTGTCGTGGGACACCAGACAGGAACGAAGGTCCTTATAAAAATATGAATTTCAAGTTCTATTCAAGGTATAAAGAAAATAATTATTCGTATACCCGAATTTTTTATTATGATTGTTTTATCGATAAAAATAAAAAAAAACGACTACAAAATTATTTTAACACCTTTATTTTGTTTACGATGTTTGTTTGTTAGAGATGCCAAAGTTTGTTCTCTCGCTGTGGTGTCAATACTTTTTCTGGGATTATTTTGAAATGGAAGAGAGAGTTGTATCATTTTAACTATACCTTTTTTGTATAGCTGTACATTAATGTAGGTGTCCCTGTTTGTAGGATTGATTTCGTCTAACGGCGTGTTTACTACATAAATTGCTTTTAAAATTGGATTCAAAAATTGTCTACTACCGCTGACAGTGACAACTTACGTGTTTGTGCGGGACGCAAATTTTATGAACATCAGTTTCTAATTAAAATGGTAAAAAAAACTAAAAAACACACTTCTATAATAAATCGAAATAAAAAATAAAAAATAATTCTTAATAAAAGTATTATTATCGTGGAAAAAGCGTGGGGCGCTTTGGGCCATATCTTTCGTACAATAAAAAAGGCCCCACGCTTTCCCCCTTTTATTAAGAACTAGCGAACCGCCCTCGCTTCGCTTCGGGAAACTAATTCCTTCGGTCCATACAAACTTTCAACCTCTATTTCAGCCTCTTCATCCCTTTTTTTCGCAATAAAGGTAGCCTATGTCCTTTCTCAGGGTCTAAAGATTGTCTGTGCCAAATTTCATCAAAATCGGTTGAGAGGTTTAAGCGGGAAAGCGTAACAGACAGACAGACAGACAGACAGACAGACAGACAGACAGACAGACAGACAGAGTTACTTTCGCATTTATAATATTAGTAGGGATTAGTAGGGATTATTTTTTATTTTGATTTATTATAGAATTAGAATATTAGTTTTTTTAACTACGAGCGTGGATTGAAAAGTTCGCGACCTCAACAAGAATACAAAATAAATTGCATGCAAAAATATTTTTATTTCTCAACATAATCTACATCTAACTCAATATGCATTTCTCCCATCTGTTTTGCAAAGCTTCTATTCCGGTTTTAAAAAATGATTCTTTAAGGTCTGCAAAATACTGGTTCACTGCGGCTTCAACCTCTTCATTTGATGAAAATCTCTGGCCACCAACGTGTTTTTTTTAAGTTGGGAAACAGATGAAAGTCAGATGGTGCCAAATAAGCCGAATAAGCCGGATGTGACAGCAGTTCAAAACCACAGTCACGAATTTGAGCCATGCTTTCGACAGAAGTGTGAACGCGTGCGTTATCCTGTTGAAACAACACTTTCTTTCGCAGTAATCCTGGATGTTTTTCTTTAATGTCTGCACGTAAACGAAACAATAAGGTGCAATAATATGCAGACTTTATTGTTTGGTCCTCTGAAAGATAGTCCACCATTATGGCTCCACGAACATTCCAAAAACCTAATGCCATCACCTTGCCAGCCGATAAAATTCTTTGGGGTTGGTATTAGATTTTTTCCACTGCTTGGACTGTTGTTTGGACCCGATCGTATAGTGATGGACCCATGTTTCGTCCATAGTAACAAAACCGGTAGGCCGGCCGGAGCGAAGGTCATCTTCAATACTATCTCGTCCACCCATTTTTTACATTGTATATGATGGCCCAGATTCCCCCAATGTTTTTGTCATATCATCATAGATCTCTTTCGGTGTTAATCCCTTTTTAAACAGATATTTGATCACCGGACGTTGTTCCATTTTGTCCATTTAAAAAAAATTGAACACTAGGTCTCTTTTAGCACGCTATAACTTAAAGACCACAAATACTACTGCATCAAAATGTTGTACTGTTAAAATTGAATAATGTATAGACCCAATGAGGGTAGTATTGTAAAAATAAAATAAACGTTTATATGTGAGGCCGCGAACTTTTCGATCCACCCTCGTATATTTTATTTTTTATTTTTTAAACTGCGAATAAACAAAAGCCAAAAAAGTATATTCGTGAGTACTGGCGTCTATTGGAAATTTGTGCAGTGTATTTTCTGCGTTTCTTTGTCACCTTGACAAGCCCAAATATAAATGCACATTGTAAGTCGAAGTTTCCAAGTGCATAAAAGTCATCAAAAATCTTCTATCTTCCATCGACAGTTTGCTGTGACGCTTATGAACACATAAACAGTCTTCACTATTGAAAGTCTTTACTGGTACAGTTTTTATTTCGTCGCTAACTCATCAATCCTTTGGAATAATAACTTACGAATTACGATATACTTATTAAGGTTTTCTTTAAAACAAAGTTTTTACAGATTTGGACGATTTATTCAAATTCAAATTCAAATTACTTTATTTGTCAACATAGGTTTACAGGTCTTAAAGTTTAAAAAAGTACAGTTCTCTATGTTTAACCCTTTCGGGTATACAAATACTTTTTACAAATTAAATTCGGTGTCAACTAAGAAATCATGAACTGAGTAATAACATTTATTAATTAAAAATTTCTTCAATTCAAATTTAAATTTTTGAGTGTTGTCTATATTTCGTATTGATTATTATACAATTTAGGTGCCATACCAAATACACTTTTGCTTAGCAAAGCAGTTTTCGATGCTATTGCCGATAACTTGGATTTATGTCGATTACTTATTAAATAACTATTAAATATGTCAGGATTACTTTTAACAAATATTATTATTTCATAGATATATAGGAACGGAAATGTCAATAAATTATTTTTAATAAAATCTACAGCTGTCGGTACTCGGAATCTTTACAATGGCACGAATACACTTTTTTTGAGCTTTGAATATATCGTGACGCTTAGCACTGTTTCCCCAAAACATTATTCCATAACGTAGAGTAGATGAGACAAAGCCATGATATACGGTAAGAAGAGCTTTGTGATTGACTTCTTTCGATAACATATATAAGGCATAGGAGAATTTATTAAGTTTTTTACAAATATATTCAGAGTGCGTTTTCCATCTTAGGTCTTTGTCTATATGAAGGCCTAAAAATTTTGTGGTGTCTGTTGCTTTTACAACCTCCCCATTATAGTTTATATTTAGTGGCTGTAGTAAACATTTACGTTGTTGAAAATTCATGATTGTAGTTTTTTTGAGATTAATTAATAAATTATTTGATTTTAGCCATGCGATAATTGTATTTAGATTGTCATTAATTTCAGTTTCATAATTATTAATGTCATTACAAGTGAACACTACGGAACTGTCGTCAGCAAATAGGGTCGTAGGAAATTTTATGCTCTTAGGCAAGTCATTAATATAGATTAAAAACAATAAAGGGCCTAGTACGCTTCCTTGTGGCACACCAAAGTTAGATTTACGAGGACTAGATAAGTAGACACATTCATTTTTAGTTTTAGAACAAATGCGTTCTACTTGTGTGATCTGCGTTCTGTTCGATATGAAAGAATTGATTAGATCTAGTGGTTTGCCTCTTATGCCATATTTATGTAGTTTAGTTATTAATAGGTCATGTCTAACAAAATCAAAGGCTTTTGAAATATCCATAAATAAGGCTGTAACTGGCTTTTTTTTGTCAACAATTTGTTATTAATTAGTATTTTTACCATTCACAATTAAATTCGTTACTTCAGAATACAATCAGCACAACGATAACTAGGTATATATCTTGTACTACTGCTAATCTAATAACCTAAAAATAATCAGTCAAATAATCACAGAATTCACAGGCTTGTTTGTTAAGAGGAAATACCACGCGAACCCTTTTTCAAATTTGGGATTTTTTCACTCAATATCTCTGTCGCGCTTGCGAGCGGCGTGTATGTCAGTGCGATAGGGACAACTGCAGCTCCGTGTAAAAACCCGAGGCAAAAATCATCAAAATCGAGGTTCCGTTCTCGACTAATCCCCCCGCCAAAACTAAAGCAATCTTAACGAAATTTTGGAAATTGAATGGGAAGGAGATATTCTGTGTCGGACCGTTTAGCTTTTTGTGCTAACTAATATACAATTTGTGTACTAGGCGTTTGCGGCATATTTATTTGGCCGCTTTAAGCGCTGTTTGAAGTAGCCTAAAACTTTTGAAAACAAAAATATCAAAAAAATCAAAACGTACCGACATAGATAATGATGATATTATTCTTGTGTGAAAAAATTATTGATCTATGGGGCGAGCACGAACTTCTAAAGTATTCGTAACGTAAACGTATCGAGTTTACTATACGATTACGCAGTGTAACGCTAGCACCTAGCACGAAGCACTTTCGTCGTCGTAACGTGAACTCGATACGATGACGCAAGTGACGTCATCCTAACGTAAACAAGGACGGGCCTAAGTGAATGATTAACACTGTGCAAGGAACGAACGTTGCGTTCTTAAATTAGATGTTTATTGAAAATCACGAATTATATGTGGCTATTTCAATTGAATTTTATCAAAAACAAAAGGAAACGTTATTTTATTGCATAATGTTGTATTAGCATTTCATAAAACATATTTTATGATAAGATTCATTCAAGAAAAATATTTCCGGAACGTTTTTATTTCCGAACGACTAACTTAAGAATGTCATGTCAAGTGGAGAAGTTTTTGTTTGTATTTCAAATCGTTTCGACTTTCGTCATTCGTGATTTGTGAGTCTGGCTGGTGCAGCAGCGGCAATTTGAAAGTTTTAAAAGTTTTAAATATTATATAATAAAGATGAGGACAAGCCACATACAATACGTGATGATGGTGGAGTTTATGGAAAGGTAAGCATATTACAGTAACCATAAATAAAAAATAAGAGGCATCAACTATTGTTTTCATGTACTTGTACTTTTATTTAGTGGCTAGCATAATGTGTTAACTTATAAGTTTGATTGTTTTTGTAGAAATGGAGATTTATCCAAGCCCTCTGGTGGTCCTCGAGGTCGCCATTTCATACAAATGAAGTGGAAAGAACTTACAGAGAAATTAAATAGTGAAGGAACCGGAGATTCTCGATCGGAGGAGAAATGGCGCAAGGTATGCTTTTATAAGTGTCCAATTTCTCAAGTGTTCGCTTCGCTCAGTCAGTTTTTTTGGTTCACAATGGGCATTCCATATTCGTTGTTTTTGTAGTTGTTTTTTTTTTCATATCTAACTATTTACTTTTTGTTTTGCTTTTGGTGAAGGTGTGGAGCGACTTAAAAAATAACACAAAAAGGAAATGGGCTAAGATCCATAGGGCTGCTAGCGGTACTGGTGGTGGGCCTGCACTTCAGCTGTCTTTCACGGACATTGAAAATAGGGTCATGCAGATAATTGGAGTGCAGGCAGCTACTGGCATGGTGGTTGTAGAGGCTGGCTTCCAACAACAGGTCTTGCATTATAATTTATTTTCCATATTTACCATAGTTAATTATTATTTTGTACACTCATTGGGATAGCAAATTATCATTAGATTTCATTTAATTTTTTTACTATTTTTTTGTGTAAACATTCGACAAAACAGGATGTGTGTATGTATGTTGTGATTGCTCAATTATTTTTTTCTCTTTATACAAAGAAATCTAATGCCAGTCCGATTCAATATCCAAAAGACAAAATCCATAAAGATTTCAGATTTTATAAAAAAATATGTTTCAGGTTGAAGAGACTTCAACAGTGAATCCTGTGGGGCACAATATTCACACTGAGGAAACTAATGTTGGCGAAGTAGTGCTTCAAGAAATCACAGGTAAAAGTAACAGCGCTTACAACAAATGTATTAGCAATAAAGCATTGAAAATGTATTGGAATTAATAAAAATATCATTTTAATTGATACCTAAAATTGTAATATAATTTTATTAATTACAATAGGTTTGCAATACCATTGTCCCACTTCTAGCTGACCTTTTATTATATTTTATAGATTGTTAGTTTCCAAATAATTGTAAATATTATATTAATTGTATATATTATTAGTATATATTATTGCATAAATGAAAATTCATAACTTGTTAAACCAAACTACTTAGTGAAAATAACATTTTTTATGTTACAGAAGATCGCTGGAACTTTCCGGGAACAAGCAGCCAACCTACTGTGGTGCCTCCGGAAAACAGGGCCCAGACCCCGGTTCCTCCACCTACAACTGCCACCATAGTAGATCCTGAGGAGCATTGGACATCACCGGCAATAAAAAGGAAGAAACAGGCCGACGATATTGCTAAATTATTTGTAGAGAGTGATCGATATGCAAGGGAGTATGCCAGAGAACGTGATTTGGCTTATGAAAGATTGGAGAGTGAACGTTTACGGCTGCAGGATTATGAAATTCGTGAAAGGTTAAGACAGAGGGATATGGAACTTAGTTTAAAAGCTCAGTGGTTGCAATTTTTGAAAGAAGCCATGAATGTTATTGTAAAGATTTTTGAACGCGAGAGAGAGAACAAATAATGTTATTGATCATGTTTTAATTAAGTTTACTTTTATTTTAATAGGATTTTTATTTGTGTTTTGTATTAAATAATATCTAAATTAGGTAGGTAAATTAAAACTTATATTAAATCTTAAAATGTTTTTTATTCCATCCCAATTTAACAGATAAATTGATTAAAATTACACACATGCAATAAATCAATTCAATTTCCTCATACATATTTATAATAACTAAAAATTAAATTGTCTATATTGCTTAAAATAAATGAGTTATTATTATATTATCCTATACTTCCTATAATATTAATAAAATATTTAATATTTTCAATTGCAATTAGTAAAAATTGCTTAAGTGTGGAGTCTGTTAATTCTCTCCACAAGGGTGCTTCTTAGGGCTCTTCCTCGCACTAAATCGTCCCCAGTCTCATTTTCTTGAAGTATGTTAAATGTGTCTTGTTCATTCATTTGAATGGCATCTGGGTCTGGTTCAGGCACATTGAAATCTATGGCTAAGTTATGTAGCACGCTACAAGCCATTATATCTTTGCACATTTCTCTGGTGCATAGTGTAGCGTGCGGTCTTTGCACAAACATCGCCAACGATTTTTCAATCGCCCAAAAGTGTTCTCCACTGTGACCCTGGCTTTTCCATGTACATAATTATATTTGGCTTCCGGACTTCCTTCAGCAGCATCAGTTATAGGCGTCATTAACCACGGCCGCTGGGGATAAGCGGAATCACCTGTAAATATACAATGCTCTTATAAAATAAATATAAAACATAATTCGCCGTAGATTTCACAGGCGCAGTTAAACTCCTGTTTTTCTTGTTTGATGTAGGTACCTAAGCCTTAAATATGTTATCAATCCGATAAGCATTTTTAGATTATCGGTCAAATAATTTCGTGTTTTTATTGACATCGTACATTAAGAACAAAAAGCATCTTTTACCTAATAACCAAACTCTCTCATTATTCCGATGTAGTTCTTGCACATAGCTGTTGGCTAAGCTATTTTCCCAAATAAAGGCATCATGTGTAGCTCCTCCGTATTTTGCATTAATGTTTAAAATTCGACAGTCACTATCACATATCTGAAAAAATATATAAATTATTAACAAACTTTTAAACATCTACATAATACGATCATTGTCACGTAAAGGGGTAATGTTTTTTATTCCATCCCAGTTTAACAGATAAATTGATTAAAATTACACACATGCGATAAATCAATTCAATTTCCTCATACATATTTATAATAACTAAAAATTAAATTGTCTATATTGCCTAAAATAAATGAGTTATTATTATATTATCCTATACTTCCTATAATATTAATAAAATATTTAATATTTTCTATCACAATTAGTAAAAATTGCTTAAGTGTGGAGTCTGTTAATTCTCTCAACAAGGGTGCTTCTTAGGGCTCTTCCTCGCACTAAATCGTCCCCAGTCTCATTTTCTTGAAGTATGTTAAATGTGTCTTGTTCATTCATTTGAATGGCATCTGGGTCTGGTTCAGGCACATTGAAATCTATGGCTAAATTGTGTAGCACGCTACAAGCCATTACTATCTTTGCACATTTCTCTGGTGCATAGTGTAGCGTGCGGTCTTTGCACAAACATCGCCAACGATTTTTCAATCGCCCAAAAGTGTTCTCCACTGTGACCCTGGCTTTTCCATGTACAGAATTATATTTGGCTTCCGGACTTCCTTCAGCAGCATCAGTTATAGGCGTCATTAACCACGGCCGCTGGGGATAAGCGGAATCACCTGTAAATATACAATGCTCTTATAAAATAAATATAATAAAATGATAAAGAATTATAAATAATAAATTAAAATCGCCGTAGATCTCACAGGCGCAGTTAAACTCCGTTTTTCTTGTTTGATGTAGGTACCTAAGCCTTAAATATCTTATCGATCCGATAAGCATTTTTAGATTTTCGGTCAAATAATTTCGTGTTTTTATTGACATCCTACAATAAGAACAAAAAGCATCTTTTACCTAATAACCAAACTCTCTCATTATTCCGATGTAGTTCTTGCACATAGCTGTTGGCTAAGCTATTTTCCCAAATAAAGGCATCATGTGTAGCTCCTCCGTATTTTGCATTAATGTTTAAAATTCGACAGTCACTATCACATATCTGAAAAAATATATAAATTATTAACAAACTTTTAAACATCAACATAATACGATCATTGTCACGTAAAGGGGTACTAATACTTACAACTTGTACATTTAAAGAATAAAAATGTTTTCTGCAGTAAAATAAATGCTCCCTTTCTTTGGGAGGCGTAAATATGTGAAAATGGCTCCCATCAATACATCCTATGACCCCAGGAAAACCGTACCTTGCATAGAATCTGTAAATAAAATAGATAGGATATATTATAATAATTATGTATAAAACACTATTATATATTATTTACAGTGACTAACATATTTCAAACTACACATTATTAATATGTTTATTGTAATTATGTTAATATTACATTGCATAAAACAGTCTTAAAGATGGGCATACAATCGCATAGATACAAGGTGGTTTTTATACTTACTGATTTTTTATTGCATCTCTTTGAGCTCTTGTTTCAGGAAATTTAATAAAAGTGTTCATTATTGTCGTTGTGAGTAATGCATCAGTGACTTCCTGCACATATTTGCTGACGGTGGTTTGGCCTAAATGTTTCCCCATCCCTACAACTCTTTGGTAGGATCCAGTGGCAA
Source organism: Ochlodes sylvanus (assembly GCA_905404295.2). Lineage (NCBI taxonomy): Eukaryota > Metazoa > Arthropoda > Insecta > Lepidoptera > Hesperiidae > Ochlodes > Ochlodes sylvanus. The sequence goes on from FR990129.1 coordinate 11,443,474, forward strand.
AAAAAGAAAGCGCACAAAGAACCTGTAAATAATACATACCTACCAATTAGTACATGGTTGGATCGAACAATAATTTTCCAGCTTTACTTATAAAAGTAATAACAATTAGTTAAGAAATACTTTAGTTTGCAACCGTATTTAATATTTCTAATGATTTTTTAACATCACATATTTATGTGGTTAGAATTCTCACCTTGAGTTCTAAGTTAATTCTTTTGCTTGATTTTAAAACTGTACTCCGACGAAGGTTATCACACAGGAATTTAAAAGCTCTCTTGCTAAGACGATATCTTTTTCTAAATTCTGTTTCGGTGACATCTAGCAAATTGCTAATTCTTCTTTGTTTGGCCCTGCGACTTATTTCACTAGAAGAAAATTATACTGACAATTAAATTTCACTTCATTGGTAGATAGTCAAATTTTAGATCATTGGATTAGTCACATAATGCTAGGCTTATTTTCCTTTAAATATTTTTTTAAACTTACCTCGTCTCTCTGTGTTGCATTACACCGCTGCTCTCAATTATTAATCTTGCAGCCAAGTAATAATACAACGTGCTACGTTCAATTCTCCGTTGTCTTAGCATTTTTATGTAGAAATAGGTTGTTAAAAACACTTAAAACACTAAAAATCACTGTTTAAAACTGTAACGCAAGTTCTCTCACCAAAGAATTCTAAGTGAATAAACATTCGTAAGTTTACGATACTTGTGACGATACGTAAGCGATACCGTACTTCAAAAAAACGTTCGTGCTCCCAATCTTCCTAGAAATGTTTCAAGTACCGTACGTCACGACCAAGGCCACGATACGCTAACGTTACGAAAGTCACATTTTGTGTTCGTGCTCCCGAATTTAGTTCCTTTTACGTCCGGCAGGGGCGCTGTTAAATTCGCATACAAATTGTTTACGTTAACTATACGAATACTTTTTCGCAAATTGTTCGTGCTCACCCTACTAGAGTCAAAAACCAGGGAGGGATTAGTCGAGAACGTTTGTATGGAAAAATGACCCGTGGCATTTCCTCTTAACAACATAATCAGTCTAACAATCACAAATTTTGGCAGTTACTTTAATTGTATCATTTGTATCATCAATTTGATCGTATTGTGTTTGTGTACTTGAATTTCTTGTTTTTATTGATGTTTGTGTCGCCGTAGACCTAAATAAATCGGGTGTACTGTCAGTACTCCTTATACACGACTGATCCCCTTTTAAAAAAACCATATATTCGCTGTCCTCGCTACCTTGACCTTGGCTACTGTCTTCGAGTTTGCCTTGGTTATTGTCAAAGCTAGCCAAAATTGACTGACTTTCTTCAAATTTTCCTATAAAATAAATAAAACGTGAATGTTTGTAATTAAGTACTTACATTAAATGCTATCTTACGAAAAGACCCACTTTTGGAACCCATTTGGTCTTATTTGTTAAACGTTAGCGCAAAGTTTTATATGCGACGTATAACAATTCACAAACACTCGTCGCTGTTGAACAAACAAATAATAATATGGCAAAATGAGTGTCGACTAGGGCTGCACGTTATGATTCGATTTTTATGAAATCGATTCAAGTAGATACGATCTTTAACTGAATCGATTCATAAGTAAGATGAATCGATTCCTTTAGATCGGATTGATGGACAAAGTAATAATTTGTTATGATTTTATTTTAGTAAGTAGGTGTTGATACTATTTTTATGATGTGAATACTATTTTTTTGCCGAATTGTGACATTCCACCGAACATGGATTTACGCATAGGTAAACGTTGCATTTTTTGCACATAAATCGAGTTTCCGACCGTTTCTTTTTTGATGCGCACATTTTGCATCGCTGACTTTTTCCGGTTGGTATCCTTACAGGAAAATTCTGTAAGGCATCATTATGTAAAAAGCGATGAGGATCAAGGATGCCGTCTAAAGTTGACGTTTGAGTTACGTTGCATTGTTTGTAAGTTTCTATTATTTGCCTGATAACTTTTAGTTGGAATTCAGCTAAATTACATTTTTGGTCATTATTCAGCATTGTAAACAAATAAAATGCATTCAGTAAAAACATATCAATTATATGAAATCCAAGCTTTTAATGCCATTTTGTTGATTTTCTTATACATCCTAAAGTGCTGGTCATCATATCAGCGATGTCAACCGCTCCCATATTTTTATTATAGTCTACCACACACTGTGGTTTCATTTTAGGTAGCCCAGTTGAGTAGTCTACACTGTCTGATGGTATTATTTTAGCATCATGTTTTGTACACAACATTAAAACTGGTTTTTTGTCCTGCCATTTTAGGGCTAATAGGGGTGGAGATGTACATATAAGCCTCTAGATCTCCACGTTTTAATTTCTGAAACTTCGGCATCAGTTTTCGATTCGGCTTTACGGTGCCACACGCGTAAGTGCCCTTTTCTTTTAAATAAATAAATAGCCGAGGACTGGAATACCAGTTGTCTACGTACAATTCCCGGTTGCAAAAAAAAATCTTTTAATAGTTCTACCACAACTGAACCAGATATACCTAAAGGACAATGCCCATTTTACTATGGGGTTTGGGCCCACCCAAAAAGTTGACATGTCCCCATGATTTTTATTTTATTTTGTAGCTTAATAATTATCTTTTTAAAATATCTAAACCTTTTCTATTTATTCACCCAGGTTTAATAGAAATCTCTATTTTTTGTGTCCCTAAATAGAGGATATGTCTAAATGTGGTGTAAATTAATCTGTATTAGATTAGTGGTTAGAGAGCCTGGCCTTCTGTTTGGGATCACTAGTTTGAGCTCTGGTGTTATAGAGAATTAAATATCACTTGATTTAATGGAAACAGGAAATCTACTGAGTTCAGTACTATGTACTGTGTACCTGAGTTTCATCTAATACTTTTAATGGCGTGTGAAATTCTATCAATTCACTAGACTAGGCCAGTGCGGTAGACAGTGGCCTTATCCTTCGTGTTTAAGGGCTCATGCTTAAGGGTCTATTAAAATAAAAACAAGTTAAAGACATGAATGTTTATTCGTCATAAAATATATTATTCAAAAAAGAAGCTGGAGCTCTTACATCATTAAAACGGCCCCAGCTTAAATACCACAACACAGACATGATATGTGCGCAACACCCTACGGTACGATTGCCCACAAGGCAATTACAGTAATAGGCAATAATATTTTCTACAGAATTTGCCCTATTTTGGTCTTTATTTATTAACCCTTAAATGCATGATTTTATGCATGATTTTATTTTTAGACCGAGAAAAAATATATTTTGGAGCCATGAATATGCTGATTTAGGGAAAAATAATAAAAAAAAATAGTTTTTTTTATTTTCATAGCTATTTTTATTAAAAACCATTTGTTGCAGAACTACAACACTTTGCACTCACTAGACAATAACTACATATGAAAATTTGTAAAACAATTTTTGGTTGTGGTAAGACAAAGAGCTACTCCACACTTCTCACACCTGTTTTGCGTGTATCCCTTGCATCCAGGCATTTTGCATCTGCTGCGAACACAATTACCAGGCCAGTGACCAACATTATCAGTCCTTATGTCCTTAGGAGGAATATGTTGAACTGGTCCTCTCCTTTTTTTTGCTTGTATTTCCATTTCAACACTGTTGCTGGTACTTGGCCTTCCTCTTTTGTTGCAGAGTTCAAATGAGTTATTTACTTTGGCTAATACCTCAGCTAGTTCCAGTCTATAGTTACATAGGTTTAGAACTGATGAATTGGCTTCAGTTGTTTTTAAATTTTTATACACAAGCCAAGAATTTATTACCGTCATGTCCAATAAGTGGTAAAAGATACGAAGATACCACTTTCGGCTTGTCATTGCAATTCGGTACCTTCCAATAAAGCTATCCATTAGGTCCACTCCGCCCATATGGGCATTATATTCCTTTATTATATGTGGGCATGAAATTTTAATTCTAGTCTTATTTGCCTTGTCAAATCTTTCTACTTGGCCCACAGGTTCAGCTCCAACATATGAAGATAGAAAAGTTACAACTTTATTGTCCTTCCAAGTAACTGCTGTCAAATCAATACCGTCAAATTCAGTCATCTGCTCTTCATAAGTTCCACGAGGAACAGATTTCTTCATCAGTGTTTTTTTGTCCGGCAGTTTGCAGTTCACTAGCCTGTTAGATTGCACAGTACCTAGGCTATAGATTCCTTGTTTGGCAAGATAGGTAACTAAAGGTACAGAGGTGTAAAAATTATGAAAATAAATTATATGATTTATATGCCTTGGGACACCTCTAGCAAGCCGGACTACAACATTTCCCACTGGCCCAAAATCTGGTTCATCTGGAAGCCGTTCATTCTCTTGGCCAGTATATATTTCAAATTTATGAGCATAACCTTTCACGCTGCACATCACATATAATTTAAACCCCCACTTATGGGGCTTATTAGGTAAATACTGCTTCATGAAGTGTGCCACTTTTGTGGCACACATCTGTTCATCAATTGAGAGTTTTTGTTCCATAGGAACTAAAGCAAATTTCTCATTTAGATGGCTAATTATAGGCCTTATCTTATGGAGCCTATCATGTTGTGGGTGTTCCTTGGGTAAATGTTTCTCGTTATTGTTGAAATGTAGAAATCTACGAATAGTCTCAAATCGGTTGACAGTCATTATGTCCTTGATTGGTCGAAAACCTACAGTATTTGACCAGTATAGCCGTACATTGGGATATTTTATAACAGACATGTATATCAGTATCGCCATAAACTTTCTTAGCTCAGTTTCAGATAAATTTAATGGTTTAGTCACATTTTTTTGAACGGAATTCAAATTAGACTCTTCCACAATCCTTTGAACTATTTCTGATGTAATAAAATGTGAAAAAATACTATAGGGAGTACCAGTAGTAGCCTCATCCTTCAGTTCAGGAGGGTATGTAGTGTCTCCATGAAAAGCTGTCTGGTCAGAATTCAAAACAATTTTTTTTACCTTCCATACGAGTCCTCTCATAGTTGCTCGGCGACTAGCTTGACTTGTTGAGGGGAATGGAACCTGTGGCACTTGATCATTTGCTGTAGCTTCATTTATCAATGGCGGGTCTCCTGCCATGAATGGATCATTATCGGGGTCATCATTTTCCTCTTCTAATGGACTCTCAAGATCGTGAAGCAAATCGTCTCCATTTTCATAAAAATTCTCATTACCTTCTGTATCCGAGTCCTCAAGATCATCTTCCGAAATCTCTCCATCATTTATTAGAGCTAAATACTCTTCTATTTGCTTTTGATTCAAGTATGGCATCTGAAAACCAATAAAAGTGATAGTAACTAAACAGGGACATTTTCTAGTAAATGCATATTGTTGCAGATTTACAACAACAAAATAAACAAAATTTCCGAACACACCAAAAGTTTTTTTTATAACTTATAAATTGTACTGAAAAGAAGATGAATTATTACGTAAAATAACTAATTTTGTTTGAACTACACTGCAAAGCAAATACACAATTTTCATCCGCTCCAAAATTACGATCGGCTTTGATTTGTCAAAATCAATTTAAATTTGACAGTCGTGAAGAAAAAAAGTGTGTTGCCACTCGATTAAATATATCACCATGATAGTAATAATCCTGCAACAGCATGCATTGAACTCATACTAATAATTTTATGGTCGTTTGAATGGTATGTTGCAGTTTTACTACTTTAGGCATTTAAGGGTTAATATATGTAATATGTATATATATGTAATATGTCTTACTGCTTATATGTCTCGACTTTATTCTACCTCTAATTAAATAATTATTTTGGCCTAATATTAAGGGCAAGTCCTCTTCTATCAATTCATTACTTATTTCAATAACATAAGTACCGTTTGCTCGACCATGCTCCCCATAATAGGACCTTGCCTGTTTTAATTGGTAAGATCTTAATGCAAATGTTCTTAGATCACTTAAAGTGATCCTTGGGAAATTATCTAAATGGGGAGCACTACTGTTTATACTTTCAAAAATCGTACGTCTTCTGTTTATATGCTCCCTTTGAACAAATTCGGACAGATGATTTACAGTGTTCAACCTTGCCAGAGCAATGTTCAGCAATTCCACAGCATCAGGCCTATCATCAATTGTAGGGTGGAACTTATTTAAAAGGGAGCAAGCAATTTTAAAATCCACCATAAGGTGACTGGATGCTCTATTAAAATATTCTTGTCGAAAAAGTTTAAAATCTCGTTTTATTCGCCCATTGACGACTTCTACAACCCACCGACACATAGTCACACATCTTGATTTATTAGCCTGTAATGTTGTCAATTGAAATTCATTTTCCAACAATGATTCAGGCATATGTGTCTTATAATTGTATTCTTCTAATTCAGGAATTACATCTCTAAATCCTCTATCCAAAATGAAGACATCACCGGGTTTAAAAAATGAGCGCATTGGACCATTTTCGTCCCTAAACAAAGAGCTCATAATTGATGAATCATTTTTTGTTGCTTCATAGGGACCTTCGTATTCTAAAATGTACCCATCGCAGCAAACAATTAAAAATGGTTTAACAAGATTAAGGTACTTATGCAAACTGTAGGTTTGCTTTTGGTAAGAATAATTACTGCTACTTTGAACATAAACATATGTGCCATCACATATTACTATAGCAGGTTTAATATTTGAAGCCATGCTGGCATCCCCATAAAACCCCTCTGGTATAATCCTATTTCGGGATGCTACATCTTGGATAGTAATGTGATTTATTCCTAAATATCTAGGAACAAACTGTACATTTAAACAATCTCTTACTATGTTCATTTTTCTTTCCAAAGTGGATCTTGGTATTTTAAATAAGGTTGACAGCCTTTCATTGCTGTCACCTGTCCTGAGTTTGACCAAAAATATGCTGAGAGCAACAGAAGGATTTGTAAAATGATCATATAGCATTGGAATACCATTTAATAATTCGTTGAACTGCTCTGCATTAAGCCCCAACCAATAACGTCATAGATGTGGATCCATCGAGTTTATGTCACTAAAGTTAAATTGTCTCTCAGCAGCTTTTTCTAGTTTTAAAAAAATATCATCGACTTGATATCCAGTAAAATCTGAATATGTGTTTCAAGTTCAGCCCAATTATTGCTGTGCAAATGATATTCACAAATTCTAGCATTGAAAGGAATGTATATTTTGTACTGCAATAACAAAACTTCCTTTATAGTGCCTGGCACTAAAAGGCGTTCAGTATTGTGACATCCATTGAACAAACAATAACGTGAACTAGCAGAAACCCGTTTATACTTGTGAGAAATAATTTTGGACTGTGTCCGGGGAAGGTATTGTTCCTGAAGTGATAGATCTGAATTAACTGGAGGTTGCGGAGGCGGTTCAGGTATCACAGCATTCGAATTATCAACTTCTATTCTGTCAGCATCCATAGGCTGCAGCAAAGGTCTATTATTGTCATAATTAGCCTGTCTTTGAACACTTCTTGTTGCAGCCTCCCAACAAGCACGACAAACTCTTTCCAAATGTCTGATCTAAAAAATAAAAAGGTATGTGTTATTAATCAAAAATTCAATATGCTACAGTTTTTTCAATGTAATGGGGCTATCGATATCAGGTAGGGGTACTGATCGATTAACATTAAAGAATAAACGAGATAGTGTATTTGGTCGTGAATATACGACGCTGGCGAAATGGACACGATTATGTTTGTCGGATTAATCCGACCTTGGCGGTTAAAGGGTTAAAGGTTGACTTTCATTTCTAAATTCTTTTTTTGTTATATCAGCATCAGATGCTGTTGCTGGATAGGGGCCAAGCACCTCAACTATGTATGCATCAGTAGTTACAATTAAAAACATTTTTACTAAATTGCGATATTTATGCAAGGAATAGGAATGTTTTTGATATAAATAATTTGAACTTTTTTGTACATAGATGTATGTCCCATCAACTATTACAATTGGTCTCGTTCGTTCATTGTTTCCAAATAGCCCATTGGGTATTAATAAGTTTTTTTGGGTAATTTGTTCCCTTGGCAGATGATGTAAACCTATATGAAGTAGGACATAATCTTGTGTAAGAATTTATCTGACCCGAGAGATAAGTTGTGTCAGTGTTCTTTTTGGTATTGACAAGTCGAAAGTCTCTCATAAGAGTCTCCTGTTCTGATTTTTATTAAAAATGCTGCCAAAGCAATGCAACCTTTGCGCAATTCACGTAAGCGTGGAACTGGAACCTCATCTATTATACAATTAAACTGGGTTTTTGTACGACCCAGCCAATACTGAATTAAATGTTTAGTACTGAACGATTCGTGAGTGTCTGCATACATTTTACGAGTATATCGCGGCTTACCTCACGTGTTTGAAGTGTCGGATTCGCCCGACTAGTTTGAATTAAATGATCGGGCATTTCATTTATATTTTCAAAATCTATGATTTCTGAGCTTTTTATTATTGTCATCATATCTTAGATATGATCCACACTAAAGGATTCAATTAAATTATGTGGAGACTCATTCAGAAAATCCCACATTATGTGTGTGACATGTTGTGAGCATGCTCTATTGTTACGTGGGATATAATATTTATATTTTTTTAATAAAACACATCGCAATGCTAGGGGCACACTTAACCTCTCACTTCTGCGACAGCCAACAACAAAACAATGGCTCTGGGTATCTGCAGCACGACAATATTCAGGTAAAATTATTTGATTTGATAATATTTGGACAATTGGGCTTGGCTGATTATCAGTCTCATCAACAGGTACTATATTTTCAATATGAACAAGTGGCCTTCTCCGCAGCATATTTGCACGATCAGCTCGTTGCCAGCATGGATGGCAAATTGTATCACTTCCCCGCACCTACAAATAAGAAGTTCTTCGCTTACAAAAGTATTCAAAAAGTATTCTTTTACTATCAACTACTTACAGTATCTGTACTGTAAAGACCGATCTGTACTGTACTCCGAAGACCGGAGACCCTTTGCCAAAGCTAAAAAAATCTCTAAATTCTTATGATGTTGAATTGATTTTCCGTTTTAATGAACTGAATATAAGTTTGTTTATTCCACGATACTAGTTAGGAAATTTTGAGAAAAAAAGGCAAAGAAGCTATTGGTGTTAGAGGCGTGGGGTAATGAAGATATAAGAGATAGGCATGTTACATTTTCATAATTCGATTCGCAAATTTCACGCACGATGGAATCTGGTGTAATATCAGCATCTTCAGTATTTGATCGTTCGTTAATGCATGTATCGGGTGAGTTTTATTTCACTTGACATACTCGAGGACATGAAAGAACATGGTCATAGGTAATTATTAAAAATATAAAGTCAATATTCTACACGATAATTATTTCAAAAATGGCAATCAAAATTTATCTACCATTAGGCACAGTGACACTACACCTTCCGAATTTAAATGGTCCATGGTCCATGGTCCATGACTTCCTTATTATTGCACATATGATTTGTAGCGCCATTGTCTACATACTAAATGTCACTCTCGATAGCAACTGCGAGACCTTCTGCGGTACCTTTTTAAACTTTTGACAATCCTTAAAGAAGTAACCTTGCTTCTTACATTAGTAGCACTTAGGACCTTTCGTTGTCTTCATTACTTCACCCGTTACCTTCCTGAGTAAGTTTGCTTAGGAGCTCACACGTCAGTTTTAGATCGGATTTTTTAACGCCGTAATTAAGGGATCATAATGGGATGACTGCCCACTCAACATAATCATTGCAGTGAACTCATCCTAAACTGGTGATCCGATGTCAGCCAGTTGTTGCGTCAGATTGCTAATTTTCTGCAAGTAGCTCTTCACACCGTCACATTTACTAAGCAAGCCGTCCGTTTTCTCTTCATAAGCCTTATCGAGGTTTTGCCATGCCTATTATGAATTTTTTGCATTACGCGCATGCGTAAACGCAAAAGGCAGCATTGACAAAGCATATCCTTGCAAGCGCTTTCTGCGATCTTTTATCATCCTTCAACTTTTTTTCTACAATGTTCCACAAATCTTCTTTTATAAGAATAATTTTCATTAAAAACTTTCATGGGGAATAATTTTCAACGCTTTACAATTTTCAAACACCAGATTTTCTCCTGCACCTGTAGATCCCGTTCGAAGTTTAGTGATTAATTAGATAGATTATTTAAAACGCCGTTAACCCAATTGTTTTGACGACTATAGGTGTTATCAAATCAAATCAAATCAAATCAAATCAATCATTTTATCTATTTATCTGTCTGGGATTAGGGATAGAAAACTGTCGCTAACCTAATCGGTGATTGTTTTCACAGATTGCCTACTCAAAATCGACCGGCCCCAACAGCAACAGCCGTCTGATCTGCGAGGCGTGCATAGCGCGGCTGCGGGATGCGGCCAACTTCAAGAAGCAGGTCAGCGACTGCGAGCGGACCTTCCACCAGCACTTGGACCCAGCTTCCACGAGCAGCATACCCAGCTTGGACGGTGAGCTATTGATGGTTCGATTTATCTACGCCATGTAGGCAGTGCTATGATCGTAGACAGAGAAGAGTATAGATCAATGGATGCCATCTATCGCACTCACACAAGAAAAGGAAAAACTTACACTAATGAGACGAAGAAAAGAGACATAATGATACTATGTTTTGTCTCACTTTGCGTGCCGGGAAAGCACAGATTTGTCAGCTGACCGCCGAATATTTCTTGTGCCACATACAGTTGTAGTTTCTCGTGATATCTCTTGTCGGCCACGCTCACCAGTGTCTATATCCTTCTCTGACTACGGCTTTGATAAGGGGAGTTTCATGAAGCGGATCTATCGTTTCCTCCGCGACCGGCAGCGCACTTTTGACGTTGTTGTTGCGTGTTTGCGTGTGTGCGTCGGTGTTGCAAGTGTCCATGGGGCGACGGCGACCGCTTACAGGCCGGTCTGTTGATGTGCTTGCTTAATAAATAAATAAATAAGGTTATGAATATTATTTCTAGGTTCTTAGGCTTCAACTCATTAATGGCCCACTACTGAGCACGGGTCTCCTCATACCTGAGGAGGCCTAGAGCATACTCCACCACGCTAGCATACTCCACCACGCCCTTCTTAGGACTCGTGTTAACTGGACACCTAGGCTAAGATGTATAGAAGATACATAGACTTAGCTCAAACTTTACTCTGACTTAAGACAGCGTTCGTATTTATAAAGGGATCTTTGACTTGGCTGAGTACGAGCTGAGCAAAGTCTAATAAATTCATGAAATAGACGACTTACCAAAAACTTTGGCTATTATCCGAACAAAAATAATGGTCCCAAATGAACCTTGATATTAGTCGGTTTCTAAGACATTAAAATTTTTCGTATTAACAAACAGATAGATGGCAGCAGTGAGTTATGACATTAGCGGTCTTAGCTTATGCTGAGCACATGACATGACATGTCTATAAATACCAAATCGCAGTCTTTGCAAAGTCAAGTTTTTTGTAAGTAAAGTCTGAGCTAAGGCTAAGTATCGTCTATACATCTCAGCCCTAGTACCGATTTAAGACATGTTCTGGATCAGTAACAGTTGCCAATGGCAACTGTAACCGACAACTGCAACTGTGGCAACTTGCCATGCATGTATAATGAGTCCTACTCTTTACTGAGCGCATGTTTTACGTATTCGGGTTTTAGTTTTTAGACTTTTAGTGTTAATTGTTTGACAAATCTAATCACTTATCTATTTCAGAGACCATCGAGCCCCTCGGCACGTCGGTGAAGATTGAAGAGAGTGATGACGTCAAGGAGGAGCACATCGCCAGCGACGATGACGACATGGTTGATGACGTGCCGGACTTTGGCGATGATGATGACGACGATGATGATCGTGAGTGTTGGCTTCCTCCCTTTTACGATATTGACGGTTGTCAGTCCAATGTCAATATTGTGATGGCAGATACAGAATTTAGACAATAAATTCATTGAGGAGGCTTGGAGCATTCTCCATCACGGAAGTTTGCCACTCGAAGGTCTTCGATGGTATGGCTTAACGAATACTATCCATCGATGGCTTTACGTGCCCTCCGAAGCACGGAGGCGCTCAAGAAATGTTTGCCAGTAGCGGTTACCCGTCCATCTACAAACCGCGCCCGCTGTTGCGTAACTAGGTCGATCACTTAAGATTTTTCACTGACAATGTTATGATTATTCACGGATATGAAAATATTTCATTTAGCGATCACCTTTTTTTACTTTAGTGATGTGCGATGCAGGTTATGGACTTTAAGACACCATGGAGGGGGCAGCAGGGGTAGCTCAGGAATTCGGATAATCCCTGAGCAATGAGATGGTCATCTATTTACTCTATATTCTCTATTCTTACTCATATTTTGATCTTACAATGTGATTGAATTAACTTATAGTACGTGTCTACATCTAATCTTAGTATCAACGTGATTTTAATAATATTAAACTATTATAACACCTCACTTTGTATAAGTTTGCGCTTGACTACGATCCCACCTTATGGAAAGTGGGATCTTATGGAATTATGGAATGTAGGATATACATTATATTTCATCATCATAACCCATAACCGCCCTATTGCTGAGCTCAGGTAGTCTCACATTGTGAGGGGCTTTATCAAAAACATCGAGGAGGCCTCATGCATACTTCACACGCTGATGCATTGCGGTTTGTGGGGACTGCCTCAATTCATTTTCTATTAGATGATTCAGATTCTATTTGATCTAAGGATCTAAATCCTCAGATGTTTTTAACGTTGGTCCTAGAGGACCAGAGGTTCCTTTCCATGATAACTCCAGTGTCGTTATATAGACGACACTTGAGTTATCCACGATCCATGCCCATTCCTATGTTCGTGAAGATAGAGTTTTTATTACTTATTTATAAACAGTGAAAACATGTTTAAGCTTATACATAGTAGTTCCTACACTAGGATACCCTGTGTTGTGGGTAACTACACTCTTCCAACTGACTTTAAAAAAACAATAAGAAGAAAACAAACATAGGTATACATCGGTAAAATATAACAGATATATTGTTGATGAAAAAATTGTAAACCAAAAAATTAATAAAAACTTGAAACACAATATTAATAGTTTTATCCTTTCCAGTCGACAACCAACCGTTGACGCGCTTGGCTAGCAAAACACCCAAAAAGGAAGCCGTCGACATCACAGATCTCCTCGATAACGCCAAAGGGACTGTGAAGAGGAAGTCCACGTCCAAGGCCAAGGCCTCTCCGGCCAAGAAGGCCAAGCCAGCCAAGAAGGAGAAGGTTTCGGCCAAAGCGCCGAAGCCACCCAAGAAAAAGAAAGGTAGGCATCGTATTTGGGTTTTTAATTCGTTGGAGCGGGGAATTTTTGTGAATGATCTATCTATATAAATAAAAGCCAAAATTTGAGTTTTGTAAATCTTAAGTTTCCAGACAGATTTTGACAAGCCTTCAGATTTCGACAAGTCTTCAGATTTCGACAAGCCTTCAATTCGCTAACATTTTTTTTTAATTTAGTAAAGACATGGACTTAACGCTGTTTAAATGAAAAGGAATTTTTGTTCTGTACCTTTTATTGAAAAATCAATTTTAAAAGTCAAATGTAAGCAAAATTAGTGAAAAGATAAAAATAGTTAATATACATAGCAATTACACATACCTATGTACTTCATAATTAACAGCGAATGAATATGACTTTGAGATCTCTGCTGCATTCCGTTATTATTAACGTAACTATACCCATGAAGTTTTGAATTGTTGATGTTGGTATTAAATGATCATTCATGACAATTCTCTTCTCCGATGTATTGTTGATAAAATCTTCTGCTGTTTATAATGGACGAGTACACAAACACTTTATTACACTCAATGGCTCACGGAAGATAGTGTGATGGTTTTTCTTAATATTTAAAGAATTCTGGGGGTACTACCTTCTATAGCGTTTTATTGTAATCGAGTGGCAACACGTAATAATAGGGTATTTGATTACAATGAAAATATAGATCAAACTGTTGTTAGCTTAAAAGTATATATTTTTTTAAACCAATTTAGCCTACACATTATTTTAAAATTATTTGGATTTTTATTAAAAATCGATAATAAAATGATGAATTTTTCGTGTTTGATCACGTGATCGAAAACACGCGGTTTGGCTGAATGACGTCACTTGCTATTACTGCTTACTATACGCAATGACAGCATTGACAGCTTAGTATGGTTATTTAAGCAGGTGACGTCATGACCTGTTTAAAATGGCGTATTAGCGTTTTGGCGGCTTTTTTGTTCATTTAAACTTTGATGGTGATTTTCATAGAAAAAAGAGATATTTACTATACAAAGAATTAAGCAAACTGCATAATGTATTATGTTATATTGAACAATTTGAGTTATTTTTCTAAAAGGTGTCAAATACCCTATTAGAATTGCAAAAGCAAAAACTTATTGAACTAAAATAACTGCTATACAACGAAGGCAAAATTAGCTGTGACTGCTCAATGTGGTCTTTAAAGGACGAGAGCATTAAAAACAATTTTGCAACCATCGACTTTACTAGCGATGATAATCGCGATCGACGGCTTATCGTGCCCAAAAAAGGACAATAGCTCTTAAATTTAGCTAGTGGCTAAGTCATTTAGCCACTAACGGTAACCAATTTAACTTCCGATTGTGCTGAGAGCAACTTTCGGTCACTTTGACGTTTGATACAAGGCTTTAAAACCTCTTTATATATGGTTTTTTACTCACAGAATAAACATTTATCTGTCCATAACTGTCTCCTTGTTTAGGGAATTAAATCTTTGATTCTAACTCACTAATCTGTATACTGTATGAGGTATTGTTATAAGTAATTGTAATGTTAAATAATTATGCTTATGTCATATATTATTATCATATATCCTAATGAAAATATGAAATCCTGAAAATATTGAATGTTACAAAACCCTATTTTTGTGACAAGAAATGCTATTAACTGCGCCGCCATAGACAATTTTTAATTTTCTTAAAAATGAATTATTTTATGCTTTAAAGTTTACCATTCTACTCTACAACATCGATTCAACTAATATTTATATTTGACACTTACATTTGCTACACACCGGGAAGCAAACCTGGACGTTTTTCCTTCTTCCCCTTTGGCTGATGTTTAGCCCTAATGTCTTACAGCAGAAAATTCTATCAAGGTTTAGGCTAAATTGCACGTAAATACATGTAAGAAAATCGTATGGATATGTCTCGGAACACTGTATTGCAAATAATGTACAAGAAATAAACAAGTGTTTAGTGTAATTATTAAGAATTATTTTTAAGAACACTAACAGTATTATTAATGACGAACAAATAGACGGGCGAGCGGGTGGTATGTGGTCACTTGCGATGGCCATAACTAAAGGCGTCACTGTTTGACAGTGCAACAGATATACATGAAATAATTCAAGGTGGTGACTGGTTCACTTACGATCCGGATATCTGTTACTCTTTTGGCTCTGAAAAAAATTGGTTGTCTGTAAAGTCGGTTTACTGACGATAGTTGAACGTGACAACGTCTTAAGAAAATACTGATGGAATGGTAGCATTTTTCAAAAGAAAATTTTAATTTTTTCATTTGTTTAATAGATTTTGTAAATGTATTATAGTATAGCAGCTGTCCACGCAGACGCATCGCTCACTCAAGTAGGAGAGAGACGGATGTCGAACGCTGCCGAACGCAAAGGCCGCGAGGTAACGCCGCAGAGTCATGTTTTTTCAGTCATGCAGCCGGCTCTATCGAATTATAAGACGTTGTCACGTCAAAATATTATAGTTTAATGTCATTTTGTCAATATTAAAACTGATCTTATTTCTTGTATGAGCTATGTGCAATGCAGTTCAAAGTACAGACAAAGTGCTTTTAGATATGAGTGTTCACTTGTGTGTATGTTTTATGTTATGTTGGTTTGTTGTATTTAGCGTTTAGATTTAAAAGGAGGAAGCGGGAAGGCGTTTTGTTTCAAAATAATGCAAGGCAGTGTCGGTAATAGTCGTTTGAACGTTGGACTTCCGAACGGGGGGCTTGGATTCAAATCACGCGACGCTCATTTTCAAACATGTGCGTATTAGTGAATAATTATCACTTGCTTCGGTGAAGTAAAACATCGTGAGGAAACATGCATACCTACCTGAGAGTTTTCCATAACGTTCTCAAATGTGTGTGCAATCCGCCAATCCGCACTTCGCCAGTGACACTACACACAAAGTAAGCGTTGTAATATAGATATATATTTTTTTATTTTATCATCCTTTTCGAGACTGTAGTCTATGTAATTGGGCCTAAACATTGGAATTAATACATAACATGTGGGTGCCTGTTACGTAGTTTAACAAGAATAAGTAGTTTTACGGGGAAAAAATGGTCTTACCGGAATTGCAATTAAGTTTTTATAGGTAGGTTAGGTATATTGCATTATAAAATTTTGAAGATATCGTCGTCTTCGAAGCTGATGATATGGGTAAGTTGTAACGTGTATATTGTAATATTTGTGTATATTTTTGAACTGCTCTGTTTGTTTTTATTAAAATTATTGAATTAATTTTAAATGTTTATTTGATTTCGATTGTAATTGAGACATATCCATATGATGACGAGACCTGGCTTTTTTCACGTGTCACCAGGTAACACCTTTAGTTTGGACGGACGGATATAATCTGTTTACTTTTTTATTTATTTTACCTTAACCACCTCACTACTCTCATTATTTAGTTAAATTAAAAAAAAAACTGGCTTATTCATTTTATTTATAAGGTAACTAACACAAAAGTAGCGATACTGGTTCCAGAATACGAAAGTTTGTTTGGTATTATTATGAATTAGTTATGAATGTAAACATTAAAATTATATATTTCACGCATATAAAATCCGTCCGTTGATTTCTATTGGCGTTTGATGAATTATCACACAAAACTGCAATTTAAATACTTAAATTATTATTACTATGGTAAAATGTACTGTATGTGTGCATTAAAGTTGCGGTTGTGTGTTTTAATTTGTCAGTGTTTATAATAAGATTTAGTGCATTTTCACGATCCCATTTCTGATATTTTAAAATAAATGTGCATCATTCAATTTCCTGACAACATTGAACAATATTCTGTGGTGCTAGATGCACAAAAATCTACTTTGATATTTTGAAAATAAACTTCATTGTTATTTTTCTAACGGTCAAATTCTGACTTTTCTGAACAATATGAACATCTACCTATACTAAAATGCGGGACATATTAATTAACTAAGTCCTCACTTATCTCACAAAGGATCTAAATTGTATACATTTAAACGGTAACTAAGAAATAACAAAAGAAAGTAAGATAGAAGGAACGAACGGAAGAGTTTTAGCACGACGGAACGCACATATTTGTATTAGCGTAATAAAAAAAACATGTTGAGATAGAACGTAAAATACAATCATCAAGAATGCAAAATAAAATAACAAACAACAAACAATGAAACATGATAACGACAATAATAATTTAAGTAGAGCCAACGAAAGAATACTGATGACAGTTTAAGTTATAGTTATCGACAAGTTTTGAATCGTTTTCGGCCTACAGCGGAGACTTTTTCTGTTTTAGAGGAGTGGTATGATCCGGCGCGGAGTAATGCCGAGATACTCCTCCGGTGTACCACGGCCTATCCTTTCCGCGTCAACGATAAGTGCATACTGTGCGTCTACTGCCAGGAGTTGTACGAAGACCCGGAGGTATTCAGACGGCACATGAACGAGGAACACTCCACGTTTAGTCTGAAAGTAGCCTTTCATAATCTACCCAAGTTGGAGTTCATCAAGGCCGATCTGACAGACCTAAAATGCAGATTATGCTCGAAGGAGTTTGGTGACTTGGATACCGTAGCGGAACATTTGAAACGAGAGCACAGTCAGCGCATTGACTCGAATGGAAAGTTGGGTGTGATGCCGTATCATTTGCGGAAGGACGCGTTCTCTTGTGCCGTTTGCGGCAAGTCATTGCCATCTCTGTTCCATCTAAACAGGCATACTATAACGCACTTCCTGAGCTACGTGTGCCACGTCTGCGGGAACAGCTATGTTGCGACCACTGGGCTGTTGAGACACGTCAGGCTGAAGCACCAAAGCTACGAGGTATCTTGTAGATTGTGCAAGCGAGTGTTCCCCTCGATGGAAGCCAAGGAGAAACATCGCAGGACAGAAAAGTCTTGCATGCCATATATTTGCGGGAAGTGTCCCGAGCGATTCTTGGACTTCAAATCCCGGAAGCATCACATGGAGGCTGAACACGGAGTCACTAGGAAGACGTTCCGTTGTGGTGACTGCAATGTTTCCTTCACGACGGGGGTGGCGTATTACGATCACTTCAGGCTCCATCATTCGGACGACTGTGCGATTTGCAAACACTGCGGCTTGAAGTTCACGTGCATGTCGCGGATGAAGCGGCATCTAGCTAAACATTTGACGTAGGACTTGAAACTGTGGAGTCATATCACGTTGATATATTTGATGCCAGCTGTGTAACCTTAGGTCATGCCATCTTTGAGATGTCACATACTTTTTGAGTTTTACATGCAAAGAAACACAATAATTCTGGAAATTCTGATGACACAGTTCAGCAAGTAGTTTAGATGTTTTTAAAATAAAAACGTGCAGTAGCCATTTGAATTTTTTAAATCATATTTATTAATGATTAAGTTAAATAAAATGTTAAAAATGTGGACTTGAAAGTTATTCTTGTTTAACCATTCTAACATTGAATCCTTATTTGAAGAACTACCGACGTATGTATTTGCCGTCATTATCGTAATGTGAAGAGCGTAGAACGGTTAATGTTCGTCTCTGGAAGATTTACAATGATGAGATAAATAATTTTATGTGGGAAATATTGAGTTAGCCATTTGATATGAAGGTGAGCGATAAGTTTATTAGGCAGTGATCAGTTTTTGAATTTTAACAGAATATTTTTGTGGATTCCCTAAAATTACTTTAAGATACAAATTGTCAAAAAAAAAAATCGTGTTGAGATGCTGGGACCTGCGTATTTTTAACCTAAATCACCGAAATTATCGGCAGGAATATTATAACAACTAACTTGGCCCAAAATACCTTTACAAAATACATTTACCCATGTACTTAAATGTTTTCCGTAATTTTTTGGGTAAATAATCATGTACTAATACCTCGATTTTTCTAATACTCAAGCGGGCATCTATGTAACAATATTATTATGTATACGTAGTACGTATGTATGTGGTCAGAGAATCTATGTGACACGAAAACGTAATTATGACGAAAACCTGAAGAACTTATAACGCAGGTGCAAGGAGGATTATTTTAAATTTAAAATAACTTTCTAATAATAATAAAATATTTGTGACATATTACATTCCTGTAAGCGTATACTTTTTCATACTTCAATTATGCTAATTTTGATTATCCAAATCACTAAGACATGAATTGCTCAGATGTTTTCGCAGTATGGTTAAACTCTCATCAATGAATGTAACAAATGAAAGACCACATTATCACCAAGGCCTCTCTCTTTGTTCTAGAGATCGATTGGTTAGTCGTGGCGCGACACAACGCTAAGGTAGTCTTGAAATATTCGACTGCGTGTCCGTTCAGGATGCCCGGTAATGGCATGACGTGCGTCTACTGCTGCGAGGACTATCAGGACCCAGGGGAGTACCGCGCGCACATGCGTTCCGAACACAGCTTGTATAATGTGGACACTGCCTTCGCTCATACCACGAGCAATTACAATGAATTCCTCAAAGTCGATTGTACTGATCTAGCGTGTCGCGTCTGCGGAAAGCGTTTCGACAAGATCGATGCCATTTCCATACATTTGAAGGAGGAGCACGGCAAGAAAATCAACACGAGTATTGAAACTGGTATGCAGATGTTTAAGTTGGGACCGGAGAGGTATGTCTGCGCGCTCTGCCCTACCAAACTGCCCAGCTTGCGAGAGCTCAGTCGACACACCAGTGGCCATTACCACAAGTACACTTGTGAACATTGCGGCAAATCATATATCAATAGAGAGAATTTACAGCGTCACATACAGTTTGGTCACAGTATGTTCAAAATTTGCCTCAAATGCAAAAGTTCATTTCCAAACAACGCGGCGAGACGTGAACACGTCCTGGCGTCGGAGAGGTGCTGGCCTCAATCTTGCGGTATGTGCGGCCAGAGATTCGTGAACAGGAAACTGAAGTTGGATCACATGACATCCGTCCACGGGCAGGCGCCCAAAACCTATAAATGCCCCGACTGCGGACAGATCTACAACAAATGGGGTCCCTACCGCGCCCACTTCGTCCTTTCTCATACTAACGATATCTTTGCCTGTTCGTTTTGCGACCTCAAGTTCGACACCAAGCGGAATCTGACCGAGCATGTGGTGATACATACAAAAGAAAAGTCTTTTGTGTGCAACGTGTGCACGAAGACCTTTTCTAGGAAGAAGAATTTGATACAACACAGTTGGGTTCACAATGAAATAAAGAGATTCGAGTGCATTCCTTGTAATAAGCAGTTTAATCAGAGAGTTAGCTGGAAGACTCATATGAAGTCATACCATCCAGAGTCGGTTGACTTTTAGGTTAAGAGTTGTATCGTTTTGATAGTTAAGGTAGTTACATACGAAACAGTCTAGTTGACGTTAAATTTAAATGAATTTTGTTGATACGTATCGAAGAGAGTTTAAATCGGTATACATTGTTTTTAATGTGTGTAAATATTTCGTTACTTGGGTTGCATTTAGATGTATTGTCAATGTCATAATAAGAGTTTAAGGCTTTAGATAGCAGCATAATTATATTGTTTGTACAATTACAAAGAGGACTCATTTACAAAGAAACTGTTTAATCATGGACAGATTCTACCTTATGATCAAAATGTATATTAACCGATTTCAAGCTTTTGCCACCAATCGTCTTCGATATGAAGAACGTCGCATTCGTTTTTATAAGCATGCTTTTATTGTATGAAGAAGAGTTTCAATTATATAAACAAATATAACATAAATTAACTAAATGAACTATAACACCAAAATCCACTTAAGTATAAATTATTCTATTAATAATAATTTATAGTAACAGTCCGGTTATTTCACTATTATTAACAAGGTGAATTGATTCTATAGACTACAACTTATTATACTATGGTTAACTAGCGAATTATTTACTTGATTATTAACTTAAAATAAAATATTTTAAATTTATTAACCTTTTTTATGTTCTGCCTCATCCTCGTGTTATAAGAGACACCAAACAAATGAGGTATTTACAAAGAAACAAGGTAATAAACCCAGAAAACGGGACCATGCGTCAAAGGACAATGAATGACCAAGGGCATTTCTTTTTGTTCTAGCTTTAAATGAGGGTTATGTGATGGCCAAGCGGAATGCGGAGTTAATTGTGAAATACACGACAGCGTACCCGTTCAGACTACCAGAGGATACCATGGTCTGTGTATACTGCTGCGACAGCTATGACGATCCAGCTCTATACAGGGAGCACATGGAGTCGGAACATGAAAAGTTTCAAGTGCGCATGGCATTCGCTCACTGCAATGAAGGCTACATCAAAGCTGATTGCTCAGACCATCGCTGTAGGATGTGCCGCCAGAAATTAGACACGTTAGCCGATGCGGCAAACCATCTCTCCGATTCGCATAGCGTTCCCATCCAGCTGAAGTACGAAATTGGCTTGCAGCCATTCAAGTTGAGTAAGGATTCATTGTGTTGCGCCATCTGTAATGCCAAAAGCCTGTGTCTACGGCAGCTAAGCAGACACACTCAAACTCATTTTCTGAAGTACACCTGCGATTCTTGCGGAAAATCCTACGCAACGATCACTGCCTTGAGGAATCATATGACGTATGGACACACTGGCGATAAAATTTGCAGGAAATGTAAACAAAGGTTCCCAACTTCGGAAGCTAAAAGAAATCACATGGCCACAGCAAAGAAATGCTGGTCACACCTATGCCACTTGTGTGGTGAGAGATTTATCAGCTGGAACGTAAAGCAGGCGCATTTGAAAGAGGTACACGGGGTGCGGAGGAAGAATTACGCCTGTCGGGAATGCTCGGAAGTGTTCGAGGATAGAAAGAAGTATAGGGTCCATTTTACGATACTGCATACTGATGACAGTTTTGTATGTTCCTGTTGCGGGCAAAAGTTTGAATCGAAACGGAACTTGGAGGAACACCGAGTGGTACACACAAAGGAGAAGCTGTTCCCGTGCACAGTCTGTTCAAAATCTTTTCCGAGGAAGAAGAATCTCGTCCAACACATGTGGATACACAGCGAATACAAGAGGTTCAGCTGTGATATATGTAACAAGAAGTTCAATCAAAGAGTCAGCTACAAGACTCACATGAGATCGTATCATCCCGATTTGCAGTTTGATTTGAATCAATCAGGTCACAAGATAAATGATAGATATCAAACCGATCACAAAAGTAGTGGTGATACCTTTCAATCCGGTCACAAAATAAAGGATAGCTATGACCTTTTAAGCGAAGTGAAAATGGACAAGTAAAATGTTTCCCCTTTTAATCGGTTCTATGTTTGAAGATTCATGAAGGTAGAATTGTATTGTATGTCATGGCTATTTCAAGAGTCTCTTGAAATACCACTTATAAAGATGGAAGCTGAATACAGGAAACCAATTAGTTCATCATGCCCAAATTAATATTGCGATCGGTACTTAAGGAAACGCGGGTAAGGGCACTCTCCTTACACGTTGCATTCCAATCGTTCGTCTAGTTATCTTGGTATCATAATAAACACAAAATAAAAATGTTTATATTAAATGTAATACAAAGCCGAAAGTAATTGCAGATCCACAGACCCTACTGGTCTTCGGCGCTGATTAAATTTTAATAAAAGTAGTTAAATTTATGTATGTTTACACTGTTTTTGTTTGTTTTAAATTTTATTGCATAAAACATAAGACAATGTAGACGTTAGATGTTAGACGTCAGATGTTATACATAAATAAATGAATTGATGAAATGTGTTATTTGTTTCTGAATTTAATTTTACACGTTAGTTACAATAAAAGTCGATAAAATTATTGTATTCGGTAAAATCCATTGCTTACAAAGGACTAAGGTTACGCCCTCGCTTCATTCGTATCCAGGAGACTGGTTAGTCACTTGATATAGGGGGTTCTCAGTACTCGATTCTCGTTCCAAATACATTGACTTTCAATGTCCAAATATGTTATTCTTAAAATTAAGCTAGCCATACACGCTAGAGCGTTTATGACAGGTTAACATGTACAGTTGAACTGTACAAGAAAACTTGAACGTGCACGTTGTACAACTGTACATGTATGTATGTCCACCATGTAGCTAAGTTTACCTGACAAGTTAATCTTGAGCTACGCATTTACATTGACAAGTTATTTTACACAAGATTACACTTATAATTATCTTTTACACTGGTATGGCAGATATCGTATTATGTATTTTGAAAAAAAAAAATCGAAACGGTTCAATTTATTATTTATGTACACACAAGAAATAAAAGACAAGACACAAGAAAAATAAATTGGATACAATATACAAAGGTAGTGCTTATCTGTATCGGTAACGAAACTTCTTCCAGCAGACCCTATGTATGTGTAAATTTAATATATAAAACTATGTACTAACAATGAGAGAAAACGATAATAATAAAACAATATTATTAAACTAAACTAAGGAGAAATAAATGTTCACGGACTTTTTTTATGTACATAATATGCTCTTTGGGAGCGAGTTCCACAGTCTGAACAGCTTTTGTGTTGAGGATATTTAAGTAGAGTTTTCAGATGAGTACGGCAAGGGGCAGTAGAAGGAGGAACGAAAGAGAACCTTCCACGCAGGTATATCGGGGAAGAAGGAGAGTTCAGGATGTTATAAAACAAGCATAGTATCCTACTGTTTCTGCGAAGGCGGATTGAGATCCACTTGAGATCCTTGCGAAATTGAGAGACTTGGTAAATTTTGATTCTGAAAATGAAACGAAAACATAGTAGTTTTACAAGCATTTTGTGTAGTCATACTGCTATTCCGGCTTGTCGACTTTGAAAAATTAGCAATGGTCCGGCGATTGAGTCTTAAATACCAAATGACTCGTCGTCAACCAACTGCTGTTGTCTAAAATTATTAAGAAACAGACGAACCATGAGTTTTACTTAAACAGTTTTATTGAAATTATAAAATTTTGTACTAACACAATCCATTATGCACATTATTGACGTGATAGCTTTCTATTAGAAATTACAGAAAGACAATTCAGATGTATGACCAAGGGCATTTTTATTTGTTCTAGGCGAGGCTCCGCATTGTCTGGCGAGACGTAACGCCCAGACTCTTGTATCGTACACAACTGCCTACCCCTTTAGGCTGCCGAATTCTGCCCCAATGTGCGTGTACTGCGATGAAGTTTTATCTGACTTCGCAGCGTTCAGGAAGCATATGGACATGGAGCATAAGACATTCTGGTTGCCAGGAGCGTTCTCACACCTTTTACCAGAGTCATATCTTAAAGTCGACATCACCGATTTAAAATGTAGGATTTGCCAGAGATGCTTTGAAACACTTGACGAAATTGCCGAACACATGAACGAATGCCACATACACAAGATCGACTTGGATTATGAACTTGGACTACATCCTTTTAAGTTCACGGACGCTTTGATGTCCTGTGTTCTTTGTGAGCAGAATTTTTCCTGCATTCGCATGCTCAGCCGCCACATGTTCTCGCATTACACGAAGTATGTATGTGAGGAATGCGGAAACAAATTTTCAACTAGCGGTTCGCTGAATCACCACACTCGTTTTGTTCATACGCTAGGTACGTGCGTTTGCAGGAAATGCAAGAAAACTTTTCCGTCAGAAGACGAGAGGAGACAACAC
Organism: Ochlodes sylvanus; assembly: GCA_905404295.2. Lineage (NCBI taxonomy): Eukaryota > Metazoa > Arthropoda > Insecta > Lepidoptera > Hesperiidae > Ochlodes > Ochlodes sylvanus. Next base: position 11,468,346 of record FR990129.1, read on the forward strand.
CAACAATCATCGGAGAAATGTTTTAAGTACAGGTGTTCGTATTGCCCGCGACGTTTCTTTAGTTATGTTGTGAAGCAAAGACACCAGGTCGAGGAACACGGCGACCAGGGGAAGGAACAGCATGAATGTCCCGAATGCAAATTGGTGCTCAGAGACATTAAGGCGTACTACAGACACTTTAATTCTGTACATTCTGGGGCCCATTTCGAGTGCTCAATCTGTGGCCGAACATTTGGTAATATGAAGGATCTAAGGCGACACGGAGCGGTTCACGCCACGACTAGGGATCATCACTGCCCTATTTGTTCGAAATCATTTACGAGAAAGGATTATCTTAAACAGCACATGAGGAGTCATATAGCCAAAAAAAAGTAGGTTTTCCTACTATAGTTGTGGTGATTTATCGATATTTTATGATTATATGTTACTAACTGAGTTTAATAATTTCTTGTAAACCGTCTTCCTGAAAAAAAGGAGAATTATTTCATTAGTGACTAGCCGTCATGGGTTTGTAGCACTTGATTAAAGAATGACTTGAGTATTCATGTTTTACTCTGTTTTATCAAAATAATTTTCTGTCTGAAATTATATTTTGCTATTTTATTTGTTTCTATTATTTCTATCCAGTTAAAACACATAACCAATTTCCTCTCCTACCTATTACCTTTAATTAATACCTTTTTCTGGTGATTAAAGTCAAATAAAGGTTTTAGAGCAACCGTCAGAGAAGTGGCGGTCACGAAGTACTAAACATATGGCATAATACGAATATGTTATTATATCAAGGGACAAAAATAAAAAAACTAAGTAAACAAAAAAGTGATGGGCAGATTGTAGTAGATAGTTGTAGCGGAGATTATCTATAATTTTATCTCGACATTCTCATATAAGGACTGAGCATGAAATGTTACACACGAGTTGCTTCAGAGAAAAACGAGTTATTTTGAAAAATGCACCCTTTTAATATAAATTATGAAATCTAGTCTACAAAAAATAATGTGTTCTAACTCATTACACTGTGACTACTTGTAGTTTGAGATTCACACTAGACGTAAATGGTAACGGTAGTCGCTTTTTAATGGACTTGAGATAGCAATCCAGCATGCAGCACCTTTCCGCTGCCCTCCATGACAGCTGCGACCGACACAGAACAAAACTCAAATCGGGAGTAGGATTGTTAGGCCACTTAGCAGAGCGTGTTTTAAGGATGTTAGATGGTCAGTTCGTTAGTACTGGTGTACTGGGGCTAACGATCTTTGTTAGTGATAGTTAGTTCTGTTAGTTCTACTACTATAACACAATACTTAAGTTCCATGGTAAAAGTGTAGGGAGTAAAAGGCGCAAATATGCTGAGGTCTTTATCGTTGCTGAATTCTTTGACCATATTTTTCTTAGCAGATTTCAGCAAACATTGATGCTACTTTATTTTGCGGTTACCTGATCTTAGCCAGTTGGACGATGACCGATCGGGGTCGTATTGACAAGGCTGACACGACGCGTTTCTTGGGTCTATTCAATACCAGTGAAGGGTGTCTTTTTCTTTTTCTAGAAACGCGACCGGTCAGTGACAGAATGGGAGCAAAACAGAATGCTGAAATACTATTGAGATATTCAACGGTATACCCGTTCAGACTACGCGGGAACATGATGCTTTGCGTCTATTGCTGTGACGAGTACCAAGACCCTGCGGAGTATCGCCAACATATGGAGGAAAGCCATCAAACGTTCACGGTTTCTACGGCGTTTTCGCATCTAGGAAAAAGCATGGATTACATTAAAGTCGATTGCACTAACCTCCGGTGCCGATTGTGTGGTATTCCTTGCGAAAGCTTAGAAGAAATGGGACGTCATATTCGCGATGAACATGACAACCGTGATATCAACACCAATTACGCGATAGGCATGCAACCGTATAAAATTGACAATGACAAGTGGATTTGCTTCTTATGCGGTAAGAAATTCCCAACAATAAATAAGCTGTGCAGGCACACTACCACACACTATTTGAAATATACCTGTGACGTTTGTGGTCGCAGCTATTTGACGAAAGAAGCTCTGTCCTATCACGTGCGCTGCAGCCATACTGGATCCCATGTCTGTAGGAAGTGCTGGGGAGAATTTGAAACGCCCCAAGAGAAGAAAGAACATACCAAAATGTCGAAATCTTGTTGGCCATTTTGCTGTATAATATGCCGCGAGAGATTTATGTCTTGGGAGTGTAAACAGAAGCATTTAGTCGAAGTACACGGTCGTCCGAAAAAATCTTACTCTTGCCCAGACTGCGGAGAGGTTTATGAGTCGCGGAAAATATATTATAGTCATTTTACATTAAAACATACAGACGATATCTTCATATGTGCCTGTTGTGGCCTTAGATTTCCGTCACAGGGTCTGCTAGACGCTCACCTGCCAGTACATTCAAATGAAAAGAAGTTCCAATGTAAAGTTTGTTCAAAGGGTTTTACTAGAAAGAAGAGTCTAACGCAGCATATGTGGATTCATAGTGAAAATAAGAGATTTCAGTGTATTATTTGTGACAAACAATTTGCTCAGAAAGTTAGCCTGAAAGGACATATGAAAACTCATCACCCTGAAGTGGAGATAGGTTACGAATAGGTTTCAAATAACAAGGCCCACGCGGACTTCTTTCAATTTGTTATAGTACCATGTCTTATACCAATAAAATTTATTTTTTACTTCGTTGTTTAGATGTATCAGTTCATCCCTCATAAATTTAGGTAATCAGATTGACTAGGGTCTAGAATAGTTACGTCATTGACCGATTTCTTTTTTGTTTTTAGGGTCGAGATTGGAAATTCGCGGACGTAGAGACAGTGAGACTGAGAAAACGAAAATAATTCTTGTATGCCAGCCGCCACAACGGCGCAATGCGGAACTTATTTTAAGAAATTCAACCGCTTTTCCATTTAAAACGAGGTTTAGTCAAATACTGTGTGCCTATTGCCACGAAGAGTACGATGCGTTATCTGATTTGAGATATCATATGAAAACTGAACATCTTAATTCTGATTTTAAAAATGTTTTCTTTAGAGCTAAAGATAATCTTATCAAAGTGGACATAACGGAATTGAGGTGTAAAATTTGTAATTTAGAAATACAAGACGTTGATAGTTTAATGCGTCATTTGGCGCACGAACATAATAAACCTGTTAAGTTTAACGAACGTTTCGGTGTATTGCCGTATAAGCAAAACAATGTTAATCACTGGATTTGCGTCTATTGTCAGAGAATATTCGAAGAGTTTGTTATTTTTAAGCGGCACATAGGGACTCATTTTATGAACTTCAGCTGTGACAAATGTGGAACGATGTTTGTTACTGCCCGTGCGCTACGTGATCATGAACGCCAAGTGAAGTGTTTCCGAACAGCGTATAAAGCGCGTAATGGAAGAGTGCTAAAGCCTAGAAGTAACGCTGAGATCATTCTACAGTGTTCCACTGCTTGCCCTTTCAGAACATGGATGAATAATTTCAATTGCGTCTTCTGCAGGGTGCAGTTCAGTGAACCGACAGGTCTGAGGAGCCATATGGCTACTAACCATGAAAATTACGACGTTCAGGCGGCATTTTACAAGAAACTGGGGAAGGAGTTTTTAAAAATTGATGTCACTGATCTTCATTGCAAAATTTGTTTTATTCCTATCGAGAACTTTGATATGCTTACTCACCATTTAAAAAGTGATCATCAACAGCCGATAAATTCAGACGCTCAATTGGGTGTGCTACCTTTTAGGCTTAACGACGGATCCATTTGGAAATGCACTATGTGCACCAACGAGTTCAAAGATTTTGTGTCTCTCAAAAAGCATACTTCCGAGCATTTTCAAAACTATGTCTGTGATACTTGCGGCGAGGGATTTATAACTGAATCTGCTATGATCGCGCACACGAAAATTCCTCATGAAAACATATATAACTGCAGTAGATGCGTGGCTACATTTTCATCGTTGGATGATAGGAATTTACATGTCAAAACTCAGCACACTTCTACCCCCTATATGTGCGTTTACTGTAAAGAAAAACCTCGATTTGCTAATTGGGAACTACGTAAGAAACATTTGATGGAGATTCATAATTTCAAAACGGGTGCAGATAAATATGAATGCTCTATTTGTCAGAAGTCCTTTAAGACGCGATCTGGAAAGTATAATCATATGGCCAGGACTCATAGAATAAAAAAGGATACTGAATTAAGTTATCCTTGCAATAGCTGCCCCAGAGCATTTACGACAAAGTTGTTTTTAGATAAGCATATCGCAAAGAAACATTTCGATTAGACCTAATTAAAACTTAGTCAAACATATTCATGACATAATAAGGATTAGTTGTACATTCCGAATATGATGTAATAATTGTTTATAGAGTGGGTTGTATAAAATTAAGAGCGGAATGTTCTAAATCGCAATAATGATGTGGTTCTTTTCTTTTTTAGGATCCACAAGGGAAATTGACGGGCTAAATGAGAAAGAACGTAAACCAAAAAAGAAACTATTCGAAAGGTCGGTTAACCAGAACCCGCAACGTCAAAACGCTGTACTGATTCTTAAACATTCAACTGCCTTCCCTTTTAAGACCCGTTTTAACAGAATTGTCTGCTCGTATTGCCATGATGAATTTGAGCCGATGGCAGCTCTAAGGAACCACATAAAAACAGAACATTCAAATGCAGATTTTAACAGTGCCTTCTACAAAGTTGTTGATGATTTGAAAGTTGATATAACGGAATTCAAATGTAACCTTTGTGCTTCTGAAATATCTAGCGTAGAGGAATTTATGACTCATGTTTCCCGCGACCATGGTAAAATTGTTAACTTTGACGTACCCTTCGGTGTTTTACCGTATCGCCAAGGGCCTACAGGACTTTGGATGTGTCTCGAATGCGACAAAACTTTTTCAGAGTTCTCGCAAATCAACGGACACTTGAGGAGTCATGTGAAAATTTTTACGTGTGACAAATGTGGTGCTACGTTCCTGTCAGAGCACGGATTGAAACAGCACGAACGCAACTTTAAATGCTACAAGGCTACTTATAAACCACGATTCGGAAAGGCATTGAAACATAGAAGTAACACGGAAATTATCCTTCAGTGTTCTACGGCTTGTCCGTTCAGAACGTGGGGTCAGAATTTTAATTGTGTGTTTTGTCGTGTTCAGTCCAATGATCCAAATGGATTGCGAACTCATATGGCATCAAGACATGCAAATTTCGATATTCAACTTGTGTTTAGCAGGAAATTGCGGAAGGAGTTCCTCAAGGTTGATATCACAGACCTTCAATGTAAATTGTGTTTTATGCGTATCGATACACTCGATGATTTGATGGCACACCTGAAGAACGATCATAAACAACCTATTAACGCTGACGTGCAACCCGGTGTGCTGCCCTTCAAATTGAACGATGGCTCAAGTTGGAAATGTGCGATTTGTAAGATACAGTTTTCAGACTTTATATCACTCAAGAAACATACAGCTGAACACTTTCAAAATTACGTTTGTGATACTTGTGGCGAGGGTTTCATCACTGAATCTGCTCTAATCGCGCATACGAAGATACCCCATGACAATAAGTACAACTGTAGCCGTTGCGTAGCCACCTTTTCAACATTGGAGGAGAGGAACATTCACATCAAAACTCAACACACAACACTTCCGTACATGTGCGTCTACTGCAAGGAGAAGCCACGTTTCGCAACTTGGGAATTACGGAAGCGTCATTTAATGGAGTTTCATAATTATAAGCCTGGCGCTGAAATGTACGAATGTACCACGTGTCATATGACTTTCAAGACGAGGTCCCAGAAATACCACCATAATGTTAAGGCCCATAGGACTAAGAAGGAAACTGAATATGGATACCCCTGTGGCCATTGTGCTAGAGCATTTGCATCCAAACTTTCTTTAGATAAGCATATTGCTAAGAAGCATTTCCACATCTAATTTATATTTTAATGAGACACAATTAACCCTAATAGTGTCAGTGCTCGTCCCCTAGTTATTAATTGGGTATGACGGTCTGTCTCCATGATCTGAGTGATGAGTTTAGAATTTATTATGTGATCTCTTTATTCGTCTTCTTTATACACAAAGACTGAGGATTTATTGATATTAATTTTAATTATAGCACGAACTATGGGTGAACTGCTATGTACACTTCTGAATCTGCATTAAAAGCATTAAATTGCATTAATAATTAAATTAATTTGCGTTGTTTAAAAGGTGACTGGATTTTAAAATATGTATAAGGTTCCAAATTGAGATTTATAAAGTCATGAAAATTAAAGGTCATTAATAGAAAGTTGCTAATGAGCGTAGTGATAATTAATAAAGCTTATTGTATATTATATAATTCTTAGTGACTGCTAATTATAGCTGGACTAACATGCTCCCTAAGATATTTGAAGGTCAACAATTTTCACATTCAAGTACCCGTTGCTAAAATTTGATAAGAAAGTCGAAAAAATATACATGCGACCATCGAGATATAAGTAGTACGTTAGTACTTATATCTCGATGCATGCGACAAACTGATAAGCTCCTCTTTTTTTGAAGTTTGTTAAGAACATAATAATTTATAGCGTCTGTAAATAAGGGACCTAGTTATGCAAGCTCGAGTGCAGTTGGATAGATGACTAATTCGAACCCCTGAGATAAATAAAACCTCAAATAAAAGAAGGGAGCCGAATCATAGGCTGTTAATAAGTATCCTTAGGCCGTGTATTAATCATACATATCTTAAACCTGTGTCCATTGTGAGTAGTCCACTATTAATTTGAATTAATTTAGGTACTAGTACTGTTTGACAAATTAATAAATTCATTTTTTCATTATCCGTATAAAACTAAATGTAATTCCAGAACATGCTTGGCTCGAAACAATATTTTTATACAATGGTTCGATGCGTTCTCCCTGCCAAGTCTTACCTTGTTACAGTTATTAAGTTATTGCGAGATACGTTCAGTCAGAGATGGCATAATGCAATCAAGTTACGGATTACGATTACATCTGGGCGCACGAACATGCCCCTGCCAAGACCGGACTACCTACCTTTTCACAAAAAACTTCGTCGTATTTAAAACCGTCCTAGCTTAGGCCTGGATGTGGTCAGAATGGTTAAATTGTCTGCACAGCAAGTTTTAGCTTTATAAGACTTCGGGAAGTACCTTAGGGGTACCCTCGACATATTTTAGGTTTTATTAAAATATACAGTATAAAAGCTTGACATGAAAGTTAATTAGTCTGCTAACTACACCCAGATGTAATCGTGGTTAGTAATCTGATAAAATTTTGCCCATATCTGCTTCTGTAGTCTGTTTTATTTAACAAACGAGTACTGAGTATGTCTCTCGCACATTTCCGATATTGACAGAATGAGATGGGTCATGGTCGGGGCGGGGCCAACACTATTATTCTTGTTTTGAAATTGCTAAGGCCCGTTCATATTGAATACTTCTAAAATTTACTGTAGCGAAAATTAAATTATTATTTTATGTTTTTTTGCATACTTAGTGATATTCGTAACAAAATTTTCTGTTCGCGTTGTATGATATTTTCATAAATAAATAACATTAAACAATATTGTAATAGTATATTAATATATTATGCACTGGAACATATAAATCAAAAATCAATATCTTAGACGCTTAACTACAGAAGACATGTCCGTCGTGATTCACGGATAAACAATATCGTCTGGATCACTCACTAAAACACGTGCGACGCGTCGATGACTCAACTGAATGTACAGCGTTTGTGTGGAACGGAGTTTATGTTGATTACGTGGACCAATAAAAACGCAGTCAAAATTTTTGGTACTCGTTTGTTAAAAAAAACAGAGTATAGTGCTACGGTACGCTTAGTATGTATATGTATGTATGTATGTACATCACGGTAATGAACTGCCATAATGCCGTGTATGTTCAGTACATAATAGTGTGAAGTGTTTTATTAACTTATTTGCAAAAATGTAATTTTTTTTATAGTAAAGCATTAAATTAAAGTCAAAGATTTTTCTCTTTCATCAATACCCCGATTGTCTACGTATAAAAAACTCTCACTGTACTCTTAGACATTCAGGACAGAGTGAGAAGGCACTAGTCATGTTAAAAAGAAAATCCCGAAATAATAATAAAAATAAATAACGCAACATTCATACCACTCATTAGATTTCCCTGTGTCGCTAGTCGCATGGACAACACAAATATCACCATGACCAGAGAATTTATATTTATCTGTCACATAAATATCTGGTCCGGTCGGAAATCGAACCCAGGACCCTTCGCTTTGCAAGCAGGACCCCTACCAACTAGGCTAGGCTAGGTCGTCTACAATAATTATTATGTAATGTTTTTTTTATCTCAAGTACTTCGAATTCTCCATGCATGTAATTTTAGTAGGAACGAGCATTTTATTGATAATTTCATTTGTTACGGTTGAAACCGTTGCGAGGAATCGAGCATACTCGAAATGTCTGACTGCTCATTGCATTCTCTGCCAGTCAACCTAGGGTGATAGTGAGAACATGCGGTAGGATGTGTGACAATACGTTAGTTAGGAGAGTCTAGAGCTGGCGACGGGACGGGCCCATAGATTTTTTACGCAGGCACCGGTGTGTTCACACGAGATCCAGGGGCTTCCCCACATTCGTCGGATGGCTGCCGAGGGGGTTTTAGTGGGTACGAATCCCACATAACCCGCACCTGTCGGGTATCTTTCGAAGATTACACCTCGAGAAAAAATAGGTGACAGTCATTGACTTATTATTACTACTATGGACGTCGGGTCTCATACTAAAATCGCGAAAAAAATCTCAGAGCCATCGCGAGAATAGAAATATTAATAAGGTAATTTAAACACTAAAATCTAAATTTCGACTGCAGTCGAATTAAACTCTATTTGTATTTTGAGCTAATTTGGTTCGGAAATTTTTTTGCGCGTCAATGGTAACAATACATGTATCATCGGAATGGTAAAATAAATATTGATAAGCCTGTCAGAATATAAATATCTTATACATAGTTAATGTATCTGTAATTATCAAAAGAATGTGTTAGCCCAAAAAAGTGGGTACTGCATCAGGTCTGAGGAGTTGAATGAGGAATATTTTATGTCAGTATTTATGTGGACCATAGGTAGATTATATATTATCTGGAGTTTCAAGCTAAGACAGAACTGAAGACTTTGTTGTTGGAGACTGAATCAGGAATTAAATAAATACTTTACAAAATTAGAAAATTGAGTAGTGGTATCTTTTAACATGAAAATAAAATAGACAATGAAACTCTGTATTCACCAGCACATTTCGTAAGCTTCGAGGTCGTTTGGGTTAACTGGACAATAGTTACTTATACATATATTCAGTGGAAATAGTATGCTTATAGAAATACGCAAAAAAGTTTTATGTTTCGCCCGATCAGTCCTTTACAAGTGCATTGCAAAACGCAGAAGAAAATCAAGGACTGACACTAAAATTTTCTATTTTTAGGAGCCAGCACACAAAACGAGCCTGAAACTGCACTAGTGACTAAGAAAGACATCTTTGTGTTCGAAGAGTCGCATGGAACAGAAAAGCGGCCCTATCGAAGAAGTGCCAGAGCGGAGGCTAGGTTCGTCACTAAGAAAAACGCCAGTGCTATTTTAGAGTGCTGGTCGGTGTGTCCATTCAGATGGAAAAAGAATAGATTCAAATGCGCTTACTGTGAAGACAATTTCACTGATTGTTCCGATTTAAGAGACCACGTCAGACATTGCTCTACTCAACATAGCGTTAAAGACATATACAGCAAATTCAAGGAGATGACTCTTATTAATGTCGATATCACCGCTACTGTCTGTAAACTTTGTGCCTTGCCTTTTTCTACTGTCAGCGTAATGGGAGAGCATGTTGTGGAGCATGGTTTTGATTTCGATTCAGCTCATCCAGACGGAGTATTGCCCTTCGCGTTGGATAAGGAATCGTGGCGCTGCGTCATTTGCCAGGACAAGTTCAATAACTTCCTCAAACTGTACGAGCACATGAACAGTCATTATCAACATTACATATGCGCGACATGCGGTAAAGGATACATGACGGCGCCAAGATTACGAAAGCATTCTGAGGTTCACATTAGTGGATCGTTTCCTTGTGATAAATGTGGGAAGAATTTCACTATGAGAGCTGCGAGAGATTACCATAAAGCTCACGCACACGCCAAAGGACCTAGATACGAATGTCCTCAGTGTGACATGCGATTCACAGGCTATTACGAGAGGATGAACCATTTGAATGAAGCTCATCGAGAGAAAGAAGTCACGTACAGTTGCACGTATTGCGAGCAAACTTTCAAAACTAGCGGTAAACGCGCGATTCACGTACGAACAGTACATTTCCCACAGCAACGAAGTTTTCCCTGCCATTTCTGCAACTTTCAATTTAAAGCTGCGTATGAACTCAAGCGGCATATGATCAAACATACGGGCGAAAGGAATTTTGTGTGTACGGTGTGCGAGAAAACATTTCCGCGGAGTAAAGCACTGAGAAACCATTTGAAAACTCACGGTGACCTTAGTTGCAAATGGTGTGGTTTGATGTTTAAACAGGAGCAGAGGTTGTTAGCGCATATGAGAACGAATCATGTAGAGTACCATAGCCTGGTCGGAAATTCTGATTCGGTTTTACGTTACTGATGACATTGATATAGGTATGTATAATACATGCAAAACATGTTATCAAATTAAGTACATTAATATCTATGAAACATTTTCTTTTTTAACTTTTTTTAACATTCGTACTCTACCCATATTTTTGTAGTAATAAAATAAATTATGCTATGGTGAGAAACAGATGTTATTGTACTGTTGAGTAATGTTGTACAAATGAAAATGTTATGAAATCAGTTCAGTGATACCTACTTTGTTGAAAGAAAAATGTTAGTGAAATTGTAAGAAATAGACACTAGTGAGAAATATTTGCAGGAATAAAACAAAATTCTTTCTGTTTTCCTTTTCTTTGGTAAATTTCGCAGGGATCCCATTATTATGTTATCCGTCATCACCCAATCATGATATTTTATTAATAGCAAAGCAAGCAAGCAAGTAAAGCAAAACAAAAATAGATTTATCGTAATCTATACACACAAGAAAATAATGATCCATTCCTGCCTAGTAAAAAACTTTATCCAATGAATTACGTCCTAGATGAACAACTGTATAGGATTACTTTGCATTTTTAACTGTGTCAATGTAAGGTTCGTGCGTTAGTTAATTCATAACAATACTGTTCTGGTAAATCCTAGTGAAGAAGTGGGCATCATATTAAAAAGGTAGGCAGTCTGTACGTGCAATAAAATTTCAACTTATTAAGGGTCTATTTTCTTATCTACCACAAATCTTCAAGAAACCAACTGATAGTTTTGATCGTGTAAAGTTTAAGCCAGGCAACGTGTATAAGGCACACGATTACCGCATTTAGAGTTCAGTATTAAATTTTGGCTCAGTATTAAATGCAATATTGTTTCCTTTTTAGGTTCTACTAATGACGCAGGACAAGTAAATACAATCAAACGAATTAGAAAAATAAAGGAGATAGTAAGTGCGCGCCAAATGCGTCGACGCAGAAAAGCCAATAATGCTAATTGGACACCAGAGGAGTCTGAGAAACGAATCGATAAAACAATGATGCGCAGAAACGCCATGACCATTCTAGAATATTCCACTGCGTGGGCTTTTCGTTGGTGTCATAACTCGTTTTTTTGTTCCTACTGTGATAATAAGTTTGTGGAACCAGACATATTGCGTGAGCATGTTTCGTGTCATCTATCCGACCCCCCAACAAAGCGTGTATTTTCGAAACTAACTGAGAATAATATGATTAAAATAGATATATCTGATTTGAATTGCCGATTATGTTTTTATCGTTTTGATAGTATAGATAGTTTGAAAGATCATTTACTGAGGATACATGAGAAGGTCTTTCACAATGATTACAGTGATGGCGTTCTCCCTTTTAAGTTAGATTCTAACGGTTATCATTGTCAGATATGCTTTATACATTTCGCTAGCTTTGCAAAACTGAATGGACATATGAATACTCATTATCAAAATTACATTTGTGACGCTTGCGGGAAAGCGTTTGCTTCCAAATCAAGGTTCAGAAATCACATTCAATCCCACGAAACTGGCAAATTTCCATGTCGCGACTGCGGTGAAATTTTTGATACACGGGGAGGTCGTAACAGTCATAAACTGCGTGTTCATAAAAAAGGCATTCGATACGCATGTCCACGCTGTCCACAGTTGTTTACAACTTATTATGCAAGAGCGAGGCACCTGGTGAGCGATCACTCATCTCTAAATGTTATGCCAAATTGTGACAATGCATGCGGGAAATCCATCGACTCCAGCAAACAAACTGGCCACGTACGCGTCACACATATCGAAAGGAAATATAAATGTCCAAATTGTCCAAGCTATTTTATTAACAAATCCAAATTTAACAGGCACGTGGCTAATCATCAAGAATGCAATAGTAGCAATGAGACTGAAGTGTGAAGAAGACGGTTGACAAATTTGTTTTCATTTTTAGGATGCGAGGACTCCAAAGCACAAGAAAATAAGACTGTACAGATAAAATGGAAAAAGAAAAGGAAGGTGATGGGTGAAAAAGCGAACGCTGCTTTTATTCTGGAGAATTCCAACGCGGTGGCCTTTAGATGGATGCGTGGAAAGTTTATGTGTGCATATTGTCCGCAAATATGTCCAAATATAAGCGAGATTCGTCTTCATTCCATCACACATGATAAAATGGAACTATTTGAAAATCCCGAAGTCCGCAACTTGTTTCCATTAAAGGTCGATATAACAGATCTATATTGTGCCATTTGCCAAGGTGCGGTCGAGAATTTGATTGAGCTTAAGAAACATTTGCAGGAGAAGCATGAAAAAAAAACAGATGAAGAATACGGTGATGGTGTAGTACCCTTCGTTTTAACTAGCAAAATATTCAGATGCGTCCACTGCGGTACACATTTCGAAGGTTTTATGAGTCTGTTTATTCACATGAACGTGCATTATCAAAGCTTTGTATGCCATACGTGCGGGAAGAGTTACTCTGGTGAACATAAATTAAGATCTCATCAGAAATGCCACGAGGTCGGTCAGTTTCCTTGTCCCAAATGTGAGATGGTATTCAAGAACCGTGTCCTAAAAAATCGACATTTAGCTTTATTGCACGGTCCCAAGAAGAGATACCGTTGCCCTATCTGTGACCTGACAATCGATTCATACCATGCAAGGCTAAAGCATCTGGCAGTGGTGCACGGACAGAAAGCTGAATATCGCTGTAGTTTGTGCCCCTCAGTGTTTGGCAGTGGAACCTCAAGGTACTCTCACATGAGGATAGTTCATAAGAAACAGAGTATTGAAAAATGTGCGACGACGAAGTAAATTTTAAAGAAATGAAATGAATGTTGAATTATACATAACTAAAAAAACTTTATAATCTAAATATTAATATGAAAGTAATATTTAAATCATAATTATGCAATTTTGCTAATGTCACCTCTGAACTTACTGATTTTACAGTTATGCTATGCTTGTTACATACAATAAGAAAAATAAATGATCATGTAAACATTTTTTTGGTGTCTTTTATTAAACATAATTTTATCATTTTGACATGGCAAACATCATTACACCTAAAACATAATTCGAAGACAAAATAAATCAAAATTTATACGATTTTAAAGATGTAAATAAAGGTTATGATGTTTTGTGATTAAGGTTTATGTCTATAAAAATTTCCTATATTAGATGGATAGGTAGGTTTAGTAAATATTTAATCAGAACATACAAACTGCTGTTCACATAAATACCTTCCTTAGGTCCGAACTGCTACATTAACTAATATCTCATAACTCATAGGTACGAGGGCGCGTTTTTAAGTTCGCGGAATGAGAGGGTTGTAGGGGGGTGATGAGGCTCATTAGTATCGTAACGTGTTCAGTGACTCATAATTAGTATAAATACGAAGTTTCATTGTTATTAGACAATTAGTCTTTGAGCTATCGTCAACCAAGCAACATAATCGGGAGTGAAAAGTGAAATATGGAAAAAATCTAATATCGTGCCGTTATAAAGTTCCTTACCAAACAAGGAAAATCGGTTGCGATCATAATGAATGAGATGTCATTGGTTTACGGCGACTCTTGTCCAAGAAAAACCGTGGTGTACAAGTGGCACAGTTTATTTAAACAAGGTAGGGAATCTCTTGAAGACGATCTGAGGCCGGGCAGGAGCATAGAGGTGACCACGCCAGAACTTATCCAAAAAGTTTAAAAATTTGTACTCGACGATGCTTGACTAAAAAAGAAACAACTCGCAGAAATGGTTGGAGTATCCAATACAACCATTTTTAAAATCTTGCACGATCATCTTGGCATGACTAAGGGCAGTGCAAGATGGGTGTCGAGAAAGCTCCACCGCCGCAAAAACAACAGCGCGTAGAGTGTTCACGTGCATTTTTGGAGCTCTGTAATGAAGACAAGGATAGTGTATTCAGTCAAATTTTTTACTGGAGACGAAACTTGGGTTCATCATTATGAACCTGAGTCGAAACAAGACTCCATGCAGTGGCATAAAAAGGGCACAGCACCTCCAAAGAAATTTAAGGTGTCACCATCAGTTGGAAAACTCATGGCAACGATCTTTTGGGACTCGGGAGGAATATTATTGATCGATTATAAAGAAAAAGGTGTTTCTATAACCGGAGAATACTACGCTTCAATATAAGAGCGACTAAAAGAAGCCATTAAGGAAAAAAGACGGGGAAAATTGACAAAAAGTGTGCTGCTTTTGCACGACAACGCGCCCGTCCACAAGAGCCGCGTTGCGTTGGCTGCCTTGCATAAGGTGGGTTTCGATTTTTTAAATCACCCACCCTAGAGCCCAGACCTGGCCCCGAGTGATTATTACCTCTTTCCAAAAATTAAAAAAGAGCTGCAGGGTAAAAAAATTACGACCGATAACGAAGTCAAGGAGGCAGTTTCGGCGTATTTTGAAAACATTTTTTTATGGGGGTATAAACAAATTAATTGAAAGATCTGAAAAGTGTATCCGTCTTGCAGGTGAATATATTGAAAAGGAAAAATATTTTGGTTTTTTTATTTCCACCCGTTACCCCCCATTCCGCGAATATAAAAACGCTCCCTCGTAGCAGATTTTCCTATAATGAACAGGGCATTTTTCGGTAATTGTTAATGTAACCGATTCAGTTTCATGCTTTCACAGTGTCATTAATCTCATAATTATAATACGGCATCACATACATACTTAATAAGTGTCATTCTAAAGTTAATTAAATTAGTTTTGTACTTTAATTTCCTTTATGGTTATTGTAAACTTTAACGTCGTCTGACCCTTATTGTTGGTCCGTTTCTATTTTCTTTCGCCGAAGGGCTCTTCTTTAGACTGGAAGAGTTTTATTACTTAACTTGATCATTTCGCAGTCGATTTGATTGTGACTTTTCTTTTGTCCGTAGGACCCGATCAGAACCTTAAGTGGAAACGACGACGCAAGTATAACGATCAAAGAGATAATGCTGCCATTATATTAGAGTTTTCAAGCGCGCTTCCCTTTAGGTGGAAACGAGGGACTTTCACCTGCGCATTCTGTCCGCAATCATTCGGAGACTTTGCAGGTCTTCAAACCCACTCTGCTGAGCATCCGAATAAAATTGAAGCTATGCGACTAGCCAGGCCGTGTGACAACGTAAAAATAGAAATTAGCAACCTCCGATGTGAGCTGTGCTTCCAGACCGCGAAAGGTCTCGACGCTCTTAGAGATCATTTGATAACGGAACACGCGAAGCCCATCATAAAAGATCACGGCATCGGTGTCACTCCTTTTTACTTAAATAATAAGGAAATGATTTGTACACATTGCGATGAAAAATTTGATCTTTTTACGAAATTGAATACTCATATGAACCAACACTATCCTAATAACATTTGTTGCCATTGCGGCAAAGCGTTCGTTGCAGCTCATAGGCTAAAATCACACCAACTCATTCATGAATTAACCGACCATTATAAATGTACTAAATGTGACCAGGTCTTCCAAACTAGGGCGCTTAGAAATAACCATTTTGTTTTGGTTCACGGCCCCGAGTGTAGATACAGATGTCCATATTGTAATGAATCCTTCAAAAGCTACTCAGATAGAGGAAGGCATTTGACGGAGTCCCACGGGAAGAAGATTGAATATCCTTGTCACTTGTGCTCTGCAGTTTTTGCTATGTGCAATCAAAGGACAAAACATATTAAGCAAGTCCACATTAAGCATAAAGCGTTTCTCTGTGAATTTTGTCCTTACAAGTTTGTTACCGCTGCTCAGTTGAGAAGCCATATGGTTAAACACGTAGGGGAGAGAAAGTACCAGTGTGAGGTGTGCAAAAAAGCTTACGCACGGATGAAGACACTCAAAGAGCATATGCGGATACATAACAATGATAAGAGATTCGTTTGCGAATATTGTAATAATGCCTATGTCCAGAAATGTAGTTTGCAAAGTCATATGAAGACCCACCACCCCAACGCTGAACCTTTGAAGAAAATAAAGTTGACTAGTTATCGTTAATATAATTGTCCTTCTTCAATATTAAACAATCTCTTAATGTACATTTCATGTATTATCTATAGCCTAATTATGTCAAGTTTGGAAGGAAACCAAGATTCGATATAGTATTTAGGTGTAGAAAAAACCCTACAGTGCCTATTTTTTTATTTTTAGGAAGAAAATCAGCAGAAGTAGTAAATGAAGTGGAGTGTGCAGATAAAAAATTGGATGCGCTCCTTACTTCTGCTGAGCTGAAACTTTCACAAAAAGAAGAGGTGAGACAAAGAATCAGCGAAGGAAATGAAAGGCGAGCTATCTATAGGAAAAATATCAAGTTAATTATGAGTTCTTGTACCGCATATCCGTTCAAATATAGAAAAGGAGCGTACTTATGCTTCTTCTGCAAAAGCACTTTTTTGGAACCGGACAAAATGAGGGAACATACTTTACAACAGCATGCTGACGTAACATTCAAGCCTCGAAAATATGAACCTCTAAAAATGGATTTTGCTATGACTATTTGTAAATTGTGCGGCTTTCGAATAGATAATTACAATACGCTAAAGTTACATTTGATGGATCACGGCAAATCGATTGACCCCTCACATGGTGAGAATATTTTACCTTACAAGCTAAGCAAAGAGGAACATTGTTGCCAGGTTTGCGGTAAAAGATACGAAATGTTCCTAAGTCTCCACAAGCACATGAATGATCATTACGAGCATTTTATATGTGAAACATGTGGAAAACGTTTCGCGACGATGCAGAGAATGCTTAACCACACCCGAACACACGAACGCGGTGATTTCCCATGCAAACAGTGCGGTGAAACTTTGTCAACGTACGCATCTTTATATGCCCACATTGCTAAGGTCCATCGTTCAAATAAGCGATACAAATGTCCAATATGTGATGAAAAGTTCGTTACATACAAATTCAGGATGAAACATCTGAACACGGTTCATGGGGAAAAGACAGCTACCTTTCCCTGTCCGTCGTGCCCTAAGATTTTCGACCTTTGCAGCCGTCGAACAGCGCACATACGGTCCCGACATCTTCAAGAAAGAAATCATGTATGCAACGAATGCGGCATGAAATTTTTTACGAATTACGAGTTACAGGAACATACGATTAAACATATTGGTGCTAGGATTTACCAGTGTGATGTCTGCAAAAAATCTTACGCGAGGCTGAAAACTTTGAGAGAGCACATGAAAATACACAACAATGACAGGAGATTTGTGTGCCCTGTTTGTGGGCAGACATTTATTCAGAAATGTAGTCTCAAACAACATGTCAGAGTGCATCATCCAATGCTTATAAAAGATATGTTTTAAAAATACTCAAAATTGTTCTTGTATTAACCTATGTAGTTCATTTCTTTTATGCCGCTCGTTGTTACGAGAGACTATGATATTAAGAGACTAAAGATAGTTGACTTGAAAGATAATTCTCTTGTATTTTACTTACTCCAACAAAACATGACCTAAACAAATTAACTTGTGTACATATACCAAAAATATGCATGCAATTGTAGACCTAACGTCTCATGCACGATTATTATCGTTTTAGGTGAGATTCCGGAATGCGGCGTTAGCGAAAAGACGACGGATTTGAGAAATGAGAAAAAAATATATGATAAAGATGCAATTAAAGCTAAAAGGCGTAATGCAATGATATTGCTGGAGTGTACCAAAATATGTCCTTTTAGATGGCTAAAGCATATCTATCTATGCTTTTATTGCGAGGAACAGTTTTCAGATCCTGAGCTATTGCGTCAACACAAATCTATCAAACATCCTACCCCAACCTATGCAGACATAAAGTTTATGCTATCTAAGTACAAGAGATATGAGGTAATTAAAGTTGATATAACGGATTTGGGTTGCAATTTGTGTGACGAAAATATCGGTAGCTTCCATGATCTCAAGTATCATTTATTAAGAATACATCAAAAGAATATAGATCCAAAATTCAATGATGGAGTCCTACCGTTCAAGATAACTAAAGATGTATTTAAATGCACGCTTTGTGATGCAGTTTACGACAAGTTCAAGACATTAAACCACCATATGAATATTCACTTTCAAAATTTTATTTGCGAGCAATGCGGCAACGGCTTTGTTACTCCAGAAAGACTAAGGACACATGCGTTTTCACATGGAACGGGTTCCTTTCCTTGTGATGGTTGCGACAAGACATTTCGAACGGAGAACGCTAAGAAGGAGCATTATGCGACGGTGCATATGCTAGTGAAGAGACACCGATGCCCACATTGTCCCGAGACGTTTAGAAACTACTTTCAGAGAAACAAGCACGTATCCTCTGTCCATGGGTTGAAGTTGAAGGAGTTCAAATGTACATTGTGTCCTAAAGTGTTTACGTTTAGCGGGAAGCTTAGTGTTCATATGAGGACGGTGCATTTAAAGATAAAAAGATATGCGTGTAGCATGTGCGAATGGAAGTTCTATTCTACGTCTGAAGTAAAAGATCACATGGTGAAGCATTTAGGGGAGAGGAAGTTTCAGTGTAATATATGTTTGAAGGGATATGCTAGGAAGTATACTTTGAAGGAGCATATGAGGATACACGAGGATGATAGGCGTTTTATCTGCACTTTTTGTGGACGATCGTTTGTGCAAAATTGCAGCTTGAAACATCATCTGAAAAATCAACATTCTTCTGAATCCAAATTAGCTGTTTCTCTCTGAAGTTATTTCCAGAGACATGTAAGTTTGGTTCAATGTGAGATTCCACATCTTAGATGCCACGTAATGCCACGTGACAGGTTGCCAGTGAAGGTTTCAATAGGTAATTGACCTGCATGGTCCATGGACCATGCAGGTCAATTACCTATTGAAACCTTATAAAAATCGAATATGTTATGTTATAATATAAAAATAGTATTAGAACATAATTAATTAAAAGTAAAAAATAAGACTGAGCATATAAACTACTTTCATTGAAACTATTATTTTTAAACTATAATTAATTACTTGCCCAATTAGCAATAGTTATATGGTATTTAATTATTTATAATTATAGAACCTCATGTTTATTTATATTGTTGTTTTACATCCCAATAATAAACACACATAAAAGCACATTGTCCATTGAAAACTTTAAGGCCCACTGCGTTAAAGCTTCCAGGCAACCCAGTATAGCAGATAGAGAGAGTACAAAAAGTGTATGGGTACAATCGTGAAACGGACATACAAAGTTTCGTATAGTTTTTATTTTTAAACTCGTGTCATCCTCCTTGTCCTTTGGGTAAAGAACATAATTGTTATTGTTATCTCAAACTCACCCAAAGTAAACATATTAATGTAAATTGCATTGTGTATGTAATTCAATAAATTTCTTAGTCTTTTTCACATCGAGTCTTTTATTTAATACTTTAATTTTAATTTTTACTTTGATATTAAAGACTATTCCAGGACGCTATTAAGAAACTTTTTTATGGAATTAAGGTAGAAAACGACCATGCAGCACCACCTTCCGCTGCCGCCCACGACAACTAAAAATAACAACAAGACTCGAATGGGGGCTGGGATAGTGAGTCCGGTTAGGAGACGGTATTAGAACATTAGCTGGTTAGTTTGTTAGTAAGTATGAGGACTGGAATACGGACTGCTAGTGAAAGTTAGTGAAAGAAATTAGTGACTAGATCTCGTCATATGATAGCTTTAGGAAGAACTTATCCAATTAAAGCAATTAGGACGATGATAATATTTGTAGAAATCTTCGGAAGTCATTTTTTACTATTTTAAAATATTCTATCCACACATCTTATTACTTAAGAAGCTTTGCAGTTAAATCTTAGGATTGAATGTTAAAATGAGACAAAGTTATGGATAGACAAAGTATTATGGTTACGTTAATACGGCAAAACCTTATACGTTTTGCTCGAAAAAATATGTCACAACCCGTTGAGGTATCCTCCAAATTTCAAATGACCAAAATCCACACGGATGCGTGGTACTTAAAACCGCCCATGACGCGTTGTAATAATTAATAAAGAAAACTGAGAAAACACGCTATAATTGTAATCCGAACTAAAAAGTAGAAAATCATTTTGAAATAATACTGAGATTACTGAGTTTGTTCTATCGATAGAATTGATCATGATTGAGAACTTTTAATAACTGTAAAGGTAAAAGTTAAGTTAAAAATAAGAAAGTGAAGAAGCGTGGGGTAGGTGCCTTTCTATTATTATAACTCTCAAGATGATAAGAAGATATCAATGAACTATTTGCAAGATTCGTTGTCAAATACTGTGGGGCTGTGGGGTATTACAACCCGGATTACAATGAAAACGTGATTTTCTGAATTTTTAGTCTTAAAGAAGCTTTAAAATACCATAATCAAGAGAGCGACTTCTTCTTGTATGTCATAAACGTGCCCATAGACTCAAACCTATCCACTCATGTTTGCATAAGAAAATGTTACAATTCCCCTAATCCTCTTGGCCGTGACTAGACTCCCCAGGTTAAAAATATGAAATTACTGTATTTTCATAAGAACTAAGCAGGAAGTGGACAACAAACGCACAAGCACTAAAATCCATATTAATCCACCACTGCATGTTGAAGATTTGGGGCACCAAGTACATACAATCTGTTTCTGTTTTCTAGGAGACGATGCGACAATAATGACGGAAAAGCCGCCAGCGAAACGGATTGTGCCCTTATTCCAAGTGGCATACGATCGCAGCCTCTGTAGGCCTCTGGGAACCGTGTTGGACTTCGCAAAGTTACGGCTCAGCGCCAAAACGAGATCTCAAACTAGTGGAACATACTTTGATCCTCCACCTGATAGTAGCCCGCCCCGTAGCGCTTCGCCTGTATCTTATGGCCGAGGATCTCCAGCTATAATTAAAAATGTGCCTATGCGAATCCCTCCACACGCTAAAACGAAGAAGCAAGTCGACTATAAACAGAACGCGCTTACTGTCTTCGAATTTTCAACTGCTTATCCGTTTATTTACGGCAACAATAAGTTCAAATGCTTCATCTGTTCCCAACAGTATCTTGAAACTTCTCTACTGAGGCAACATATGAACGAGAGTCACACGTTTGCGCCTTTAAAAAGGTTACTTAATAATCGGAGAGAAAATATTTTGAAAGTCGATGTCAGTGAGTTAGTGTGCAAAATTTGTTCCCTGAAACCCCAGGACTTGATGCAACTAAAGTTTCATTTAAAAGAAGACCATCAGAAAGCTATAGATCCAAAATTACAAGATAATATGATACCTTTTAAATTGGACGGCGCGGACGGTTCTTACAAATGTGTAATGTGCGACGAAACATTCATTAAAGTGCGAATATTAGTCATTCATATGAGCGTTCATTTCAACAACTACAGCTGCGAAGTATGTGGCTCGGTTTTCATGACATTACGACTTTTAAAGAAACACCTAGAAGTCCACGAAACAGGCAACTTTCCGTGTGATAAATGCAATAAAGTCTTCAGTACAACTCAAAAAAGATCTTTGCATATCAGAGGAGTTCATCTCAAACAGTATCCAAGAAGATGTCCTATTTGCCCGGAAAGGTTCAATTCAAACTATAGAAGAACTATTCATCTCCAGGATGTACACAATCATTCAACCAGGGTGCATAAATGCGAGACTTGTGGACGGGCGTTCAATTTAAAGTATCACCTCATTTGTCATAACCGTTCCGTGCATCTTCAAGAACGGAACGAGCAATGCAAAGTGTGTCTTCAAAGATTTTGTAACAAGGAGACCTTGAAGCGGCACATGATAATACACACGGGTGAAAAGAATCATAAGTGTGATATCTGTGGGTTAGCATTCTTGAGGAGGAAGAATCTCAAAGACCACCTTCGTCTCCATCTGTAACCAATCTTTTGACTGCTGCACGACTCGAATTTACGGCGTCATTATACGTCGCGCTAGCTCACAATGACCGATGACACAGTCATGTCTTAGACTTAAAGTAAACTTGCAACATTTATAAAAGGTGTCCTTTGCCATTTGTCGGTAAGTCGTCACGTGGCCGCTGGCGGGCATAAAAGTACAGAATAAGACAGGAAATAAATATGGCATGATGAAAAAATAATCAAGGGATGACGATACGACACCTAATGATTGTTTTCAACACCATTTAGCACTGATTTAGATGCTGCAATGCAAAATAATTTCGATTTCACATCTACCAGCCGTCACGTGACGGCTTACATTTTTATTTTTTATGTGTATTTTGACTTAATAAACAAAATTATGTCATAACTAACGACACGGATAACTAGCTCTCCCTACAGTTCATGTTGATTTCACTGGGTCAACGAATTCGTGGTCGTGACTTCAAGTTTTAAGCACGAGATGTGGCACAAGTCATGGATCCTTGTTCAACATTCTTATGTCTGTTTTTAAGATGTTTAAATGACAAATATTATTTAAGAAAAAGTTTGCTTTCAAGCTTTCGAAGATCATAGAATATAAAAGCGTTGTAAATGTGGTAGTTAAATCGCAATATCGCAGTTGTCGATAATAGCATGTGTTTCGTTTCTGTCTTTTGATTACGATACTTTAATCGGACTCCGATGTTTTCTTTATTGATCTTAAATATTGTTAAAGTGTTGTAGTATCGTAACCTAATATCATCACAGAACAATGTTTCAACTAAAATCATTCGTCTGCGTTTACTTATCAGAATGCTGCCTATAGCTTTTATGTCCCAGTTTCTGCTGCAATTTCTAGTTGCGGGCTTTGATACGCAAAAGTGACTCAATTTCGAAGCACGCGCAATAACAAAGGTGATGACTTTTCACCTTTCGCAAAATATTTGGTTTTTGTCTGTTCGTTCTAGTAAGCCCATGTTTATATCTTCACTACCTGAATATAAGGTTGCTACACACAACAGCAGATAATAAAGTATTTTTGGTTAGTTTTATATAGGTGCAATTTGAAGAAATGTGTTATACTTATTAGAAAAATATATCGCAGTTATAATTCACCTGGATCGTTATTGCTATGAATTATAAATACTTGGATGAATTAATTGAATTATCATTTTGACATGTGACGCGTTAATTAGCGATTTCTTCACATTTTACTAAATTGTATTAAGTTAAATTTAAATTGTCTTAAAATGTAAAGAATAATTTTAATTTAATTAAAAATAATTTTGAAACCAACTATAAGACTTTTATTGTGGCGTATTTTTAAATTACTGTCCTGACAACCTTTTTGTAAAGTAGTGTTGCCTGTGTTGTATTGTGGAACCAAAACCTATACAATTTATTTCTGATAGGTGTAGTCCACTTTCCCTTTTCTGTTTGTTTAAATCTTCCACAACAATGATTTTTAGTTATAGATAGTAATAGATGTGTGAAATTTGGCACGGTTAAAGTTTATTTGGATTATGCAGCTAATATTGGTAGATAATATTTTATATAGAAACTATGTAGTTAATCCGCCCTGGCTTAGCTTCGGGAAACCAGTTCCTTAGTACCTACCCTTCCTCCAAAATTGTTAGACGTAACCGGCGCACGAATTTATTTTCACGCGCGTTAGTTTTTATTTTGCGATAACTCCTAAGATATTCATTTAAATTACATGGTGTAAAGGCTTAACATAATGTGCCTGAAATGCTTAAGGTGAGTAACATATATTATTTAAGTCTATAAGGATTAATACTGTAGGTATCCCTCTAAATAGCTTTCTAATTACTGCATTGTACCGATTGTACATGATCATTTTTTTTAAACAGAATAGGCTATCAGGAAAGCTATCCTTAAAAGATATTCGCGGACTTTATCGTAGACCTATATAAGAGGAATATTTGACCTATACATTGTTTTGTTATATCTCAAAAGGATTAGGCAGCGTTTTCGCTGAAAGCTTCTGGGCTGCTTTTCTCCGACTGTCTTAACAGTTATCGTCATATTTCAATCAATATGCACAACATTTTAATATGTATATTAAATCCTGATGAATCCCTTTGTCTATTGATGATAACCGCATGAAAATCCGTTCTGTAGTTTTTGAGTTTATCGCGAACTGTCCGACAGACGCGGCGGGGGACTTTGTTTTATAATACATTAGATAGGTACTTATATTAAATTAATAAGTAAAACATGACACACACTAGTATTAGCTACTCTATGCACACTACCAAGCGCATGTTACGACATGACATGACGTTTGAAATGTGTACGTTCATACTGTCAATGTGAAGTAACAGTATTAATAAAATTACAGTCGATTCTCGAGCGCAGATCGGGACTTTATTACTATTTATATAATTTAATAATACCAGGCGTGAATAAGTTGATAAGTCTTGTCTTGTCTAAGTGCATATATTTTTTTTACATCGTACTTGGCATTAGAATTGTTTGATTTATAGGGTAATTCACAAGACTGGTGTGTGCTATTATAAAAGACCTATGAACTGATTACTGAATTACTGATTTATTCACCCTATAAAGCAAACAATTCTAATGCCAAGTACGATGAAAACAAAATATATGCAAGTCGACTTATCAACTTATTAACGCCTGGTATCCAATTATTATTAAGTATTACAAGGTAGACTGCATTATTCCAAACATAAATTTAAAATTCGAAGTGTTGTTAATTTATTAATCAATTTTAATAATAAAATCAATTGATTATATCAAGAAGGTGATACAATAAATAATTTAGAATATTAATTTGGTAATTTTTGGCCAAAACAAAAATTAATGAGCGTTATTCTTATGAAATTTTTAGAATTAATAACAATTGAAGGCTCAAGAATTTACTTCATACATCATAAAAGAAATCATTTCTTTTTTCTAGGCATCATCGAAGAGAGCGATGCATCGTTGGAAGTAAAAGATGATGATGGCACTGTTATTAGGTTAAAAGTTTTAAAGCATCCTATTGCAATAAAGGATTTAATTTGCATACATGAACAGAGCGAAGTCAATGAAGAAATTTCTAAGAAAATACATACACTAAAAGATACAGTACGGCAGCGAAGAACAGATAATAAACAATTAGGTCTAAAACGTTTTAAAGGTTTGAATGTAACTCCGGTTACATTTCTGAAGGAACCCATATCACTTCACGAAGTTGGAATGAAGCTAAGCGAAGAAGAATCAGTAACGATTAATGTTAAGACGTTCGAAGGAACTTACGTCCGTAGATCACATAAAAAATTGCCAGCCGCCGAATATCAGACGTGGAAGCAGAATGCTTTGACGTTATTCGAATATTCTCACGTGTATCCATTTATTCACGTGAAAAATAAATATAAATGTTTCATTTGCGGAAGTTCCTTTGTCGAAGCTAAAGATTTAAAAGAACACCAAACATGTCACAGTATCAAAGACTTTAAGGAAGAGTTAAGAAACAGAATCCGCGATAAAAGTCTTAAAATTGACGTGTCATCTCTTCAGTGTAAAATCTGCACGGATACGCTACCAGACCTCATAACTTTAAAATCTCACCTAAGGGATCATGGGAAGAAAATCAACCCGGAGTTTCAGGATAATCTTATACCTTTTAAATTAACTGGAAAATCATTCGAATGCCAAATATGCCATGAAAATTTTCTGAAACTTCGGTCGCTGACGATTCATATGAGCAATCACTTCAGTAACTTTAATTGCGAGCAGTGTGGTTCCGTCTTTATTTCTCTGAGTCTTTTGAAAAGACATCTTCAGACTCACGTGAACGGCAGCTATCCTTGTGATAAATGTGACAAAGTATTTAACAACTCCGCTAAAAGAACTTTACATATGAGAGGAGTACATCTTAAACAGTCTCCGAGAACGTGTCCAATGTGTCCAGAGAGATTTAATTCTAGCTATCGGAGGGCAAAGCACTTGCGTTCAGTACATAATCAAATAACCGGCTCCCACAAATGTGAGACGTGCGGGAGGGAGTATGATTTGAAATATCAGCTTTTGATCCATGTGAGATCTGTGCACTTGCAAGAAAGAAATCACGAGTGCACCATATGCCAAGCGAGGTTCTTCTCTAAATATTGTCTTTCAAGACACATGGTTATCCATACGGGAGAAAAGAATTACAAATGTGAAATTTGTGGGAAAGCATACTCCAGGAAGAAGAGCCTCCGAGAACATTTAAAGTCACACGATGTGACGCAAGTATCGTGCACTGTTTGCGATCAGGATTATGAGGATAGCGCAGCTCTCGCGTTACATTCAAATACCGTTCACGGAGTTCTTTAATAGGATATGGACGAAAAATAAATATTCATATTTAATCTACACGTTTTAATAATCAATGACCCATATAAGTTAGTACTTAAAATAATAATAAATAAAAACATATCTCCTTACAATAAAAATCAATTATTAACTAAAATTGTAAAATTGAATGCCAAACTTTGAATTAATCTCATAAAAATAAATAAAATAGTAAATTTGATTAAATTGAGAAGATATAAAATAAAGAAACAACAATAAAATCATAGTAATCATGAGTAAAATCTTTGATTGTATATAATCAAAGAATGAATGAATGAATGAAGTTATTATCTATTGCGAGAAGAAGTTGTTGAACTGAAATGATCATAATAACATAAATAATATTTTAAACCCGGTTTTACTTACCATTAAAAATACTAACACGATTTGTAATTAATTTTATTAAATAAGCTGATCAAAAAAGTGACTCTGATGCCATTTTAGACCATGGTCCCGTACTTCAATGATCATTGTCCTTTATAATATTAGTGGATAGATGTAATGTAATAATTTACATCTTTTTAGTTTAACGTATTTCAGTAATACAATAAATAAGTTTCTTGTAAAATCTTATTAATCTATCTTGCCATTTTATTTCACTTAAACATTATGGACATGCTTACACCATCCGTTTCGTTTGACTTGTATTCATGAAAGTAAATAAAAATCTGTCTTGTAATCTGCGCCGCCAGCGTCTCTTACTTGGGTTTGCGACTTTAGCATCCAGTTTCTAGTGTTTTAGTTGCCTTACTAGCAGTTGCGGACAACATACCTCTTTTAATCTTTCTTCATATACCATAATTATTATCCTACAATAATTTACAGAATATTAATTTGTTAATGTGTTTGCAAACAATATTCATTGGTGAAGATTTATTCATTGAAGCAATACTGTGCAACATTTCTGAAGATTATGTTGTATGGCAGATTAAAATGGACGTTTTGTCTCCTCAGGAACGAGAACGGACCAGGGACGACAAGGAGCGCTCACAAGTATATGGGAAATGACGTTGTCAGAAAGACAAAATGTGGCGTTGTTCTTAGAATTCACCACAGCCAGACCTTTCGTCTACTGTAGATATTTCTTTAAATGTTTTTTCTGTCGTGAACAGTTCTCAGAAATAAACATTTTACTCGAACATACCCGGTCTCACGAAATGCCTGAACGGGAAAAAATACTTAAAGAACTATTGCCCAAAGGAAAGAGAACAGTGAAGGTTGATATATCAGAACTTAAATGTAAGATTTGTCAGCAAAATTTCTCCGATATGGACATCATACGCAAGCATTTGACAGATGCTCATGAGAAACCATTCACAGCCTCCGGGAACGGTGTAGTTGCGTACAATTTATCTTCCAAAAACGGACAATTTTCGTGCCACATTTGTGATAAAAATTTTCAAACATTTATCCTTCTTAATCGTCACATGAACGTTCATTTCAGCAATGCTGTATGCGAAACATGCGGTGCTGGATTCATGAGCCACCAAAGGTTGTTACAGCATAAGGAAATACATCTTCCAGGAGGATATCCTTGCAACCGATGTGAAAAGGTGTACACCACTAATTCTAACCTCAAATATCACATAGAAAAAGCTCACGAAGGGGCAACAAACATGCGAATGCTACGTTGTCCGCATTGTTCTGAAAGATTTACGGAACATTTTAGGAAATTGAAGCATTTAAAAGATGTACACGGAATAACTTTTACCTTCGAATGCGATATTTGTCGATCGACTTTCCCCAGTAGAAGGGGTTTGACGATGCACACGAATAAGTTCCATACGCAAAAGACACAATGTGGTATCTGCAAGAAGAGCTTCAGCTGTGTTTCCACTTTGAAAAAGCATATGGTTTCTCACACAGGAGAAAGAAACTTTGTATGCCGTCTCTGTCAAAAGTCTTACAGACACCAAAAAAGCTTGAAGCAGCATATGCGGGTTCATATATCGACGGAAGAATGTAGTAGGCACATGTGTGCTGAATGTGGAAGTAACTTTCAAAATCGAAATGATTTTAATAAGCACGTCAAAGAGTGGCACCAGAAGTGCTTATTTAATTATGCAGTGAACTGAGATTTACGTCACGCCCGTTAATTTAGTTCAAACGACCTAAGTCGAAATATTTTTCATAATTTTAGATATTAGACTATTATTTAAATCTCTTTAAAAATGATCTCTGTCTGTGTGTGTTTTAGTATGTATTGTATAATTAATCTATAGTATTTATGAGTAATTAAAATTGTTTTGTCCTTGAATTAGAAACGTAATTTTACATATTACTAAAAAAATTACTTGAGGTTCAAAAGACGAATGCCACAAACAAGATACAACAATACTGCTTTTGTGCCTGCTGGAAGTTCTGTAGAGTACTTTTATCGTTTTTTATTTCAAACAGAAAGTATATTAGAGTTTTAAGGTATTCTGTCTATCCACTTATGCAGGACATTATTTCGCGTTTACGTTTCGTTAAGATGCGTTATTTCTGAAGAGAAGGAATGGCAAAAATGATCACACATCCATCATTTTAAAAGGAATTATTAATTTAAAGTCGCGCTGGTTCTCCAATACGGTATTGAAGACTAAAGAAGATCAAGAATTTTAAACGGCACAATTTTATCTTCCCCAGGAATTCCAGTCACACTGCAACCAGGACCTCGAACCAGTTTGTGGCAACTGACTATATCGGAAAGACAAAACGCCGCTACATTCCTTGAGAACACAACGGTCAAACCGTTCTTTTATCAGCAAGCCAATTTCAAATGTTTCTATTGTAATGAGGTGTTCCCAGAAGTGCAGTCTGTTCTGAACCATACAGATGTGCATACGGCACCCGAAAGACCTTGTTTACTTAAACAACATTTGAGAAAAGGAAAACGCGTGATAAAAGTAGACATATCAGGTTTGAAATGCAAAATTTGCGAACAGAGGTACTCTGACTTAGATGATATCAGAAGGCATTTGACAGTAGCTCACAAAAAAGAGTTTAACTCAGCAGGCAACGGTCTAATGGCTTACAATCTTAGCACGAGTAATGGACTTCTATCATGTCACAAGTGTGCAAAGACGTTCAACTCATTTTTCTTGCTTAATCGACATATGAACGTGCATTTCAGTGTAGTTTGCGAAACATGTGGCTTAGGTTTTATGTCACACCAACGTCTTATCAACCACAGAATAGTTCATCAGAATGGGGTGCACAAATGTGAGAAGTGTCATGAAGTGTTTCCCACAAAACTGAAGCTGAGATACCATCTTTTTAAGAAGCATGAAGTGACGAATGCGAAGAAGATAAAACCGCTGAAGTGTCCACGTTGCTTGGAAAGATTTTCGGAACACTATCGGAAGATGACGCA
This sequence comes from Ochlodes sylvanus, assembly GCA_905404295.2. Taxonomy (NCBI): domain Eukaryota; kingdom Metazoa; phylum Arthropoda; class Insecta; order Lepidoptera; family Hesperiidae; genus Ochlodes; species Ochlodes sylvanus. The sequence goes on from FR990129.1 coordinate 11,498,533, forward strand.
TTTGAAAGAGGTTCACGGAATAACATTTACGTTCGAATGCTCGGCGTGCAAAGCCGTATTTCCTACTAGAAGAGCCTTAACAGAGCATACGACGAAGCAGCATACGCAGAAGATACAGTGTGAGGTTTGTGGCAAATGTTTCGGAACGCAATCGTTGCTGAAAATGCACATGAGAGGACACACAGGGGAGAGAAACTTTTATTGTTCCATATGTCAGAAGGCCTATATGCATGAAAGGACGTTACGGCAGCATATGCGCGTTCACGGTCCGGTGTGGAAGTTTAGCTGCTCAGAATGTGGCCACGGGTTCCACAATCGCAATGATTACAACAAGCATATGAAGCAGTGGCATCCGCAGTGGCAATTCAAAACTATCGTCAAAAATTTCGGTTCTAATATTTGAGTTAACTTTAATTTTGGATCACTACGGGTTAGTGCATTTATGTTAAGCCATTTTTAATGTACTGATGGGACTTGACTTGGCTAATCTATTTTTAAATGCTTTCAGTATGCGGCAGGTATTGTAGTCTTATTTTCCGACAATTTTATTGCTAGTCATAATTATCAAACTTTTGTTTGAAAATGAATAAATGATCAGTATTACAATGTACAAAATCTCGTGTGTAGAAATTAAAGATTTTTATAACAAGAATTTTATTTTATTTTATTTTAAAACACCGTTCTTCAATCACAAAGTTTCACGTATGTAGTCAGTGTTAATACTTTGTGAATTGGTTATGGAAAAGATGAATAAGTTCAATAACTCGAGTTCCTTATCAATTAAAATCTCATAGTTTTCATATGCATATGAAAACTATGAGATTTTAATTTAACATTAACACATTTAACAGTTTATTCTAGAAGGAAGATAGCAGTTAGCCAGGCGGGTGAAATCCTACTGCCGCAAGTGCCGTCAGAATGAAACTGGACCAGAGTCAGCGACATTCAACTCCAGGGAGGGACCTGACGTCATAGCCTCGTCCGTTGTTCAAAAGGGTGGTTGGTTTGGACTTGAAGATCGATGGAGCCTCTTACGCATTGTATTAAACTTTGAGAGTTCGACTGGAAAATCATTTTGTTTTTCAGTCATATTTTTGTACCTACTATTTTTAAGCTAGGGCGTGTGGAGTAATGCCTGCCTAGCAAGTCCACGGCATTACGTCTGAATATAAACATATAACTAACCGTTTGTGTTTTATTGAACTAAAGTGAAGTGAGTTTTATTCTTCGTTGTAATTCTTCGTTCTGTTTATTCACATATTATAGCAGGAAAATTAAAAATAATGACAACAAGGTCAACATTATGGAAATGTTTTTATTTTTAAATAATCGATTTAACGTAACATTAGAAGTTGTTTTTATAAAGGAGAATATTCATACTTGGGCTGCCTTTTTCTTCTGGTAGGTTCATTTTCACCGTCATTTAGGCATCAAAATAAATACTTTGAACCGGGGATTTTATTTTAGATATAATAAGTAACAAAAACACACCGTAAACAAAAAAAAATACTGATTTGTAATGGACATCTTCATCGCCACTTACCATCAGGTGGGATAGTAGTCAATCATTAACTTATCTCATGTAAAAAAAGACAACTAAAACAATATTATCGAATATGAAATCACTTGACACGAATATCGTTATATTTATCATGTTATGATTTATTAATTTTTGTTGTGATGGTGGAATTATACTACATACAAAAACAAAACATGATATAGGTACATAATTGCAATCCTTTTTAGATGATTGTACTAATGTACAATGAGTACGAGAAGGTATGTATCATATTAACATAAATATTGTTTGAACCCCGGGTTACCTTTCAAAAATACTAACATGAGTTGGTAATTGATTTTATTACAAAAGATGTTCAGAATAAGTGGTTCTGATGCCATTCTATGATCCTATAGTTCAATGATCAATGCCGTTGACACTCGTATATCAACTACCACGTACTAAACCCCATTATTTATGTATAAAGTGATAGTGTTAAATTCTAAAGATTTTTTTGTTTCACAGGAACTGAATCTACGAAGACCAGTATCTGGTCACTAACGAAGGCAGAGAGACAGAATGCAGCAACATTTATCCGAAACACTACCGTAACACCGTTTATATTCGCAGGATTCAGTTATAAATGCTTCTACTGTTCTGAATACTTTTTAGAACCACACGATTTCTTTGAACACACATCGGAGCATGAAATACCAAGCAGAAAAATGCTTTTAGAAAAATACATTAACACTGGCAAACGTGTTATTCAAGTAGACATATCAAGGCTCAAATGTCGTCAATGCAACACCAAGTATCCGAACTTAAACGCCATTAAAGTACATTTAAAAATGAAGCACGGCAAAGAGTTTTTCCCCGGAAACAACGGGATGATTGAATTTAATATGCGTGTCGTAGATGGAAAATTTTACTGTCATATTTGTGATGCAATTTTCCAGGAGTTCAAGTCGTTAAAAAGTCACATGAATAACCATTTTCCAACAGTCATTTGTGAAGATTGTGGTGAAACATTTCTCGAACAACGTCTGCTAGTACGACACAAGGAAAAACATCTTACGTGCAACTTTACGTGTAAACTATGCGATGAAGTATTTTTTAAGAAAGGCCAGTTGGAATATCACATACGGATAGTGCATACGAAACGACCAAGAATGAACAATTGTCCAGAATGTCCAATGACTTTTAAATATTATTACAATAAGGTGCGTCATATGAAGGAGGCGCATGGAATTTCGAAGAATTTCCAATGCCAACTTTGCAAAGCCCAATTCGGCATGAAGCGCTTACTAACTGAACATTTTACGCGAGAACACGCAGAAATATAAATGTGAAACGTGCTCTAAATGCTTTAGTATTGAGTCGAAATTAAAACAACATGTATTGGGGCATTCCAGAAAGTTCTGTAATTAAGTTTTAATTGTCATATTAAGATAATATTTATTCTTAGGTCCTATACATTTCGAAATAAATTATGTTTGACATTATTTGTTTGTTTTGTTAAAATTTAAAAGGATGGCATGATGTCGTAGAGAAAATCTGCAGATACCTAGTAGGTACCTACAACTACTGAGTATAGCCTTCGATCAACAATACGGCACGGCAAAGGTTCCTCCGCAATCACTACATTGTTCCCGTTTTCGTCACATGGCCGTCTGAAAGCTGCCGAGGGTTTACGAGGTTGCTGAGGCATTCCGTTAACGAACACTGAAGCTATATTTCTTCTCTAGAAGATCGTCAGAGCTCCTGGGTTGATACATCCAGGTTAACCCCGGCGGCATTTGTGCACAATGGCGATGTTTTTCACCTGCCATGCATGCTACTATGTCCATGGTCAGTGGTGACTTCTTACCATCAGATTACTCGTCAGCTCATTATTGTATACCACTTACTTACTAAAGAATTAAGTATGTATTATTCATTTCATCATTTGTGACATTTCAATCAACCTTTATAGCGCGTGGTACTAATTGTAATACTGTAGCGGGCAACCCCGGTATTTAGTTACCCGTGTTGACGCTAGGCTCTTACGGCGCGAGTGAGCTAGCTACCCAAAAGTACGCTAGGGCAGTAAAACAGACTCCCACGCTCGCGCCAAATTATGTTATATTCGCGCTTAAATAGATGTTATTTAGCTCTGTCCCTAGATAGCACTACATAGTAATTTATTTTTTGTTTTTTACTTAAATTGACATAATAACTTTGTTTTTCAGATGATACGCAACATAAAAAGGACTGGTCGAAAATAACTGAACGACGTGGTAACGGTCCCATTCTCAGAGAAAATTCGCTCAAACTTTTAGCTAACTCTACAATATGTGTGTTTCAATGGAATAAAAGCAGGTATAGATGTTTTTGCTGCAAAGAACCATTCTCCGACATGCATATGCTTAGAGAACATACAATGAATAAGCACACGTTACAAAATATTGAAAAAAAGATAATTTTGCAGCAAAATCGGCTGGTAAAAGTGGAAATTTCCTTGCTTTTCTGCAAAATCTGCAACACAAAACTAGAAAATATATCTTTGCTTAGAAGTCACCTCATAAAGGAACATAAAATCAATTTCAGTATCGATGAAGATCTACTAGTACCATTTAAAATCGAGAATGCTAGTCTCGAGTGTCAAATATGTTTGCAAAACTTCACGGTATTTCGTTCATTGAACATACATATGAACAAACATTACCAAAAGCAAGTCTGCCATATTTGTGGAGCTGGGTTTCCTAACTTGGTGTTTTTAAACCTACACAAAACGAGATCACACAGACCCTTCCAATGCAAAGACTGTGATATAATATTTAAAAATAGAATCGAAAAAAAACAGCATGACGCAACGGTTCATAATGTCAAATTCGAAAGGAAGCTAAGGTTTCCGTGCCCATACTGCCAAGAAAGATTCCTTCAAGAGAACTTCAGGGTACAACATTTGGTAGAAAAACACGGATTAAAAAAACCCGAACATAAGTGCGGTTTTTGCGAGAAATCATTTATTACAAAAAGTCTCAGTAACAACCACATTCGAAATGTACATATGAAGGAGAAAATACATGAATGTGACGTTTGTCGTAAAGTTTTTTACACGAAATCAGATGTCTCGAGGCATAAAGTCACTCACACGGGGGAGAAAAAGTTTTGTTGTTCTTTGTGTAATAATTTGTTTGCTACTAAAGATTCGCTTCGACGTCATATGAAGCGAACGCATACAATTCAATAAAATTAATACTTAAAGCTATTTGATCTATGCCTAATCTTTTTCATTGTTAAGTCCTTCAGTAGTATTTAAGTACTCTGTGAAGTCTGTGATACTTCACGGGAGTCATGCTTTCGTTCTCTAAGTAATAAAACAGAGCCCCTATGGTGTATCATATCAACTGAACAAAAAGGTCTGATATGTGGTGGTACCAATATTGTATACTAGCTGTGCCTGGGACTTCGTCCGCGTGGAATTTTAATTGTTACGGGGAAACTAAAATAAAAATAGCCTGAGTTACTCCTTATTATCTGCCAGTGAAAATCACATCAAAATCGGTCCAGCCGTTCAAGAGACAGACATGCAATTAGTAAAAAGCTGTTAATAATATTACAAACAGACACTCCAATATTATAACCATAATCATAAACTTAAAGGTGGGTAAAGGCTCAAGTCACAATCACCTTAACAATAAAACAACAGACGAAAAATTCAGCATTTATTTGACTTAAAAGCAAATTGCTAACTATACATTTCCTTCTGATGAACGCAATTCATATGTTTCGTTAGCCAATGTACCGTCAAAAAAATTTTAGTGCAGAATTCACATTGAAACAATTTACTTTCTTTTTTGTGTACCTCAATCATATGCTGCATCCTCTTGTAATCGTATCTGAACTTTTGTGAACATTGATTACACTTGAACCTGTCTCTTTCTGACATTATTTTAGGCTCTTTCAGTTTGTCTCCGTGTTTACCATATTTGAGGGTAGGACCAGAAGTCTCATGTGCACTTTTTATATGTGCCCCATAGTTTTTCCCCTGGGATTTGGAATAAGGGAAGTTTACGTGCTCAACCATGTGTTTCTGCAGTTTATATCTGCTTGAAAATCCATCACCGCAAAGTTGACAGATAATCTCATCAGCGCATAACTTGTACGGTGTCAAAGACGATCCACCTCTCTTTAGTTTTACATTATGAGTTAACAGATGATTTTCTAGCTGACTCAAACTGTTCAGCACTACGGCGCACATATTACATTCCAAATCAGTTATATCTGCATTGAAAAACATGTCCTTCGCTTTGACAATCTTCTCTCTTATCTGGTCGTAAGTATGACTATCTTTTACGTGGCCCCGCAGCGTTTGCATATCTTTGAACCACTCTCGGCATTCATAACACACCAAGTAATGTTTCGTCCATTTAAACAGGCATACGTTGGAGTATTTGAGAATTTTTAAGGAATTGTATCGCAAGTTTAGAGGTTTGGCCGTCTTGGAAATTGTGTTTTTTCTATCTGTAAAAAAAACAATATTATGCCCCACATGTAAATAAATTTAAATTATGAGTTTGTGTGACTGTTTGTAAATAAATCACTCAGTAACGCAAGAAATTTATTTAATATAAAGATAATAGATGTATAGGTATTTAATTTTTAGTCAATTACAATTAATAATTTCACATAATTTTCCATTGTATGTATGTAACTTGAAAGTTTAAGAAACTTTTTGCCAACTTACCTAGATCGATCACTAAAAGGCCCTCCTCTTTCGAATCAATTTTACAATCTCTGTGAAAGCCTTTCCCGATTCTTTCATTCTGGTCTTCTGTCATGTCACTCTCAGTTCTCGTTCGTTCTAGATTACCAACATCGATGTGTTCCTCAGTAAGCTCTGCTTGGCATCGCTCTAAGTGCTTATTGCTATCACGTTTTGGAACTGCAACCAAAACTTTTCTAACTCTCCGCCGTCCTGAATTGCTTTGCGCTTTACCTCCAGCGTTCTTTAAAACTTTTGTACTTTTTGCACATTTCGAAACATCGCATTCCGTATCTTTCATTGTGTCATCTTCTAGACTGCCTTGCTTGATTTTTCTTTTAATTCTGCCTGATACAAAGATAAGAAAATTATATAAATTATGTGTACCTACTCAATACTTTTCAAAACAGGCGACCAATGACAGTTTCTTTCTTTCAGTTTCAGACATAAGCAGTGATAGCCGTGTGTTTGAACGTTTATTTATTTATTTTATTTATTGAATTAATTAGACTTTTACGTTCCGTAGAATGTTGGACTACCGAACCGGAGGGTCTGGGTTCAAACCCCGCACGCATTGAAAATTAGTTTTTCAAAAATTATGTGCGTATTAATATTTAATTATCACTTGCTTCGGTGAAGGAATACATCGTGAGGAAACCTGCACACCTGGGAGTTCTCCGTAATGTTCTCAAAGGTGTGTCAAGTCCACCAATCCGCACTTGGCCAGCGTGGTGGACTATGGCCTATACCCCTCACACTGTGAGAGGAGACCCGTGCCCAGCAGTGGGACAGTTATGGGTTGTGATGATGATGATGATGAATGACAGTTTCTTACAATGTCTGTTTAATGATCCGGTAACATTTTTTAAAGGCCGACATCTTGGTCCTCAAGGGTAGCAACACATCTGTGGTCGAATTAGAAAAGAGGGTTAGTGGTCCCAACCCCAGTCCTCATACCTACCAACAAACTAACATACCAATTCTAGCAGTGATTGTTTTAGGTTCTTTTACAATTATGAGGTCCCTAGCAATAGTTTTTCTCTTATACATATATCTTCCATATATAGACGGCATTACGTTATATTTTTATTATATGTACAGATAATCCTTACGCGCAGCCCTACCACCAAGCAGGAGGGCTGACTGTCGCCTCTTTCGACAACCTGGTCTGACGGCGTGGGATTAGGGTTACATGCCGCTCCAATACGGCCAAAAACTTCAGTAAATTGAAGTAAATGAAATTAATATAAGTCAATACCAGCTCTCTTAAAGCCATATCTTCCAACGACAATATCCTTGCCAAGAGTTCCTCTAATCTCCAGCGGCTGTGGCAGTGTTTTCAATCGCTCCTGTGTGTATGTTTGATATATTTTCAACCACTCCTGACTGTCATTATCGCGCCAAATACTTTTCCTGTCCTTTGGTAACCCTGTAATAATGAAAGTAAAAACAAATGATTCGTATGGCGCAATGGCTAACACCCGGGATCGCCGTTCCAAGGACCCTAGGAACGGCGATCCGGCATGTTAACCATTGCACCATCCGGGTCGTCACTGCCCATGAAACCTGTGAAACCCATTACTTAATTGCTCATGATTATTATTAATGACATAAAATAAAAGCAGTGATAAAGCAGTGATAAGCAGTGATAGCCGTTTGGTTGAACGTTGGACTGCCGAACCGGAGGGTCCGGGTTCAAACCCCGCACGCACCACTAATTTTCAAAAATTATGTGCGTTTAATTATCACTTGCTTCGGTGAAGGAAAACATCGTGAGGAAACCTGCACACCTGAGAGTTCTCCATAATGCTCTCAAAGGTATGTGAAGTCCCACCAATCCGCACTTGGCCAGCGTGGTGGACTATGGCCTATACGCCTCACACTGTGAGAGGAGACCCGTGCCCAGCAGTGGGACAGTTATGGGTTGTGATGATTATTAATGACATTAAAAGTTAATTATCATGAGGAATAATTCTAGTCCTTCTTCATCTGAAGAGTTGACTGTGTCTACACATGGATGTGATGCTGACTTATTTAAATTTTCTGAGTAAGGGTTTGGTATTTTGTGAGCGACAAAATTATAGAACCTCATTGTTTGACAGCCGCCAAAGATAAACAGAAATAAGGCTCACTTAAATATATCTAAGTATAGTCATTTATTTTAAGATAATATAAAAAGTTTTAATATGAGAGTGTGATGTGTGATGAGTGTTAAAATGATGAATAAGAGCCAGTTAAGAAGCAGATTTTATGTTGCAGCGTCAGAGCTAAAATAATGCTGGTCCACCGCTTGTGTTTAGCCGGCAACGTGTCATAAAATAAAATAAATAAAAGTTGTTGATGGCTTTGGTGTGTGCTGTTCGATGGCTCATATCTAAGGGCAACAGTGACCAGTCAATGTGCTAGTTTTTTGACTAATCAAAAAACGGGATTTATTAATCCCGTAAAATGACTTGGCAGTAGACATTTATCGTCGCACTCCTTGTATATCTTGGGACCTCCTGCAGGCTTATACCCAAGATCAACTAAGCTATGAAGTAGTATATTTCAGGACAAAATTAAATTAATATCCTGAAATATTACCTGAATTACTTCTATTCACTGTTTCTTTTTCTATTATAAAACCACTTATTGGATCAATCATCTTTAAAACTGCAACATAAACGAAAAAAGTTTTATTAAGAAATGAATGAAGTTTCCGCCAAAATTTCAGTGTTTTAGTCAGGCAGGAATTAAATTTCCTTAACGTTACTTTGATACGAAAAGGAAATGATTATATTTAAAAAATACTAATACAACGCAAAATATACAACCTATATATTTTATACATTAAGTACAAACAAAACTTAGTTTTAATTTAAATAATTATTAATAAATATCTAAACAAATGCAGAGGACGTTTAAAACGTAAACAAAACAACTTTTTTTTTAATTTACATCAACATAACATTTTGTCACTGACAGTGACAGCTGACGGCCGTCAGACTACAGACAAATTATATTTTAACTAGAAAGCATAGGCTATACTTTAAGATTGTTTTGTTGTGATGTAACTTGTATTTTGTATTGTATTCTAGTGTTAATGTTAACTTACATTTAAAACCATTTTGATAATTTCAATACCTTAAGTACTTACCTAATAATATACTTATTAAACTCGTGGTAGGTATTAGGTATGGTATGATTTGAGCATAGGTATGGCTCTCTATTATAATGCGCTAATTATGACAAGTTATTTATGTCAATTTACATAACATTTACTTATCCTCAGTATTTTCATTTATTTAAGTACCTACTTACTTCGTTACTTATATTATACAATTAAATAATGGAGGTAAATTCAAAATACACTGCGTGTGACCGTTTTACTAAGAACCAACCAGAAGTACCTATAAATAAAGGTACTATTGTATTAAAACATTTGGTTTTCGTTACAACGAGATATTAAACATAGAATATGTATATAGAAGATTAAGTGTGTAGATGTAGAGCGAAAATAGGTTGTTGCAAGTGGCGACAGAAACCGGCCCTGTGGTAGGGCTGAAGTCCGGCCGGCTAGCCAGCCACTCTCTTGTCTCTTCTCTTGCTTGATTCTGTTCAGGCTCAGCCGCCAAACGAGCTATCGTGTTCCGCTTCCGGCCACAGAGTACCTTTTACGTTCCGGCTGGGGGCAGGAGCTTAATTGCCAGTCCTGCTATTTCCTCTTATTTCTTGGCGGGCAACGCATCAATATTAAGTAATTTCTTAAATGTATATACAATGTAGTATGTCCTAAAAATATTAAATTCTCCTTACACTTCTCGTGCACCTTGCCCCACTGTACCTGCTCATTCTGTTCTTCGCGCCGTGTCTTAAGGTCTGGAAGAGATCGCTATGTAGCGATGACACCTGCCTGACCACCGTCTGCTCGTTTGCCGGTTCTAACATAAAAGTTATATGATGGGTCGTAGTTAGCGAGGCGCGTATAAGTGCCTACTACCATGCACCAGTACCTTTGGACTGGTAATAGAGAGTGACCATTCAACAAAGCCTCGTTCGTTTCCAAGAACCTTCACCACAGGACCCACATAGCTACTGCAGTTTTTTTTAGAATTACAAGAAACTTTATCGAAGAACTTCAGAGTCTTACCGATATACGAGGAGGCAATCGCGGATCATAAATTTTCGAAGACCCATTCCTTGCAAGCCAACAAGTCCCTACACTGCCGATGGGTCGAATACCAGAGGATTCATATCATAGCGAAACCGGACCCATTTATATTTCCTCATGTTGAGTAAGAATAGTGTTGTGATGTTATTTAATGTCTGTAATTGTCACGAATCGCAATACAAGAATATGGACCTAATATTTTTTAAGCTATTGCATAGCTTTATTCGCGGGCCTTGAGCGTGGGGATCGAATCCAGAAATTCCGTAACGAAAAAAACCTAACACCCCCAATCAGCGCCATCTAGTACCTTAATACTAAGGTATGGTACGTATGTTTTCTACAAACTAGATGGCGCTGTTCTGATATAACTATATAACTTCTAATAATTATAATTGCATAAGTTGATAAAAAATGCTATGCAATAGCTTTACCGCGGCAGTCTCCGAGTGCCATCTTTAGTTTTTTTTTACTTCTTAAAAGGTAGTGCTTGACAACAACCCCACCTGATGGTAAGTGGTGATGAAGTACTTGAAATGTTGAGCGCACTAACTTGGATTACTTACCATCATTACAGCTTTAATTAAGTACTCCATTATTAGTGTTATTACCTATTGTATAAAATAATGGTATGGGGAAGTAAAATTACCTAATAGTCTTGGGTGGTAACTGATAACCCACAGACACGTTTTGATTTAAGACTATAAATTGTTGAGTTGAAGAATCTGCGAAGAACGTGTTCTCGTTCGATTATACCTAATAATCGATCGGGAACACGTCACAATGACGAAGCGCAGCGAGTCGTCCGTACTGGAGGCACCCTATGAATGACACCAAAGGCTTATCCGACGCATTGCCAACCGAATAAAACGCTGGGTACCCGGAGTATTACTAGCTCTGTGATACTCGGGACTAAATCGAGTGGTACAGGACCGAGAGACCTCCAACAAGAGGGACCAGCCATCAGCCAGTCTCGTCCGTTGTTCAACAAGGTGCACCACGAGAAGGGGGGTGGGTTAGGCTTTGATATATTTCCAAAGTAAACGTTAATCTACATTCACGTTTAGTTTGTTTTTATTAATTACATATTAATCATAATTTTCGACGCGCAATTTGTCGTTTCAGTTTCTACAACACGTAATTTAAAAAAAATATGCGTCTTAAATTAACTCAGTTGTTATTTTTAACTGTTTCAGTGACTTTCATTTCTATAACTACAATGCTTGTTATAAGCCGGAGTTATCGATACGGTCAAGAACAGAAAATCGATTATATACAGGGTTACTGGTAAGTAGACCTGATCCTTTCAGGAGGTGATAGTAGGGGTCAGTACAAACAAATTTTACTATTAGGTTCCATGTGTAAATGTTAACCCATTTCGAGTTATGCTACTCTTAAGGTTTTTGTTAAAAAAAGTCACCTTGGGATCGATATTTATTTATTTTTTCTTTATGTAGGTCTTTCTTGTAGATTTCTCTGTAGTTTTAGGTAGAAAATTAATCATTTCAGATAAATAACATTTAAACCGACCGAAAAAATGGAAAATATTCAAGTAAAATATTTTTAAATCAAAATTTTAATTTTAATTTTGGCGAAGTTTCATTTATAATTAATATTTTCACAAAAAAATCTCCCTACATTCTTATGTGCAGATTATTTTAAAAACATCTACATTTAACTAGCTATCCCAAAAAGGTACAACATTTAGGCTAACTGAACATTCTTATAAAAAAATCGACGACGAACGGGCCAAGGTAGTCGATACCAAAGTAACGGTAATTCAAAGTAAGGGTAAAAAAAGTCCTCATTACAAAAAAATAATATGTTTATTGAAGATGTGCACGATTTTTTAATTCATTTTCTATGTGGCCACCTCTATTCCTAACGCAGACCCTCATCCTGCGTCGCAGACCACTCTTCACCACCCTACTTGTTAATTGAAGCCTAATTACGTCTGCTGCATCAATAATTCGTTGTTGAAGAATTTCAACAGTAGGTACGGGGTGGCCATCTTGGTACACAATACTTTTCATGTGTCCCCACACATAAAAATCCATTGGAGTTAAGTCCGGGCTTCTTGCTGGCCATGGCAGGGGACCACCTCTACCAATCCATTTATTTGGATAATTTTCATTTAACCAATCACGTACACCTCGTCGGTAATGTGCAGGGCAGCCATCATGTTGATACCACATGTTCTTTCTTACAGAAAGTGGTAAGTCCTCCATAAGAATAAATAATTCCTCACGGAGAAATTCTTCATAACATTCGCCATTTAAATTCTGCGGCATGAAGTATGGCCCAATCAAATGGTTATCAATAATGCCCATCCAAACATTTAAACTAAATCTCCTTTGTGAGCCTTTCACTCTTTTTTTATTGGGATTTCCATCTTCTTTAGGTGTCCAAAAATGGGCGTTGTGGTAATTTGTTATGCCATCCTTGTCAAATTTCGATTCGTCAGTCCATAAAATTTTTTTAAGAAATTGTGGATCCTCAATGTCAGCGTTCAACAAAAACCGGCAGAAATCTAGTCTTCTTAGCGAATCTCCTTCCTCAATCGCGTGCACCGGAGTGTAATGATATGGGTAGTAACCTGCAGTGTTCATTGTAAACCACACTTTCCATTGCGAAATGCCTAGAAGTTTCGCAACAACATTCGTAGACGTGGTTGGGTCTTCTATGAAGAGTCGTCGTATTTCATCTTCATCTTCTACGCGATAGCGGTGAGGTCTACCCATGTCTGACGTGCGTCTTCGGAAGGAACCAGTTTCTCTCAACCGGCGATAAACACCATCGAATACGCCTAAATCTGGCAATCGGCGCCCTGGGTAACGCAACGCGTATTCTGCTCGGGCATGTGTAGAAACTCCCTGACAAAATCCATAGCACATGATCATGTCAGCGTATTCTTCATTAGAATACATTGCCATGGTGACAAACACAATCGCACAATCCAACTCACGAGAAAATATCAAAGTCCAAGATTCACAGCCGTGTCAAATAAATAAAGAGCAGATACAGAGTCCAATTTACAAAGCCAAAGTCGATATCACAAAAAATTGTAGAGAAAACGCATGTACTACGTACGAATGACAGAAGCACACTACCGAAAGGGACAAGGGGATCATAACTAACTAATAAGATAACATTGTTTTGTTTGACGGACCAATCACACGCGTCAGGCTTCCTTGGAGTGGGGGCAGCGGTATTTTACCTGAATTACCGTTGCCAAGGGTATCGACTACCTGGGACCTTTGTTAATAATTTTCAAAAGTATGTTTAGAGTTATACTGACTAGCGTACCATTTTGGATAGCTAGTTAAATGTAGATGTTTTTAAAATAATCTGCACATAAGAATGTAGGGAGATTTTTTTGTGAAAATATTAATTATAAATGAAACTTCGCCAAAATTAAAATTAAAATTTTGATTTAAAAATATTTTACTTGAATATTTTCCATTTTTTCGGTCGGTTTAAATGTTATTTATCTGAAATGATTAATTTTCTACCTAAAACTACAGAGAAATCTACAAGAAAGACCTACATAAAGAAAAAATAAATAAATATCGATCCCAAGGTGACTTTTTTTAACAAAAACCTTAAGAGTAGCATAACTCGAAATGGGTTAACATTTACACATGGAACCTAATAGTAAAATTTGTTTGTACTGACCCCTACTATCACCTCCTGAAAGGATCAGGTCTACTTACCAGTAACCCTGTATAAGGAATGGTCCAGGCGTCGACAAATTCGGAGAAATTCCTATCCCTAGCGACGTCGGCTTCCGAAAAACTGGTTTGATGGTACAAAAAGGAAAAAAAATAGTTAAACCAAAATTAAAAATAAAGAAACCAATATTAAGAAGATAAAAACTGAAAAGCAAGTTTTTGAAAATATTATGTTTGGGTTTTTTATTTAACCCGTTATTTTTACAACCATTTTTATTGCTCTTTATTTACAATATTTTTTTATATCTCATTTTTTTTATTTTACTTGTTATTTTTATTCGAAATAATTAATATAATTTTGTATCTATACTTTGCAGTTTTATATTTTTACTTCAACTAGATTTGATACATTAAAACGTACCTTCTTGCTTCTTGAAACCGAGAGCTTACCTATTATACCCTATTACGTACTTACCACAAAGTAAATAAGTAAAGTACTTACCTACTCTGCAATATTAATTCCACTGTGATAATCACATTTCAAGATTGATTCTAGACCTTGTACCAGTGATGCCAGATCTACCAACTTTCCGGTAGATCTACCGATTTCGGTCCTAATCTACCACTTTTCTAAAATTTAGGTTGGCAACACTGCCTTGTACTATTTAAAAGTATAGAACTTTTAAATACGACTCTGATCAAAGCAAATATAGGTGGCTGTGGCTTCAACCCATTAATGGCCCACTAATGAGCATGAGTGTCTCCTCATACCTGAGGCCTAGAGCATACTCTACCACGCTGCTCCAGTGCGGATTGGACCGCTCTAGGGTTACTGTCAGATTTTTTATGAATATGAATTTAATAAAAATGAAACAAAAAAAAATCGTGCTTAATTTATACCTGTTTAACTCAACAAAAGTATATTATATACAAAACATCTCTAACAATCTCGTTTAAGTATCGCAATCGAGGTAAAATATGTGTATGTCGGAGGTAGTAAATAGTACGAATTAGTCTGTGATACGCGTTAATCGATGGTATTGGTTGATCTATGGTTTGGGGGATGAAGATCGCGAGATATGTCATAATGGAGTTCTACGTAAATAACCAAGTAAACAAAGTATAATAACGTTAATACCAAACCGGACAGTGATCAGTGAATAAATGAGTTCTTTATGTGTTGGTCCGGAATCCTGTCTTTTATTTGGTATCCTAAGCTGAAGTCCTGATAATATGAAATAAGCCCACAATGGATGTTTGGTGAAGAAGACCTACTTACCATACAAACCATACAATCGACCGCACCGGTCATACCTGATTCCGATATCAGAAGATGGGATAAAGAATCCATAAAAACTAGTTATTGAGAAATCTAGTTCGAAGAATTGACATCCAAATGTCAATATGAACTGAGAAATGACTATTGAGTACCTGTCACATCATATTACAATACAATACAAAACTATTTTAACCGAAAAGAAAGATTTTTGCTGAGTTCAGCCACCAAGGGAAGACTGGAAGTACGAGGAAGTACTACAGATGTTTTCTGAATATCGTGTTATGCAATTGTTGTGTGTGAACATGTTACATGAGGTCAAAGAGAGCTACATCAATCACATCATAACTCTCAGGAGTTACATGAATTTGCATCAGCTGCATCCAGGAGTAGCTATCCACAAGTCCACGCTGAAGGATTTGTCAGGTATCTCTGTATTGTCTTTATTTTGAATGTTTAGGAATTTGAGAACCTACAATGAAGTTTAGTTATTGTTAATACTTGGTTGCTATTATTTTGAATAACTACTTACTGGATCAAATAATTATTAATTGGAGAAATATTTCAATGCAATGTGTCAGAGTTTAAAATTAAATTGAATTACTATTTATAATAGTTTGTTATGGAGGCAGGGTAGTGTAATGGCGTAAAAGTACTACACCATTTTGTAGTAATTTGAGTTACCTTATGAGTGGGTAAATAGGTAATAGGCTAAAGTGATTAATTGATGGCACATGGAGGAATTAAGGTTTTGATGATAAGCAAAGGTAGTAAAATTATCAATTTATTTTGATTAATCTGTTAACTATTAATTTGATATTGGATTATAATTAATCAAGTGCATTTTGAGTTTGGGTTGTTAGTGGTGCCCATTAGTGGTGAATTGAAGTTAGTTTCGGATGGTTGGTTATAAGCAGAACAACGAAAAGACAATGAATTTAATTTCTTATTTGGTTAACTTGAAGCTCATGAACTATCTGATGAAATTGCGAAATGTTATGAAATGAGAAGGGGCGTTTTGCATAGATAAATAGAGCGTAATAAAAAAAACCTATGAAAAAACCAAACTACTGCTCACTACTTGCTCTACTACTACTTGCTCAAATGTCTGTGTTGCATAGCTATTTCCAAGCCTATGTGGTAAATATATTCAGAAGCCTGTGTGGTACTGACTAGCCTGTGTGGTACTGACAAACCTGTGTGGTACTAACAGGCCTGACTCGTACTGATGAGCCTGTATGACCTGGACTGTGTGGCCGTCATTAGCCTGTGTGGTCTTGACTGGACTGTGTGGCTTTGACTGGACTGTGTGGCCTTTACTGGACTGTGTGGCATGGACCAGACATGCAATGGGTGACCTGGAGCTCGTTCATTGGTCACTCGATGTTTAAGTGGAGTGAAGTTAGTGGAGTGAGATTTCTTTTATTTTGGAGTGGTTTACTCATTTTGAAATAAAAAGGACAACTTCTTTGAGGAAAGCTAACCAATTTTGACAAAAATTAAGTTGTTTTGGAAAAAAACGATAGTGACCAGTTAATTTAATTTGAGTAGAAGCTGTTATTGTTGAATTTGTTGTGAGGAATTTAGGAGGAAATTAAGGCAGATGGGCATAGAGATAGTCAACACGGTGTTTATTGTTTGGAGAAAAAGAAGCTATGAGAGAGAGAGAGAGAAAAGAGAGGCTATGGTTTGTGAGTACTAAGCGGTGATGTTGTTGACTAAAAGATAATTTGCGTTAAATTACATTCAGCCATTTCTGTTCATGGGTGAACAAATTGTGTAAATACTGGCTTGTTATTAGCTCAAAGTTTTAGAATACTGTTCGACATACTAGATGAAGATTTTGATAATTTTTGAAACAACAATTATTAGATTTGACAGAGACTAGAGTTTTGAGAATGCCTTTATTGTAGGTCAGGAAGGGCCGAGCTTGGAGAGATACTCGCGTTTGTGTTTTGTTGTTACAGGTAATCTCCAATGCCCAATACGTGTTGCCGCTGGTAGAGCGCTCTTGAGGAGGCATCAAGTGGAGACGCCAAACCGAATAGAGTTTTACGGCAAAGACGTATACGAGTTTTACCGTGATGACGTACCGAGCAGAGATTACGGGAATGACGTATCGAGTTAAAAGAATCGCGCAAATCATTGATTGTTAATTTTGATCAAACAAGTGTTGTAATGTTATGGAGTTTGTTCCGCTGCTTCTTCTCCATAGCGACACATTGGAAGCAGTGGTAGTTTACGGTAGTTAGGGATAAAAAATACAATACAAAGTTAATAATTAAAATCCACTTGCATTTAGTAGCCATTTTTCCTATGTTTAAAATTTTGAGTTTTGTTTTGGTTCGAAGTAATTGATAAGAAAATTGCGGAAACAGCAATTGTGATGGTAGTACTAACGGAGTCACACTGGGACGTGTGACAGGTCAGAGATGGCCGTGTCGGAGGTAGTAAATAGTACGAATTAGTCTGTGATACGCGTTAATCGATGGTATTGGTTGATCTATGGTTTGGGGGATGAAGATCGCGAGATATGTCATAATGGAGTTCTACGTAAATAACCAAGTAAACAAAGTATAATAACGTTAATACCAAACCGGACAGTGATCAGTGAATAAATGAGTTCTTTATGTGTTGGTCCGGAATCCTGTCTTTTATTTGGTATCCTAAGCTGAAGTCCTGATAATATGAAATAAGCCCACAATGGATGTTTGGTGAAGAAGACCTACTTACCATACAAACCATACAATCGACCGCACCGGTCATACCTGATTCCGATATGTATATATTATCACCTTTACATATTTTAACTTTTATATCGCGATACGAATGTCGAGCACTGAAGGTACATATTTACGATTCAGATAAAAATCACTATTGATTTTGTGATGCGGCCCTGCCGCCATCAGGAGCCCTGGATAAAGTACTTTTTGCATCTTATGACGCAATGGTTATCATTCCGTACCGTTCGAAGAGTGCTAGGTTCAATTCCCAGTAAGAAATTTCAATGACTAAATTTCCAAGGCGCCCATGTGTAACGTTTATTATAACGGCAAGGACATTAATTTTACTCATTGTATATTAAGGAACTAATGTGTATTATGTTTTGGTGGAACTTAACTCATTGTAGAGTTCACTTTAGTCAGGATTTTATTGGAAGACTAACCTGGACACTAGGGCCCGATTTCACCAACATTAAATTTACACTAAAGTAGCTATCCCAGTAAAACTCGAGTCTGTCAATTTATGCCATGGTTAACTTCAAATTCGTTTCACCTTGTTATCTTACTCTCGCATAGTTACTCTGCGACTTTGAACGAATGAATTGAATGAATGCGTAATGCACCCAAGTAAAATAGACAGTTTGACGTATACTTCCGCAATAGCGCTGCGTATTCTTTTATTTATTGGAATAATACGTACCTGACAGTGTGACAGTAGAGTTGACCGTGACTAGTGGCAGAGACAGTGACACTACTTATCTACGAATAGCAGCTTACACGGCCGAAATCAGCGGTATATGATTTGACTCCATTATACTTTAATATAGAGATTTTATATGTTGGTGAAACGTAAACTGGGCTTACTGGCGAGTAACTGACTACTTATCCCGGGAATAAGACTTATACGACATAGGTGAAATCGGCTCTAACTCATTCAGTTCCTAGGAATAAAATAATCTCAAACATAAACCATCACTCTCAGCGCTCAACATTCATATCGTGATATTTATTACAAGATAATAAAATATTTATATTGCTTTTAAATTAAAATCAACTAACGCTATAAAGATGTATATTCATAAACATTAGACATATACAACATAACTTATTACCATGTGATGTCTGTCCGTAACTCGGTTTATATGTGTTTACATAATGCTTTGTGACATTTTAAATTAAATATTTTATATATTGCAGTATATATCTATAGTAACAACATAATATAGTAAAAAGCTAAACATCATCATCATCGCAACGCATAAAGGTCTGCGCACATTAGACCGACTCAATTACCAACGGACGCCAACTTAAATAAAAGACTCGACAAAACTAAAATTCAATAATGAGCTTTATACCTTTGGCGTCGGTCGGTAGTTGAGTGGGTCTAATGTGCGCATACCTTAAGTGTCCCACTACTGGGAACGGGTTCCCTCTCACAATGTGTGCTGCGGGCCATAGTCCACCACGCTGGCCAAGTGCGCTGCGGCGGCCTTCACACCTTTGAGAACAGAATGGAGAACTCGGGTGTGCAGGTTCCTCGCGATGTGTACTTATTTTTACGTGCATTTGGTAGGATTCATCGCATTGTTCTAAAAGATGGTTCAAAAGGCCAAAATGATCACTTCTTAGTTACGTTACGCCTCGTAGTTCCAGTATGCGTAAGCAAAACGAATCGTTTTTCGAATATATTAACAATTACAATTAAAATATACAATGGCTTCAACCCATTAATGGCCCACTGAGCACGGGTCTCTCCTCATGCCCGAGGAGGCCTAGAGCTAAAATATACAATAATTTAATTTATTGATATCAATTATAGCAAATTATTAATATTGTATAATAATTATCCCCATCTATACAATCAGACAACAAATAAACCCATGTGATTTGAGATCTTTGAGTCCTGAGTCTATCTTACAGCGTAGATATAACGTATGAATTACAAAAGAACTAAACCAAATGAGTGTATAAATCAATGTAATTTGCTATTAGAATTCTTACAGTTAAAATATGATTTGAAACGAAATAAAATTAGCTGAATCAATTAATCATCATGTTCGCACCCTTAATCCATTACCGTCACTATCCAAAAAAGTGCAAAATCGATTTTTTAATGCCATCTGTTGTAAAATGACGGAATCTAGGTATTCGCGTTGACTCCGGTTCAAAAACCTTCACAAACGGCCGCTAGCTGGCAGTAATCCGTTTCGACATTGTTATGGCCTCTTCCAATTTCTATCTATCAATAATCGCTGGTTAAGTTGGTAGGTAAATTATGACAAGTAACACAATATTTGAAACTTAATGAAAGTTGCTACATTATTGGAGATTATTATGTTTAGCTTTTACGGGATTTTTATCCCTGAAGTTGGGTGTACAAGAGTAAACGAGATAACGATGCGACAAACATAAGCGAGTGAGCGAGACAGTCATGTAACGCCCACCTCCCCCTCCGCGTCCCTCTAATTTGGCCCGAAATGGGTTCTGCGGCTTACAGCTAACTTCAGAGGGACAGACTGCGGCGCGTATTGTAAGCGTCACCCTACCGTTATCCACAGACATCATTTACCAACGGTATCACCGACGGTAGCTGGTCGAGAAAGAGAGAATACTGGTTCTGAAGCTCGTTTGGCGATTGACTTAACACGTTCACTGCGGCAGTCGTCATTTTCTATGGAAAAGAACACGACGGATACGTGCTCAGCAGCGAACGTGTTAAGCAAGACGGACGTGGCTAGCCAGCCGATCTTCAGCCCTACATCCAGCAAATAATTGAAAAAACCCGTTTGAGGCAATGCATTGTGATCGATTTGTAACAATTTCCAAATATAGCTCATACTTTTAAAAAATTGCCAGGATTCTTAACATTTGAGATGAGCTGTGAATGTGTACGATACAAAATCTATATTCCCATATTGTATAAATACATACAAATTCTACTTAAAATACAATATAACTATGTATAATTATTATCTATATGTGCATTACACATACAGTTGTGATCGCCTGTGGACTTCTGTCGTCGTCAACTTTTCTCTCATGGACTTTCAAATGACCTTTGAGCGTACACTTCTGCGTAAACGCGCGCCCACAGACAGGACAAACGAATCTCTTATCGTTATTATGAATCCTCATGTGTTCTCTAAGCGTTTTCTTTCTCTGATACGACTTATGACATATACTGCACACGTGTATCCTTTCACCGTCGTGTTTTATCATGTGCATCTTCAAGGAATTTCGGGTGTAGAATGCCAGATCGCATTTGTCACACTTGTGGTTCCTCTCGTTCAAATGATCGCGTCTGACGTGGCTTGACAGATGTCCAGGCGTGATGTAGCTCTGGGTGCAAGCCTTGCATTTGTATCTTTTCAACTCCTCGTTATGAATTTCCGCCAGGTGCTTCTGACGCGCGTAGAAAGAGGTCAACGATATGTTGCATCTTTTGCACGCGTACCTAACTCCAGACTTGTGTTCCTTTGAAACATGGTTCTCTCGCTTCGTGACCCTGTCGAAGACCGCATCGCAGTATCTGCACGGGAAGTCACCGACCTCGTGTGTCCTCATGTGCCCTCGTAATCTGGCCTTGGATGCGAATGCCTTTCCACAACTGTCGCATATATGGTTCGGATAATGAACATTCATGTGGGTGTTTAAACTGACGAAATTCAGGAACGTCTTCTTGCACACCGGACAATCCAGTTGATCCTTTTCGAGTTTGAAGGGCAGCTTGTTCCATCGCGTCGTACTAAGGCTCACACAGGCGTCGATGTGCTGCTTCAGTTGCGGGTAGTCCGATATATCAGTTTTGCACAGTTTGCATCTCAACTTGTTGGAGGTCTTGTAAAATCTCTGGAGGCTGGATGACATCATTTTCTTGAACGCCGAGTGAATGTTTGATATGCTGTGCTCTGATACGTGAACCTTGATGTCATCTAAGCTGTTAGATTTTTCGTTGCATATTGCACAAGCGAAGGTGCTGTTTTTGCCCATTTTGAAAGGAAATAGTCCGGCGTCTACCATAGAAACTGAATCGCTGATATCGTGGGATTTCTTAACTGAATACGAGTTGGATATTTTTCTGCGTGGCTTTCTCGGAGGAGAATCCTCGTCTGGTTCTTTTTTTATAGACAGCCCGTTTAATACTGTAAAGTGAAAGCTTTGTTTAAAAGTTGGAGATCCTATTAATTGCGACCCCAGCTGGTAGAGGCCCTGCCCGCGAAGCGAGGGGTCCCGGGTACGACACCGGGCCGGGGCAGATATTTATGTCACAGATAAATGTTTGTCTTCGGGCCGTGGGTGTTAATAAGTGGTAGTTATTGGCATGTACCGTGACAAAAAAGATCGTGAGTGAAACTTAAATCTTTGGTGAGTGGCGTAATGATGGAAGGGAAGAAGATGGTATGCACCAGATGGATTAAGTCCTCGGAGCACTCATCGTCAGGAGCGGCTCTAGCACACGTAGCGCCCGGGAGCAATCAATGCTCTGGCGCCCTTTTGTATCAAAATGCGCGGTCGAAATGCATAAGTCTAGGTTTAGAGCGGCTCTCGGCGGCCCCTGACGCCCGGCACCCGGGTGCACCGCACCCCCTGCACTATAGGCAAAGCCCCTGCTCATCGTGATCAATTAACATTCGCTTATTGTCCATTACACACCAGATTATTAGTAGTCCCAATTATTCTTATGCGACTCGAAGACCAATGACATAGCCTTACATCTGCGATCTGATCGGATTAATTATTATGAAAAAAACTCACTTATGCTATCATCCTCCAACGAGAACTCACGCTTGACCTTTTTGAAAATCATTTCGTCTTCATCTGAAATTTAAATAATAAGTAAGTGGGTGCCATGGACAACACACAAGACAAGAACACACACACCCAGACCAAGAACAGAAATTCAAATTAATCAGTCAAATTTAATTTCTGCCTAGTACGGAATCAAACCCAGGACCCTTTCAACGGCAGTCCAGCATTACGCCCCACAAGTCTTCAATTAAGATAAAATAAAAAACTATAGCAGGGTAATTTCCCAACCCAAAGTAGAGTTAGTGCCAACTGCACAACCAATATTTATATGTGGTTCGGGGTGTTCTTCTAAAACCTGTTATGGTTCTAACTTATAAGTCTTCAAATTCCATTATCTTAACTCCGATTCGACTCCGTTCAACTCATAGCATTGAAATATATGCCTTATATGATATTCCTTACGATTGAGTTTTCAACGTTGACATGAAAAAACTCATCCACGCGCAACTAAGTATCTTTTAATGTAAGGTTGAATTTTTGTCTCACCACTGTTCTCGCAATGTGAACCTCCGTCGTAATCGTTATCATTTGAATCGATTTCCGATTCCTCTTTCACCACTTGCGCTTTCTCCTCCTCTAAAATGAAAAGACATGACAATATACACTTTATAGAGGTTACACTTTTTAGAGGCGACCATCTCTGTCCTCAAGGGTAGAAACACATCTGTGACCGATATGAGCAAGACTCTTACTAACAATTACTAAATGGACTTACTATGACTAACAGTCCCTGCTGGGACTTACTAACAAACTAACCAACTAATGTACCAACAACATTTGCTAGCCGGACTAACCATCCTAGACTCCATTTAAGTCTTGTTCTGTGTCGGTTACAGTTTTCATGGCAGTGGAAGGGTGGTTCTGCGTGCTTGTTTCCTGCCTTAATACCATAAACCACTTGTGGGTCTTTGATCTTAGGATCCTCAACTGCTTCCAAGGTTTGGAACGGAACAAACGAAAATACTAGGCCTACTCAATTACGATAAGAGATCCATACCCTGTACCGATACCCTGAGGAGGGATAAATACCACAAGGTAAGGCCTTTTATATGGTAGTGAGGACTGCCTTTCTAGAACCCCCCTCCCCCCCCTAATTACTAGAAGTATGGCATATATATTTAGGTGGTCAACAACCAGTTTATGACTCCCATTATGAGGGGAGACCAAAGAATGGTTGTTGGTGAACAAATAAATAAATAAGTATCCTTACTTCTCAGCTTCAATGAATCTTGCAGGAAATTGAGAGATTCCTCCACTTTTTGTCTAAAAGATATTGCCTCCTGCAACTTGCTGATGCACACATCACATATGAGACGCTTAGTGTCTTCCAGATCAAAAGTGTACACCTAGGAGATGCAATGAAATCGCACAACATTAAATAACTTTGTACAATGCCTTACGTATTATTTGTGAGGATAAAATATTATCACCAAAATCCACGTATTATAGCTTCACTAGCTTATAAAACTAAATAAATAAACTAAAAAATATGTTAATGACATGACTACTGTATTAAAATTACTTGGTTAATAGATTCCAATTAGAAAAATGACAATAATATTACTATTTTAACTATTGTATATTCTCAGGTAAAGAATCGTGTTCTTTGAATTGTGTTGAACATGTTTCATACTGGGGCAGGTCATATGATTTTTTTCATAACTTAAATCATAAATTCCCAGTAATTACAGAATTGCGTTTGGTTGCCAGCTCGATTCCTTTTTATTTGGGCTACACTACATTCAAATGAACACAAACGTACGACATTACAAACTATTATGTATTTAGTATGAGTGTATCAGGCTAAATGTGTATTTTAAATAAGACGTACAAAACTCACATCAATTGAGAAGCATTTTAGCAGCATTTCAGTAAACGATTGGGTGTTAGTATCGTTTTTTGTAAGCATACTTTTAACTATTCCTTCATTTAAACATAAGTTGCATATACCCAAAATGGGCAACGTTTCCACCATTATTCCGGGTTCCATCTTAGTATTTTAACAATAGGTAAAAGTGTTAGGTTGGAATTACTGTTAAAACGTAATAATTACACATATTTTATCATTATAACAAAATATTAGGCATTGTAAATAAATTGCCTTTTGATTGACGTTTACACCATTCAATTCAACAACTATTCGTTCGCCAGCTTGACATTGACAGTTGACAGTTTACATTGTAACATAGAATCAACTGTGGTGTTTCCCTCATTGTGTCTTTTGATTCTGTATTTCTGTCATGGAGGATCCCTTCAATGGTTTTAGTTGTACCACGCACGCAGTACGCAGTTAATAGGATGAAAATAGAACGAAAAAATCATGCGTGTTTTCTGTCGCAGAAATACGACACAAGCGAGCGGTAGGGGTAGGGGCACGGGAAAATGTGCCATGCGGCAAGCGGTCAAAAGATTAATACTTCTATCCTCCATGATTTCTGCTCCATCAAAAGGATTCATAGTAATCCATAGGACTAATATGTATCCAAGGGCGTGTAATATTATACTACTTGAACCGCCATCTATGGAGTGTGACACTCCATACTGCCATAATTTCCTACGGGAAACCGGTCCCTTAGTACCCAAACTCGAAAATTACTATTTAAATTATCCAGATAACCATTTAAATTATGATTGACATAAGATAAAGATAAAATTTTAAGTTTAGCTTACCAAAATACATTAGTGAAAACGGCACCCAAATCGGTTAAGCCGTTTCTGAGATTGGGACGCACAAACGCTCAAACAGATAAAAATTGTAAAAATCATTGTTTTGGATTCTAACGCGTTATAGATCGCCTCATGTAGGTACCTATCGATTATTACGATAATGATGTACAAACTTCAATAAAAAGGTAAACTTAGAAATTATACAAATAATAAATTTAGTAATTTATTTATTACGTAAATAAAACATTACATTATGTAAAATAAATCTATATACCCCTCCGTAAATAAATTAATAACGAACCATATATCAAAATACACACATTATTCTCGTAAATAAATTCGTATTATCTTCATCAAATAAATCTCTCATAATTCTATTTTTATTCAAAATCTATTCCTTAGACACACGTTTTTTCTTTCCCATATTTTTTTGTTTCATTATTTTTCCGCCATCTTGTTTTTCAACTTTCCCGCGTTTCATCATCATTTCTTGAGGGATGGGCAGTAGGCCACGGACGTCGACCCCCGGACCAGGTCGCAGTTTCATTCGATGCTCGGGGTATTGGTAAATCGATTCGGAGGGTACAAAACGTATACTCCCATTATAAAAGTGAAGATCTCTGCAGCAAACGACACAGATAAAAACAACAGAACAGTGATAGAAACAACCTCAGTTGAAGACGGTAACTACTATATAATATGCGAGGTCGCAGTCGCAGTCGGTATGCAGGCGAGGTCGCATTCGATGAAGGCTTAGGGCGCGTTCACATAGGACGTCCGTTTTAATACTGGATCCAGTAAAACGGAAGGTAATATTCACACAGCATTTTGGGCGCGTTCACATAGAACGTCTGTTTTACTGGATCTGTTTTAACGGGTCAGTATTTTGTTGGATCGGTATTTTTACTGGATCCAGAATACTGGATTCTGTGTGAAATCCCTCATACAACTACATACGCTACGCATCCAGTATTCCGGATCCAGTAAAACGGACGTCCTATGTGAACGCGCCCTTAGAGTACACAGGGCTAAGGCCACAGGATTAAGCCAAGGCAAGTGTTTAGTGGGTAAGAGTCCCAGATAACCAACGCAGCCGGCGTTTGTATGCATGAGCATTCACCGCCTCCCTCCCGTGAGGGTGTCCATTAGCACTTTGCTTGGACGCAAAAAAAAGTATATAATATGTATATTATAGTTATTAGTTATTGTAAGTGTTCATATGTATATTGATTTTAATAGTGTTGATTTTAATTTAATAGTGATGTAAGTTACCTCCACCGGCACCAACTAAGTCGATATGAAGAACTCTTAACTCATCGCGGATTGTACAGATTTTATTATGATCCGGGTACTCACGATATGTATTTTGAAACGCCGATATTTCGATCCAGTTGTTCAGCCGTGACCACGATCCATGCATCTGGGTCGAAATATCGGCGTTTCAAAATACATATCGTAATAAATACCTATCATAATAAAATAATTCTCTAAGTTGTTCACTTGTTTCGGACGATTTAAGTCTTTCAACTCTACACTTGACTTTTGTATGTATGTACTGAACTAAGTGAATTATGACGCAATTATACCTTATATTAGGGAACTGGAAAGGCGCGAACACTCTTTCTTCCATATGCTTCTTATACTCTGTCCATCTGCAGCGCAGGAACTCGTTGCGATTTAACGAATAGTGTTTCAAGTGAATGTGGTCGAAGAGACCTTTCTCGAAAGCTGGAAGCGTTCTGTAGTTGCTGCCAATCTCTTTGGCGATTTCTACAACAATATTAAGGAACATTGTCATTGGTTGCGACTTTAGAAATGGAGTAGGTGTAAGGTGTCTCAACACGATGTTTTCCATCACCATTAAATTTTAATACGCAAATTTTTATTGAAAATTTGAGCTGTGGATTTGAATCCGGGCCCCCCCTTCGGGATTCCAACGGGATTGAAGCCACTCGGCTATCACTGGCATAAACAGGAATACATGTGCGTGGGGAAATTTATAAACTTAGTGAAAACTATCATCCACTAAAACTAGTAACGTATAGAATATCCCTATCTGTCCGTTACTAGTTTTAATGTTTCATAATATGTTACTCGAAAATAAGAACGCAGACCTTCAGTAACTTGCCCGTCAGGCTTAGTTCGTTGAATATGTTTGCACTCGGCGTAAATATCCTTTTTCTTTGTAGCCATTGTTACTCTCAGTAATAGTGTTCTGTCAGTTCTGTGTTACTCTCTCATAAACATTTCACAATGCCATATAATGACAGACTACTGTCATTTCATTTTTTTTTTACAAGGGTAACAAACCAAAGAGGATAGGTATAACTACGTTGTAAGTGTTGTAACAAACATGACTATTATTTTTTAATTAATGTAGAGTTTGGAAAACTGGTCTGAATTGCTAAAACAAAAGTAAAATTGCAGCCGAAATGTTGAATGCGATACAAATACTTAACCCGATACTAAAATGTGATTCAGTTGTCTTCTTCATCTGTCTATATTTGTTTTATTTACATGAAATGTGCTCATTGAACCTTGAGTTAACTATTATTGGAACGAAGTTCCTTACGGCAGGATAGGTTTTGCTGCGGCGACCGAACTGAAAAATATGTGATAGTAAAACCGTAAGAAAAAATGCGTGGAATAAAAGCGTTGAATGAGACGTGCGCAGGCGCGACAGTAGCCGAAGGAACTTCGTTCCTACCTGGTGTCCCACGACACCAAATCATTAATTTAATAAATTAAATAAATGTCACCAACACAACACCACCAACAGCACCACCACCTCCAACACCAACACCTCAAACACCAACACCTCCAACACCAACACCTCCATGGTTAGTATGGTCCAAGAGCTACTGCCAATTTTTTTTATAGTAAGAACTTTCTTGTACGGGGATTAGTTTTAATTTTTAGGTTCTTTTCTTTTTTTATTTGTGGTCATCGTAACATTGTGTCAATTTCAAGATCAAGACAATGTTTACCAATTACTGTTCAAGAAAATAAGCCCCGTGACAGTTTGCCGGACGAATATTATTCTGAGTAATAGGGTCTGTTTGACCCCTTGGGTAAGA
Organism: Ochlodes sylvanus; assembly: GCA_905404295.2. Lineage (NCBI taxonomy): Eukaryota > Metazoa > Arthropoda > Insecta > Lepidoptera > Hesperiidae > Ochlodes > Ochlodes sylvanus. The sequence goes on from FR990129.1 coordinate 11,527,148, forward strand.
AACCTTAAAAATCTAAGAAATAAAAGGCGACTTAATATTTCTACATAACTATTTATTTTTCAATTGACCAATTGTAATAAAATAGTGGAGGCAACCATTGAAATTCAGTACCTACTTACACGCGTTTTAAATTACGTATTTTACTAAATGAATTTAAACAAAAATCGGTAAGTATACATTTGTACTGTTATTAGCATTGATGTTATTTTTACTTATATTATAATGTCATTGGTTATTAGGTATTTCCAAATGAGGTATTGCAAATTTGAAAACATTTTACTTATAATACAGACTATGACAATTGTGACTGTAATTGTAATGAAAAAATAAAATAACTTATAATCTAAGGTAAAAATAAAAACTAAGTTTTAAAAAACAACATGACCTATATTTATAGACAAGGCTCAAATTGGTAAGATTTTTAAGAATAATTATAATAAAAGAAGTAATATTTAAATACAATATTATATATTTGTCTGTTTTGATTGAAAATAAAATTAATTTGCTTTAGATTTGAAGGAATGGAAAGACAAACTAGTTAAAATATATCACCACATACACGAATTCCGTATAACTGTAGATAAAATTCCCGCCAAAATGTTTTAATTCTGATTTAACAGCCTACGTGACACTACAGAAAATAGTTACACAGATAACTAAGCTATTAATGAACTGTAAAGCGAAGACAAAGGTATCTATATGTCGATGCCAAGGAGCTTCTTGTCGAAGATGAACTCCCCGAGGGCGGAGTGACGATCCATCATCTTCTTGAGGGTGGAGGCCTTTCCGGCGAGGTCGCGTTGGCCCTTGTATTGTTCTTCCAGGAACTCGCCAGTCAGGTAATCGACAAGCTGTAGAAAAAACAAAGATTAATAAATGATATAAAGAATTATCTATACAAATAAATAAAATTGGAGTGTCTATTTGTAATATTGAAATAACCGTTTTTTACATCATGTATATACGTATGTATGTACAGCATGTATGTACGCATGTACAGCAGTATGTATGTACGCATGTATGTACAGCATGTATATACATATATATACGGTACATACACCAAAATAACATTTTTTAACAATTTTTGTCTGTCTGTCTGGCAGTCTGTTTGTTCCGGCTAATCTCTGGAACGGCTGGACCGATTTTGACGGGACTTTCACTGGCAGGTTGCTGATGTCATAAGGAGTAACTTAGGCTACTTTTATTTTAGTTTTATTTCGTTTTTGCTGAATTCCACGCGGACTAAGTCGCGGGCACAGCTCGTTTATTAATATTTATACACAATATATTTGATGTAAAACTTCTTTTATTTCGTATTTTGAGGTTTATACGTTATATTTATATTAACTCTCAATCTCTCTCTTTCATTATTCTTTAAAACATGGATCACGAAGGGCTTGCTGTCACAACTTTTGTCCTTTTATGTATATCGACTCAGAAAATGTTTTTTTTTTCTTTTTTCCTTATACTTATTGTGATACATGTTTATATTTGTGAAACCAATGTTTAGAATCTGTTAATTGCAAAAAAACTTAACCTTCTTGCGACAAAGTTCACGATGTACATACTCGTAAATGAACAATGACGAATATGTAAAGTTCTTTTAAAACACCGATTGTTTAACTATGCCTATCGTGCATTTTTGGCAGGCTACAATGTACCTACATTGGTCGCAGTGGCCTTTGGGAACATTGCCCACAAAACAAAAATAGATAATTAACAAACGCCATATTTGATACAGTACAATGAAATTTACAATTTTTACTGCAATCAAAAAAATTAAGTCATGAATATAAAAAAAATTGCAAAAAACCTATAAAAATTAAGAGTTAAGATCCAGATAACGGCGGCACGTCACACAAGGAACTATTATGGTGGTAAGAAAATGTCATAATAAGACTCACGTGATAATCGTTGTCGTCACGGCCGTTGGCCTCCCTGTCGTGCTCGCAGTTGATAATCACGTTCTTGATGCTCTTGGTAACCGCCGTCTCCATCCTCAGCGCATGCTCCAGGGCCTCCTGTCCGCTTTCCCAGCTCTTGCGTTCCGGTGGCTGCGAGTAACAAATATTGAGGTTAATATCGGGGTCATTCGGGGTAGGAAAAAATAATGATGTCCAGTTCAGAAAATTCAAATAAATGTCAAGTTGTCGTTAGACAAATAGGCGTGAAGCCGGGGAGTCCAAAAATCATCTGTCATCTTTGAAAGTTAACAATAACAGATGAAATCAGTACCTAATGCACCGACCACACAGCCACTAGACTCCTGTTTGATTTTCCGTATGGAGAACATTGAGAACACTACTTTGCTGAGGTAAGACGAGCGGGGGGACTGGCTAATTCAACGCTGTGATTGGCTAATTCAAGGCCACACGAAACGTTGGAAAGAAATAGATTAATTTAAGCCACGGAATACAGAAAGAAGTGGAAGTGCGAAGTAAGCGTGGCACACGGACTAAGGTTGCGCAGAGCTCCGCGTAATTGCCGGACAACACAATGTCAACTTTATTTCTTACAGTTTTAAGTATATAAAATTAGTTGTTACGTAAAATTTTGACATCTAGCGTTGGAAAGAAAATCTTTACAACTGTTATGTTCTTAATTGATAAAGGTAACAGGACACCAAATATGGCAAGGAAAAATAAAAATTAAGATAAATCGTTAAGGTGCATTTTCAACTATAATGAGCCGGTTTGATAGACTATTTGAAGTTGACAAGTACCAACCAATAAAAATGTAAGTTTCTTAGTGTGAATAATACGATTAGGGATTTACTTGTGTTTATTTTGCTACCGTGGTTTTCTTATTAATCAACACTTGTACCATTTCCACTTCTTTCTGTATTCCGTGAATTTAAGCAACCGGAAATAATTAGACGGCACGAATTTATATCGGTACTATAATACTGATGTGTTGTTTGAAACCATTCGCCTGTTATTAGGAGTCTAGTGGCTGTGTGGTCGGTGACCTAATATTACCTACCTAATAATACCTAATAGTACCTAATCTTAAATCCCTAAATCCTTTTAAGACAAACTATCAAATAATTATGCATGTCAAGATAATAATGAGAGGGAAATAATCATGTATGTCTTACCCTGATGGTAATGAGAGAGGTGATATTGGAGGTAAGTTCTCCTCTCATCAACAGATATTCAATGAGCTTCAGGGCGTGTTCCCTCTCTTCAGAGCTGGCGTCGAAGAATAACTTCGCAAATCCTGGCCGGTTGATCTGTTGAACATCAGGTAAATAAAAAATAAATAAACGTCTTTGTAATTCCTCAAATTTTACCTGATTTTTTTTCCTTTATCTGTAGCAAAAGTCATCAATAACTGCTTCGCGGTTTAAATTTTATGGACATAATCCACTATAATCGTCTACCTCTTCAGACATCGAATCAATGGTCAACGACTTGGCTTGTTACAGAACGACACCGGACGACGGACTTCCGTTACTTTATAAATACACCAATGACCCATTTATAGTTACCATGGAACGTCAAAGGGTCTAGCTATGTAAAATTACCTAAGTAGACTGATGTTTCACAGTATGTACTTTTTTATGGACTCTTACTAACTGCTAACAGGTCTATTACTAACAACAACTAACATTACTAACTATCACTAACAGTCCCTGCCCCAATCCTTATACTTACTAACAAACTAACACCAACTAAACTAACTAATGTTCGAATACCGTCGGTTAACTGGACTAATCATCCTAGTCCCCATTTGAGTCTTGTTCTGTGTCGGTCACAGTTGTCATGGGCGGCAGCGGAAGTATGATGCTACGTGCTCGTTTGCAACATTGATCCAAAAAAATGATAATTAATTCTTTAAACGCGTTTTTTAATTTGTATACCTCCAATTCGCATAAATTACAAAGTTGGTACAGCGCCATCTCTTGGCAGAAAACTAAAACTGTTACTACTAAGGATTTTTTATACATACCCCATCTCTAGAGAAGTGAGCTCCCATCGCCAAGTACTGCAACGACGCGGCAACTTCCATTTGAATCTGGTGACGCACGCTCGTGCGGCACCCGGGCGTCATGGTGATCCAATCCGTGGGGATGTCCACTGGACTCACATTGCCTGGTAACCAAGAAACACTCCGATTATAATTTGATTCATTCTTCATCACAATTCAGAACTTCCTTTAATACTTCCGGCCGTAGACAGGGGAGGATGTAGGCATCTGGCAACCTTTTCCGAGCGTGGCGCGAGTATAGAGTAGGTATTTATTTACTTTTCCCTTTGTGTGCAGTAATCTTATTAATATTATAAATGCGAAAGTTTGTATGGTTGTACGAATGTTTGTGGCTCTTTCACGCAAAAACTACCTAATGGATTTTGCTGAAACTTTACAATAATATAGCTTAGACACCAGAATAACATATAGGCTATAATTTATAAAGACATAGTGTGAATTATCGAAAGATTCCCGAAGCGAAGCGAGGCCGGGTCACTAGTAACTAATAAATAGGTCATATTTCTGAGTAACAGATTAGAATTAGAGCAATAGATTTTAATCTTTGGTGTATACAGTCTATGAATAGATTTGTGTTATTGAAAATTATTAAGACGATAATATTTTTGTTTCATACAATACATACCTACTTACCACGACATTGAAAAGTAAACAAACGACAACGCAAATTTATTAGTTAATCTGTAACCTCGTTATAAAATGTTAGATATATTTTGACGTGACAACGTCTTAAATTAGGTTAGCTGGGAGTCACTTATGAAAAATAGTAACGCTCGGTAACGTTACGATGAGTCACCGAACGAGAGAGAGGCCCGCCGAATGCCTTGCGTCTCTCTCCCACTCAACTATGATCGGTCTGTCGCGCGCGCAGCACTAGAGAATTAGGCGCATTGAATCGGCGCGTTAAGTTTAAGTTTACATGTACAATGTTTTAGTAAACAAAATATATTTCTATAGTTAAAATTTGTGCAATTCTTATTTTCATTCAATTCCTTGTTCCTATTGCGCAATTTAATTATATTCATATCAATAAATATTCTACCGAGAAAAAGACGTTGTCACGTAAAATCTTCGCCCGTAAAACCGACTTTACAGGCAACCATTTTTTTTACTTCCGATTAGAATCACGTGTTTATTTTGTTTTAAGTGGTTACAGCTGTTATGAGATATTGCGGTATTTCCTACAAGATTTAAAGCATACAACGATAATTATAATTATTTAAACAATAAATTAATAAATAAATAATAAATATAATATAATATTTATATTAATAAATTGTACAAAGTTAAGCGTTATTGGACTCGTCACTCGCACAGTTGTACATAATTTTTCAAACTAAAGTTAATGTAATTAAATATTGACAACGAACTTTAATTGAACACGTGACAGTCGCCACTGAACATTGACCTCTGAAGCGAGCGAAATAAAAGGTATCAACAAGCAGTCTTTGTGTTTGATATGTTTACCTTGGTGAGTAAATCTATACATTAATACTTGAAGCAAAAATTTTATACCACTTTTTACGAAAATTGCGCGACGGAGGAATATAATATTTTGGCACACTTACCTATCTATATCTATACTAATATTATAAAGAGGAAAGATTTGATTGTTTGTTTGTTTGTTTGCTTGCATCGAATAGGCTTCAAAACTACTGAACCGATTTGAAAAATTCTTTCACTGTTGGAAAGCTACACTATCCCCGGGTGACATAGGCTATATCATATATTATAAAAATGAATTGCTGTGCGTTAGTCACGCTAAAACTCAAAAACGGCTGTACCGATTCGGTTGAAATTTTTTGTGTGTCTTCAGGTGTATCCAAGAATGGTTTTGATTTACAATTGGACCCGGTAGGTGGCGCTGCTGTCGATATGTCACCATATTATTTGTTTATTAATTATAGAGCGGTACGAAGTTCGCTGGGGCAGCTAGTAGTTTATAAGAGGAGTGCAGAATGCTAATATTTTTTAAAAATAAACAAAAGATTTAACATAACATTCCAGTTCCACACACTATGACATATTACCTAGTTACTCTATGCACACTAACATTCCTTTCACACAACTAAAGTACAAGTAAAGTAACTCTTTGACAAAATGAATTACGGTCCAATTTCGAGTGCAGAGCGGGTAACTAAGGTAAAAGTACCATATTCCGGGCTAGTACATTAATCCGTAACATTTTGATTTTTGTCGCAAAATAAGAAAACTGTCCGTAAAATCCATAATTTATTGAATGTCACTACAACTGCAGTTCATATAAAATCAAAATAACACGATGTTTGAATATAAATAATCATTCTTAAAGCCATATCGAGCTTCCGAAGAGTCAGTAGCGGCCCCCGCGACGTTTCAGTACTATGTTGTTAACAATGAGCGTAAAGCGACAGTGCATTTTCGTAAGGATCTTATGTGACACTGGTAAGTTAATTTAATTTAATTTTGTAATATTATTAATTGTTACTTATTAACAGAAGGTTTCAGCGTTATTTCGAGTTATAAAAAACCATATTTTGAGAGAAAATATGACTGCCGGAATTATGTTCACAACAGTGAAACGGTGAACATAAATACGTGCTGTATTACGTAATAAGGGTAAATTAGTATGATGTGTTTATGGATTTTATTCCGAACTGGGGTTAAATACTTACATAAATATGACATAAATTAATTCAGTAATGATAACAGATTAGTGTGACGTAATTACGGTATATGCTTTTTTTAATTATAATTCTTAAAATCGAGTTTGAAATTATGACATTTTATGATATACTAAAGAATCAATACAGTATGTTATCGAAATTAAATTAAGTTTATTTCAAAAAGTAAATAACGATAACTATTTATATCGATGTTGTGCACATAATAGTTATATTAACTTTTAATATATTCAGATATTTTATTTTATTTTTTTAATTTAACCTATTTTCTTCAATGCCGTAATAAGGGACAAGAGTTTTTTGCTTATGTCCCATATTCCGGTATACCGTACGGTATTACGTAGTATAGTAATAAGAAGCAGAAACATTGGTTTTCAACATAAAACGCCAAATCTCAATTTTTTCAAGATTTTTGTATTAATCACAAAATGTTTCCAAAAATTTAAAACGATACGTTTGCATTTTAAAACATTTTAATATTATTCACAATTATCATTATAACTGTAACCTCGATTTTATTTTATATTTTAGGTTTACCTTTGGTAACCAGGCCTGCTCATAGCCCAGCGGCTTGCGTCGATCTTAACTGATCTACAAAGTTAAGCAACAGTGGGTGTGGTCAGTAGTTGGATGGGTGACCGCTAGTGGAAAAAAATTCTGGGGAACTTCCGTGCTTCGGAGGGCACGTAAAGCCGTCGGCCCCGGTTGTTATCATTTGGTAGCAGTCGTTAGGCCATGTCGGAGGCCTTCGGGCGGCATAAAATACTTCCGAAACCATGGGTTGGCCACTAACCCCTCCACCAATCTGTACTGGAGCAGCGTGGTGCTCATGGCCTCCTTATGTATGAGGAGAGACCCGTGCTCAGTAGTGGTCCATTAATGGGTTGAAGCCAACCAGGCTTGATCTTAATATTATTATGAATTGATGTTCCTTAGAATAGGTAAGTACTCATAACTTATGTTCTTTAAGATTTTTGTCATAATAAAAGTTGTAAAATTGTTTGTAATTTTGAATTTTCGTTAATTATACTTTTTTTTAATTAAATTTTCACGATGGTGATTATTTAGTAAACAGCAGCTCTCATTTTGTGGCAGAAGTTTTATGGTAATTGTTTTTTTTTATTTATCCGAAAGAACAATTATATCGTACTTAATAATTTTAATAAAAATATAAATTAATACAATTAGGTACTTTAATTCATTAAGTATATTCTTAAAGACATGTATGATGATTTTAGGTCAAAGAAAACGTATGCTAAAGATAGTACGGAATTACGTACAGTGATTGCCGGAATTAGCTCCGACGCCAAATTTTAGTACGGAATTAGAGACAAACGTGAGGTTCAGCAAAATAACGATTATTCCTATAAATTAACGGCTACGACGGAAAATATTTTTCAACATTTATCTTATAATACCAATCTAGAGAATAAAACAATTTTTATCCCTAGAACCTTCCTACTTTTTCTAAAAACCAACCTCAAAGTCAAAAGTGCCTTAATAGTCCGGAATATGGGACATTTACCTTAGTTAGTTTATTAAGGTCTCGAATAGTCTCGATACATCGATATTATTTCGCAATAAGTTTGCTTTGCACTTGGGTTTCATATCTACTAATGCCGGTTCTTACATTCGAAAGACGATTCGTTCTGCTTACGGATGGTAGAACGATTAACTTTGCTTACGGATGGTAGAACGAGTAGGTATCTACGAGGCTTAACTAACAAGTGTTAGCTATGTATTGAAACCGGGAATAAAAAAGAAATTTTTGAAGTCTGTCCGTGTACCTAATGCTTCGAGTATTAGGTACAGAAAACATTAGGTACCATCTAATCTGCACCTGCTTGAACTGTGAAGTACTTAACAATCCATAAAGTATGTCGTGTCAGTCACGTACGTTTATCTGACAACTCTAGAACTTTCAAGGTTAGATTAAATTTTACATAAAATTATGATTACCAAGTGGTAGAATAATCTATGACTCCGATGGGGGTATAAACCCACTAAAACCCTAATTAACCCTTATTCAAATATTGGGAAATTATTTCCCACTATACACTACCCTGAAATTTCTTTTTTATTTCTTCACTGGTAAACGTAAAGCTTACTTGTCATGAGACGAGGAGGAGTTCTGTTGGCAGCACTGTTTAACATTACTACCAGGTGGAACAATTACAAAAAGGATATACCTACTTGTATTGATTCAATCCATGTACTTACGTATCTAAAAATCTGTTTCACAACAATATAGCATGAATACAAGGATTTATTATTGATAACTTTATATTGTAATCAATTTCAATGTTTAACATGCTATGCGCTAATGATAAAATCATAATGAATCAACATTAAGGCCATTAAAATTGCTCTTTGTTACATCTGTTTTGGGGGAATCTATAATAAAACTGGTACTGCTTTGTCTGGGCAATAATTGGGAAGAAAATGTACGAAGGGTCTTTGTAAAAATATTATTATTAGAATTTTTGTCTGTCTGTCTGTATGTCCGTGCATCACGCAAGAACTACTGAATGAAATTTGATGCAGTTTTCGCAGTTGTATTGCTGGAGGTCTAATTTAAAAACTTAAAACATGTTTCATCATAATATGCTGTTTATAACCTGATTATGATATATTATGTTGCAGGACAATGTACGCCGGGTCAGCTGATATTAAATAATAGTGAAGGGAAAATAAGTCATGATTTCCTACAAGAGCCTCGACTATGAAATATACCTATAGCAGGTCCTAGGTCAGCCTACTTACCTAATAACTAGGATTATAAGCTTTGTAATACCAAATAAATGAATTAAAGACAAATTATATGGAGAGACTCGCCATTTTGCTATGTATTGCAAAAAAGTTTAACAGAGCAAAGGGCTCATCACCGATAGGCCCATAGCTAAAGACAATATCTTATAAGAGGAAGGGTATTAAAACATTGAAGAATTTAATAATGACATGCTTGAGAATGGATGCTTGGTAATAGAAACCCCCAACCAGTTTTGGTTAAGTCAGTATGTAAAACTTTATACTGAGGTTGGTTTGTCTGCTTGTTCGTCAACCATTTTTGCTTCTAACCACTGTTGTTTATATCAAACAGCATCGCAATACTCATGGTAATTTTTGTTATGGATCATTCAGCAAATAAAAAGGTTACAGGTAAGCAAAATTTATGTTATGATGACCCTAATTTCTTTTTTGCTAGCCAAGCAGTTGATTTGCAGTAAAAACTATCCTAAGCAAAGACTTTAAAACTACCAACTTAATTGGCAAAAGTATTATATTAATCCTTAAGCATTTTATGAGATAACGATATTGTTATGATTAAACCTGCAATGTGCAAGATAGGTTGCCCCTAACAGATAACCTTACAGCTTGGTTAATATAAACATTGATAATAATCAAACTGTCTGTGACAATCTGTGTTATATTAAGTATATGTTGGTCAACTGTCAGAGGACTTTCGGAGCAGATTTAATAGGTATGTATGTTGCTATCTTTTTTTGTTATGAATTAAATTAAGTTTTAGTTGGGTTACAAGACACAGTTTAATCTCGAAGTAGAATTAGCATCCATTGTTCATTTTGAGTTATTCATGGCATATTTCGTTGGTGGATTATAATAATTGTAATAAAATAAAATGTTAGATCTGCATGTGAATTCTTCCAAATGAGGAAAACTTAGACTTATTTATTTACTTCCAATCTTCTAGGTAATTCTTACACTTGACAAGTGCGTACATTGCGCATTGCGCAGGTAAAAATCTAGTCACATCAATTATTATCATCGCGGACACTAAACATTTTAAATGAAAACGGACATTTTTAATTTAAAATACTGATATTTCGACCCAGGTTCTATTGATTAAGGAATCAATACTCAGTTAACAATTAAACATCGTAAATATCCATTTGCATTAAAAATGTATTAAAAAAGTTTATGTTTATTTATATAATGACACTGGCTGGACAATTGACAAACTGAAAGCTTTTACGAATAAAAAGTGAACAAAAAAAAGTTACTTACATTGTGTCCCGAACGCAGTTTCGGACAACGACAGAAGTGCGAAGAGGGTAAGCAAAAAACTCTTCATTTTTCTACAATTAAATCACAGATACTTTGACGAGAAAAGAATATTATATTTATTTATTTAATGACAGTTCGGTACGACGAGTTCAAGTCTAGCCTTTACACACACTGGCGCAGAAGGCTATCGACAATGAAACTAAAACAAGGGCTACTCGCGGCGATGGCTCAGATTTTAAGCGAAATTAAATAAACTACGCAGCGATAACAAAACCATCTCATATTGACAAGAAGCTTCCAGTGAAATGAAACGGATAGAATGTGTTCAATGTGTCATGCAATGAGTAAAAGAGACGCAATATGTATTGCTACGAAAAGTACCGCAGAGGTTTTGTGTTCCAAGTGGCCTGTGGAATTTTTTTTCACGGTTTTTAATTGTTTCGGGAGTATTGTTGAGTATTTCGATATTGTGTTAATAAATTATTATTGTACGTAGAGTTTTTGATTAGGAATTATTGCTAAATGGACAAATAAAGCACATTGATGTAACAACAGAAAATTTCTTGAAACACAAAACCTCAACCAAACAGTTGACAATGAGTAGGCGAACGTCATAACTTTAGGTCATACGGGGAATGTGCGGGGCGGCGGCAGGGTACATAGTATTGCTGTGATAAAATATTCCCTTTATTATTGCAAAAAAAATTACATCATTATCCTCGGTTATCTTCAATTATTTTTGAAAAGAACACTGCCTGCAAAATTTGTAAGTAACAATTTAGCAATTTTTTTTTATTCCTAACATCTTCATAAAACCATATTATTTTTCTGTCATATATGGGTAAATAGATTTCGTGAAGTGACAACACTTTATATCGTAGGCAACTTCAGCTGTAGTGTAGAACGTACGTCGTACTTTGGATCTTTGTATTTTGTCTCATGTCAATTGAAGTGCGCGGAAAATAGCGATAAACTGATAAATTAAAAATATATTGTTTGTCTCATTTCTGACACGGCATTATTATCAGCTAGATCGGGCTCTTTGTTGGGAGTCGCCTTCTGCGCCAGTGTGTGTAAAGGCTGCACTTTCGACGGCACGATTACGTTATATTAATATAAATCAATTGCAAAGCTAATACGCATTTTAACATGTAAGTAGTTTTCTTAATCTTTTTTTTTTGCCTTTGGTCTTTCATTTTTACCTTCAATCGTATATATTTGATTTACGTATTCCAATTTCGATTCGAATTTAAATTTTTTTTTAAAGTTTCATCTACCCTGGTACAAAATTGTTCATCAATACGCTTATAATTTTAACTTTAATTGAACTTTGGTTTATAAGCTCGATCATGTGGTTTAGTTTCGAGATTTTTTGTTTATTGCTTTATCATACGATGATCTTGTTTTAAAAATATTTATCATTACTTTGTATAAAATTACCGATTGCTATTATTTAATCAAATCAAAGATCAGTCCTGTAATCCGGTAGCTAATGTTATCGAAAACGTTATTTATTGATGACAGGCTTATTGGCTACTTTACAGTATATTTGATTTTTTAAATGATAAGTTATAGGTATAATATATGTTATTTTGTTTTGATATAGTTATTCAAATATTTTCCTTAGTCCTACTTACTGTAGGTCAGTAAGTAGGATTAAGGAAAATATTACAGATAGGATAAAATTATTCATATGCTGCAATTGTTTAACTACTTACCTACAAATTATACTTTTTAGATCCTCTTGTCATTATAAATTTACTAGTATTCAACTCTTAATATTAATAATTATATTTGAGACCATCCCACTATCATAAACCTAAGTCTCAATGTCAAAAACAAATGATAATCCATTGCATTCAAAACATATTACCATAAAACATGTTAGGTATTGTTAAATCATATTTTGTTTTTAGATCAATGAATCCCACGCTGCTCTTGGTTTCCTGCCTCCTGGCGGTGTCCGGGGTGTTTGCAGATGTCTGTTACCAGGATGCGTCCATGGAATGTGGACAGGCGTCTAATAGCCTGGGTAAGTACTTAACAGTTTTTGTTATTTTTATAGGTTAGCACTAGTGTTCTTGCAGCGTGGTGGAGTTGTCTGTAGGAGCAGCGGGGTCGAGTATACTCTAGGCCTCCTCAGGTATGAGGAGAGACCCGTGCTCAGCAGTGGGCCATCAATGTGTTGAAGCCACTCACTAGTACTACTACTAACTAGTAGAACTAGTTTACTTTACAACAGTTTGTGAACTGCATTTACAATAAAGGATGATAGTTACAAAAAGCATGCAAGTATTATTCTAAAAGACATGCATTAAGTGTACCATGCACTTGTATAAAACAAAGCAGGAGCAGACAACCTTTCAAAATTTGGTAGGACTCAAAACAAAACTATTGATTGTTTTGTTTTCCCATACAGAGCCTGAATATTATTTTTAACTCGCTGACCCGAAAGACATCGGCGCTTCTTTGCATTTCTGGATTACACATAAACATCAAGACAACTAACTGCAATGACAATCACAATGTCATGTTTGTTTTAGTTTTTAATGTCAGAGCAAAGGCGTAAACGTTGTTATGACGTCAAGTGTTGGGAACACTTGACGTCAGTTAGGGTGGATTTTTAGTGATTACGCCCATTGAGAAAGAAATGAAAAAAAAACATAAAGGACTCTTTTTTTTTTTTACATGAGATAAGTTAATGCTTGACAACTATCCCACCTGATGGTAAGTGGCGATGAAGTCGAGGATGTTGGTCGCACTAACTTATTAAAAGCCTATTCACTCTCCTCTTGAAGACTCCCACATTATACGACTCCTTACTTTACATCTATTTTTATTAACAAAATAAAGTATGAATGTTGAAAAAGAAATATTTTGCCAAATCCCCAATAGACCCAAATTATAGGAACTTATGAGACTGGAAAGCCATTAACATTGTGCCATTAAAAGGTCATTGGTATTAAATTTGCCCCAGTAACCAATTGTTATGTAGTTGTTAACTAATTGTTTGCATAAAAGGCTTGCAAGCTGAATTAAGGAGTTATTCCGGTTACGGACACAGATATGTTGCCACCATTGAGGACTAAGACGTTCAACTTTAAAAAGGTGTAACCGGACCTTTCTATCATATTTGATTTTATATTTATTTTATTTGCATAAATGTAGTTACATGCTAAGGATGTTGTGCCAGTTACATAAAGTCACATTTGCCATTAGTTATATATGGCATGCAAAATTAATTAACTACATCTGTTTGTTTAAAAGTTGATGTACACTGTAGAAACACTTAGATAGTAGCCACTTATATAATGGTCTTTTAAGTGCGTCATGATTTGTATGACTCTTAATATCTGTTCGTTTACAGAGCTGCCCAACTGCAACGCTGTGTACGGCCACTACGCGCGTCACGGCAACGTAGCCAGCGAGATGCAGGCGTACGCCAACCTGCACATCGAGCGGTCCTACCAGTACCTACTGTCCTCGGCGTACTTCAACAACTACCACACCAGCCGTAAGGGCTTCAGCACCTTCTTCAAGAAACTGGCTGACCAGACCTGGGAGAAGAGCATTGAGCTCATCAAGCACGTTACTATGAGAGGTGAGTGTGATTTTTCATTTGCTTTTTGACCGACTTCAAAAAAGGAGGTTATATGTTTGACAAATATTTTTTTTTTATGTCCCCAGCGATTTCTTTGTCATTTGTGAACTGATTTTGATTTTTTTTTATTTAACACACACTTCCGAGTTGGTCCCACCGGAACCACTGCACCAGGTCAGGATCTGATGATGGAATCCCAGGGAAATGGAGGGAAACCCTCAATATTTTTTATTATGTGTCAATTTTGAAGTCGGTTTTTTGTTTTGATAAATTCTCTTTGATGTTGACCATGGTGTCGCAGATATCATGGGCGGCAGTGACCAATGACCTTGTAGGCCGACGGTGGTGCTTTTGCTGCTGCTCTTGTTGACACAAAACTTTGTATACACGGCGTTGATAAAACTTTCCCCATTTCCCACCCCCCAGGTGATGTGATGGACTTCGCGCGTCGCTCGACAATGCCGTCCACCGCCAAGAATGTGACCCTCGAGCTGCCGGAGCTGGAGTCGCTGGCGCACGCGCTGGACACCCAGAAGGAGATGGCTGAACGCGCGTTCTACATCCACAGAGAGGCCACCAGGAACAGCCAGAAGACTCATGACCCTGAGGTAAGTCTACTTATAACTTTAGATTTTTTTTTATTTTTTTCATTTTTACCTTATTTTTACATCTTTTGAATACATATTGCGACACTGTGACACATCTTAACATTGGCTGTGTTCCGAGCGAACTAAACAAAAAAAGTTGTCACAATTCAAACGCGCTGTAATTTTTGTACACGGTTTTTGAGCGCTGACCCGACATCTAGTTAGTATTGTTGATCGAAGAGTAAAAGCAAATGTTAAATAACAGGGGAAAGGGCAATGACTAAAACTATAGATGCGTTACGGTTAATATGGTTAATAGACAGTCGTTTAAACTATGTAATGTTTTCACAGATCGCTCAATACCTGGAGGAAGAGTTCGTTGAATACCAGGCCAAGATGATCCGGGACCTCGCGGGACACACCACAGACCTCAAGAAGTTCGTCGTCTCCAACAAGGGACAAGATCTCTCTATTGCTCTGTACCTCTTCGACGAGTACCTACAGAAAATTGTCTAAATTACATATTTATTATCTATCTCATTAAAACTAAAATAGATTTACACAACTGGCAGTTTCTAGTTCATCAAAATTTTATGCAGTAGATATCATTCTGACTGCCAGTAACAAAGATAATTTTATAATTGTCTCTATAATCCCCAAAACAATTAATTAAATCATATGTTAAAATATACAGTGTCTATTTTTTTAGTTAACTATGATAGTTTATTAAAACTCCACTAGTAGTCACAAAACTACCATTTTAGTAGGAATTTAGGTACTTGTATCTGGCAACTCGTTAGTTACGTACAAAATGTAGGCTGTAATAGTGATTATAAGTTTCAATTTGAGTAGTAATTTAAATATTATGTTAAGTTAATACAAAACACTGTACGCCTAGTGGCTTATATTTGTTTTTTATATTTAAGTACAGTTATTTTGAAATAAAAGTTAATTATCGGCTAAATGGTTGTTTATTTCGTACAAGCGTTCCAATTTTAAAATTTAAATTTAGAATAGTTGCTGCAAAATGCAGCAACTATTCTAACTACTTCTACTAATAATACTATTTGGCTGCGTAATCGAGGTTAAACTTTGTAACCCAGAACTATGTTACTAAGTACAAAAACAATACCTACTCATATGGACCTCAGTCAGCCTGTCGTACGGTTTCTCGTATTGTAGGAGGATTAACAATATTATTACTATATTATGTATCTACTCACCTATACGGTACTTACCTAAGTATCTAAAAGAGACATCTTATTTAGTATGTGTTAACAATATTGTTTCTATGCAAACATCAAATGCAAACAAAAATACAACAACACATAAACAATGTAGCGTTACAAATTGTTGAAACTCGTCCAGAACTTTCTTAAACACTTGAACAAATAGATACCTACATCGTGCATGAATACAAAGAATTATCAAAGAATATAACCACTACGTTTTAAGAATTATTTTTATAGCAGTCATAATACAAAATAAATAACAAGTAAAAAAGGTAACATACACAAGGGGACAAATAATACGTAATTCATATAAAAATCAAAATAGTACTTTTGAAATAGGAAGAAATTCTCAATTCAAAAATACATAATTAGCACAACTACGTACATAACTTCAATAACATTTTTATTAAAGTCGAATGAGCTAATCTACTGAAACTTCTTAATGTTGTTTACGTCTAAATCTTTAGATAGCGTCGGTGGGTACATTACAGAAACATTCATTGCCAAATTCCATAGAATTTTACACGCGCATCGCCAAATACACAAACATGCACTTCGTCATAAAATTTAGGATCGGGAGTGAGTGTGATCACGCGCCGTGTAAAATTCCACAGTTGTAAGTTGGTCGGCTACTTAATACTCGTTAACTTGTTAAGCCTACTTAAGAGTTGCGATAGTTTTAAGTGGCTAAGATGAGTCAAGAAGATTACGATGAGCAAGTGTGACCAGGTAAGGTAAGAGGTCTGATAAGATGTAAGGGGTGATCCGGAATCTATTAGGTGCTATCGGTGGGCCAGGTCACAATGAACGCCAAGCGTGGAGTCTAATTGTCAAAAAAAAACCCAATGTCAAATTGGCTACCTTTTTTCCGGTGATTGTGATATAATATTAATTATTACCTATACCCATGACAGATGGGAAATTAGGTAATTCAAAGTCATCCAATGTAAAAATCAACATGCAATCCAAAGTTTTGAGACCCCTTAAGCCTTAGGACATTAAATATAGAACGACTTATTTGTTAGTCTCTTCCTATCGACAAAGTTTTTTACAACTGTTTTTATTTACCATGCGTCCATGAACCATGAACTACTTAGGTAGGTACTATCCGGGACTAAAAGGACTAAGAATAAACTGAATTTTAAACTAAACTTTCTACATAAATCATCGTTAAACTTAAAAGTCACAAGCTCTCAGTAAAAAGAGTAAAAGTTTTATATCTTTCGCAGAACATTTTTTCACAAGAGTGAAAAACTCAATAGCGTACCACTCAGTACCTACCGATGGGCCGCGGGTCACTGATTTAAAACAATGCTCTAAATAAACTAGTTAATTGATTCAAGGCAAATTAATAATAGATTTATAAGAGGACTGGAATACCTTGCTACGTCAGTGTTCTCATTCGGTTAACTCGTCGGCCTTCATCACGTAAAGAGATTTGAATCATACAACGATGTAAAGTAACTAATGTGATTTTGCCATAATGCCATAATGTTTTTTTAAGTTATTGGACTTACATAATTATATCAAATCCACCGTAAAGGTTAACGAAGATAAACATTTGTTCCTATTACCTCTCCATTACAGTCATCAGTGTAAGTACCCTACATAGACACGTCATAATTTATTTTGTTGTAACAATAATTTATTATTAGTCATAGATAATAAGAGTTTCCTTTATCATTATCACAGAACGCTTCATTTGGAGCACAAAACGTAATTATTTTATATTATCTTGTTGGTATGTATATTTGGGATTAGATAAATATATATCTACTATGTTTGTGCTTGTTTTAAGATTTTAAGTATCTCTGTATTATGAAACTGTAACAAGGTTGCACATTCAAGATTATTCAAAACTCGGGTTTTAGAGAGTGTTACGTGTGATAATGTACGTTGAGTTAAAACATTAAAAAGCGGCAGTAAACTTGATTACCTAGTAATGTATTAAATAAATAATCGGGTAATTAAATTACCAAATGGGTAGTAATGTGAGGGTAGTTAACAAATAGTTTAGTAGTGACAGTAATTTACAATTAAAATCCTCGAAGTACCTACCTAAATCTTGTACCATACAGCTGCGTAAAATCTATTTGTCCACCGAATAAGGTTACAGATATCAGCGGAACCCCCTCTGCGCGGGGTTCCTTTGTCCGCGTCAAAAAGCCGTATGTTTCCTTTAGGGGAGGACGGATAATGTGTTGTGGTCATTAGGTAGACTTGCAATAAATCTTGGATGAAATAGAGGGTTGCGGCGACTGGGACCTTAACATGTCCTCGAGGTTTGTCGTTACAAAGTCATTCTAATGTGACACCAAAACGGTTAAGTACTTACATGATATAATGTCATTTTATCAAGATATTCATCTTAGTTTACCTATCTCAATATGTTAATCTTTTCCAACTGAATTGTGAAATTTAAAACAATATTGGAAGACTTGGGGAGTCATTGCCTTTGGGTGAGATAAAACCTCTTGAACGTATTGAAACATTTATCGTTTATCGCAATATCTCGAAAGATTAGACGGGGCTTAGTGTGTGTGATTGTCGTTCGGCTCGTACAAAGGATGAAAATTATCTGATGATTCTGCTGTCATTATAGGAGTAATGAACTTTTTAAGATCACCTTTCCTTGATGCTTATTTAATATGAAATTTATCTGATGATTCTGACGTCATTATAGGAGTAATAAACTTTTTAAGATCACCTTGATTCTTACTTAATACAGCGTACGAGAGAGAATAATTATGGCTCTCAACCTACAACCGGAATATGACGAGTCGTTTGGCATCTGACCAAAGCAAGATGTTATAATAGCCTTCAGATTTCGCGGAAAGATAGTATCAATGTACTACTATAATCCTTACAATAAGCCTTAACCATCAAGCAGGGGGGTCGACTTCCTTTGTAGTATCTAGGCCGGCCAACACAGAATAAATAATTCAATCAATTTCAACTTTATTCATTTGAAACTAGGTTTATCTACAGCACACGCTCGAGGAGTGCCGCTTGGAAGTTATTGCTTGACTACAATCCCACCTGATGGTAAGTGGCGATGAAGTCAAATATGTTGAACGCACTAACAAAAGAATATTCACTCTCCTCTTGAAGACTCCCACATCAAACACAAGTTGAAACACATAATAATATGTATATGCATATTATGCAGTTTATCGGCGAAATTTTGTAAAAGACGTGTATCGTGCACGTAATACTTTATCTATCATCTTTTATCTACATTACTATTCTTGTACCATATATAATATAATTATATAAACAACCGCAACTGATCGGTGTCTATAGAAGATATCCCGCTAATCTCAGACACAGCTTAACCAAATGTGTTTATCATGTTTCTATACACGACAACACAGTCGTTGGGAAAATCGGAAAAACAATGATGAGGAACTAAAAATAAATAAAACACTAAAAGGCCTTAAAACATTTATTATATTTAATTAAACCTATCCTTACACAACGAATACATAAACAAGTCAAGTTTCCACACTATACACCGTCCGTGAGATGTCGGCGACATCGGTCCGTGGCGGAGAGGTCGCGGCGCTAACGGTCACTCCGAATCGCTGGAGTCCGAGGCGACTTCCTTCACGTCCACAGTAAACTTGTATTCCTGATCCGCCCCGAGATACGCGTCCGACATGAAGTACAGCGTATACGTGTGTCTGCCCGAAGTACCTGAGAATTAATAAGAAAACAATAAGCGTCCGTGGTTTCGCTTGCGTCAAATGTGGGAGTCTTCAAGAGAAAATAGTCTTTCACCAAGTTGGTATGCTCTACGTCTTTGACTTCATCGCTACTTACCATCATATTTAAAAATATACAATATATAAAAATATATAAAAGCGCTTTGCTTCGTCATTTATTACGTCGTCATTTATTACTTCGTCATTTGTTACGTGAAGGACTGAAAAAAACTGCCTGCGTCGGTCACCCCCAAAACAACGTCACACATTACTACTTACTTAACTAAATTAGTAATATTTGGATAAATGTTAGTATTTTGTAGTTGTAATCTCCAATCGGCGGACCCCCATACACATACTCGCGGACCCCCAGGGGTCCGCGGCCCACAGGTTAAGAAACACTGGTATAGAGTATAAATGTGTACTATAGCAACTCACCACAGATGAAGTCGAGCCGCACCTTGGCGCTGCGGGCGAGCGACACGCGCTTGATGGACAGCAGCGAGTTGGACTTGGGGTCGCCGATCACCACCCACCAGCCCTCCTCGCGTTTCTGGAACGAACACCGTCACGTCATTACCACCGCGTTTACCCGACGCTTCGCTCGCTTTCCTTCTTTGCTCTCCCTTCCTCTTCTGTCGTTCTTGGCCGACAACGCCTTTAGTGTTGTTGACGTCAATGGGGGACAGTTACCACTTACCATCAGGTGGACTTTCTGCTTATTTCTCGGCTATAAACATTCAAGAAACACTTGGAACCATATTATACTATAATTTTCCCATGTACTCTTGACAATATTATATTATAATTATGCAAATAGTGTGTATAACTTATGTGGTATGTTGACAATGAACATGAATTCTGGCCAGCGCCGCGACCGCGAGTACGTGCTCGTGTTTGCGTGCACGAGTGAGTGCTTGCGTGTGTAAGAGGTACGCTCGGTGTGCGTTTAGCGTGCGTAGGGGGAGTCGATGTGAATTTTATTTATGTGCGTGTGCATGTGTGTGTGTTTGTGTGTGTGTGTGTGTGTGTGTGTGTGCGCGCGCGCGCGCGTGCGTGTATGTGTGAGTGTACGCGTGTGCATGTGTGTGTGTGTGTGTGTGTGTGTGTGTGTGTGTGTGTGTGTGTGTGTGTCTCACCTGCGGGAAGAAGGGCGCAATGACGGGCCCCACGATGTCGTCCTCGCGCTCCAGCGACACCTCCACCACGATCGGCTTGCCGGCGCGCAGCCGCCGCTCGTTCTTCACCTGCGAGACAACGTTACAATAGTAAACGTTCTGTTTAGGTTTTGAAGATCTTCTTCTGCCTCCCCCGCTTTAATGGGTAGCCACACATACAAAGCACGTAGACCTTGAGCAATTGATTCTCCGCGAAATGGGCCCGTAGTTGGACAGCGTAACATTCAGTGGTCTGAGTGTCCGTTTGTTTTACGCTAACGCAATGTAGTTGAGGGAAAAATGAATAATTTCTACGGTTTGCTCTCCAAACTTGACGCCTCGGCAGATATCCCTTTACCAAACTATTACGTTCAAAATGCCATTTGATTTCAAAAGATGTGCTAATGATGGGTTTTGTCGTTTCTTCGATAAAGTTAACTTTCAAAGGTATACCCTCAAAATATACAATTTAATTTATTGTGTTAAATAGCCCATTATCCCCTCGGCTGTGGTTATGGGTATGAGCATGGATATGGCTGTGGTTGTGGATGGTTACCTCATAAGTGAGCTCTACGTTGGGGTACCGGTTGCAGAAGCGCGCCACGTCCGCCATCTCCGTGGGCGACAGCTGCAGCAGCTTGACGCGCCCGCCGTCCTCCAGCTCCATCACGTCGAACACGGTCTCCACGTTCTGGAACCGTCCAACGTAGTCAGTTGTGCCGAAGCAGTCGACAGGTTTCATAGGAAGGAAACCGCTGTCGTAAAATTCTTTGTGATATTCCAAATATGGCTATGAAAATCTTACTACAGACGGAGCTTTAACTTTAGACTCTTAAAATTTTTAATTGGTAATATCCAAATACACTTAACCTCTGGACCTTGATATCTTGAAGGACATTTCTAGACTTCAAACATAACAGGCCAACCAATAAAGACATTATTTTTCAAAAACTAAACCACATATCGCCCTAAAGCTTTTACAAAAAAACAAGTCCTGTGGTAAAATCTCGTCACACCGAACCCCAACCCTGAACTCCTTACCATATCAGCGCACCGCTGCACCAGCTCGGGGGTGAAGTGCGGCAGCTGGCGCAGGTACGAGTCCTTGGCCCACATGGCTTGCGTCACCATCTGCGCCAGCTCCATGGCCGCCACGGCCGGGGACAGCCAGCCGCTGCTGCTGACCACGTCCACGCACGCTTGGATGAGGCGAATGGCCTGCAATTAAACGAATATTGAAAATATAACAATAAAATTCATCGATTAACTCCCAACAATAAACATTGGATAATTATGTCCAAGAAAAAGTTCAAAGCCTTTATAAAGCGTAAATTTATGGAACAATCTTACTACAACTTATAGGAATATTTAAAACATCAATATAATATTTTATAACATTTATTTCTAATCGTATAACCACTTTCCTGATCTTTGTTTCCAATTAATAACTGAATATTTTTCATTTTAACCCTTCGTTTCCCGTCCTTGATATGTTTTTGGCCGAGCGTATTAACGACAGCGTCACATTGACATTTTTCTAATCGTATATCCAACTGGTGGTACCGACCTTGGTCAAGACGACGGCGGTGTCCGCCTGCAGCTCGGCCGGCAGCTGCATCCGCGAGAGGTGCGCCTGCAGCAGCACGTGCGCCTTCACGTGCGGCTCGTTGTACCGCACCGCGCCGCCCGACGGCGCCACCGGCTTGTGCGGCACCCTGGGGGCACGCCGCGCGGTCATGTTATACACTTGACACGACATTATGTACGTATTGAAGTGAATAAATACTCCTTTAGTATCGACGTGATTTGGAATTCGATGAAACGGAAATGACGAGCAAATGAAACGAAACGGAAACGAAAAAGACACATTTTGGGAGCTAAACAAATAAAAAAATAAAAAAAAAATCGTTCGTCACTCACTTGGCCGCGAGAGCCTTGATGACGTTCTCCTCTCGGTGCCGGATGCACAGCTCCGAGTACTCCGCCGCCGACGATATGATCTCGAGCAGCCCGCGGATTTTCGTCTTCGATGTCAGCGACAGACTGAACAGTTCTGGAAATTTTTTTTTTTATAAAAAAGGCCAAACAACAGGTAAACAAATAATAAACGTTAACACTTTTACCCCTAACATAAGCAACCTAACCCCTACCATTTTTACTACTTTTAATTTCATTTTATAACGTTATAATGTAATATTAGTGTACGCGCTTTTCTTTTCTTGAAATTGTCATGCTATTTGCGCCTATAAATTGGAGTAACAGTTTTCTTGTATTTTATTCATGTAATAATAACCTATGATTTAGTGTATACTTTGTTGGTGCAATTTAATAAATAAATAAATAAACACGCCCATAGAGTATCGACGGCGTCTGGTGCGGCCTAAGGGCGCGTTCACATAGAACGCTGATCCGTCGCTACTGGAGGTAATATTCACGCAGCATTTCGGGCGCGTACACATAAACCTCCGTTTTACTGGATCCGTAATACTGTCATGTATGTGAACTGGCTCATACAACTACATACGCTAATAACGTATCCGTTTAAACGGATCTGTGAAACGGACGTCCTACGTGAACGCGCCGTTACACGGCGTCGGATGGTGTGCCACAACTGACCTATGGTGGTGTAGTTGATGTAGTAGTAGGAGGCGATCATGCCGAGGTTCAGCGGCTGCACGTCCATCTCGTCCTCGATCGCGATGCACTTGGACTGCTCCAGGTCGGTCAGCGTCGTCTCCACCAGCTCCGAGAGGTGGTCCGACAGGTGCCTGGCGGTGGATGATACAACCAACGGTCAGTAGGGTCGTTGACTCATATTGAAGTTTATTTCAATTATTTCCAGTTAGTCCCTTTTTCACAACTTCTTTATTTACAACTACACACAGAAACACAAGAGATTACACTATAAATAAAAGAAGGAGATATGAGTGATAGAAAAGAAGTGAATTGAAAGTGAAGTAAAGTGAAAGTGAAAGTGAAGAAGTGTGATGATACATATGATGTAATACACACAAATACGAATCATATTGGACCTTCCCGTGGGAACGAAATGTTTTACCGCTGTAAAAAGTAGCCAAACTCTCCAGCCTTCTAACTATCTCCACAGACAAAAAATATACCAAAACATCGCTCCGTTGCGACGTGAAATAAGGTCAAACAGACAAACAAAGACACTTTCGAATTTATAATCTTAGTATGGTATGGATTGTAACAAATATTGAATGTGCACTTGTCGCACTTTAAAGTAGAACTGTGTGTTGTGGCATTGATCACGGTCACATTACCTGTGCGTGACCCCCTGCAGATTGTAGTAGTTGGGGTTCTGCGTGAGTCGGCGGTAGAGGAACGTCCATGTCAGGTAGTCGACCGCATCCTGTTTGTTCTCTATGGTCTTCGTCACTATCTCCGCGTTCATGTGGTCGTGTAGTCTGTGGTCGAGGTGGCTCTGAGGGTAGACAATACATATCAATTATATTTATGCCACATTTGAAGACGTCAAAATCGGACTGAGACAAAGTGGCATTTTTTATTTTGTAAATAAACTAGCTTAGCCCCTCTGCTTCACCCGTCAAAAGTCATCTTTTATATCTTTTCCCTAAAGATATAAAAGTTGACTACTTATACATTTAAGGATGACTTCCTAGTGCTCCCCTATGTTATATAAGGAATCCCAAAATTTCAAAATTTCTAACCCTTATAGTTTAGGCCCCGCGTTGATATGTCACTCAGTCAGTCAGTCAGTTAGCTTCTCCTTTTATTTATATAGATATCACGTGATATAGATATCAGATGGATGTATTTACGCCGCTCGAAGGTCCCTCTCTATCAGGAATCTCCTTACTTCTAAACTCCACGGCCTCCATCTCGGCTCGACGCGAGCCGCCAATCCGTCGACGTCACTCACCTCCAGCGGCAGACAGTCGTTGAGCAGCTTGGTGAAGAAGGTCTTGTGGTGCGAGACGCACATGAGCACCGCCACCGAGTGCTCGTCCTCGAGCGGGCGGCACGCGCGGCCGATCATCTGCAGCACCGTCGTGATCGGGTACTGCTCGTAGCAGTGCAGCTTGCCGTTGTACCTGCCGACGGGGGACGGTGACCCTTGAGACCCGGATAAAACTTCGTCATGCGAAACATTTAAGAATTTAATTTGCAACGAAAAATGTTACAAATTTTATGTGAAGCCAACAGTTTGAGACATAAACTATAAAAACCCTCTGCTGAATTGTTTCTACGATAGTGGCCCCAGGGCCAGGGTTACGGCCGCACAAACTTGAATTTCACTTTACACTAATCCCCTCTTGACCTCTAAAAAATAAAATTGCATCCTCTGAAGAGCCCGCTAAGCACGAGCGGCATTATGCACCGGTCATACTCACGTGTGCACGCACGACCACGCTGCGAACGTGTACGTGTGTGTACTCGCGCGCGCGCTGCATTCACGTGTGCACAAACACACGCACGTACATCCAAATACGCATACGCCACACACACGGGCGCACGCACACGCCCACGGACGTGCACGTACGCACACGCACACGCCCGCTGTACTCACGTGTGCGTGTCGGCGATGATGACGGTGTGCACCGCGGCGGCGAAGTGCCACGCGAGCTCGGCGCACACGACGCACAGCTGCACGGCGCCCGACTCCAGCAGCTGCTGCACGAGCCGCCGGTCGCCCGCCTCGACGCCCTCGTGCAGGTACGCCACGCCCGCCGCGAGCGTCACCTTCAACATCTGGGAACGGAAAGACACAAATAGATAACCAACATCTGGGAGAGACAAAATGATATTATGAACGTTGTAAAAATGTCAATGTATAGTTTAATAAACCTGAAACTAAGTGTAAATACTACTACTTACGTTTGCATTTGCAATTTACAATTGCATTTGGATAAGTACTACAGTCTGCATGATTTATATATACATACAGCTGATGTAAAATACCGATAGATTTTTTTGCCTCAAAATTTTATTTGCCTTTTGGTTTATTGCACTGCAAATAATTACAACATACATACAATTTTTTACTTACACATTCCTGTCAGTAATGCTATTACTAACCTTATCATGGATCCTCTTCAAGAACGGCTGCAGCAGATCCTGGCGAGCGTGCAGGAACCTCGCGGGCGTGCCCTGCGCGGCGGCCAGCGCGAGCAGGTCGGCCGCGAGCAGCCGCGCGTGTCTCCTAGAGGGCACGAACACCGCGCACGGCTTCGTGCCGGCGTAACGGACCACCGCGTTGTATATCGGCTTCGTCATCGCCGCCAGCCGGGACGCCGCGTGGGAGATGTTGAAGCCCTGAATGAATAGTAGAAATTAGTTAAACATTCGAGAGTCTCTAATCAAGATCACTCGGTGAGACAAAAAAGACAGCATTGGGAAGTTATGCGATGATGATGAGTTGATGACATTTAAAGGCCGCACTTTAAACTGTTATTATGAATTAAAATAAATAGAACAGAATCTGATCCCACCGCTGCCACTTGTACGCCTGGTGTAGACCGTTCCTTTTTATCTAAATAATCGACAAGGGAGCAGACGAAACACCCGAAGTGTCACCATCGTCCAACGACATCAGTAATACCCATCAGTAATACACCGCTGCCACCTCTACTTGTGGAGTAGGTCATCACTATTACCTGTGCAGCTACACGTTAGTCAGTATAACATAATCCGATCCCACCACCGCCACCCGTACCCACCTGGACGTGCAGCTCGAGCGGCAGCGGGCGCACGCTCGGATGGAAGTTGAAGGTGCAGGCGGCGTTGCAGCCGAGCCACGCGGCCACGTCGCGCGCGTCCGCCAACGGCAGAGACAGCGCCACGATGCGAATCTGGCGACCTGAGAGAAAAATCATAAATTATCGTAATATAGCTCCTAGGATGTAAGGTAGGATCCGGCAGGGGTCCATCAACGAACTGCAAGTATAGGAACACGCTCTCTCCGTAGTAAGAATTTCGTGGTTAGCACTGATGTATGGTAGTCGATTAAGTCACAAGCTTTGCTGATCTACTCACCAATCTGCGACGATATATATCTCATCCTGGAGCACACCACCTCCAGCACGGGGCCCTCCTCGCCGCCCAACAGCTGTAGAGCGTCCACTATCAGCAGCGATATATTCTGGACACTCTTGCGCACTTTCCACCTGCCAACCAATTACTTACATTGTAATTTGTTAAATATTCATATATCCTTATCCAGATCCGAAATTTCATGGTGCGGCGATCGTATTTACTATGGAAAAAAAACACGACGTGTACGTGTGCCGCAGCGAACGTGTTAAGTGACATACCTGCGCGACAAAACATCCCATTTATCGGCAGTGGTCACTATGATCTGCCCCTTGTTGAGAAGCTTGTGGTCTGTCGCCGTTTCGCCTGTCAGTTGAACTACCTACAAACGAAAAATAAACATTTAATCAAACAATCATAATATTATTATCTATAATGGAGTTAAGTGGTGAAATTCAACTTAAAAGTACCAAGGATTGTGTTCAACACTTAACTGATAAGAATGATATAATGTTAACTGTGAAATTCAGTACTTTACTGTGTCGATAAAAACAATATGCCAATTTTTTAAGGAATTAAAAAAAATTTAGTCGATGATTAAAAATGCTAAAATTGCCCGACGTCTGGGTTAAGTGGCGCGTACGTGAATGCTGAATAAATGTTAACAAATAATCCACGGCTCGAAGGGCCAACTTTTTCGTTAATATTTCAAAATATAACAAGCACTTCACGTCTCTCACCTTAAGATTGAACTTGGCCCCAAACTTGTGATAGCAGTCAGCGAAGACTATGTCGGCCAGCGCGTCCTTGGGCAGCAGGTACACCGCCCGGCCCTGAGGGTTGGTGGAGAGCAACCGCAGCAGCGCCAGCTCCGCTATGACCGATTTCCCGGACCCAGACGGGGCGCCCACGAAAACATTGTCATCGGAATTGTACACTGCGTTGAAAACCTGTTGACGATATTTGAATTCTGTAGTTGAAAAGCTTCATCATAGTTTGTTATGTTGTATAAAAAAAATTGTTGATATGACTGATATTTAGGAAATATTAATAATTGTGTCGCAACACAAAAGCACAAAAGCAAAGCCTGTTAAAAAAAAATTCTATGTAACAGAGGTAATATTTCATTAGCTGCTCGAAGGACCATCTCCAATTGAATACTAACTAAATCTACGTATATAACTGAACATATAAAATATAACAACGTAAGAAACTGTTTAAAACTAAATATTTTGAATGAGATCAATTAAGAAACGCTTTACTCATACACATGTTTTATTTACAGCCCGGCTCGAAGGACCATCTAGATTAAATCCTTTTTTTGTTCGTTTTGAATGCAAATAGGCGGCATACGAGTAGACATAAGTACATAACCTTCTAACGCGGTTCACACACGTTCTAAAACCTTTTGCTAACTGGACTAACCATCCTAGTCCCGATTTGAGTCTTCATCTGTGTCGGTCACAGTCGTCACGCGCGGCGGCGGAAGGCGTCGTCCTAATTGGCAGCGAACGTACGATGGCGCGAAGCGTTTTCATCGTGCGATGGGTTCAAACATACAGATTTCATCAGAGTATCCTATTTTAACCTCGCAAGTAATTGTAATGAAATACCCATCGCACGACGAGAACGCATCGCGCCATCGTACGATCGCTGCCAATTAGGACGACACCGAAGGTTGGGGCTGCATGCTCGTTTGTCACCTGATTTACATAAAAAAAAAACAAAAAGCAACATGATAGCAACCGGCGGCCGTGCACACGCGTACATACCTGCGTCTGCACCGGGTTGAACTGCGGGAAGGAGTCCGCGTAGAGCCGCTCGTACTGCTCGCGGCGCAGCGCGGACACCGGCAGCGGCTGCAGGTCCAGCAGCTCGGTCGGCGGCAGGTTCTTCTCCGGCAGGATCAGGTGCCGGAACGACACCGGCAGCTGCGTCTCCGACGCTATCCATCTGCGAGCATTTTTTTTGTTGCTTACATGAAGCGAATAAGGATTTTTTGAAAGTCGCACGGAATAGGGCAATGAAGAGATATAAATTGCTTTGTTTCCGTAACGAAGTTGTGGCAAATTCCAAATCCACACCAGCGTAAACGCAGGCAGTTTCTAGTAGACTTTATATTCAAATGTGTACCAAAGTTGGTATCCAAGGAGCGAATTTAAGTGACATTCTGGACATAACAAGGCTAGTTAATATAATTTGAACAGGGGGATCGCAAAAGTTCAATTTTCTCGTGTATTTACAATAGCTATATGCTTTAATCTCTCAGATGGATAAAATTTTACGCAAGAACGCTAGAGCAATATAGATAAATAACAAAATCATGATTATTATCTTAAAGATAAAACAGCCTAGCTTAATTTGTTGGTAGAGCGAGACAGTTAAATCAGACTCCTAATTCTGCTAATTTATAAATGCTTCAATTACGTCGCGTTTGAATAGTTTGACAATATTTTATACCAAACGTGATAAAACTATTCCGACACGATGCAATTGAAGCATTTACAAATAACGTAATCGGGCCCCACGGGTCACGTATCTCTCGCTAAGATACGCTCGTAAAGCTACGGTCCACGTGACGCCGGCCCCGCCCCCCACCTGTCGGACACGACGCGCAGGAAGTACTGCGGCGGCAGCGGCTCGAACACGGGCACGAACAGCTTCACCTGGTGCTCGTCGCGGCAGTACTTCTCCTTCAGCAGGAAGTACTCGTGGTGCAGCACCACCTCCGAGTCCACGTCCTCCACCAGGATCCAGAAGCCCTCCGATTGACCGTGCACCTGTTAATATAGACTACATAAGACAAAGGTAAACTTAAAGCAGTGATAGCCGTGTGGTTGAACGTTGGAATGCCGAAACGGAGGGTCCGGGTTCAAACCCCGCACGCACCACTAATTTTCAAAAATTATGTGCGTAATAATATTTAATTATCACTTGCTCCGGTGAAGGAAAACATCGTCAGGAAACCTGCACACCTGAGAGTTCTCCATAATGTTCTCAAAGGTGTGTGAAGTCCGCCAATCCGCACTTGGCCAGCGTGGTGGACTATGGCCTGTACCTGTGTGGGTTGTGATGTGGAAAACAAAGGTCACAGGACTTTCACGATGTTTTAATCACTTCCACCCTTGTCACATGTGATTCCAATGTATAACGCCGCCCCCTGGCGTAACGTCATATTTTTATATTGTGATTTTTTATTGCTATTTTATTAACGTTTGTATCATTGGTATTGCCTTTTATAAAATAAACTTCTTCCAGGAGACTTAGGAATGGAAAAGTCATGTTGAATTAGATTTAGTGTGCATTTAGGACTTCGCACATTAGACCCACTCAACTCCCACCCGTCACCGACAAAACTAAAATTCAATTATGAGCCTTATATCTTGTTGTGCAAGGTTGAGTTGACGTCGAGTTGGTGTAATGTGCGAAGTCCTTTTGTCTGTAATGTCGTTTGTTAGGGCTTTCATTGTTAGCATTTAAAATTTGTACAGCGTTGTGAACATTCCCCCGATGGATTAACCAATATCACACTTAGGATGCGTTCCATTAAGCGATCACAACGCTCGAAACAACTATTTTTAGAAAAAGACCACCAATCCGCATCCAATCCACCAATTTAGTAGAACGCGCCCTTAGTTGAGCCCTCACTCCTCACTTTCTTCCTTATCACCACCAGCGGAACATCAGCGCTCTCTCGGACAGCTAGCATAATGCCGAGCCTTCCTTCCTTTTTCTTTTCATTTTTTTTATTTAATAATTTATGCACACGTGGATACAATAAAAAAAAGTACATTAAGTAAGGACGTTACAAAGGTTTTCTTTCTCTAAAGTGTGACGCAACTTCCGCCCATCACCCAACCGACCTTCTCGTCCCAGTGGAAGTCCGGCGTGATGGTGAGCTCGACGCGCAGCGTGGAGCGCGTCACCGGCTGGATGTGCGTCGCGAGCTCCAGCCGCGGGAACTGGTGCACGTACTTGTGGATCATCTTGCCGAGCTTCGGCGCGCGCACCAGCTCGCCCATCTCGTTGGGGCCCAGCTCGTACAGCTTCTCCCACGGGAAGTTCTTCTTCTCCAGCTTCTTTATTATCTGTCCACGGACGGTGACGTTATTGGACAACACACAAAAACGTCACATAAGAACAACACTTATTTCACTTAAGGACACCGTAACCTAATTAGCATTACATAATGGTCTGATTCAGAAGAAATTTGACACCGTAGCAGTGGTGACACCGTTGGTAGTGACCCCGCCTGCGAAGCAAGGGGTGCTGGGTTCGATTCCCAGCCGGGGCAGATGTTTATGTGACAGATAAATGTTTGTTCTCGGGTCGTGGGTGTTAGTGATGTGTAATTTGTGTTGTCCATGCCACCCGCGACACAGGGAATTACAAACAATGCAGTGAATAAAGAAATAAATTACAAACTCCAGTAAATTACAACTCCAATAAAAAAGTACCTCCTCGGGCATCTTCCTAAACTGTCGTAACGGCGACATGGACTGCCACATGCGACGGTCGACCATCTTGCACAGCGCTAGCGTCTTGTCCACCAGCTGAGCCCAGCCTGCGAACAACCATACAATATCAGTTATTAAAGAATCAGTATAATAAAGCATCAGTTTATTAAAGAATCAGTTTATTAAAGAATCAGTTTATTAAAGAATCCGTTTATTAAAGGATCAGTTTATTAAAGAATCAGCTTATTAAAGAATCAGTTTATTAAGAAAGCAATCAGTCGTAAAGCAACGACGGAGGCCTTCGGGCGGCACAGAAAACTTCCGATACTTGGGCTGTCCACTAACCCCTACGCTTATGCCCTTGGCCTCCTCAATCATGAGGAGGGGCCCATGCTCACAAGTGGGCCATCACAGGCTAAAAGCACGCTAACACGCCACCGACCTCTGTGCAGCACGATCTCGAAGATGGCGCGCAGCAGCCGGCACGCGGACTGCGTCACGTACACCATGTCCGCCATGAGCGCGAACCCCTCCAGCTTCAGCTGCGAGATGTACGCCTGCAGCAGTACGTTGATCTTCGCCGACGGCTCCTCGATGCTCTCCTTGATCGGTATCGGCACCTGGGAACGATTGGGACCATTAACGCTAATGTTACATTTTCAATAGCTTGGGAGTTACCTGCCGTTTCGTATTCCGGGAATGTGTTGGAGCGATGGCGTAGTATAACATACGAAAAGCATACAGCAAACCTATGGTGTTGTGCAAAAGTGAAAATTTAAAACTTTAGAAAACAACTTAATAGTATGTACGTAAGCAGACCGCTGCGCGTCGCCGGTTCCGCGCACTACGTCAGCGCATGTTGCTAACGCGAACCCGTAAAATTTCCCCTACCAAAAATCCACCGCGCCTCTCCAAGTTTCCACTTCAAAACACAAACTCACCCTCTCCATCAACTTGTGCAACTCCAATTTCTCCTCGTCGCGCACGCACACGTGCTTGAACTCGCCGGAGAGCGAGAACACGCGGAACAGCTCGATCTCGCCGAGCGTCGGCTTCAGCAGCTGGTTGTACGCGTGCATCGTCTCGTGCGTGCAGTAGTAGTGCGACGCGATGCGGCCCAGCTCCGTCGGCTGGAAGTGGCCCGACTTGCGCTCGTACTTTATCAGCCCGGCCCTGGCGCGGCGAGGTGGACACGATTATAAAATGGAAATAATATTTTGACCCATAACGGTTAAAATGTTTAGTGTCCGCGGTGATAAAAAATATTTAGGTTGTCTATCATTTCCTTCTTCTTATTTTCTTGCAATAGCAATTTGAATTGGCAAAATAAAACAAAATCACTAAAAAATAATAATTAAATGTGCATTTTAAGTTACATTACAGTATTACTAATAGTATAAACGAATGAAACCAACACATTACTCACAAACGAATATGTTTACATATATGCACACATACATACACTCAACAATATTACTAATAGTACAAAAGAACGAAACCACCACGTTCCGCACACACGAACACGTACACGTTCACGTACACGCGCACGTACAATTACACGTACACCCCACGCACGCGCACGAGCACGCACACGCACCCGCAACGGTACTCACTTGTCGAGCAGACAGGCGGCGGTGTGCACGAGGTCGGCGCGGTGCAGCTCCAGCAGCGGGTCCTCGTGCAGACGGTCCTGCGACACGCCGTACAGCGCCGGCTGCCGGAGCATGCGGATGTACAGGTACGTGTAGCCTGCCAACGTGTGAGTTTATTAGTTGTCAATGTTATACGTGTGTTATGTCAGTGCGAATGGTTCAAGGTTAAGGTCAACATTCACTAAGTTAGCTCGTGAATGATTAACATTGTTTATGAGGATTACAGACATCTCGCGTCGGTAACGCGAGTGTTGTCAATGTCAAAATGATCGTGCCCGCTCACCTAGCCACGTGACCGCGTCGCGGACGTTCTGCACGGAGCCGAGTACGATCTCCGCGTTCAGCATGTCCGGCAGTTTCCCGACCAGCTGCGACTCGATGGGTAACTGTTGGTTGAGCAGCGACAGGTAGTACTGCAGCTCCGAGTGGTTCGTTATCAGGATACCTACGGGAATTGAGCACTTAGGATAAGCAGATTGTAACTGTACGGACGCTATGAAGGGCATATTAATGCATTTTTTCACACAATTTCCTCACTGAAGCAAGTAACACAATCAATTACTAAAACGCACGCAACTCAAACGCAACAATGCGTTTCCATACGAACACGAGTCACTCGCGAGACGAACGTTCAAACGACTATCTATCTCACTCTATCAGCACTCCTCTCCCGATTTAACGGTGCGGGCGCGTTCGAACACGAGTCACTCGCAAGACGAACGTTCAAACGACTATCTATCTCACTCTATCAGCACTCCTCTCCCGATTTAACGGTGCGGGCGCGTTCGAACACGAGTCATTCGCAAGACGAACGTTCAAACAGTTATCTATCTCACTATATCAGCACTCTCTCGATCACTCACTCTATCGTGTGGGCACGTTCGAACACGAGCCACTCGCAAGGCCAACGTTCAAACGACCATCTATCTATCTCGCTCCAGCACCCACCCTCGCCCTTGGTGTCGTACTGCGGGCGTCCCGCTCGGCCCAACATCTGCAGCACGTCGAGCGCGCCCAGCTCGCTCCAGCGGCCGCGCTCCGGCGAGTACACCTGCGTGCCCTTCACTATCACCGTGTGCGCGGGCAGGTTCACGCCCCACGCCAGCGTCGCCGTCGACACCAGCACCTGGAGATGATAACATGATAATATAATAGGAAAAAGAAATGTATTACTTTTATTGTTTAGTTACTGCACCTGTAACCTGTGACAAATGGCCTTATTCATAATAATTATCAAAAAAAAATGTGTTTTTAACTTTTAAAATTGAACCGCTGTTCGGGAATCCATCTATCAAACCACTAGGTTACCACCGCACTCATGAATTTTTTTTATAATCGATCACTGTCAGAAAAAAAAACAATAACATTTACCGTTCCCAGTTCAACTGGTGCTACAGACAGAGACATATTTATGTTGCGGGGAAATGATGAAAACAGAAATTTCATCAAATCCCTAACGGAAGTGATCAATTTATGTCAGAAGCCAAACTCGTGTGCATACTAACATAAGATAAGTTGAGTTCGATTTGGTTACACTAAACTAAATAAAACAGAAATGGGAACCCCTCACGTCGCGGTCCCGTCGACCTTATCCCTTGATTAGTTCTTATAAACGCAGTCATATCAATGTCACCGGTAACGTCACGCCATCCCCATCCCGCTCTAACCTGTATATGCCTGTCAGCAAACAGATCCTCAACCAGAGTCCTGTCGACGCGGCTCATGCCGGCGTGGTGGATCGCGAAGCCGTACGGCAGCAACTCGCGCAGCTCAGGGTTCTTCACCTGCTCCGCCTCGGTGCGGAGCACCTCCACGCTCGCCGACCCCTCCCTGCAACGAGGGGTATATCAATAACTCCTCGTCAATCAAGAAACGTGAAGGAAAACATCGCGAGGAAACCTACACACCTGACAGTTCGCCATAATGAAAAGGTGTGTGAAGTCCGCCAATCCGCATTTAGTCAGAATGATGAACTATAGCCTGTACCCATTATATTGTGAGAGGAGACCCGTGCCCAGCAGTGGGACAATTATGGGTTGTGATAATGATGAATCAAGAAAGAGTAGAGAAAAAAATTCAACACTCTAATCGCAACTTGAGAGAATAAAATTCAACACTCTAATCGCAACTTGAGAGAATAAAATTAAACACTCTAATCGCAACTTGAGAGAATAAAATTAAACACTCTAATCGCAACTTGAGAGAATAAAATTAAACACTCTAATCGCTACTTCAACATACGACCTAAACAACATGTACAGAAAACTAAAAGTTCGCGGTGATATCAAAGGGATCAACTTAAATATGAAATTAATTGCCACTTATATTATACACCAGACTACAGTGAATAAAACTCGTGGTTTCAGAAGAAGCGGCAAGTAACTGCCAAGGAGAGCATTTGTTTTATCTGTACAATATGGCTTACCTAAGGAACTGTCCAAGAGTGTCCTTCTCCAGACACATGTCTCGTATAGCGCGCGCTGTTTTGCCGGTCTCCTTCCGCGAATGCACAAATACTAGAATCTGTGGACCAAATAATAATTAAATATTGACAGATACAGCCATTTTTTATTTCAACGTCATAGACCGTTTGGTTCAAAAGTGATAACTATTAATTACCATCAGATCCTCATTAATGAAAAAAAAAAAATGGCAATAAAATGTTTTTTTTAAATGAAAATCAATCTATTTTCACTTAAAAATTTCCGTACACTTTATGCACACATATACATATCCTTGTATACTTAACAAACCTTGTTCATATACCTCATTATTGAGCGGGAAAAGTCTATGTGTGCCCAAGTGTGCTAATTCATATACCAAACGCCTTTTTTTACTGAAATAAGTTACCGCTTGACTACGGTCCCACCTGATGGTAAGTGTGGCCTACACACCTGATTCCTCCCGGCGTGCTCCATGGTCTTCTCGTAGACGATGTCGTTCATCACCTGGAACCGCTTGAGCGCCTTCTTCTCCGTCACCCCGATGTACTGCTGCTCCAGCGCCACGGGCCTGCAAGCATACTGACATTTCAACCGCGATGCATAGTTGATATTGTTAGAGGCCCCCGGTTCGAATCCCGGCCGGAGAAGATGTTTATATGGTACAAAAATGTTTGTCTTATGTTGTATTTGTGTTGTCCATGCCAACCGGGATACGGATACGACCGTCTGAACGGTTATTACCTTAAATAAAACAACAACTCCGAACTTTTATTCACAGTTATCGGACAATAAAAGTTTCACTTTGAAATTTTGAAATACAGAACTCGAACAATGGCAAAGTGCGGATTTGCGGACTTCACACACTTTTGAGAACATTATGGAGAACTCTCAAGTGTGCAGGTTTCACCATGTCTTGACAGTTACCTATATAGGTAACATATAGTTAAAGAGAGAACTTCGTACCACTTTTTATGAATAACACACCCACATATATGTGGTTTGACATAAAGTGCTTACAAATACATTTATCAAAGAAAATAGAACATTAATTAGTGTCAATCTGAAATAACCTTAGACATTATAATATTACGGTCGAATTTCAACTGCAGAGCAACAGTCCCTAGTGTTGTGTAGTGTTTACCTGAAGGAGTTATCAAAGTAGAACAATCCACTCTCGGGCTTGACGCGCAGGAACGCTGCGACGTCCGTGTAGTTGGGCAGCGTGGCCGATAGACCCACCAGCCTCACCTGAGCGGGACAAATAAATGATGGGCATAATACAATATACGTTAAATATATACGATAAGTATATATCATTTGCATGACTTGGGCCCCAGATCTTGTTAGATGTTGTCTATGTCTATGGACACGAGCAACACCATGAAGAGCCCCATGTCATAGCGCTCCGGGGATACCCCAGAAGGAAGTTCATTCCACAATTTGCTCGTACGTGGCGAACAAGACCATGAAAATCGGCCCGTAGAGGTTCTCCACGGGTCCAATTGATGCGAGTGAAACTTCAATGTTCGGCGAGGGCGCACCTTCTCCTGCGTCTGCTCGACGGTGCGCAGCGTGCGCGCCACGAGCGCCTCCAGCACGGGCCCGCGCTCGTCGTGCAGGAGGTGCACCTCGTCGATGATGATCAGCCGGACCAGGTTCGTGAACGACCGCTCCCCGCCTGGGACACACCCAAAAATTATATCTACAAGTGCAACTACCACCGACCACACAGCCAATAGACACCTGATGTTTGATTTTCCGTATTGAATGCATTCTGGCGACTAGCTAAGGTAAGACGAAGCGGGGCGACTGGCTAATTTCAACGCTGTGATTGGCTAATTCAAGGCCACACGAAACGTTACAAAGAAATAGATTAATTTCAGCAGCGGAAGAGAAGGAGACTGCACGAATTTATATCGTTACTATAAGCCAGATGTGTTGACAGAAATCATTCGCCTGTTATTAGGAGTCTATTGGCTGTGTGGTCGGTGATAACTACCGATCAAAAATACCGTTACGAATACTAGGCTGCGGCCTAGTAGGCAACGTCAGCCCGTTGGTCGTTCCGTTTTTTATTTTTTACTGACATTGAAATAAGCCAATCGCGGCTGGCCTTGTGTAATGCGGCTTATAATAAGAAACAGTTGCGAACGTTTAGCGGTTTAAGTGACGTGACTGATTTGGTACCATTTTCGAACGACTGTTTGTATGGAAGGGCGTCCTCTATACTTTATAGCACGTTGATTGTGCATAATTCGGTTTGCTCTTTACAAACACAAATTACGTTATCGCTCCAAGAAATCCCTACCGTAATTTGACATTTCGTGTGATGCAAGTTTTTGTAATTTTTTAGTTGATAGTTAGTAAGTTGTCTTAATTCTTAGTTTACTCGTGTAAAACATGTGACGTCGTAACGGTACGAATATGTGGCGTTATAACTGTCACGTGACCAGTACAGTTTAAGAGCAAAATTTTAAACGGCTATTTAAAAACGTGACTTTTAAAGTATTCTTTGTATGTATAAGAAAAAAAAGTATGAAACCTTTTGGGCTTTATCAAGTATTAAAACACTCCCAAAATATAGGCGACATGTAAAGAGCTTAAATCTGCTACTTTATAAATGATTCAATTCCGTGTTGGAATAGTTTGACATATCTATCTATATATATAAAACTCTTCCGTTACCGAGTGACTGACAGACAACGCACAGCCGAAACTACTGAACACAACAAGCTGTAATTTGGAATGTATGTTCCTTGGGAAGTGTAGGGGATTTTTTGGAAATTGGCGGGCGTAGCAGCAGTGGAATGCTCGTTTCGTATAAGAAATGTGTTAAATTTGTCAAATGTGTTAAATGTGACAGTCTGCCAGGACTTTCGCCGATGATTTGTGCACACGTCCAAAATGAAAGCCAACGTTACCCTTCCTGGTGATGATGTCCCACTTCTCCGGCGTGCACACGATGAGCTGCGTCGCGTCGATCTGCTCGCGCGTGAGCTGGTGGTCGCCCGTCAGCTCCGACACCTTGATGTTGTACGCCGCGAGACGCTTGCTGAAGTTGCCTACCTGCTCACATGGACAACATCCACCCATCATTGCTGTGGACGGCGGGTCTCTTACTAAAATCGCGAAAAAAAATGTCCCAGTCCACAGTCATCGCGAGAATAGAAACGTTAACGAGGTAATTTAAACACTAAAATCAGTTCGTCACGGTTCAATTTCGATTGCAGTCGTAAACGCGGAATTGTAGCTCTTTTTGCGTTTTGTAGCTCGGACATTTTTTAGCGCGGACCCGTTGTCCATAGTAATAATAGGTCAATGGTTGGAAAATCCCAATTTATAAATAACCAACTTTAATTAATGACCGCTATAACACTCATACAACCCCACCTCTTGTAATGTCAATTCAAGATCTTCAATTTATAAAGTACTTAGTAAGCGTGGTGGTTTTTTATTGCCGCCGACTATATTACTCATTGACTTATTATTACTATGGACATCTAATCTCATACTAAAATCGCGATAAAAATGTCCCAGTCAGTTATGTCATGTCATGTCATGCAGTTAACAAGGTAATTTAAACACTAAAATCATTAAATCACGGTTTAATTTCGATTGCAGTCGAGAACGCCAGCCATTGCAAGAATAGAAATGTTAACAAGGTAATTTAAGCACTAAAATCATTACATCACGGTTTAATTTTGATTGCAGTCGTGAACGCGGAATTGTTTCTCTCCTTGCGTTTTGTTGTTCATTAGGCTCGGACATTTTTCAGCGCGGACCCGACGTCCATAGTAATAATAAGTCAATGATATTACTACACGTCGCACTCTTAGTAATATAATGGCCTAATTGAATAAAGTAGTATTTTTGGCGCTCATGGTTTAAAGATTCTGGACGAGACATTTCAGCTTATTTTTCGTTTAAAATATACCTTATTACTAAGTAATAAACATTTTTTGAATTAGGGCATTCTTTTTTTTATTTTACTATATTATATAGCCATTTTTTTTTATTATGTTACTAAGGGTGCGTCGCGCTCGTCGCACGCACGCAACCGCGTGCGTGCCGTACGCACCATCTCCTGTACGAGCGAGCGCATCGGCGCGACGTATATGATCTTGAAGTCCTGCGCGCTGACGGTGCCGTCATCGTTGACGTGCTTGCCGACCTCGCGCAGCGCGCACAGCAGCGCCACGTTCGTCTTGCCGGCGCCGGTCGGCGCGCACACCAACAGGTTGTCGTCCGTTTCCAGCGCCGCTTTCGATATGCGACTCTGTTGCACGAATCAAAGGGAAATTTATCATCAGAAGTGGAGAAAAAAACTCAATACAAGTTATAGATCAGTCGAAGAAGAATCGAGAATAGAAATTCTCCACACACCTTTTATAAATATGTTTATCCGCCAAACGTTCAGACAAACTAAGGCATAAAAAACAGTCGGAAAAAGTTTGTGTTAATTAACTACCTGAAAACACAAAAGACCGTCAGTCAAATGTGTTGCACCTATCACCGTTGCGGAAAGGGGAATAACGATGAACACAACCAACCTGTATCCTGTTCAAAGTCTTGAACCCTTCGAAGGCGGGCTGCACGTATTTGGGCAGCTTCTCGATGGCCACCAGCGTCTCGTCCTCCTCGAACGGCTTCGGCTTCAGCGCCGGCACGTGCACTTCCTCGTATCCTGGAGGCGATAGGGGTCACCTATTAGTCACTGCACCATGAAAGTCATGTTTAACTATTGTGACGTAAGTTGTAAAGTTCACTGTATTAAATACTCCTGGAACACTTCTAAAGCTATTCAACTACAGCACCTCGAGACACCAACTTTATTCAAGCTCCACATTGTCTTACTAGTAATATCTAGTCTATTTCTTCTCTTTTGCCTTTTCAGTGGTGTAGTTAGTCTCCTAACAGCTTTTCATTACTCGACAAACAACAGTTGACAGTCTTTCGAGTTGGACACCGTTACACAACCGAACATCCTAACACACCCAAACATCCGATGGTCCTTCGAGCCGGAAACTTGCCTTTCCTCTGCTTCCTGAACGAGCCCGGCGGCAGCTGGCAGCGCTTGTTCGCCATGAAGTGCGCGCCCGCCGCGAACACCAGCTCCTCCAGCTGCAACACCTTGCGGCTGCCGACCACCTGGCCGGCCTCGCCGCCGCCGCCGCCCTCCGTCTTCTGGCGCTTGCGGGGCGCCTCCGACTGTTGCGTCGCCTGCGACAATTCATTATGTTGGTAAGAAAATTAAGTTTGCTGCTAAAGTGTAATGTAATGATTACAAAAATAGCGATGTTTGCTGAATAGTAGATATTTTATTATAATTTATACGGGTAGTCACGATTTCGAATGGATCATGGTCACGGCGAGACTGGGTGCAACATGCAACTGGGTCAAAATATCGGTAAAACAATTAAAACAATTCAAAATTGTGTGTACCTGTATACATTATAATGTTTAGTGTCCGCGATGATATCACTTTAAAATTAAAAGTAGATATTTTAGTTTAATGCTAAGATATGTATGTGTCGGAAATTCTAAGGTGCTTTAGTATGTCTCCTGAACAGCGCTACAGACAAGTCACGTATTACTTAAATAGCCATCAACGTACCTCATCGTCCCCCTTGCCGGTGTCCAGCTGCGCCAGGATCTTCTGCAGGTGGGGCTGCTTGGACATCTCCTCGCGGATGGCCGCGCGCTCGCTCTCCGATTGCGAGGACGCCAGCTTCGTGCAGTACAGGACTGTTGGTCAAACACGTGGCCGTTACTACATACTCATACCCCTATTTCTTTTTAGGTCTAGATGTCTTATCTAAAAGGCTTCTCGGAAAGAAACTAGTAAAAATTAATAAGTTATGCCTTGTTCCTATGTTTGAAAGACGAGGCCAGCAATAAAAGATCACGTCTCGGACCCGTAAGGTAACACTGGCAACACACATTGCTCGAACACTTTCGACTTCAGGCACTGAGGAATACTAGATGAGAATTATATACGCCTCCTAAGAGTATACTAATAACTAGCACTAGCCCCAACTAAAATGACGACCCGGATGGCGCAATGGTTAACACGCCCTATCGCCGTTCCGAGGGTCCTGGATTCGATTCTCAGCGAGGCGGAAATTTGAATGATGATTTTAAATTTCCGTTCTTGGTCTGGGTGTGTGTTCTTGTCTTGTGTGTTGTCCATGGCACCCACGACACAGGGAATACTAGTGTGGGGCTGTGAGCGTGTAGAGTTATTATAAAAAAACCAGAGCCCCACATTAAACCGCCCCAACCCCAACGCGACACTCACTGGTGTATCTGTATTTGTTGATGTGCTTCACGAGCTGGAAGCAGTCGTAGCCGAGCAACAGCACGAGCCGGTTCTCCAGGTCGCGCTCGTCGGCCGCCTCGGCGAGCGCGCGCAGCACCTCGCCGCACTTGGCCTGCGACACCATCGCGTCCGAGAAGTGGCGCGAGAGCCGCCGCTGCAGCCAGTACGCGTCTATGTCCATCGGGTGCAGCGCGGCGTCGCGCCGCTTCTGAGATTGCTCCTCGGATAGCTGGATGACGTACAGTGAACAGTAGTTAATTGTTTTTATCTATACAAAAAAATAAAATTGGAGTGTTACAGACACTCTCAATTTTATATCAAAATAACCGCTTTTTACTAAATGCATAATGGATGTATATACCAAAATAACATTTTTTTCCATTTTTGTCTGTCTGTCTGTCTGTTTGTTTGGGCTTATCTCTGAAACGACTGGATCGATTTTGACGGGACTTTCTCTGGCAGATTACTGATGTCATAAGGCTACTTTTATTTTAGAAAATTTTAACATTAAATTCCACGCGGACGAACTCGCGGGCACAGCACGTAAAAAATAATTGAAAATTTTGTTGAAACACTGCCAAGGTTATTCGATTATGTTCACTCATTAAAACATGACTCACATTAGCATGGATCGCGTTCTTGCGCCCCTCGCCGCCGCTGTCCTCGTCAGCGGTACTGCCTTTCTCCCCTTCATTGTCAGTGCCTTCCCCATCCTCCTTGTCTTCATCACGGACCTAAAATCAGAATTGATGATAAGTGCCATTGGAAAATCATGGGATCCACGCATCTTGAGTTGAGTCCAAGCAAACCTCCGCTCCCCATGTGCATGGGCAAGAATCACTGCTATTTACCCAGGTGCTTCCCCTTGAAATTTGCTGGACTTTGTACCACCTACAAATCCCAATCGTACTCGTACTTAATGGTAGGGCTTTTACCAGGGTTAGCTACGACCTTCTTTAAAAATCGACTGCGAAACATTCATTCAGTTTCATTCAGTTTCAAACATCAGTCTCATTCAGTCTGAGTGTCTTCTGTTTTTGTGAACACTATCAAAGGCAAGAGGCAAGGAGTAAGACATGGGTTATAAAAACAAAAAGGCAATATTTTACTAAAAAGAATAAGTTTCCAACTGACTGACCTCCCCATAAGCATCTTCATCATCCTCCTCCGATGACTCTTCAAACTGGACATTGATACCGTATGTCTCGTCTATTTCAGCGTTGCCTTCAGTGGCTGTGCTTATGTTGAAGTCTGTGATCTTCTTACCTAGGGAGGTAGAATACAAATACATATCATTGAAGTGTTTTAAGTCCCTTGAGTTTTGTCTTTTTCAGTATTAAAGTTGGTGACAGAGCTGGTGGCTGACTGAATGAAAGGTTAATCATGTGCATTTATAATACAGGTCCACCGCAAAATCTATATAATTATATAATTTTAAGCATGGCAAAAAGTGTAAGTGTTACGGACTGATACGCTGTCCTTATCTACAAATCTCTTACCTAAATTGACCAATAAGGCGAATCTTTCTTCAGGAATGGGCCCCAGAAGAAGTTCTATTTCCTTCTTCTTATCGAGGTCTTTCAGCTTGTCATTTTTCAAAACAACCAGTACCTAAAGATGAAATAAAACTTTTCATTTAAGTACTCTCAGTTACTACAATATCATAAAAAACCCCAACAAAGGGACTTTGCACATTGAATCCACTCTATTTTATATCCACTCTGTGTCCACTTTTAAGAATGTATTAAATTTTGAGCTTTACATATATAATAATAATAATGAAAATAGCAATAACAGAAGAATGTAACAATCCTCATACTTCATCGCAGGCTCCACACAGGATATCCCTCGGCTGATCCCCAAGCGCGCTCTGCATGAACGCGAGTAGCAACTCGTACGCGTGGCGGGTGTGCTGCGCGCGCGGCCGGTACAGCGCGCCCGGCGCGTCGTCCGCCCACGCCACGCGCGCCGCCTTCGACTTCGACAGCTCGTACGTCGCTTCGTCGCGCTT
The DNA here is from genome assembly GCA_905404295.2 of Ochlodes sylvanus. NCBI lineage: Eukaryota > Metazoa > Arthropoda > Insecta > Lepidoptera > Hesperiidae > Ochlodes > Ochlodes sylvanus. The sequence goes on from FR990129.1 coordinate 11,571,006, forward strand.
CTGACGTCTGCGAATTGTAGCAATGTTTTAAAGTATTGTCGAACAATCCTAGTCCCCATTCGAGTCTTGTTTAAGCTTGGTCACAGTTGTCACGGGCGGCAGCAGAAGAGTGGTGCTGCATGCGCCGTTTGCTATTAAATCCATAACAAAAAGTCCTAAGGAGCAAGGGGGCTCTATCCATCTTTTAGTCTAAGCCAACGTCCCCTGCTCGTGTTTCCTTCACTTGTTTTGACCAGCATCACATCGTCTTTAATGTTCCTTGTGTCATTCAGGGACAGTGACCACTGGTTATGAGGTAGCTCGTCTGCTAATTTTCAGCTATTAACATTTAAAAACCTATGTCTATTTAGTTCATGTGTGGTGATGTTTAAAAGTAAACATGAACAACTCACTTAGCCTTTCTCTCCTCAGCCTTGTCAGGTTTGGTGCGCTGTGCTCTGTCACCCATCCTGGTGCCGCCAAGCTTACCCGACAACGACAGCACCTCACCAGTGGCCTCATCGCGACCACGGCGTTCGATCAACCGCACGTCCGCTTGCAGTACAAGATTCGAGTTCTGGAAAACATTGACATGGTGGTAATTATAGCAGTGATAAACAAATCTGTTGCATTTTTAAAACATCACATCAACCCATAACTGTCCCACTGCTGGGCACGGACTTTCTCTTACACTGTGAGAGGTACAGGCCATAGTCCACTTTTTTTTTAATATTTAACTGAATGCTTAACTATGATCCCGCCTGATGGCCTTGGATTAGAAGCTCTACTCATGACCCGAAGACACCCACATTGTAATTGAATGGGAACACAGACGATTATACTAAACGGGTATTGAAAATATATAATTATATTTGTGTAGTAAATAAGTAATAGATTTTCATCCAATCCTAATGTGTAGTAAAATGTGTAAACAAAATAGCTCTCTTTTAGATCTATAGAGAACGTAAATATGTTTTTGATTGTTTATTAATTTACCAATATTACCTTAGAACAATAGCCGACAATTTGTATGCTTGGATTTCTCACCTTTTATGGCATTATATTTTACCCTTAATTGTCGAGTAGGAACAATGTTGTTAAGTTAATTATTGTGGCGGAAGCTGCACATTAGTAAAATGGTGAGGTATTCCGCAAAATGTGTTTAAGCATTATTAAAGGTTGAAAATAGCCAAAATACGCAATATAAATTGCACAACGAAACGATATATTATTAACCAAAACAATAACTTACAGCTTTGTACTCATACTGCAGCTGCCTAGCAGCCGCATCCGCCATGGCTATATATTTCTTATGACTTCAATTTTTAACTAATTCTTAATAACTACAAAACTCAAAAGCAAATTGGAACCAATATTTGAAAATACAATGAAACTTGTCAATGAAAGAGGTTATAATTTACACCGCCGACGCCATGTTTCCTTCAATGTCAATCAAGAATCAAGATTGTCAACTGTCAACTAGACTAGACTACATATACTTAATCAACAAATCGAAATGTCAAGTCAATTCAGACAGGCTGTATTTTGTGAATAATTAAACAGATACAATAAGATTGTATTAATATATATTATGTATATTAATTATTTATATAAGGCATTGCAACACAGGCTTATAATAAATTCTTGATATTCTGTGGGTAAATTACTCGCAAACAGTTGGCAGTTCAAAAAAAAACATTGCTTGTCGATGGTTAAAAGCCGTACAAACAACTTTTTTCAAGGAAGATAATTGAACCGGCCACCGGCTGGCATTATTCATTGTATTATAATAATACACGAGATCAGTCTATTTTATTACTTAGAAAATATTGGTGTTTCACCTAGGTTTACCACATCATCATGTTAATCCATACTTCAGTCATTGATTTTTATAAAAATCGATTTATATTACTGGTTTAGTACTAACTACTTATTTTACACGTTAATTGTTTCAACGTATTACCCGCAAGCAATAGAGTGTTTATAAAGCATGAAAAGATGACACTTATTTGTAATTTAAAATCCCACTTCTTATTCAAAAAAAAAAAAAGTAACTGCATTGTTAATTTTTAATTTACAATGTTATGACACTGTTTAAAACAGCTGTTTGTTATCAGCGACCTCTGTCAAATACGTGAACACTCTCACTACTTCATTCATAACACACACTCATACGCGTGTGTCATGTAAAGTTATTATAAAAGTGTGTGTATTATGTGTTATGATTAGCAATTTGTGCAATTGTTTTATTTTACTGCTAACGCCGATATTGTTACAAGGTACATTTCTAAGTCAAGGTGAATAAACTTTTATCAATTTATTCATTTTTAAAACATTAGGTTTTCTTAGTCGTGTATCTACATATTTTCCAACTTTCATTCAGTTTATAGTTAATAAGTTTCCATTGCAATTGTTAAGTTAGACAATAGAAAAGAATACGATAACAAATTAAAAATGAAATCACAACATGAAAACATGAAAAATATATGAAATAACATTTTAATGCATGAAATAAATCAGTTGCATTATTCTGGGTGCGTATATTTATTTAAAAGCATTGATGATGGTTGAAAAATAATTGACTTTCCAAGTGGGCGGTAGACGAAATAAGTTTGACAATCTCTGATCTAAGGGTCTAACTAAAGTACTCACAAAAAATATAATACTTAAAAATAAATTATGAATTGAAATAAATTTATGTACATAACTCCCTGGTGTGCATAAAAATATCTTATAATTTAATGTTAATATAAACTACACTCAATTTACTAGAATAATTACTAGACTACTTTTTTACTACTAAAATTTACTAGAATACTTTATCTATACTCTATATTGATTTTATTTTACTTACAAATTTTTTTATAATCTTAGGTTGATACTGTTTCAATGCCTAATTTTGCTACCAAAATAAATAAAACTGTTTTATTGTAAGAATTATTTGATTGGTTGTTAGTTGCATTAAATTAGTGGCAGCCCTGCTTTCAAGATATCGATTGTGTGAGAGAGAAGAAAAACAAGCTTTCTGTTCTGTTGTTGTCAAGATTGCTTGCTTTGCTTTGTATGTGTGTGACTGTGACAGCTGACATCAATGTAAATTCAGTAGTTTTGTAGAGCCAAGTAAAGCACGAATTTGATTACAAAACTATTCGATATGGCGGCACCATCGAACGGCAGTGGCAACTTAGTTGATGACTTTGAAGAATCATTCCAGGTAATTCGAAATCTTGATATAATTCATTAAAATCTCAAATAGATTTCATAACCTCTCTGTCTATATACAAATATCTACATTTTGTACTAGATGTCAAAATTGTGTACAACTGATACCAACATTACAAATGAAAATACTCTTTAGTCTATGATTAGTGTTGCTGTGTAGTAGAAGCTGCATAAGTAAAAAATCTTACTGCAAGCCAAAATTTCAAACAGAGAATGAGTACGTGACCTAAATTCACTTATGCGTCTTCGAGCTTCCGAAAGATTTTTGTTGCGAGCGCATCTCATTCAAGTCGGCCATTTTATACTGATATTGTTTTCACGTTAATGCAAAGGATTTTACTGATATTTACCTTTATAAACGGACTAAAAGTGCGCCCATTAAGTGGTTTTAAGTGAAAGACTAATTTATAAACATGGTGGCTTGGACAGTGATGTGAAAGCGTGTAGTTTTCTGACGAAATATTGTTGACTAAAACTCGTGTGTGATTGATAAATACCATGTCTTGGGACGATTCTGGGTCTGCCGGTAGCGGGGTAGCGATACAGACATTCCGTCCAACATGGGATGAGTTCAAAGATTTCAATAAATATGTTCAATATATGGAGTCGAAGGGGGCTCACAAAGCAGGCCTTGCGAAAGTGATTCCACCTCCAGAGTGGGTCCCTCGGAAGAGCGGATACGATTTGGACGAGCTGAACGTGACCATACCCTCGCCTATTTGCCAGGTGGTCACCGGCAAGCAAGGTTTGTTCCAACAAATTAATATCCAGAAAAAAGCTATGACAGTCAAACAATTTGCTGTGATGGCGAACTCCGCTAAGTACTGCACACCTCGGCACATTAATTACGACGATTTGGAGAGGAAGTACTGGAAGAACGTCACTTACGTGGCCCCGATATATGGGGCCGACGTAAACGGGAGCATCACAGACCCTGAGGTAAAAGAGTGGAACATCAACCACTTAGGTACGATTCTGGACTTCGTGAACTCTGACTACGGGATTGAGATCGACGGAGTCAATACCGCTTACCTTTATTTTGGTATGTGGAAAACAACATTCGCCTGGCACACGGAAGACATGGATCTGTACTCCATAAATTACCTCCACTTCGGAGATCCAAAAACCTGGTATGCCATTCCACCAGAACATGGGAAACGGTTTGAAAGGATTGCTGCTGGGTTCTTTCCCACATCGGCCAAGACTTGCCAGGCATTCTTGAGGCACAAGATGACTTTGATCTCGCCTCAAATACTCAAACAGTACTCTGTTCCTTGCAGTAAAATAACTCAAGAAGCTGGTGAAATTATGATTACTTTTCCGTTTGGCTACCATGCAGGCTTTAATCATGGTTTTAATTGTGCGGAATCAACAAATTTTGCAGCTCCTCGTTGGGTTGAGTACGGCAAACGTGCCACTCAATGCACCTGTAGCAATGACATGGTTAAGATATCAATGGACACATTTGTAAAACGTTTTCAACCAGATCGATACGAATTATGGCTTAAAGGCCAGGATATAGGCTGCCATCCTGAACAGCCTGAGAAGATGGTCCCAGCACCTCACCCTTCTGGCCAAGATATACTTTGCAATAAAAACAACACTGAGCTACCAGAATCATTCATTGAGGCAGAAGTTGAGGGTTTGAAAAAGAAGAAGCGTCATCCTCTACACTTGAAGCGAGCGATGGCAAGTAAGAGCATCTCAGAGGGTGCAATTGCAGTGTCCATTTTAGGCCATGATGTTATGGATGATGATGAAATGACCATGGCTGAGGGCGACCTTGATATGATGACTTCAATGAAACGACAGATGATGCCCTTAGATCCTGATGATAATCAATTGGATGCCTTAGAAGATATCTGGTTGAAAGGGGATGAAATGGATCCATCTGAAGCTCAACTACCTGATGTTGGTTACATTGATTCTGACAAGGACTCTGATTATGAAGAACCCAAGAGCAAAAAGAACTCTAAGGCAAGAAAAAAGAGAAAAGAAAGCACCAAAAAAGAAGGAAAAGAAAAGGTAAATGAAGAAGAAGATGGAGAAACATCTAAAAAGACTAAATCTGCTGCAAAGCAAACACCTACAAAGTTAAGAAAGAAAGTCAAGTCCAAGAAGTTATCAGAGGAGCAACTGGAGGATATGGCGGCAGTTGTCTCTAATTGGGAGTCTCCACCTCACAATAAATCCCCTGTTCCTGTTCAAGTTGCTCCAGATTTACCTACAGACCCACCTACAGACCCACTTGATGCATCTTCCCAAAATTCACTTCTCGTTCCTGCTGTAGAGCCATCTATACAAGACAAAATCGAGACTATCATACCTATAAAAGAATCCCCAGATCTCGAAGGCCCATCAAAAAAAGAGCCCAAAAAGCGAAGGTCATATACTAAAACAGAGAAAAAACAGAGAGAGCCTAAGAAAGAAAAAGTTCCAAAAGAACCAAAAGAAAAAGTTCCAAAAGAACCAAAAGAAAGGAAAAAAAGGGAGCCAAAAGTAAAAGAGATAGTAGAAGGAGAAAAGAAGGAAAAGAAGCCTAGGAAACCGCGGCAGCCAAAAAAATCTTCTAATTATGAATATAATTCTCCCCTAGCACCCATAATGGCAGGTGAACAGAAAGGTTATGGTAGTCAGAAACTTACTCCGCTCCCTAAAGTCATAGGGCCCAGAACCAGTCAATCAATCCAATCACCGAGGCCATACACAGCGATAAATCCAGGGGCAAATTTAAGGGTTCCTATATATACTAGACCCAATGCTTTCCAAGGTGAATTCCAGAAGTTTATGGTGACTAAAAATTATGCTCCAAAGTCTGATGTAAAACCTTTTAATAGTGATACTCATTCTGCACAGGACAGTAGTGGCCAAGACTGGCCGATGCCAGTAGGACAGTACAATGATAACATCTTTCTAGATTCTCCTTTAGACTATCGAATGAAGAGTACGTCAAACACAACTGCTGAGAGACATCCGCCTAATCATATAACATATACGTTACAAAAAAATAGTCCTCCTATAATAAATCATCCTGAACATAATACCTTAATTCACCCTATGTACCTTCAAGATCCGCAACTATATCACAGTCCGCATCCATCGCCATGGTATGGCAGAATGTAGAAAGTATTTATTTCCTAGTTATAATGTTGACCATGCTTTAAGATACTATACATAAATTGGAGTTTGTTATGTACAAAAGATACCAGGCTTACCAGATAGTTTACAAACTTGTTATACGGTCTGTAAATTTTGCTTCATAAAAATTACTACAACTCATCCCTGATGAGATTCATAAATAAATATATATATGAAGGATATTTAAGTACTTAATGTGTTAATAATTATGGTATATAAACAAATAGCTATATTTTTTTATAAATACATATATGCAATATTTATGTAATGATTAAATTGTCTGTTTTCGATTTTTACAATTAGTTACAGTATAGTATCTTAATTGTATGTGTCAACTTTAGTCCGTAAATTAAATGCTAATATGCCCCTTGATGTGTAGTCAACAAATGTCGGAACAATATTAATAAATGAAGTTTTAAACTGAAACAATAAGATAATCAACTGAGGTAATTGTAATTTGCAGTGATTGGAAATCATGGTTGTAATAATAGGGTATAAAAAACTTGTCTTTCAAAATACAACAAATCAGTGTACAATGTACCTATTTTTGTTGAAGAATATTAAACTAAACATTTACTTTGTTTAAAGAAGCTACATAATCCAATTAGTGTTTTGTCGATTAATAATAATGAGCCAAAGTGCTTTTCTTGCTGATAGTAAATTAGTTACTTATAATTTTTCAAAAAATGGATGTTTATAATCAAAGATAATTATTATAAATCCATTGGTTTTTATTAAATGTTTCCACACGTTTTGTTCTGTAAAAACAAATTGGATTAATGAAAGAAATCATAGTAGGTGTGTCGTTATAATTACTCCAGTTGGCCCTTGTTAATTTGGATTGTATAACATTACAATTGTTTCAAATTATCTTTTTCAACATCAAATTGATGTATGTTTTAACGAAACGAAAACGAAATGACGACCCCGTATCCTAGTTGATAGTGACCCTGCCTGCAAAGCGAGGGATCCAGTGTTCTATTCCCATCAGGGGCAGATGTTTATGTGACAGGTAAATATTTTGTTCTCGGGTCATGGGCATTAGTGATGTGTAATTGGTGTTGTAGGGAATCCTAGTATGAGTGTGTTGTTAACGTTTATTTCATTATTTAACATAAAAATAATTGTCACTTGGTAACTGCTACAAAATTTGTAGTAAACAAATTATTTGTTTGACTTATTCTTTTGTTGACTACACATCAAGTGAATAATGTATAGAAATGTTTAGTGCAAATGATTAATATTATTGTAATAGTATTTATATTAATTAAGCAATAAGATTATATAGATATAGCAGTATCTTATCAATTTCAAATGATATCAACTTTTAATTTTGGAAAGGACTTCTTTAAAAGCATTCTTTTCATGTTTAAGTCGTTTAAGGCACATTGTGGTATTAAGTAATTATTATTAATATTTAATAATAATAATGATGATAGGATAATGGTTTGATTAAGCAGTTGTAGGTTTGATAGTTTTATACAATATAACAAAATTTCACATGAATATTAGTTCTTGCCTGACTTACAAATAGTGTAGTGTATGGGGGTGTAATTGTGACAGGTGGATATTTCAATTAATGATAATTGTTGCTGCGTAACAACGTAATCGGTCGAATAAGGTGTTCAAATAATTTTACTTAATTATCGTTAATGGGAATATCCCAGCTGGCCGAATGATTTCATTCATTTATTGTTACTGGATATTTAAACGAGCTGAGTATTTCCAATGGTCGAGGAAAGGTCACGTAGGTCGGTAAGAAGATAACGACGTCGTGGCGTCTGAAAGACGAAATTTGCGTAGACCCTAAATCAGTTGATTAAGAATTGTAGACTTAGAAATAACCAGTTTTGAATCGTGAATGGTTTATATGATGCACACAATAATACAGATTTGTTTTGTGCGTTTGGGGTCGTGATAGTTCTGGAGCTTCATAATGAGGACGCTATGCGCCCGAAAACATGGCTCGTTTAGAAGATCGAGTGTAATGTTACACCCTTTTAGTTTAGTAAGACGCTTGTGTCACCACGGGTCAAGGTCTCATAAGGGTAAGTTTGGGAAGGTTAACTTGACTGATTTAACCCTTCCGCGTTGTAAATATTCGTAATACGGGTTACTAAATAACCGGTGTATAAGGACGTAGTGACAGAACAGCGAGTAACTTCAAAATTAACTTCAATGGCCTCTGCTTACGTCTTTAATCGGTATGGCAAAGTATGTTGCAGTGCGGAGCGTTGTCTGGTTACAAGTAAGCAAAAGGCTCGAGTACATTTGGTTATATCATTTTTGATAGATGCGAGTTTAAGCGCTTGAAGTCGAAAATTAGCTTTTCTATGGTATGGGTAAATCTGGTAAATGTTCGGGCTGGACACTCTTCGTCTTCTCCATTTTTCCTATCCTGACTCTTAAGACTAGGGCCACAGAATGACCACTGAATGGCCACACCCCGTCAGGTGGCTCGTCTGCTTTTGCAGTTATTTAAAACGTGATAGATATCTTCAGTTGTCACCACTCTCGGAGCCGAGTCTTCGGGCTACTTGTTATCCGCCCAGCTTTCATTGTTAAGAAGGTGTCTAGTTCTAATACATAGGTAATATACATACTCGTAGGTTATGTGTTCAAAAGGGAGATTTATATTGGTGAAAAACGATGTCCATAGATCGGTTGGTGCGACATTATTGCCTTCTCGCCATAGCGAAAACTACATCAAGTCATAAATAATTTGGGCATTCTTTAGAAAAAATTATGCTAGTAAGGTAAACGTAAGAAATTAAGGAAACTGAGACTCTTTGGTAACGCTATTTATGATTTTTTTATTGACGATTGACAAGAAAAACGTGTTGGTCCTTCGAGCTGGGTATAGAATAGAGTAATTTTAGGACTTAGAGAAATATTTATTGATCTTTGGCCGCGGTGATGTGAGTGGCTTAACCAATTATCATTTAAATGTACGTTCGATTTCCATTGCACTGTTTGTAATAGATTGTTATGTGCCTTTCCGACAGAGATGTGCTATGCACTAACGATGCGAGGATGCGTAAGTAAAAGCTACGCTAATTTACACAGCGGAGCGAGGATGTGTTCGAGCTGCGCGACGCATCGACAGATTCGATAGTAGGGACTGCACGGGGAGCCACAGCACGCCTCCTTTCATATATCAACGTAGCATAGCGGAACCAGTTTCCACTAGTGCTACGCTATGTGAGCCAAAGAATGTAATTGGTGGCTCCATCACATCCATAGCAACGTAGCGTAGCATATCTCTGGTGGAAAGGCACCTTTATAGATGTAAAGGTTTATAAGTGTGAATTTCGTTTGTATTTACTTTTAAAACTTTACTTGTCGGTAAAAAATATAATGGTGGCTGCGATTGTGTGATCCTTGTCTTTATGAAAATATATGAACTGATGCTGACTGTGCCAGACTTTTCTTTGGTGTGAATGCAGTCTATTTTCGCCCTTAGTCAACTATTATCCCTAATTTAGTAGTCAGTGAAAACCAGATATCAAGTGAAATTATAATTACTTAGAAATAAAATATTTTAAGTTGTGTTGATATTTCACCTTACACAAATGACTTATTATGATGATCGTAAAGTAACTGTTAGTTTTACGAAATATGATAAAAAAATCAATAGTATTTGGTTATTTTATTTCAATAGAAAAAAAAACTAATTTTCAGGATTAAAAATAATTTAATTGTACCTTGATATCGGTTTTGCGTTTGTGTGCGTTTAAGATGTGTTTGAAAGTGTTTGTGTAAAGACGTGAAAAAGGGTGAATGCAAGGGATTATAAGTTCGTTTGATGATCAATTGGTTATTACAATGAGTACCGATATGAATTAGTGGATTAGAAAATATGGCGGAAAATGTCCAATCGGAAAAATAAATAACAATTTGTAATTTATAAAGTCGTATGAGGTGATTTCAATCTCAAATGTGACAATTGTAGAGTACTGAATATTGTAACACACACATTGTAATTACACAACGTGTGTGAAATTAAAACCTTTGATCCAATTTTGGGATTTCTACCACATTGATGTTCAGAGTACCTTTAAGAAGTTTCAAATAGCCATGTTTGTATGTAAGGTCTGATACATGAGCCCATCGATTGTGGTATGAATCAAAAATGATTTATTTTAAAATCTTCATTTATTTTAAGTATTGTTACTTAGCCATTTTATCGACTGATTTTAATGTTTAATTATTGAGAAATTATCGCAGTACTCGTTACTTAAGTCCGAAGGCTGAACGTACACTGAGAGCCATTGATTGTTGGTTTTACGGAGTGTGTATGAATGAGTATGAGTGTGTATCTGAGTGTAAATGTGTAAGCTTAGGATATGAAAAGATTATCCACCGATAAGTATATAGGCCGAAGTAATCCAGCTTATATACGTTTAAAAATAAGAATACAAAGGATTAAAAACTCGTATGTATTTAATCAATATTTAAGTTGTATTTAAATTGAATTGGCATAGATTTATGTTTAAATGTATCTGTATAACTGAATTTTTATTTTGGGAAATTTCGATATGGCAATGATTAAAATTTAATTACTTTTCATTGAACACCTGTCTCTGAATATCGTGTGATGTGTTGTAAAAGATTTTATATGTATATAACGAGTGTTATTTTCAGTGTATTTTCAGCTATTTTATGTTCCACGCGTGAGTGATAGAATTTTTCAGCTTTACCAATTGTTAGATTAAATATTATTGTAGATAAATAATTCAAGATTAAAAGATATTGTCAGAAGTTTCTTGGTTTTATTTCGTACCTTTTAATAAAACAACTGTTAATTACATACTTTTCATGTTAGAATACGATTTAGGTACCTACTCGTTTGTATTTTGAGTTATCTTTGACGATGAGATTATCTTAGGTATATGTGAAAATTACGTTATTAATTATGGCCATTTCCGATACCAAATATTCTTTTTACTACCTGTTTGATTTCTGTATAGTTGGCAGAAATTACTAAAGCTATTTTGATGCGTTATATTGTTAGAATCTAAAATACATAAAATCTAGGTAAATGAAATAACAGCTGAACATTGCCGAATATACTTATCTAAGTGATAAGAATGGTGTAATTACTCGTAATATGAAACTTTAATTATGATAGTTCTTTAGTCAAATGAAGATCTTATTCTTATGATCGCAATAATTGGAAAATATAGTTAAAATTATATACCTAATTGGAAAAATCGGGTTTGACGATAAAATCTTTATAAAGAGGTCCCGCTAGTCGCTAAATTTCCTGATTGCTTGAGTACGATTCCCTGGCGGACCCGGTTGTCATTTTAAGTTCATGCGAATTACGAAATGGACCTAGGAGCTAAATGAATTGGTACTTTTGACAACCGGCAGTCCCTAATTGGGGTGGAAGATGCCAGAGGATCCATCCAAGCTAAGTTCCCCTGGCAGTGGTGTACCCTGCCGAGCAACGGACGAGGCATTGGCGCCAGGCCAGGTCCCTTCTGCGGGAGATCGTTGGACTCTATACCGCCCAGGTTAATCAGGATGGTACTTATGCGTGATGGTACCGTTTTTTGATCCGCCTGGCATTTAAGAGAACTATACATAAGTACATTATGATCGCCAACCCATATTCGTCGCCGAATGAGTTTCAAGCGAAGTGTTGCACTCAATTTAGTCAAAAAATGTTGATACTTAATTTTTTAGACAGTTTTCATACTAATGTGTAATTTAAACAAATATTATGTAATTTAAATAAATATTATGTAATTTAAACAAATATTAAGTAGTTGAATCGCTTGTTTTTTGCGCCCTTAACAAAAACAAATGTAACGAAATAACGTACTAGCACGAAATAGGGGCCCTAAGTCTGATTGCGGCGAACCACCAATACTTGGACTACTGACATAACTGGACATGTTCCGACAGGCCTGTCTGAACGTGCTCACGAAGCAGGAGACGGCGCCGAGCGCGGAGAAGGAGGAGGTGAAGGTGGAAGTGGAGAGATTCATCGACCTCGCGCGACAGATGGAAGCTTTCTTTCTTCAGAAGAGGTTTGACACTATACTGTAGAAATATATAACCAATGTTAGTCAATCTGAAATTACTGTACTTTGCTTTTATGGCATTTTATTTTTATTTGATGTTATGTCGAGGACTGGAGCAGATATAGAATAATTATATAGAAGTATATTTTCATACAGTTAAATAAGTTATAACGGGAAATATATATCGTGTTGCAAGCCGTCTTTGCAACCGTCACCGTCTCCAAACCACTTTATTCAATGAAATAATAAAACATCTGGAAGAAACCCTACTCGTCACATCTCTCTCGTCTCCTCACCACATCGCACCTCGCGTCACCAGCTCACCACACCTCACCTCACTACTTATCATCTCACCACTTCCTGCTAATCCTGCTTCTCGCTGTTGTTTTTAGTAGTAACACGAGTATAAAAGGGAGGTACTCGTATCAACGGGATATCAGAGGGATCAACAACATTTTCATCCATCTGTGTACCTTGATATACCGCCGACTAAGCGATTCAATACGCGATCTCGGAGTACCTATCGCATGGAATTACCGGAGCAGCGTGGTGGAGTATGCTCTAGGCCTCCGCATTTATGAGGAGGGACCCTTGCTCTTTAGTGGACCATGGGCACCGACCACACAGCCAATAGACACCTAATGTTTGATTTTCCGTATTGAATGCATTCTGGCAACTAGCCGAGGTAACACGAAGCGGGGTGACTGGCTAATTCAACGCTTTGATTGGCTAATTCAAGGCCACACGAAACGTTAAAAAGAAATAGGCTTAATTTAAGCAACGGGAAAGAATGAGACGGCACGAATTTATATCGTTAGGTACTATAAGCCAGATTTGTTGACAGAGGCCATTCGCCTATTATTAGGAGTCTATTGGCTGTGTGGTCGGTGACCATGGGCCTTTAATGGGCTGAAGCCAAGCGCTTCATAGTCGAAGTCATGATAGAACGTGCCGGTGATCAGGTTCCTGCTGTCGGCGATGAAGCCGGAGCTGCTGGTGAAGGAAGACAACAACGAGCTGAAGTGTGAGCTGCAGCGCAAGGATGAGCTGCTGAGGAGGCACTACGACAAGATCAGCCAGTGGCAGAACCTGCTCGCCGACCTACAGGTGCGCTGTGTTGTACCTACTGTTTATTGACGACCCGAGTGGCGCAATGGTCGTCAATGGTCACGCCAGACTGACGTTCCAAAGATTGATCCTGGGTTCGATTCCCAGAAATGGAGAAGCTGACTGACTGACTGACTGACTGACTGACTGACTGACTGACTGACATATCAACGCAGGGCCTAAACTATAAGGGTTAGAAACTTGAAATTTTGCACGGGGGTTCCTTTTATAGCGTAGGGGAGCACTAAGAAAGGATTTTTGAAAATTCACCCCCTAAGGGAGTAAAACGGGGGTGCAAAGTTAGTATGAAACTTTGCTGTTTTTGGTATAGGCTGGTTACTTATAAATTATTTATGATGATGAGTGTAAATTTCGTCAAAAGAATAACGTCAAAAGTATCAAAGTTACGCTATGAGCTGGTCTTTCGGATGGACGTAACAGTGTGCGTGTATGTGTCTCCAGGGACACACGGTGTACAACAAGTGCCAGCAGCAGCAGCAAGCCTCGCAGCCGCCGATGCAGCAGGCCGCCTCGCCCATGCAGCAGCCGTGCAGCGTGCAGCAGAGTGTGCAGGTAACTTTGATTAAAGCTTGATGTTAGTGTTACCTTCAGGATTGTGGCTGTGGCGGATAATATTGTTTCGAGTATCGATATGGCCACATGGTATTCTTGTAATGTTTTTTCTTTTTTGAAGTGAAACCTTCTATAGTATCGTTGTGATTTGGAATTCGATGAAACGGAAATGACGCGCAAATTAAACGAAACGGAAACGAAAAAGAGACAGAGACATTTTAACGTGGGAGAAAATGAGATAGGAACATTAGTTAGATCTAAAGTTCGCTGCAGCGCTAAAACAATAGTTATATCTAACCAAACTATTTTTTGAGAGTTTCACACATTTTGATTTTTTTCTTTCTGTTTGATTTTCACTCAATATTTGTCTCTCTTTCTGTATGATTTCTGTATATGAGGTTTAAGATGCGAGCGGCATAGAAAACTTTGATGTCTATATTTTTCTATAATTCAATTAAAATCTTTAACCGTCCAGGCGCAGCAAATGGCGGCGGCAGCGGCGGCGCAGCAAGCGGCGCTGCAGCAGCAAGCGATGCAGCAGCAGCAGGTACCGCGGCCGCCGCACCCCCCCGCCTACCCCGCCACGGTCCAGCGGCGGTAGTGACGTAGGGGGAGGGAGGGGTGTCTAGTGTACAGGGGGCGTGCACGGGTTTAAGTTGGGTGTAGTGTCAATAGCAAAGTATTTACAAGTGTCTTCTCAGAATAATACTTTACTTGTAACACGTAGTGTTAGTTTAGAGATTAGAGATTCGGCTCTCGGCACGGAGGGTCTGAGTTTGAATCCAGCCGACAGCTTCTTTTTTTAACTTATTTAAGAAATTAATTATCACATGCTTCGGCGAAGGAAAACATACTGAGGAGACGTGAACATCGAAGAGCACTCCATAAAGTTTTCAAATTTGAAAGAAGTCTGTCAATACGCACTTGGACCGCGTGGTGGACTATGGCCTAGTAGACCTCTCATTATAGACCGAGCTGAGCCAAGCACAGGGATAGTAGTGACGTCATTTAAAAAAAATTGGTGACCCCGACCTCCCCCTGTACAATGTTACATGGTATTCCCTCCACAACTACTATAGCCATTGTGATAATTTATAAGTACATGGATGGATTTTAATAGGAAAACAGAATTAAATACGTGCAATCAAGTAGAGTTTCTGATGAACTTTATTCATAGATAATATTTTCGTCTATAACCGTTATAATATGACAATAGTTATTATAAAGTAAATATTTTAAAAACAGTATATAATACTTTATTTAATAAATAGTGTTCACGTATTAGTGTATACGCGTAGGAAGTGAAACTTCTTAACGACATAATTATGAATAAAAGCTCTTTTTTATTATTATTTTATGTTTGACTCCGACTCTGTCTTCGACGTGATTCTGACTCAACTTTAACTTTAGCGTCCGCTACACTAATTTGTTGTTGCTGTGATATACTCCTCAGCCTGGACAGTTTAAAATAAGAAATGTAGGTACAACGGTACAACAACTTCCTTTTTATGAAAACGTGTTACGCAACATCCGTTTCATAAAATAGGAACGATTCTTTTTTCGTTTTACTTCCTACAAAATTTCTACGAGTATTTCTAAAGAGTACGCCGATTTAGAAGTTTCACTTCAATAGTACAAAAAAAATATTCAACTTAGCCTAATTAATACAAATATTAAATTTATAGTGTAAGTAAAATGATTATAGCACGAGGTTAATGAAATGTTTAGCCAAATTCAAAGTTGATTGCTAGCCAATCAAAAGTCTTTTAATACCGTAGAGCAATTTGACATATCTGGCTTTGCTATTTTTTAAATATTGCTTACATCAGAAAAAATGTGAGCGATATTTTTCTATTTTGTGTGTTCAAAAAACATTTGTGGTAATTAAAAATTAAAGGCAAATTATGTTATAAAATCTAGTTTATTCAGACTCAGATACTACGTTTGAATCGCTACTAACTTTTTATAAGTTTTTCTATTAAAACAGTTGAAAATTTAGCCATTATAGTAGTCTATCTTTAAGCCAGTTTCAAGACTACTCTACTCTTAACTTTTCTTAAAAAAACCGGCAAAACAAAAGTATAATTACGATTTATGTAACCGGAATTTGAAATACGTCTCTATCATAAACAACGGGCAACATTATTTTTGCATTTGACATTAGTGCTTGTCAAATTACTGACAGGAATAAAAAATCAGATTTTAGTTGGTTTAAGCTTGTTTTGTTAAATAGAATACATAAATTGAAAATAGATCCGTCTTTCTAGATATTGTATTTTTATACTTGTAAGTAGAAAACAGATCTTAATGTCCCCATAAGTTATTAATAACTTAGCTAATTGTTTGAGATATATTTTTTTCTTATGCACATTTTTATATAAATAATAATTTTGTACCGTAGTTATTATTGGATAAATTCTGTGCTACTGAATCTTGAATAAATAATTTATTTAAGTACATAAAAAAATTAAGTGCCTACCCTTTGCCATAATTATTAAAAAAATAATTTATTCAAAATTCAATTCACATTCCAAAATTCCTCACACTTTGTATTTTTTTGCTATATTCTCACGTAAGGTTTTATTTAAATTGAATACATTTTAAGTTTTTTTCTGATTCATTGTTTTATTAGTCCTATTCTTTGCCGATTTTGTTTGTAATCGCCACGTCTAAGGTATGTATTTTTTTTTATTATGTTTCGCTTTAATTGATATTTTTGTAGTTTTTCTTAATTTAGTCTGAATGCCGTTTAGATAATAGCTTAATTTTTATGTATGCTTAATAATTTTAAAGTATTACATGCCACTAATGTCAATATACTTAAGTCACTGACTTATTATTACTATGGACGTCGGGTCCGCGCTAAAAAATGTCCGAGCCAAATGAGCAACATAACGCAAGGAGAGCAACAATTCCGCATTCACGACTGCAATCGAAATTAAACCGTGATGTAATGATTTTAGTGTTTAAATTACCTTGTTAACATTTCTATTTTGGCAATGGCTGGCGTTCACGACTGCAATCGAAATAAAACGGTGTTGTAATGATCTTAGTGCTTAAATTACCTTGTTAACTGCATGACATGACATGACATAACTGACTGGGACATTTTTTTCGCGATTTTAGTATGAGACTGGATGTCCATAGTAATAGTAAGTCAATGACTTAAGTACATGAAACACTTTTTTGTGTATGGTTCACTCGACGCGTTGGGTAATTGATGATAGTGATTTTTGTAACATAAATTATCATGCCCTTCCGCCGATTCACTTTAAATTCGTTTTATATGCTCAAATTACACTTAATAAACCTTCAATTACCCCGTTGTGGAGAAGGCAATCTCTACACAAATATCGCAGGACAAGTACTCCAAAGTCTACTACTACTTATTATGAAAGACCTATGAATAGGTACAGACCTGTCCCGAAGACAGTGACCACTGAACCCTGAGTTGTCGGTGCCATGGATAACACACACCCAGACAGAGAACAGAAAATTAAATCCATCATTAAATTTTCCACCTCACTAGCCATCGAACTCAGGACCTTTAGAGTGGTTCAGTGTTGGGAACATTGCGCCATACGTCAATTACAACTATAATTCTAATCTAACAGCTGTCTCACAATCTTAACAGCTTAATCTTAACTGTCAAACGGTCATAAGTCACGACGTTGTAATTTTACTAGTGATATTATCCAGGGATTATCTAAAGATAAACTATTGAAAACTTACAAAACGCATGCAGTAAATTAGCTTATTAATATATTGCGCATGTACAACATTCGAAGTGGAGCAAACTACCGTATTTAAGAGCAGTTGTATGATCAGATGCAGAACAGCCTCGCCCAGGGCATGTACCTGCCGGCGCGCGGCGGCTACGCGGGCGCGCTGCCGGGCCCGCTCGCCTACCTCGAGAAGACCGCCACCAATATAGGTGAGCGACCGTCGGTATCGCCTGCCACTTTATATTACCTTTATTGTGAACTAGTAAACCCAAGAATGAGGGCTTCCACCAATCCGCACTGGGGCAGCGTGGTGGAGTGCCTGTGTGCCTAGGCCTCCTCAGGCATGAGAAGGGTCCGGTGCTCAGTAGGGTTAGGTAGGACATTAATGGGTTAAAGCCAAACATGCCCTCGCTTCGCTTCGGACCCAGTCGGAATTCTGTCGGACCCAGCGCCCGATAAGTACCTACCGAAACACTACTTTTTCTTTTCTTTTTCTTTTTTTTGGCCTGCAACGCATCGGTCATACGTGAC
The DNA here is from genome assembly GCA_905404295.2 of Ochlodes sylvanus. Lineage (NCBI taxonomy): Eukaryota > Metazoa > Arthropoda > Insecta > Lepidoptera > Hesperiidae > Ochlodes > Ochlodes sylvanus. The sequence continues at coordinate 11,589,313 of FR990129.1, forward strand.
GATATTTCTGAAGTCCAAAAGCAAATGTGTCCTCTTACCATCAGGTGACTAGTCTGCTCGTTGGCATAAAAAGGTCCGCACGTGGTCTTATGGAACGTATATGTCATACTTTAGTAATGTCGAGTACTGTAGGTGTGTTTTGTGTTCCAGACATGGTGGGCTTGGGGGATGGGCGGAGGTGACGCGGCCGCGGGAGGGGCAGGGGCCGGGGCCGCGGCAGAGGCCGAGGTGAGTCGCTGGCTTCAGCCTTCACCATCCGCTACCGTCCACGACGACTGCGACCAATGGTATCGGTCACAGTTGTCGTAGGTGGCAGCGGTGGGATAGTGCTGCACGCTCGTTTGCTATCTTTAATCCCTAAAAAATATATAGGGTCTGATCAATTAAAGATGTGCTGAATGAACTCCTGCATCAGCGCACGAAGGCAGCTGCTTACAAGAGTGGCTGATAATTAAGCGTACCACTACCCTCCTAATATGAGCACGACTGCGACAAGAGCGTGATGACTAAAGACAATCAGTGGGCAACAATGTGACTTTATTTATAGTCAACAAACGATGACCGCTGTGAGGGTATTCCCGGAGCGGCATGCAGGATGAGTCGCGTCCTCTTCAACATTCACACTCCCGCACTAGGATTCCCTGTGTCGCGGATGGCACGGACAACACAAATTACACACCACTAACGCCCATGACCCGAGAACAAACATATCTCTGTCACATAAACATTACCACAGCCGGGAATCGAATCCGGGACCCCTCGCGTCGTAGGCAGGATCACTACCAACTAGGTTACGGGGTCGTCAATGTATGTACATAATTGATCAACAAGTTAGTGTCTAGTGTTGAGTACTGACTGTTGTGACAAGATTGTTCAGTGTAGTTGTTGTCGGCAGGTCGTGGCGCGTCCCCTGAGTATGGCGGCAGCCTCACGCCGCCGTAGTGCGCCCCTCCCGGCGCAGCCGCTCATACGCACACACAACACACACACACACACACACACACACACACACACACACACACACACACACACGAACAGGCCATTCATTAAACTGGGTACACTAGGTTACATGTTGATAGTTCTTAGATTATTCTAATTAGGGGAGATTTATAAATTACCGCAAAAGGATTTCCTGATTTTTCAAGTTCCCCTCCGTCGTAACACTTTGAACACACATGCGTGGTCCCCTTTCCCTCACCTGCTCTGACGTCACATTTTGCAATTTTAATTTACGTCGGAGTTTAAGATTGGAATTTCATATTCATACATTTGACATCAAGAAGGCTATGGCCTCCTGTTATGTGATGTCACAGTAATGTAAGTTATAGATAGCCCATTTTAATACCCATCTATTTTTTAATAAATTTATTCTGAATATATCTGTTTAGTCACACATAACATTAAATACGAATAAACCCGTAAACGTTATTTTAGATGCAAATTATTAGGGTTAAAATTCGATTTAATCCGAGATTGACAGAGCTGGTCCAGTTTAATAATGGTCTTGCACGTATCTACGTATTCAGTTCTCGTTCTACGATAGGCGCATATTATATCGACGCAAAAAAACGGAAACGACATAGATAATGTTCACCAGAGCCAACAAACTTTGGAGAGTTCAGAACATAATGTATGAAAATAGGGTTAAACTTTTGTTCACTGTTCATAAACACTATTCAAAATTTTCTATTGTTCGTAGAGCCCCAAGACTTGGGCCATTCGAAGCAGATTGTTTTCTGATCCCGAATCTTTAATAAAAATTAAATGTGGCACTCGGAGCAATTGCATAGCATTTTTTATCAACTTATGCAATTATAATTATTAGAAGTTATATAGTTATATCAGAACAGCGGCATCTAGTTTGTAGAAAACATACGTACCATACCTTAGTATTAAGGTACTGGATGGCGCTGATTGGGGGTGTTAGGTTTTTTTCGTTACGGAATTTCTGGATTCGGTCCCCACGCTCAAGGCCCGCGATAAAAGCTATGCAATAGCTTAAAAATGTCATAGGTGTGGGTTACGTTTCCGCTTTTTAGCGTCGATAGGTTAATGTATGTACACATACAAATAATTATGTGGTAGGTATGACAAAGTTTTATTTTCATATCATGTATATTTTGTCCTGGACGACACTAATCAATAGCCTCAATAGGACTAGGTTAAATTTACAAACTGATAAAGTTATTGCAGTCATTATGATTTGTTTCAATAACTATAATGTTGTATGATAAGATTATAAAGTTTTTAAAAACTATTGAAGGTGACCACGAATTGAACGGCAATTATAGTGGACAATAACCATCATAATTAATATAGAATCAGGTTAATATATTGTTAACCAATGTGCGCGCGCGCAGCAAAATTCCCCACTTGGGTAAAAGCAACTTTTCCCTCATGACTGGATAAAATGTTGTCATGTAAAATGTACATGTTATTTACATGTAAAATGTGACGAATTTTACCAGACTGAAAAATACAAGTTGTAAAAAGTTGCATATAAAATTAATTCCAATTAAAAACTTTATTTTTACTTTAAAAATATTTAGTTAAATAAGTAATCGAATCTGAAATTAGTAATAGTAAATTAATATGTTTAAAGTAAAAAAAAAAACAGATACTCTAACTACGGCAAAAGCGACACCTCGTCGGAGAAATTGTATTACAGCTAGTTCATGTTTAATTTCGAAAACTCTTGTAAATGTACGACTACGAGTCAGGGTTGGCACAAACTGTACCAACTCTAAAACGATTCGTTGTCACCTCGCCTCGTACCATTATTTATTGTTTGTATATTTAAAACTTCATATAAAATACACTTATCAGCATCAGAATTATCTAATGGTAGGTATATAATAGCTTATTAGAATCATTTCCGACTTGATAAGTGTGTTTATCTTGAAGATATTGGCAACGTGTAATTATAACCCATAGACAACTTCACACAGTAATAGTACTCTGTGTTACACAATCTATGTTACTCTGTGTACAGTAATAGTTTCCTGTCAATGTAATTAACACTTTCGCTGCGTCAATCGTAATTTTCTATGGAAAAAACGCGACATATACGTGAGCCGCAGCGAACGTGTTAACGTCGAAAACTAGACATAATATCGATATTAAGTGAAATGTCAATACTATTTTCACAAAAATTTCTATTTAATAACTATGAATTCACTTGATGTCAAATATAACTATAATGTATCTCTATTATACTAATGTAGGAAAATAAATATTTTCAAAAAAATATCTAATAAACGACTATAAGTATCGCAAAACCTTTAAATTGATACATTGACACGCACATGTAATTAATCTATAATCTATGGGTTTGTGTAATATTAATAAATTTAATTTTAACTGTATTAACACATTTGATAGATGTTCTAGTCACGATGTATTCTACTTATAAATCATGTATTTAATTAACCTTTATAAATCTAATATAATTATTACCAAGTATTAAAATGTACTTCTTTAGTCGAAAATTTTGTTTTCTTATAGTCCCGAAACTATAGTAAATTAAGGCATTCCAGCTTAGCAGCCATCAATTTATTTGCAACCATATTTATGCGAGCAGTGCAGATCAGCTACTGAATGGAACCATTTTGACTTAAGTGGCCTTGGAGTAAATATTTGAAAAAGGGATAAAATACTCGTAATACTAGTTAAGTAGCAATCTTCATCATCATCATCTTTTGATTTTTCCCTGTCGTCTTCCCAAGGGTTATCTGGAAGAAATCGCTACTTAGCAATAAGATCGCCTTTGGTGCACAACTGGTATAAATTGTATTGGTTTTCCTATTTATAATTATGGTGTAAAATAAAGTGTAATAAATAAAACAACGCCCAAAATACTGTTCAATGATCACCATTTATTTTCATTTAATACAACAAGGGATACACAATTAAATTATTCTTACATCACAATATTCGATCTCGTTTATAAAATGTAACATTGTAACATTACAACAACGTAAATGCATCTAAGTACAAGGCCTTACGCACGGGGATCAGGTAGGACTGTCCGCTCACCGCAGGACCGTTACACACTATCGACCGGTCGTTGCGACTTGCGATTGTACCACGTTGCGACTTTTACATGTCTACCTATATTTGTATGTTCGCTTAACACCGTTTTGGTTTTTTGTGATGTTTAATTCCATATGTCCATCAAAATAAACGGTATCAGGCATGGACAACACAAATAACACATCACTAACACGTATGACCCGAGAACAAATATTTATCTTTCACGTGAATATCTGCTCCGGTCGGGAATCGAGTTTGGGACCTCAAACCAGAGACAGAGACGGCAAATCTCCTTCTTAAATCTATTGCCTTAATAGATGGCAGTTCAAGAAAAATCGCTTACTAACGATTCGCTTTGTTACAGCGGTGTCCCGACTAACTAGTCTAGTAGTATGTAACAGCCCTAAGTACTGTAACAATTATACAGATTATACTTAAATATAAGTATACACAAAATACTATACACTTCGTATATAACGCGCTGTTCTGATCACATTATAATAATGTTTAAGGAATTTGATAAACGATAGCGTAGCACAGCAATCAGATAATTAAATTAAAAATAATTTTAATTATTGATATTTAATTACATTTAAATTACCATTGACAAGATTTAAGTTTTCATACTATTTCTAATAATACGGATAAAATCATAAAACGTTTGATTTTTTCGAATAAAAAATAATAATTTGACAAAATTTCACATCAAACTTCGTCTTATAAAGAATTGTTGTACATAATCATACCTAACATCGTTTTAAATAATCCTGAATGTATCGTCACTTATTAAACACAATAAATTACATAATATATAACAGCAGTAAAACAATAATAAGCTAAACAATTTTTTTTAAGTTTTTGTAAACCTTGACAAAAAAACAAACAAAAAGAAGCCAAAAAATCTACATTTCTATGACTTCGTTTGAATCTTTAATATATAATGACGTTGAATTGAAATTTCAAATTAGAAAAAATAATTGTAGAATGAAGTGATTTCATTAATTTAAAAAGTCATTGAGGTGTGACCATAAATTATGTGGTTATGTGAATCGAGTTTAAACTGACATCACCGCGGACACTAAACATTTTTGAGTGTAAACGGGTACCCACGATTTCGAATTGTTTTGCCCATTAAAAATAATTAAAATCGTGAGTACTCGTTTACATTCAAAAATGAATCGAGTTTGATTTTAAAATAGTATAATGCGTTAGTGGTGCTTACGATTCATTATTTGTACTCAAGATTAAATATTTCCTGGAGTCAATCTACACAACACTATATACAATCCTGGACACTTGAGTAAGTAATAAAATCTAATTGATGGTAGACTTCATCATCCATTTCACGACAATATTGTTCAAAATTTGAATAGGGGAATTTTAGTTTGAAAAAAATAACGATAAATTTATTCCAAGCGGGGCTCCCATATAATAAACTAACGTAATTTTTCGAGCTTCGCGTTATACACAATGACTTATTATTACTAAAGTCAATGGTTATACAGGAATAAATTAAAACAAAAAAAAAATATTTGTAATAAATAAATAATCACTATACGAATTATTAATATTAAAAAAACAAATTAATAATAATATTTTTTTACCGAGGTTTGAACCCGCGTCCGTCGATGCGATTAGAAGCGCCAACCACAAGGTCACGACTTCCTTGATTTAAATGCACGAAAATATGAATTGTTTCAACGTGTATAGTACGGCCGGCGGTTCTAGGCCGCTCTGAACTTTGTTCGGATCGCTGCGCAGAAGTCAATTTTAGGGTCGAAATGGTGGCAAGACGCGCGGGGTGTTACTTTGAGCATTGTTTGTTTCAGTCACACGCTCAGTGTTCGTGTCGCTATCTCTCTCTAAAGTACAATACCTGCGCACTATGTCCGAAAGCCTAACTTCAGAGCGGCCTAGAACCGTCGGCCGTACTATACTGTTAGATATACATTCATTTGTCATTTTCTTGTAATGGATGAAATAATTCAGTTAATATCGCTCGGTGGTACGGAACCCTCGTGTGCGAGTCCGACTCGCAATTGACCGGTTTTATTTATTTTGATGTATTTGAATTCAAACTTGTAAAAGGTGGCTCAAATTCCGTATCCAGGACAATATATGCGTTTAAAAGTTGTGGTTAATTTATAATCTGTATTCTGTACTTATCTGAATTAAAAGAAATTTATAACGATTTATTGTCACTTCACTAACAGCTACAATAAATTTATTAGGCCGATTTATTTAATGTATAATAGCGAAATAGATTGATGGACTCCGAGCATAGAAAATAACTGATTTATAAATGTTTATGTTACAGACAATAACGCAAACGAGTACTCACGATACACGGATAGTCTCACCGTGACAAATCAATGTAACTATACTATTTCCATTTCTTTATTTTCTCGATGACAGCTCCTGTGAAAACTTGAACGAGCGTCTTTTTTACATTATGTATGCATTATTTTATAAAAATATGACGTTTACATACGTACAAGGTTATACCTGATTCGGAGAAACTGATAGGGATGGGCTATATCGATAAACGTAACACGATAACAGACCCGATATTTTTTTACAAAATTTAAGAAACTAATTGCTGCCGGATACTTTTGTACCAATTTATTAACTAATATTATACTATATTTAATTACAAGATGTTACACGTATTTATTCTTGTTTATTTCGTATTTATTCGTATTTATTCTATTAAAATTTTCGAAGATGTTGTAAAATAAGTAGGTATAGGTAGATACTCGACAATGAAACGTAATAATTATAACGACAGGTAATCTTTGTTTATTTATTTTAATCAAAATCTGATGAATTTAATATAATAAATATATGCGATCGATATCATTACTTATTTGGTCACAACACTACTACAGAACTGTCATCGAGAAAATAAAGAAATGGAACTAGTATAGGTCGAAACATCTGCAAAACACTATAAAATCGTGAGTACCCGTGTGCACTTAAAATGCAAAAGGTCGCAACTTTGAAATCAATAACAATTCTAGTCGTTAAAACTTGACAACGCTACACTGCTTCTCTACCCTCGTTAATTGACATGACAAAATATACAAACAGGAAAACATATTATGCCATAAGAATGACGTAACGAGGCCATCATTATTATGAATGCCAAAATGTACCATACACAAAAATTATAGGACAAAACAATTGCTTTACGTATCAAGATTATTAATTTGAGATTGCTACATGACCAGAATGTTTTACTTATAAATTAAACTTAAAAATAACTAAAGTAAATTTGGAACAGTGAGGACATAACGATAAATAATAAGAGTGTAATATTTGGCCATGGGAAGACGTAAGACGTCGTTCCAAGAAGACGTAATCCGCACGTATATGGACGTACATACAAGAAGACGTCAGCATTGATCGCGGCTAGTCGCTTGGTCAGTATTCCGCAAAGTGTGTCGTGGTTAATATTTAAGTAGCATGTGAGTAAAAATGCTAATTTGGATTTTTTTTACGGAAACGTATGTAAGTTCTATTTCAGAAATACTAGTGTTGCTGGATCTACTGAACATTTCAGTAGTAAATATTTACAATCATAGTAAACACACATATTGTTTGCATGAATATTGTCATATTGACCGTGTAACTACTTCGTTGTAAATCACATAAATTATTCTTTGGCAAAGGGAGATAGATCTCCAATCGAGCTCCAACTGAGCTAAGTAAATACGATATCCCCACTGTTGGACTAACCCAATGTACCACACAAAACACAAGTTTAATATAAATTTATATTAAGGGTGTTAGCACCGCTAAACAAAATTATGAAGAACATAATGTCATAAAATAAAACTGCGAGGAAATAAGTTACTTTGACCAGAAATGTTTACTTAACTAACAATGGGTCCGAGCAGTTGAAAAAACCAACGGATACTCGGGCAGTTGTCTTTCACAGTTTGACAAAATTATACATAACCAGGTAGGAACGAAGTTCCTTCGGCTAATGAAGGCAACGGCGAACGAAAAGAAAGAGGGAGAAAGAGAAAGGTATTATGCACTACTCGCTTGTGTATGCGACTGTCGCGCCTGCGCACGTCTCATTTAACGCTTTTATTCCACGCATTTTTTCTTACGGTTTTACTATCACATATTTTTCAGTTCGGTCGCCGCAGAAAAACCTATCCCCTCCAAGCCTGCCGTAAGGAACTTCGTTCCAATAATCATTGACTTATAATTACTATACTATAAGTCAATGATAATAATAATAAACGCTTACACACACAGAACCCCGCACTAGGATTCGCTGTGGCGCGGGAACAAATATTTATCTGTTACATAAATATCTGCCCCAGCCGGGAATGGACCCTGGGACCCCTCGTTGCGCAAGCAGGGCACTACCAGCTAGTCTACGGGATAATAATTATGGGGTTCTTTAAAGGGTAGGGTTTGGTATACACTTATTAACTTGGAAAAGATTTCGTGCAGCCAACACTACTGTAAGTGACAACACAATTATAAGGCAAGTTTATATTATACAAATACTGTATAAACGCACCTCTGTATCAATAAGCGAACATTGAACTTCGTCACTTCAATTAAACTACTTGAGGGTGTAAAAGGCATCGTACCAATGACTGGGGTTCACAATAGGTGCGTTGCTCCCTTATATTGTAATAATCATTTACAAGTAATGTAATTAATAACAGAAAATTACTACTTGGAACTTAAATATAATTACACAAGATCAACAGCTCCAGAGCTACAGTACTATGTGAAAAGCGCATTCAGCTTTTCTGCGACGCCGGCAGTCCAGAGCCATAACGCTGGTTTTCAGTGCGTCCGTCAGTATCGCATAGTTCGGGTGATGGCGGGACTTTACTTATTTAAATGATGATGATGATGAATTCCAATCACTGCGGCAAGGTAATCCTATAGCCTGGGAGGTTTGCTTCGCTGTTTGGGACAGCACAGAGATTTCAATGTTATTGTCGATCTTGGTTATTTGTGATGTGGTAGTTACGAGTTTCCACGTCAGTCATTCGCCTCTTAGGGAATATTAGTGTGTGAACGAGAAAGAGTGTAAACGCGGGCGTGCGCGTCAGTGCGTGCGTGCGAGCGTATACGAGCATGAATGTATGCGTGCGTATGCGTGCATGAATGTTTGCGTGCGTGCATGTGTATGAGTGCACATTTTGTTTATTTAGAGAACAACAATACAATAGCCTTTTGTATGATACCATTACACCCCCATTATTACTATTCAACATTAACTTATATAATATACCTTCATCACAACTACGGACGTACATTAGACGAAACGTAAACATTATTATTATGAGAACTTTAAAGGCGGATTATAAAGGAGACACGTTAAGGTATTGAACGATTTACTCATAGATAAGTTGATAATTTTGTAAAATCGCTGAATTGTCTGTTTAAACTTCAAACAGATATGAAGTCAATGATAATAAAATTGAAAGCAATATAGCACTCTTCACTACAATTTTTTTTTAATCATTGCGCCATACGTGTTTATAATAACAACCGCCATAAACTAGATTGAGTAAATCGTACATTACCTTGTGGAATACTGTATGATAAATAATTAAATAAACTTATTAAAGTTCACTACAAATATTAATATTTTGGCAAGTCTCATTGTGACCTTCGGGATATAATTACAGTACTACAGTAATCTCCACGAATCTTTGTCCCTCTGAAGTTGGGTGTACTTCAGAGTAAACGAGATAAGATGATGCGACAATCATAGCGAGTGAGCGAGACAGTTATATAATGCCCCGCCTCCCCCTCCGCGTCCCTCTAATTTGGCCTAAAATGGGTTCTGCGCAGCTACTTACAGCTAACTTCGGAGGGACATAGATCCGTGGCGTGTATCGTACGTTTTTTAAACTACGTATAAAACATATAAGATGCATTTAGTTAGGATTTATTTTTCATTAAGTTCATGCTTGACTATTATCCCACCTCCCAGTGATTAGAGAATTCTATGTAATACCGAGAGGGTAGCAATTCTGTACCAATGCTCGAGGCTTTGAAGATTGTTCTCAACCAATTTTAACGTACTAACTAAATGCATCTTACTTCCCCAATATTACATCATTATACAAGTGCAGTCTACAAAACAGTGAGTCTTCTAATTCCTTGTTTGTTTTCTTAATTAGAGCGAGATATCTACATCTCTTAATAAATTAGGATCGCTACATAATTATGTCGCCTCAAAATGTTAACACTTTGATGCCGCCAACACCAAGTTAGATGTAGGCTTCAACCCATTAATGGCAACTCAGTAGTGACTGAGCTCCTCATGACTGAGGAGACAAGGTACAAGTACTACTTACTACATTATTTCTGTCTAATACGTATAACAATCAAATTACTAAAATCAATAACAACATTTTGAGGCGTAACATTACTTATCGTAAATATTTAAGTTAATTTTCGATTTCGATGGACTCACATGTGAATTACTACTAGTTGGGAAACTCTATTATATTATACAGGGTGCTCAATACGCTCAGTACGCGCAATATTTTGTTTACATATTTTTACGAAACATTGTATGAAAATGTCTATACTCAAATACATTAAACTAATATACGATTTAAGATTTACAAACCACTGACTGGCTGCATTTAAGATTAAAGATATTGTTTAAAAAAGAAAAAAAATACAGTCCGTATTCACACCCTGTATAATAATACTAATTTAAATTCAAGCGTTATAAATTTATTTTAAAACTATTTAAGTAGTTAGTAGTATATTTTGTTGAATAATAGTTTTTTTGTACACATGGATATTTAAGTAGCTACTTACTGTTAAGCCGGATCAATTAGTCCCTTTTGAATTCGGTTAGCCTTATTCATTTATATATGACTGTTTTTTGTTTTTAATTAAAATGGAGCTGTAAGTTTAATGTTAACTATATTTTGTTATGCCGCGTTTAGATACTCGGCGAGAAGAGGCGAACCCACGCGATTACGAGTAATAAACGACCCATTCGTGCATCTTCAATAGGCTAGTTGACTAATTTTGAAAAACTAAATCATAGTTTACCAAATGGTCTAATTTAACTGAAATATTAATATTTCAGTAAAATACAAACTGTAACATATTTTATTTTATATTTTCATGAACTATTTGACGTTTCCGTCAAAAAACGCGTCAAACTGTCATGGCGACTCGTGTGACGTCATATGTTGGCAAACGAAGAGCTGTTTGGTTGAGCGGAAAGACCAAAATGCTATGTCAAGTTTGTTTAGTTTTGCAACATGTGACGTCACGCGTCGTATTGGCGTTCGCTGTCACGTGACTAGTGACTGTAATTTCGGAATTTTATTTCTCAAAAATATTAAATAATCATGATTTTATATAATCAATGAGATCAATTTTTCGCATTTGTAAATATTAAGCTACCATAAAAAATAGAAAATATTTTCTTACTGTCAACTAGCCTATTATGCGCTACGAGTATTCACTCCTTTTTGAATGTGATCTTTCATAGCGGGACATAAATCGACACCGTACATACACCAACGGTACAAATGCGTACATGAATCTGTGAAGTCGTCAATCATATATCGTTGCTTTTTTGGGGCTTTTGCGACGACCACACCGTATTCGAGACATCTTAAATATTTAAATCTAATTACCACACATGGCCGGCATAAGACATTACAACAGAATAACAACATAGACCTGCTATCACATAGTTGGCGTTCGTCGAGGTGGACCGTCGCTGGGCGCACGGCAGCGCGCGCGCCAAGTTCGCTACTTGAGGAGCTTCTCCTGCTCGTCCTTGGTGGTGTATGTGTCGCGCGGCTCGGGCGACGCGCGCGACGCGAACGACGCGCGCGTCAGCGGCGACGCGGACGTCGGCACCGGGTTCGGTGACACCTGCGCGGGACGTTTATAATAGTATAAACTTTTTATACTACTACTTGTCGATTTTCGTCTACTATAGGTACGGTGTGCCCTTCAAATGTGCCAGTAGATGTGACCAATTAAACGCTGTTAATTATAATAAATTATAATTATAATGTTAATTTTAATAAATTATAATTAACAGCGTTTAATACACGTCGCAAATGTAATCTAGAAAATACAACAATTTATTTTCATAATTACAAAATTCGAAACATGTAAGATGTATGGGAAGTGACAAATCCCTCCATTGATTTTGAAGTTTTTGAATTAACAAATTGCCTATTGGGTGTATTGCCCTCGGGTGGCGCTGGATTCAGTAAACTCTAGGAACCTTTTTCGAGACTCCAACAACTCAACGTATGAGATTATTTGTTTAGTTTAAAAAAACAAATACTGCATAATTTAAAAAAAAAACTAATTATGAACAAAAGGGTATTTGGTAATTAAATAATTTTTCTATAATTAATTTACTAAACATGCAGAAAAATTTATTATATGATAATGTAAATGGCATTTTTATGCTATCTAATAATTATGAAGTTTTATGGCAATAATTCGTATTAGTTTCAAACTTTCACTATAATGATAATGTCATTAAATTTTATTTAGGCTGAAATGATTAAAAAAATATTATCTATAACGCTATATTTTACAGCATAAACTAACATCTAATCTAAATAACATTGCCAAATCGAGGACATCATAAAGCCGAGGGCCGGTCGCACGACAGTGTAACAGCCAAGTCCGCACACGGTGCGTTGCATACCCCACTCAAACGATTACCATCTCGAGATCCTCGCTGCCGTCTAAGCTACTTATATTACACAAATCGTTGAATTCGTTTGCGTCTATTTCATCGAAATCCTGCAAACATTACAAACTCTGATATTAATGTATCAGAATCAACTGAAGTCCATTCTACGTGGGCTAACGATTATCCGCCCATTCTCCCCTAAACAATTGATTTCTCCGTTTATTATGACATAAAGCGACAATCCTTAATCATTCAGCCATGTAGGGTCATTAATCACAATGGTATATTATAAAATATATGTCTGTACATCTAAGTATATATTTACCTGTCTTGACGGCGTCTTGTGCTCGCCACTGATGCTTATGTCTTCGTCCACTGACTGCAGTAACTGTACAGATAAACAGCCATTAATTACTATTGTCTGATCATGTCTACCACCACCAGATACCATCAAATATCGACAGATAAAAATATCGCACCTCCGGTGCTACAACGTCACTTATGCAATTGATGTAATTTTGTGCAATGAACCAATAAAAGGTTATTTCTCCTGGTGGCGGCTAGATTCGCACTAAAATCATATCGAAACTACGGCCACATGCGATAAGTATACGCACTACATTAGCTGACGCACCAAGTAAAGATGTACATTGGTTACTTTTTCTCGTACTTTGATCGATTTTGACAAAATTGCATAAGTGACGAAGCATATCACCGGGGGAGGAATAAATTTTGACTTGGCCACAAAACATACGAGTGTACTGTTTAACTTACAATCCGATAAGATTTTAGCAAAGGAATTTTATTAAACGGAGATCTCCCTGTGGGCTAGCTGATTATACCGAGGAGCGGCATGATTCGAATGTTCAAATTCGGTAGAAGTATACTCGTATATGCGAGCGATGTAGAAAACTTCGATACCGCGATTCAGGCAGGGCGTAACGTCTCTATATGACCATATATTTAAAAGGAACAAAGGAAATGAGAGGCAGGATACAGGAAAGGAAACATCTCACACTCAAGTCTGATCCTTTTTCTCCAGTAGCCTAATGATTCTGGAGAGTTGCGTCAAAATTAGCTGATCCGTGGCCCATTGCTGTGTAGAATCTTCATTGACATCTTTGCCATAATCTATAATTAATATACGATTAACTTATATATTTTTGTATACTTCCTTGGTATTCCACAAAGATCAATCAAAAACAAAAACGTGAAATTTATAAAATAAACGTGGAATATACCGATATTTCAACCCAGTTACATGGGCACGACCAAACTGTCTAATCGTGAGTACCAGTTACATATAAAGTCTCATACATCACAAGTAGAAACGACGTCTTATGTTTATAAAGACAGTGTAGACTTTGTCTGTGAAAAATACTAATTTATACGTCTTCTAAATGGCATTTACTAAGAAAATGTTAATTCAACTCCTAAGAGAGAGAGAGAGAGAGAGAGAAACACCAAACCATACAAGCCGGCGTCATCGTCCGACTCCTCCTTCAACAACTTCTCAGCCTTGGACATGACCAGCTCGCTGCTGTCGCGTTTCTCCCCTTTCACGAGGGACTTCCGCGACCTTCTACGGACCTCATTCGCTGTATCATCCGAGATGCGTACCGACTTCTCTGTGGGTAGATTTTTGTTCCCATGTAGATAAATATACAAGTATATTAATGTATACAAGGTGATTTTTTACTCACTTGACATATTAAAAAGGGGTTGTCCGTATTCGATACTCATTCCAAATATGTAATTAAAAAGGGTGCTTAAAATTTGACGTTATTATCCATTGCAAATCCATAATGTGGACAAACTGAGCGCACGCGGTATAAACTACTCCACTAAAAGTCATTCGCCCCGCCCGTACGGCCCCGCCGTCCGTACCGCAGACCGCTGTGTTTCGGGCGTTTGCACACCGTGTCCATACATTCCGAGTATTTTGAGATAATTTTGATTGCCATTTTTGAAATAATTATCATGTAGAATTTTGACTTTATATTTTTAATCATTACCTATGACCATGTTCCTTCATGTCCTCGAGTATGTCAAGTGAAAAAAAATCACCCAGTATATTTATCTAGTGGTCCGAAGTGTCGTCTGCTAAGACGTCATCGCCTTTTCTCGAAACATTGTACAGTTTTCATAGCTAAGGCCTGAGTATGGAGCTCAAATTTTCAGATGTTTGAAATGTCAAGTGTCAAGTGTTTTTTGTAATTTTATGATAATTAATATGTTTGTGTGATTAGAATGCAGAATTGAATTAACCTCTTCCTGGTGACATATCGTAACGTTCCCTGGAGGTGGCGGCGCGAAGGTTGGAGCCGGGCAACGGTCCCGTGTCGGCGACACGTTGCGAATCTACGCTCGGCGGTGAATCGTTTGGGTGCACTTGCATGAGTTCTATCATATTTGGTTTAGGCGACGACTGCAATCATACTATATTTATAACTACATTTTTGCAGTTACGTCAATAAAGATACCGATAAAATTGATTCATACCACTTTAGGAATATAATGAAAGATCTTACGTATCTTTCATATTAAGATTAACATAACCAAATCGAAACTTTTTGCAGTTCGGAATACATAGTTAATATGAGCCGAAACCTACTTAGTCTAGATTAAATAATAATCCTTTATTTTGCCATCATGTCACAAGCCGACGCACGGCGATCGTGAATGTGCAAATCTCTTCGGGCAGGAAGTGTAAAATTGAAAAAACGTGGTAAAACAAAACAATGGAACCTTAGTATCGCTGGAAGAGTCGAGCGCGCTCGAGCTGGCCGCAGTCCGCGACGCGTCGTCGACCGCGCGCGTCGACTGGCGCGACGTCGACGGCACGCACGTGTCCGACATTACGATCAGGTGCTACCGGAGCACGGGCGACGTGAGAGGGACACCGGGAGGGGGAAGGGGGTAATAGGGGGGAGGTTGACCTCTGGTAACCGTTAGGTACACATTAGACTTTGGATTACGTCCGCGTGTGTCACGAGACCGCACACAGCTATCATTTTTCAAAATATCTCTGATCCATTGTTAATCGACCTCAAATATTTTCAATTGTATATTGAAAATGTCGATGTCGATATATCGATTCATACCTTATCGACTTCCGTATCGAACTGTTCGTTGGTGGCGCCCTTCGAGAGCGCCCCCTTTTCCATGAGGGTCGCTCGTTTCGCTGCTAAGTACAGAGATCTGGAAATTACGTTTATTTTATTAATAAAATAATAAACCTGATGGTGTAGTAGATAGATTATATTATATTATTATGTTAGCTTACCAACCATATATATTGGACAGATCTTAATTAATAAACAGTATTTACTCAGCATTCGTGTCTTTCACTCATCGCCTAAGCACATCCTTACATGGCGACCCTGCCAATGGTAAGAGGATCCGCGGCGCGTGTGCAGTGTGAATGAACTTAACGCGTGTGGACTAATTAGCTAGTAGTGTCAAAAAGAACAAAGGATTTTTACAATGGATAGTGAAGCAATAGAATCTCTGGCGAACGGTAGTCGATACGTTAAATTATACAATGGGAGGCAGTGAATCAAAAAAAGAAGAGAGTATCATCGTACAAAACGCTGCAGCGGGCGACAATGACTCTCATTTGCAACACATAAAATATCATGTGGGAGCGACGAATTACATTTTGCTGGCCATCGGTATAATTCTACTTATTGGAGGCGCAATATTGCTGTTGCGGTGGTACAGACGGTGGCATGGTGAGATGGTGCAGCAGGAAGTGGCCAACAGTATGCTGATGAGATTCGGGAGTCTTCTTCGCCGCCGAGAAGAGCGTACGACTAACATCTGATCCCGGCTCCATATCCAAAGAACTGCTACATCTCCCAGTGTTGTGATGAGTGTTGTGTTGTGTTGTGAGTGAAAGTGATCGGTCAATCGTCATAATCAGTATGGTAACGTATAGGGACAGTAAGTAATATAGCAATAGTTAGGTACTTCTTACCCAGCTGACTGGTGAGTCATTTATGTAATCGCATTTATTTACCTATGTAATTTTAGTAACTAATCAGAGATGATTTTTGCTTTCTCCTCTTATACGTATGCATTTAATATTATGATATGCATTAAAGATGGTTAATTTCATGTGCTATGGCAGAAGAATTAGTTCGTATAGCGAATGATTTAAAGATAATACGGACGTATCTTATAAAAATTGGTCCTGCCCGCAGAACGGGTAATATTTTAATAGTAAAAAAGGAGGAATCAAATAAGTTGTATAAAGAATATAATGCTTTTGTTAATATTTTAAATAGTCAAAAATTGTCTAAAGATCAAAAATCTCTCGCAGATAAAATCTGTCTTGAAATACAACGTTTATATTTGGAAATTATAGATTTATGTACCTACTGGAAGTGTGTCCTCGGAACAAAGTGTCAACATGTCTAGCGAAAGTTTTGATTTAAAAATAGCTTTAAGCTTATTGCCTGTTATGAATGACGATGATGATATTACGAAGCAATTAATAGAAGGTATCGACTATTACAGCTCGGTGTTGAATAACGAGACGTGCAAAAATAAACTCATTCAATTTGTTTTAAAAAGTCGGCTCTCTCAGAAGGCAAAGCTTAAGTTATTGTCTAATTATTGTACTGTTGATGACCTTATAAGGGATATGCGTAAAAATTTACTGCCACGGAAAAGTTACACAGCGTTGCACGCCAAGTTACAACAATGTAGGCAAAACGACAAGTCCATTTCGGATTTTGGTCGAGAATTATCGGAGTTATTCGTAGATCTGACAATTTCGCAAGCCGACGGAAATGCAAAAAATTATGACGTATTGCGTCCGCTTAATGAAAAACTCGCGATCAAAAAGTTTGCCGACGGATTGCGGAATCGTCGCATCAGTACAATCATTGCGGCACGTGACTTTAGCGCGCTGTCTGATGCAGTGCAATCAGCGATGGATGAGGAGCTCTCAGCCCCCTCCACTTCATCGGAGTTCATGGGTATGTATAAACATCCTAATAATTGTAACGGACAAAGGAGATTTCAAAGAGGTACGTATAATAGAGGTTATCATAGTTTTAGAAATAAGTTCACAGGAGGCCATCACCAGCCTGGTCCAGCGCGGACGGCTACAACACACCATCGACGTGGGTATGGTTCTCAAAGCAATCGTCGAGGTGATGGGTCGCGTGCGAGAGGTAAATATCGGAATTATCGCAGTAAGGGACATTCAACTCATAGCAATATGAATGTTATAGCGACAGGAGAAACCAATACCAAATATGAAACAGATGATGAAACTCTGACCCAGTTTTTTCGTGCCTGAATATATTTACACATGTAATAGTTTATGCAAAGTTTCCTTTAAAGTCAACGAATGTAAACATGATTGGCTCATCGATACAGGCGCATCAATATCTGCGATCAAATTCGCTTGCGTTCAAAGTTTACATTTACCTTTCCATAATGAGCGACTTAGAGTTACGGGTATAGGTGGAAATGTGATCTCGGATGGCTTTGTTTATTTAACTTTAAATCACAATGGAGAAAAATTTTATCATAAATTTTATGTTTTTAGAGAACTGCCATGTAAAACAAATGGAATTTTAGGACAGGATTTTCTCAAAAAATTTAATGCTATTTTAAATTTTGAACTTAATACATTCCAGATCTTAACAAAAAGCGGGAAAAGTGTTACTTTACATTTCGACTACATAACGCCGAAGTCACATTCCTACTTGACAGTACCAGCTCGTAGCGAATCTACACATTTCATTAATACAAGTGTTACGGAGGACTGCGTAGTATTTTCTCAAGAACTTTGTGAAGGTGTATTTATAGCTAACACTATAGTAAAACCGGAAAATGGAAAAATCCCGATACGCATTTTAAATAGCAGAGATAAAGATGTCAAATTAAATTACTTTCAAATTCATAAGCAAAAATTAAGTGATTATTTTATATGTCAGTTTAATCAAAGCTCTATTAATGCGGACCGTGTGAAAAAACTTTTTTCTTTGTTGAATTTAAAAGGATTAAATCTTGAAGAACAAATATCGATTGAGAACATATGTGCTAAATATCCGGATATTTTCCATTTGCCAGGTGATAAGCTGACCACAACTTCATTTTACCAACAAAAAATTGATTTAAAACCTAATAATAGTCCAGTATATACAAAACCATATCGGTTACCACATTCACAAAAACAGGAAATTGACAGGCAGGTGCAAGATATGCTGGAAAACGGTATAATAGAAGAGGCTAGGAGCGCGTGGTCCAGTCCATTATTGCTAGTTCCGAAAAAACAAGACTCCACGGGTCAAAAGAAATGGAGAGTTGTCATCGACTATAGGAAATTAAACAACCAAATTCAAGATGACAAGTTTCCATTACCAAATATCTCGGAAATATTAGACTCTCTTTCAGGAGCTGTGTATTTTTCACATCTCGATCTATACCAGGGATTTTATCAAGTCAACCTAGATAAAGACTCCAGACCATATACGGCATTTACTACGGGAAAAAATCAATTTCAAATGACCCGTATGCCTATGGGAATAAAGTCCAGTCCTAACGGGTTCAGTAGAATGATGACTTTAGCGATGTCGGGGTTAAACCACGACAAATGTTTAATCTATCAGGATGATCTTGTAGTTTTTGGTCGGAATTTACAAAGTCATAATCAGAATTTAATGGACGTATTTAGTAGGCTACGTAAAATTAATTTAAAATTAAATCCCGTTAAATGCATCTTTTTACAAAAACAAATTTTATATTTAGGTCATGTTGTATCAGATAAAGGAATTTTACCAGATCCCGAGAAAACCAAAATTTTAGAAAATTACCCTAGGCCGCAAAGCGTAGATGAAATAAAGCGCTTTGTCGCCTTTGCTAACTATTACAGAAAGTTCATTCCGAATTTTTCAGAAAGGGCACTACCATTGAATAAAGCTTGTCGCAAAAATGTATCGTTTCTTTGGTCAGAGGAGTGTGAGCAGTCGTTTCAATTATTGAAGACGGCGTTAATAAAACCGCCCGTTCTCCAATATCCAAATTTTTCACCAGAAAATGAATTCCTATTACAGACAGATGCATCGGGAAAAGCAATAGGATCCGTATTATGTAACATGGATGGACGACCAGTCGCATACGCAAGTCGAAGTCTAAATAAGGCGGAGCTCAATTATCCTACTATTGAGAAGGAGCTGTTGTCAATAGTATGGAGTGTTAAATATTTCCGACCTTATTTATACGGAAGACGTTTTAAAATTCAAACCGATCATAAACCACTTGTGTATCTTTTCAGCATGCGCGACCCGTCCAGCAGGTTACTAAAATTTAGGTTACAATTGGAAGAATATAATTTTATTGTCGAATACTTGAAAGGGCAATCCAATTCTGTAGCCGATGCATTATCGCGAATTAATATATCTTCAGAAGATTTAAAAACAATGAACGATCAAATTTCATGTGTCATGACAAGAGCGCAGTATCAAAAATTAAAAAATAGCGAGAAAGTTAGTACTAGCGATTTGGCGGATAATATTGCCACAAGCTCGAAGTCTGATCAACCTAGAGTCGTGGAAATAATTAAAAAACCAAATCTCTATACTGAACTTTCGCTAATTGACTGTAGGAAATTAAGGAAAATGGAATCAAACGGATTAGTGACGGAAATTTACAAGAATTTTTCTTATGTACCAAGCAGATCTACTATTTATTTATGTACAATGTCTAAACCTCGATCGCCGATTACGCGAGACGGATTGGTGAGAGATTTGGCAGTTATGTGCAAAAAATTAAGTATTAATGAGTTATGCATCCTAAGAGATGAGATGAATAAGGAATTTATTAAGGGAATAGTAGATATAATAAATAAATTTGATAAATGGACCGGTCCACGGATATGTATTTTAAATAAGGTACAAAGAATAAATAATATAGATAACAGAAAGGTTATTTTAAACGACTTTCACCTGTTGCCCTCCAGTGGCCACGCGGGTATCAGGCGAATGTCTAATAATATTAAAAGATATTATTTTTGGCCCAGCATGGACAAAGATATATACGACTATGTTACCAAGTGTGAACAATGTCAGAAACAAAAATACTCGGTGAGTACTAAACAGCCAATGGTAATCACGAGTACAGCTAACTCTGCTTTTGAGAAAATGTATCTAGACGTCGTAGGACCGCTCCCGAAGGACGCTTTGGGACAGGTCTATATTCTAACATTGCAGTGCGAATTGACGAAGTTCGTAGAAGCGTACCCCTTGCCTAGCAAGGATGCGGTTAGCGTAGCTCAATCATTTGTAAATAATTTCATTCTTAGGTATGGGATACCGCGAGAGATTGCTACGGACCGTGGAACAGAGTTCATCTCCAACACCATGAAAGAGGTATGTCGACTTCTTAATATTACTCAGCTGACGTCAACGGCATACCATCACGAGAGTATAGGAGCGTTGGAGAACTCTCACAAGGCGTTAGGTGCATTTTTAAGGGTAAGTTCTGAAAACAGGTCAGGTTATTGGAGTAGTTTTGTGCCCTATTGGTGCTTTTCCTATAATAATAGTGTGCACACAGAAACGAAGTATACGCCACATGAACTTGTTTTTGGCAAACGCTGCGTAATACCCAGTAATCTGAATAGTGGCATTGTAGAACCCTTATACGCTCACGATAGCTATCCCTCAGAGTTAAAATATAGACTTCAAATAGCACAAAAAGATGCTAGAAATAATCTTATTAATAGTAAATTTAAAAGAAAGGAAATGTATGACCGTAAAATAAACCCTGTGTATTACAAAAAAGGTGATTATCTACTTGTTAAAAACCCTTCTGGTGACAAGATGGAGAATATATATCAAGGCCCTTATTTAGTACTTGAAGACTTTAATTGTAATGTTAAAATCATCAAAAAAGGTAAAGAAGAAATTATACATAAGAATCGCACAAAACTGTACAAAGTGCCAAATTCTCCTTAATGTATGCAATATGTTTAGTAATAAGCTGATTTTTTTTTACATGTTATACCTATTACCTATATCAAATTCATTATTTTTACACTTTTACATTTTACCTTTGTTTACATATTTTTGTTAAGAAATATTTTTGCATATTATTAGAAGTTAAGAAAAAAAAACAAGCTTATGTTGTTTTTTTTTATTATGGAAAGGGAGGTGTAGTAGATAGATTATATTATATTATTATGTTAGCTTACCAACCATATATATTGGACAGATCTTAATTAATAAACAGTATTTACTCAGCATTCGTGTCTTTCACTCATCGCCTAAGCACATCCTTACAATGGTTAACCATCAAGTTTGTGCATGTCTAACAATTGCTTAGAGTTGTCTTTTCTAACTCTCAACTTTATATTGCATATTTATGAACCTGTGCATGTATGTGTATCGTAATATAAAGTTTCGGATTTATATAGATTAAGCATTTAAAAACACGTATTTGTGGTCTGCATGTAGAGATTTCAACACTGGACACATTTCGCGTGCTTATCATAATTACTTTTAAGCGAACAGGAGATCGCACCGACTTATAAGTGACAGCGGTGGTATCATAACTCTTGCAACGTGAAGCGCTCATAGCCCGGGCCCTTCATTGATCATAGTGATCGACTGAATTAAGCAAATGCGGGCGCGGTCGTTAGGTAGATAACTGAATGCTAGCGGAAAATCATCGTGAGTACTGGAGTAACAAGGTGAAGTGTGCTTTAGACCTCTTCAGTGTTGAGGAGAACGCCGTGTCCTGCAGTCGGCCATTTTAACAGGTCGTAGCTGTGCATCGTGTCGGTGGCAGCGGTGGGATCGTCGGACACTCACCGCTTGACCGTAAGGTAGTAGAGCTCGGAGGTGGCGCGCACCGAGTAGTCCGGCACGAACGTGTGCCGCAGCATCGCGTCCATGTTGATGTTCTGCAGCGAACCCATCGCTGACGGCGTCGGTGACTCCGCTGGCAATTATATTCCAAAATATGAAAAATTACCCTTGAATATTGTAAACATGGTTTGAAACGTTTTCTTAGTCTGCATTAGCGAACTCGTTACTATAACCCGAATTTTGTTTTACTTACTAGTTGTCCCAGCGTACTTCGTACTGCTTTATAATTAAAAAATGTTTTAGTGATATATCGAGAGCAACGCCACCTACCGGGTCCAATTGTGAATATAAACCATTCTCGGATCCACCTGAAGACACACAAAAAATTTCAACCAAATCGGTCAAGCCGTTTAGGAGGAGTTCAGTGACATACACACTCACACTCGAATTATATATATTAAGATATTAAATTAATCCCTATCAACTATACCGCTTCATGGTAAGTGGCGATGAAATCCAAGATATTGTACACACTGATTTATAAAACCTATTCACTCTTTTCTTGGCAAGCAACTCATCCGTGATACTTTTCGTGCTGCTCATGTCCATGGGTGACAGTGACCACTAACTCACTCTCTCACTCATTTGCTCGTTTGTTGGTTATTTCCATAATAATTCATAATATATTATGCAGCTCCAACACTCACCGACGCCGATGTTCTGCGTGAGCGCCTGCACGCCGAAGTAGGTGAAGGGCCCCGCCTCGAACACCAGGTTCTCGCGGCCCACCGTCACCTCCACGCGCCCCTCCAGGATCAGCACGAAGTAGTCCACCTGGAGACACCACACGTACCATACTACACCATCAAGCCGCAGCCCCACTGCGCACTGAGACCCTATACACGTGTCTAAAGAGGCCTGCTACGAAAAACATAAGTCGAAGTTTCGGACGACGGATCGTACTTTTTTCTACCAATCACGGTCGCCAAATTATGTTTCGTGTGAACATATGGCATTATTTTAAACAAAACTCAATGCGATTTTCGTATATAAATCAATTTTAATAGGAAAAGAAACGTGTAACAGTAAGAAAAAGTACGATCCGCCGTCCGAAACGTCGACTTTCGTTTTTCGTAGTAGGCGTCTAGCTTCGCTTTGCAAGAAAATGTGCGCTAATACGCTTCGCATGAACTCCCACGTTGTCAAACGAATGAACCGACGTAGCTAAAATACGTCGCGTGCTCGTGCACAGCGTGCGCAGCGTTGCGCCCGCGGCTTAGACATTTACAGCACCCAAACTATGTACTAGTACATACAATAAGGCGAAACTGATTGAAGCTAATTTCAGACTGAGTAAGTGGTAGTTCATGCATGGGTATAGATGTGTTAAAATCCCTACTAAAATTGTCTGTCTGTCTAACTGCTACATTTTGAAGCTTAATCCGCTGAACCGATTTACATAAAATTTGATATGGAGACAGTTTGAGAACCTTGAAAGGACATAGGATATTTTAATCCCGGAAATGGAAGGAGGGGGTGGAAGTTGGTGTGTATAATGAGCTCCAACTCGTCTCACCGGTTTCCCCTGCTGGTACACGTAGGTGCTGGGCTCGCGCTTGCTCTTCCCCTTCAGCTTGATGTGCTGGATCACGTCCTGGCGCAGCAGCCGCCGCAGCACCGTCTCCGAGACCGTGTCCGGCCGGAACGCGTCCACGCCTTGGCAACACGTGTCGCGTTGTTAACAATGGGTACTCATGATTTTTCTTTTCAAAGTTATATTTGATACAATATAAAAATCATCAATAATACAAAAATCGTGAGTACCTTCAGTATAAAAGGGGTACTCACGATTATACTGATATATAGATCAGTCGATTTATTAATATAAAAATTTAAGTACCTGTTTTCTTTAAAAATGTTCACATACATACAAACACAAAAATAATTGAAAACTTTTCAGATTTCAGGAGAGTGTTTTATTTTTATAAAATTGGAATACTGATTAGATTTATTTTGCTCAGCCGTTAAGTTAAATATTATATAATATCTAGTTTGATTTTAGTAAAATTAGCACGCTACCTAAATACTTTATATACCGTCTCCTCCACCCGAACCCCACCTCACCCGTTCTCGGGAACAGATGGCTACTCTAGCAATAATACTACCTGTTGTGTATCCACAGTGTTCATTTACTGCACTTATTTGTGACTTGTATTTTTTTGTTCTATTTGGCGTGAACAATAAAGTATATTGTACTCGTGTTGTATTGTACTAAAAGCGACTGACTGGTGCTCAGGAACTGGAAGGTGGCGAGCGTGAGCTGCGGCGAGATGTGGATGCGCTGGTTCTCGTGCCGCTCGGCGAACGCCGCGAAGTCCTGCAGCTTGTTCTGCGGCCGGTTGCGGCGCCGCTTCGTGCGGTTGTCCACTGCCGAGCGACAACCACTTTACTGACACTGCCATTGACTTATTTTTCCATGGACGTCGGGTCTCGTACTAAAAACGCGACCACAATGTCCCAGTCACAGCCATCGCGAGAATGGGAATGTTGCCAAGGTAATTTAGACGCTAAAACTATTACATCGCGTTTTAATTTCGATTGCAGTCGTTGCAGCTCTGTTTGCGTCTTGTAGCTCATTAGGCTCGGACATTTTTTAGCGCGGACCCGACGTCCATAGTAAAGACAAGAAAGAAGACAAAAGAAGGCAGAAGAAGAAAGTACTGGCTCTCGAGCTCGCAACCGGAACACGACAAGTTGCTTGGCGGCGGACTATTACAAGGGCGAGGGCTGCGGCCCGACTCCGCCGAACGTGTACAGAGAAGGATATAGCCAACATGAGATAGCACGAGAAAGTGCAATTCGCACCCTTAGTAATATAATGGCCTAATTCAAAACAGTAGTTTTATGGGAGCTTTTTAAACATTTAAAAGATTCTGGACAACACATTTTATCTTATTTTTCGTGTAAAATGTTTATTACGCATCACACAAGAAAATTGAACCGGAACCACTTACTGAAGACGTCAGTCTCGTCCACGATCTCGGCCTGTATCATCTCCTCGATGACGTCCTCCAGCGTGACCAGCCCGATGGTCTCGTAGAACGGGTCGCCCTCGCCCTCGTTGTTGATGCGGTGCACGAACGCCATGTGGCCCTTGTGACCTGTGGGGAACATAAAGCCGTAAACAAAACTGAACCTTATGCAAAGGCGTTAAGATCTGTTTTCGCTTGGAATTGTCAAAGGAGTTTATGACCACACTGAATGTGAAAGCGAAGGCGTTTCGTATTCTCTTCAAAAGATTTAATTACTGATAATAATGACCAATTAGATGTAGACCGTTCATACATTTAAATGACTGACAACATCACTATATAGGACTAGGCTATAGTTCTCGTAATTACGGTTGTGTCATTGTGTGAACCCTTTGTTCGAATCAACCTGAGCTACAAGAATCACAAAGGTTTCCGAATATTAGGATATTTGGGATGTATATTTTAAGTGTTTCCTAAGAAGCAATACAGCGAACACTATGTGCGTGCAAGCTTGCGTATGTACGTGTATGTGTGACGTTACACGCGTCAGTTTTACGTTTATTAATTTGACAGCTTATTCATCTTCCTATTGCATCCCATATGACTCGACTCAGACAAATACTTTACGCAGTTGGGTTCGCCAACATTGCAGACTGTATCTATGTACCCCACAAAGGCGCACGGCGTCCGTACCTTCCTTGAACTGCTTAAACATGACGTCGAGGGTGACGTCCTCGAAGACGAAGTTGCACGGGTTCTGGTAGTACTGGCAGAGCGTGCGCAGCGGCGTGTTGTCGTCCGGGTCAACGAACGCCAGGTCCTTGATGAACAGCACCGTGATGATGTTGTTGCGGGACGTCTCGTACACCGGGATGCGGGAGTAGCCTGGGGACGACGATAGATTTAGGTGTCTTAAGCACTTTACATAAGAATTTAATAATACATGTAATTCTAGTACATAACATAGAAGTTATCTTGAATGAACGTCATTGTGGTTTTTAAGTTTTGGTAAAGTAAAAATTAATGGGGGGCGTTGAAAAATAACTGACTTTCGAAGTGAGTAAGTTTGAGAACCTCTGAGTTAGTGCGTTTAACATGTTTGGACTTCATCGCGCGCACCATGAGGTAGGACTGTTGTCCAGCATTACCATATTATATTTTTGTAGAAAATATCCACGATGCGCTGCGGCATCGCACACAACATACTTATCACGATGCGACATCGTATACTAAAACTAAACTGACTGTACAAATAGTATTTTCTGTTTATTTAACAGTCGAACCAGTACAAACCAACCCGTAAATAATCTACACGACGATACGACGCAGAAGGCATTCGAAATATTCAATATCAATCGTAAACTCGAAGCCAAGTATCCTACGTCAGTATCAACGATCTACCAAGTCATCGTTCTAGACAAGATGTCTCGCGTATCACAATGATTAAATTCCAACAAAAAATGTCCAACACCGATGTCGAGTTGCGCGACAAATCTAAAACACCGCGTCCTACATACCACCCATCAAAGATATTAAAACCATAGAAGCGTTACATTCATACAACGCGAGTTGTACTTTTAGATCCACTCCGATGAGTTTTGTATGGATGGATGGATGGATGGATGGATGGATGAAGGATGATGAGGATCTATGGATGAGAAAGATAATTAAGAAATGGATGAGACAGAAAGAGAAATCTACATAAAAGGTAAGCCAATTGGCCAAATTTGGATGTGGATGTTTATTTTTTAATTTGTATAAGTTACCACTTGACTACGACCCTACCCAGAGGAAAGTGTTAAAGTAGCCCTTAGATAATAAAACGCGCTATAGCATTATTTTGAAGTCGGTTTTTGAAGCGAATACTTCTATAGTACCTATCGTTGTAATTTGGAATTCGATGTAACGGAAATGACGCGCAACGCAAATGAAACGAAACGGAAACTTAAAAGACAGGGACACATTTTAACGTGGGAGAAAATGAGATAGGAATATTAGCAAGAATTAGAACTAAAGTTCGCTGCAGCGCTAAAACAATAGTTATGACATCTAACCAATAGTTATTTTTGAAGTTTCACTTCTAGCACGTGTGAATTGCAGACAATTCGATTCTACTTGTAAGATTATTTACATTGCCACCCATCATGCGAGCGGTAGACAAACAGCTGTTTTGGACAACAGCCAACTACCACACGGCGTTTGGATGGCGAACATTCTATACATAGAACTATGTTTTACTGTCGTTTTGTGAATGAAGGACGCGTAAATAAATAAAGCATTCCATAAATTATACTCGATTACCCGTGCGGTGCTACATTTTGAAGCGATTTCAAAAAAGACGGAGGTTCTCAATGCGACTATATTTTTAAGCTATTGCATAGCTTTTATCGCGGGCCTTGAGCGTGGGGACCGAATCCAGAAATTCCGTAACGAAAAAAACCTAACACCCCCAATCAGCGCCATCTAGTACCTTAATACTAAGGTATGGTACGTATGTTTTCTACAAACTAGATGGCGCTGTTCTGATATAACTATACATATAACTTCTAATAATTATAATTGCATAAGTTGATAAAAAATGCTATGCAATAGCTTTACCGCGGCAGTCTCCGAGTGCCACATTTAATTTTTTTATGTGCGTTACTTCAGAACTTTCGACTGGGTGAACCGATTTTGATGATACTTTTTTATTTGAAAGCTGGTGCTTAGCTGGTGCTTTCCGTGTGCCCCATATCATTTTGGTCCATTCTGACAATGGCATCCATAAGAAAACCATATAAGTACCTAAGTCTTAAATTTGCATTATTTATTGGTTTTTCGGTATACTTCAGTACCGATTGGTGGAGTACGTCTTTTTCAACGTTAGCCGTGATAAAGAATGCTCTAGGCCTCGCCAGTCACGAGGAGAGGAGACCTATACACGGACCATTAACGGGTTGAGCCCAAGCGCAAGCGTGCCCAGCCCGAGTAGACCAGTAATGGTTACGTACGCGAACAACTCACCAGACTTGACGATCTCGGACATGGTCTCGAAGTCCAGGACGGAGGTGATGGGCAGCATGAACACGTCCTCCAGCTTCGTCATGATGTCGGCCACCGTCTTCTTGCGCATCTCCAGCGCGCCCGAGATGATGTTCACCTCGTCCCTATCCAGGTCGTTGACGTCCGTCGTCACCTGTGGGAGTACGCGCATCAATGGTCCCCACTCATCACACGACTGGTTGGGAACGTTCGTGTGGTGTGTTCGTACGTGGTAGATGTCTTTGTTTCGGGTCGTCGCAGTGGCGGATTAAAAGCCGAAAGCAGCGAAGGCAAACCCCTCATCGGCGCCCCTCTAGCGGAGGGACATTAGACTTATTTGTTGGACAAAAACTTAACTCACTCGCGCCCCTAGGCGTGACGTAGACGTGCCTAGTTTGCCTTAGGGATAATCCGCCACTGGGTCGTGGGTGTTTGCGTCTTATTTGTATAGTCTACTTAACGACCCCATAGCATAGTTGGAAGTGGCTCTGCCTGCGAGGGCAGGGTGCCGGGTTCGAGTCCCTCTCGGGTCATGGATGTTAGTGATGTGTAATTTGAGTTGTCCATGCCACCTGCGACACAGGGAATCCTGATGCGGGGGTGTGAGTGTGTTACCGATTATTTAGTTTTATTCAGTAGAATTCCGTGTCGCTATCACATATGAACCGCATCACTAACACTTATAACCCGACAATAAACATTTATCTGTTCCATAAATATCAGCCCTAACCGGGAATCGCACCCAGGACTAGGCTATGGCGTCGTCACTT
Organism: Ochlodes sylvanus; assembly: GCA_905404295.2. Lineage (NCBI taxonomy): Eukaryota > Metazoa > Arthropoda > Insecta > Lepidoptera > Hesperiidae > Ochlodes > Ochlodes sylvanus. The sequence goes on from FR990129.1 coordinate 11,618,678, forward strand.
CTATTGCAGGAGTATGAGTGTGTAAGCTTTTATTTTAAATGTATTATTTACTAATACATGATCGCCATACGTCGGTTAACACATGGAATCTTCTGACAATAAAGCTTTTAATTCATAGGAAAACATTAAAATATGGACCTTATATTATTAGTGTTGAATTTTCAACCAACTTAAACGAACTGATCTTCACAAGATTATTGCATCGTATACCTACGACCAACTTTGATCTGAAAAATCCGAAAATTTGATTTGAAAATTCCGACCGTCAGCGTGACGAAATAAAGCTCATAATTTCAATGCTTTCCTATGAGTTAATTCTGAGTCGTGTAGGAGTTGCGTTGATGTAATGTACGCAGATCTTTACACTATCTATTGGTAGTGTCATGATTTTCTAATTAAAGACTATCTGATTTTGAATGAAAAGAGGTATTGACTTACGAGTTGCTGGCAGGTTAAAAAGAAAAGAAAAAAACATGATTAGCTAATGTCGATAGATGAACAATGGATATAATCTTCAAACAATAATGTTTGGTGTGAATGGAAATACACAAGGTGGTTTTCATTATACGAGTAGTAGGTATAAACCATATGAAAATGAGCATGTAGTGTTTACTGTTTAGAGCCCAGACAGACAAACCGCTTTTGATTTCAACAATGTAAGGCAAACACGAGCTCCTGTAAGCGAAGCGCGTAGATAACATTTCACGGTCGATGTTATAATTATGATAGGATGTGCTGTATACTCGATTGCTATCTTACATCCATAAAAAAGCAGTCAGCACCACCAGGGACGGCTTGGACTCAATACGGAGTCCCTTAAGGGAGCGTCCATTAATTACGCGCGTTAATTTAGGGGGGTTGGGGGGCGAAGCGGTCAAGAACAATCTCTAACAACACATTGGGGAGAGGAGGGGTTTCGCTAAAAATCACGTAATTTGTTCCCGCAAGCAATTGCGAGGAAACTGGGTAAAATTAAAACATATTTTTTACTGAAATATTGCTAAGTGACCCTATACAATGATATTTTTTAATAAATCCAATGCAATCAAGCACAGATTAGCCATTTACAAAAAAAAAACAAACATTTGAAAAATCTCACACATTAAGGGGGGCGGGGAAGAGGGGATTGAACCAAATCTCACGACATTCAGCAAGCGGGTTCGAAAAAACGTCGATAAGTCGAAATCACTACACGTAATTAATGGACGCCCCCTAAACGCTAAAAGTGGTACCACTCCTATTAGTCTAAATGACAGTAACACCAACATCTCAATTTACGTGCACAGTACAATAGACATGACATTTCCTCGGTGATAAAACGCCAGCGGCAGGTGAATTCACCGGAACGTATTAATATTACGAGCACTGCGTTTGCCAAACATATTACGGCGCATTTAATACCGAAATACTCAATAATGACGCCAATTTGCGTAACCAGTAAAACGGTCGCGCTTCGCTTTGGATAACACAATCCTCACAATCCGGTTACACTTTTTAGAGGCGACCATCCCAGTACTCAAGGGTAGCAACGCATCTGTGACCGAATTAGAACAAGACTCTTACTAACAATTACCAACAAAAATAAAAATTAAATGTGGCACTCGGACACTGCCGCGGTAAAGCTATTGCATAGCATTTTTTATCAACTTATGCAATTATAATTAGGTATTAGAAGTTATATAGTTATATCAGAACAGCGCCATCTAGTTTGTAGAAAACATACGTACCATACCTTAGTACTAGATGGCGCCGATTGGGGGTGTTAGGTTTTTTTCGTTACAGAATTTCTGGATTCGGTCCCCACGCTCAAGGCCCGCGATAAAAGCTATGCAATAGCTTAACTAACAGGACTAACTTCTACTAACAGCCCCTGTCGCAGTCCTCATACTTACCAACAAACTAACCAACTAATGTTCTAACACCGTCTCCTAACCGCACTAACCATCCTAGTCCCCATTTGAGTCTTGTTCTGTGCCGATCACAGTTAAAGGGTGGTGCGGCATGCTCGTTTGCTACCTTGATACCAAAAAAAAAACCTATCCATGATATTGTAAATATGCTGTCAGAAGAAAAAGAAGGGGAAGTTTATTACCAACATCATACTCTCTCTCTTTCTCTGTAACAGAAGTGCAGTAATGCGTGGGCAACAATCTACATATACATACATCATCATAAAAATGAGTATGAGAAAAACTATTACTGGGGGTATTTATTAACGCGATAAAAGTGAAACAATGATTATTAGAATTTCTGTCTGTTAGTCTGTGCGTTTGTGCGCGCTAATCTCAGAAAAGACTTTACCGATTTGGGTGCAGTTTTCACTAATAAATCCAGAAACGACTTAACCAATTTGGGTCCGGTTTTCACTAATATATTCTGGTAAGCTTAACTTCAAGTTAAGAGTTTGTTTTATTTCAATCATTTCATAAATAAATAAGTTATCACAATTTAAGGAATCGCGTGTAAACATTTTCGAATGTTACCTACATTCGAAAATTTTAACTACAAACTAACTAACTTTGTACTAACTAATTAACTTACTACTAACTTAGGAATCTACTGGTAACTTTTTCCTTTTTATTATTTGTTGTAATAGCGGCCACGGTAACACGAATTCTGTGAAAATTTCATGTCTCTACCCATTTCCATTCAAGACATAGAGCCCTGTGACTGACAGACAGCGGAGGCATATTAATAGGGCTCTATTCGTCCCCCTTTTGGGTACGGAACCCTAAAAACCATTGACACAGACAAAGCGAAATGGCATACTATAAGTTTTAACCTTTGCCCTTTGCCGCGCTCGAACCGAACACAACCATCTTAACCTTGAACTTACAACAGCTGATCCAAGCTTTCAACTACGGCGAGGCTTCTTTTTTGTTTGTGGGCTAGTTATTGTTTTGTTTTAGAGGTGAACTTAGGTTTGGTTTAGCTCAGTTTTAAATTTCCAAGTAGATGCATGCAATTAAACTGATATTTATTATTAACACGCCTAAATTAGCTTGCCCTGTACTCGTCTGTATGGATTTTCGCATTTATTTTCCATGTACAGACAGCGATCACTTACATTCTGATTATCTGTATAAATTGTGACTAAATTCCTGCACTTCGGCTGCAGAGAAAGAGTGCTTTGGTTTGGCCTAATGGTTAGCTGGTAGAGAATGCAATTAATATTACGCTCGCCGTTTGTATTTTACTACAACAATTTTATATTTTGATCGACAAGGTTTACATAAATAAATTAACATCGAAAGAGATAAATAAATCTTCCCCCGCTTCGACTTACGCCAATACCCATGAGCGGCTCTAGCGCATGTAGCGTCCAGGTGCAATCAATGCCCTGGCGCCCTTTTGTATCAAAATGCGCGGTCGAAATTAGGTCTAGGTGTCGAGCGGCTCTCGGCGCCCCTTGACACCCGGCGCTCGGGTGCGCCGCACCCCGTACTATAGGTAAAACCGCCTGGCGTCTCTTACCTTGACCAGCTCCTTCAGCCTCTCCCTGTTGTAGACATTACCAATCTCCTCCCCGAGGAAGTAGTCCAGCAGCTTGCTGACGGGGAACGCCAGCGGCGCCGTCAGCGCCATCACCGCCTGATACAATACGATACAGTTAGAACATTACTAACTTGGTGACTTCATTAAACTTAGTAATTATGGGTATGTACGAATATAAGTTCATTTATAAATGGCCTATTCAACGCAAAAATAACTTTCCAATTAGAACCAGTAGTTCCTGAGATTGGCTCGTTCAAACAAACAATCAAACTCTTCAGCTTTATAATATGAATCTGTACGGATAGGTCGTCACTCACCTTAGTAACCATTATGCTCTTGGCCCCTACCATCAGTCCGTGTCGCGAGCAAATCGCTTGAGGCGTAATCTCACCGAGCAACACGATCAATAGCGTCGAGAATATCACGGCGTACAGTCCCGACGTCATACCGTCCAGCAGTATCGTGAACGTTGAGTTCACGGCCACGTTGCCCAGCAGAATACTGCACAGCAAATAGTTCCCGTGGTCCCGCACAGGCATTATCGCTCTAGCGTATTTACGTTCCTGTTCTGTACCAGTGTTCGAGATTATCTTCAATTCTGTCCTATCCAGGGACATGAGACCCAGGTTTAGACCCGAGAATAGCGCAGAGAACATCAGACAGATAAGAATCAAGATCAACGAAACCCACAGCGGTAGTAAATTGTTGTGCGTGGCAAGCATTTTGAAGGACTCCGTGCCTTGGTGCTTGTATTTCGACTCATCGTCGTTCGGATCAGTAACGCCTAGCGGCAAGTTCTTCGCGCAGATGTACAAGTTCGAGCCGGAAATCGGCGACGGCGCCACAATATCGAATAGCGCCGTGTTTAAACCCACTGATTTTTCTTGTGCCTGCAATCGAGTTGAGAGTGAGTTCGAGAAAACACAGTACTGATAAAAACGACCCCAGGTGAACGTATTAGTAGAATTAAAATTGTCCTATGTACCTTTCCGGGTATCAAACTGTCTCCACACAAAGTTCTATCTAAATTGGATCAGCAGATTGAGCGTGAAAAGGTAGCAAAGCAGACAAACAGACAAAATTACTATGCATATTTTATAATATCAGTACGGATGTCGGATGTATGGATTGAATGCTGCAACGCATACCTCAAATACTGCAATATTTAATTCCACATTATTTGTCGACCCTGTAACTTATTGGTAGTCAATTAGAGATCCTACCTACTAAAAGTCACGGGTTCGTTTCCTCACCTGAGCAAACAATGATGTCACAGATAATTTTCGATTCTTGGTTGTTTGAGATACCTCATTAAATTTGTGTTTATCCTTGCTAACTATCAACCAAAGGATTTCTAGAAATATGAGCAATAATTTATTTTATTTAACAGCATGGCAATAACTTTATTATTATCTTTGTCGATTAACAACCTGACAGTGAGACCACATTAATGTGTACGTAGACTACGTAGATAATCAAGTAGCAGAGATTATTGGCCGGCCTTCGAGGTAATCGCTCACTGGGTAATGATATAACAGTTACAATGAACCTATACACCTAGTTTATGTTCGCCTGGTACCCCGCGATGGAAACTGTACAGCGTTTAAAAGGTGTACTTATTTTTATTAATAAATTACTTATTTTTATTAATTACGTGTCACAATGTTCCTCCGAAACGGCTCGACCCGACCGATTCTTATGAAATTTTGTATGCATATCGAGTAGGTCTGAGAATCGGCCAACATCTATTTTTCATACCCCTAAGTGTTAAGGGTGGCTCACCCTAAATATTTTTTCTCATTTTTTGGACAAATTTTTTATTGGTTATTTTTTTATGGTGTGGCATAAAAAATACACATAATCTTAAATTTTCACTTCCCTACTCCCACCCATCAAATTTAAATCGCGCTTTTTGTATCTACATATATGGCGCAACAACGTTCGCCGGGTCAGCTAGTAATATATATTTATTAAATCACATGGCACTTAACAGTGCGCGTAGAGCCGGAAAGGCCCCGGGTTCGATTCCCGGACAGGTTTATTTATGTGACAAATAATTAGGTATAAGGCTTTTGTTATGACATCTTACCCCAGCTTTAGATCGTTTTAAATCACTTTTTAGTTTATTGAATGTATAAAAGAAGAAAAGAACGAAACTTCCTGACACAAGAATCTACAATACAAAACTGTTGTTTGAATGTGACACCCTGGCCTGTCAGTATTCAGACCACTCTGATAGGGCCAAAAATATTTATTAATTTCTTTAGAGTTTCGAGTTAACGCGCCGGATCGCCGTTCCGAGGGCCCTGGGTTCGATTCCCAGCGAGGCGGAAATTTGAATGATGAATTTAAATTTCCGTTCTTGGTCTGGGTGTGTGTGTGTTCTTGTCTTGTGTGTTGTCCATGGCATCCACGTCACAGGGAATCCTAGTGTGGGGCTATGAGTGTGTAGCATTATTTATTTATTTATTTACTTACCACATATTCACCTTTGAGAAGGAACTTGCAAGGCTGTCCGTAGGGCAACGGGTCGTGCGTGAAGGCGATCACTGTCCTTGGAGTCAGACCTTGGCCGAACAGTCTGCAATAAAACACTGCATTTAACTACATACTAAGAACTCCTATGATATGCATATTATCATTAAATTTGATGGATCACCTCATAGACTTTATATGACAGCAAAAATTACGTCAGAAATCGTGTTGGTCCACTCAATACAATATTACAATACACTAGTATGACAATACAATTACAATACAATATACTTTAAGCAATAAAATTGTAAATAAACATGGGTAAATTAATTAAAAAAAAATTAAATGTGGCACTCGGAGACTGCCGCAGTAAAGCTATTGCATAGCATTTTTTATCAACTTATGCAATTATAATTATAAGAAGTTATATAGTTATATCAGAACAGCGCCATCTAGTTTGTAGAAAACATACGTACCATACCTTAGTATTAAGGTACTAGATGACGCTGATTGGGGGTGTTAGGTTTTTTTCGTTACGGAATTTCTGGATTCGGTCCCCACGCTCAAGGCCCGCGATAAAAGCTATGCAATAGCTTAAAAAAATTAAAAGCATTACACATTTTGCAACACCAAAAACTTACCGCAAAAGAACTTGTGTATTGGCTAACACACTCGGTACCCCTTGTTCAATGATTTTCGGTTCCTTTTCGGAGTCTTCTATCCTCAAACCTTCCACAAGTATCGGAACCTCATCAGCTCTGACCGATGTAAAGTCGTCACTGATCGGATTGAACGCTTGCCTCTGGTTTCGCGTCATCATAGCCATATTATCTTTCTCCTTCTCTTTCTTTTGATCGGCAAAATCGAAAACCCTGTCTTTGTTTTCGGTAAAAATATCGGAAATTTTAGAAGCTTCATCGATTTTCGGACTGCTTATAATTTCTCTCTTCTCTACTCTATTCGATAGATCGTTATTGAATTCGGAAGTAATGTCGTCGACATCCTCCTCTGAACTTCTTTTTTTTCTCTTAATATTATTTGACTTTACATCGTAGTTGTGAGAGTATTGTTTTCTGTATAACGGCTTGCCTAATATGTTTAGAATTGAATTTTCTCTGTTCAGATTTCTAAAGTTCGAAATCTCTGGTGATTCTTTAAAATCTTCTTTATCATGACGATCTTGAAATGTTTCCAATGGAACGTATTTATCTTCTTTCCGTACTTCTATATCATCGCGTTCATGCTCGTTAGGTTTAGGTGTGTTCGGGAGATAATTAACATCAATATCGTGCGACAGATCCAGCCAATTTTTCGAATTCAAATCATTGTTATGAACATCACCTAAGTTCTTGGCTTGTTGATCGAAGTCTGTGAGACTGTGGACAAAAACCAATTGATAGTCAGATAAAATAAATAACTTATCTACTGGGTGTATCGCGAGGCGATAATTAATGTAAAGTAGTATAAAAATAGGAAATTATAGACAGATGATTAGATTAGAATAGGCTATAAATGCTATAATCAGGGCTTTACAACAAGATACATAAAACAGATCTGTGTGACATATTTAAAAGTACTATTATGAGGCAATAGTTGAGATGGGAAGAAAGAGAATAAGGGGAGATTTATTGTCTTTTTACTGCCTCAGTAAGAGGCACACAATCGTAAAAAGAGGGGTCAAACAGAATAAAACCTGCCAACCCTGATTAACGACATCCAGCAGCGAAAATGCTGTAAACTTGAACTGTAGCGGTCGGTTAATGTATTAATTTAGGATGCTCGATTTATCGGTTATTTATCATTTAAATTTAGTCTTATCTATTAACGAACTGATCAACTAACACTGTTAATAACACCCTCCACTAAATGTACTAACCATCCTAGTCCCGATTTGGGTCTGGTTCCTTGTTGATGTTTTTTTCGTAATTATTAGTATTTATTTACTTATTTATTACTCCAACATACACTAATATTACAGGGCTAGCCTAATGCATTAGCGAAGTGAATGAAGTGTACTAATATAGGTATGTTGTCACGGGCTGTAACGGAAAGATGATCGATGCTGCTTGGCCGTTTGAACTCTTAAATCCATAAAACAGCAGCAGTGTAGCAGTGTTCGATCGTGATGTCGTCGCAAATTCTCAGTCTTTTTGTTAGGACCAGAGAAAAAGTGTTTACAATACTAGCCTCAATTAAGAACTCTATACAAAACTACACTCGGGTGCAATGAAATCGCACATTTGATTTTTTTCTGCAAAATACAAATTATTTTTTTTTCTGAAAGATACATATATATTTTTTTAATATGGAATTAAAGCTGGTTTCATTACCTATCCAACGATACCATACAAGCCGTTATTACTTTATCCTACTGCCAAAAAGAAACACCAATTACAAATTCATCCTTTATTAAAAGAAGTTTCCTTGACAAAACTGTGTGGGAAATGAAGGCTTAAAAAAAAAACACCCTTTTCTTACAAAAATACCTTTATTAATACGAAGTGTTACCCCCTCTTACTTGAATTACCGCTCGACACCGGTTTCCCATCGACTCTATCAAGTGATTGATAGAGTCTTGTGGGATAGCGTCCCATTCCTCCTTGAGCGCAGTTTGCAGCTCCTGGAGATTAGCTGGAGCAATATTTCGGTCTCTTATTTTCCTTTTTAAATTGTCCCAGACGTGTTCGATCGGATTAAGGTCCGGACTCCGAGCTGGCCACACCATTGTTTTGATATTCACCTCTTGAAGGTACTGCGTTACAATTTGAGCGGTATGGGGTCTTGCATTGTCATGCATAAAGAGAAAGTTCTCTCCAATGAAACCGCTAAATGGTACGACATGTTCCTGGAGAACTTCTTCGACGTACCTCCGAGCAGTTAGTCCCCTTGTTGGACGCCTTATATTGGCCCCAGTGAGGAAGACAAGCTCAGTTTTGGCTTCCAAAGAGATTCCACCCCAGAACATACACGAACCACCGCCATATGCAACGCGTTCCGTGATGCAACACGGGGCAAATCTCTCTGTAGGCCTTCTATAGACCCGCCCTCGTCCATCATTGCCATGGAGACACATCCTAGACTCGTCTGAGAACAGAACTGTTCGCCATTGGTCGACTGTCCAGTTCACATGTTCCTGTGCAAATCGAAGACGGGCTTGGCGGTGAGCTGGCGCCAATTTAGGGCCGTTTGCTGGCCTATGCGCTGTTAGGCCGCCTTCAGCAAGTCTCCTTCTGACCGTCCACCGACTGACTTCCACTTCACGCACCTCTTGGAGATGATGTGCAAGATCAACGGTTGTCAGGCGACGATTTCGCAAAGCCGTCGTTACGAGAAATCGGTTGTCGCGCTGAGTTGTAGCTCTAGCTCGACCAGATCCTCGTCGTCGTTCATAGCCACCAGTCTCCCGATAGCGCTGGTATACACGACGAACTGAATATCGACTGATATTCAGCTGTCGAGCTACAGCACTCTGGTTCTGGCCTGCTTCAATTAGAGCAACGACTTGAGCGGCTTTTTCTGGCGTAGTATCCATTTTCTTCGATAATTATTGCAGCTGTAGTCACTGGACGTCCTTTCAGTTTGAGCGTTGAAATGCAACTGATGACATTTTACTCAAAACATGCCTTTTTATACCTGCATTAGTCTGGCAAACTACGGTAACCTAAGGGAGTTAATTTTAGGGTTTTTTTGTTGTCATTAATTCTTGGCCGTAGGGTAAAGTAATAACGGCTTGTATGGTATCGTTGGATAGGTAATGAAACCAGCTTTAATTCCATATTAAAAAAATATATATGTATCTTTCAGAAAAAAAAATAATTTGTATTTTGCAGAAAAAAATCAAATGTGCGATTTCATTGCACCCGAGTTATAGTGCGTTAACGTACTAAGAGTTAGACGTAACATCTCAGTGACAAGTTTGTAAGTTTTTATTTAACTTGCAATATAAATGTATGCAAGTTACATCGGGTCAAATCTTGCAAGCTGAATTATAACTATTTCCTCTTAGTCTACGGATTTGAAATTTTATATATTAGTTCAGTTTCGATGACAATGCAATTTTCTGACAAGCATGGCCGGATACTATGCTCAGAACTGGCTCCAGACTAGGCAACTTCTCAAGGGTTAACAGCACAGGGAATAAATTTATTGCTTTGCATTTATAATTCACTTGGCGTTATAAAAGGGTGTATTTAGTGTTTTAAACTTTGGCAAAGAGAGATCTCCCGCCGGAAGAGACGACATGCCCGGGGGGCGGCCAAGCCCCGACTGATCTCTGTCGGTAGTTGTATATACATATACGAGCGGCGTAGAAAACTTCGATAGCGAGATTCAGGCTTGTCATGACGTCACCTATGACGTGTGTGCGATGTCATCATAAAAGTATTAATTTTTAATAACAAAATATGACGAAGTTAATAACACCAGATTTTCATCGCTACTTTCATATCGAAAAATCTTTCAGATATCATGTCAACATGACCGTTTACGTTAGAAGAACGTCACAAAAGCTATTTCGGCGTCTCGACGCCGCCTCGTGACGTAACAACGTTAGATTAACGAGCGTATTGATATGAATCACAGCTAAAAGGTTTTTTTATTATAATATCGTTTCGATATTGCGTACATGTGTGTACAATACGGAAATTTGAATCCCAAAAAACACAGTTCTTCTGTACATAGTACTACGCGCCAAGTACACAAAATAGTCAGTACTAAAAGTTATTTAATAAAAAAACAACCACGTCCTTGAAACGTTACAGAACAATAAAAAAAATCGTTGAAAATGTATCGGCATTACTTGCACTCCGAAGCACGGAAGCGCCCAAGAAATTCTGCCACTAGCGGTCACCCATCCAACTACCGACCGCGGCCGCTGTTGCTTAACTTTTGCGATCATTTCAGACAATAGGTGAATGCAATTGGTCCGAGTTCGGAAGTTGGATCGTGAACACAACGGATGCGTTTCCGTGCTTTACCGGATACGTTACGTCGCCGCGTCTTCGCTTTGTAGGGTCTGCGTTCTTATAAGATCGATCACGAGTATCACGACAGCAGGACATTTCCCATTTTCATACATCACCGGGCATGTCAATATTTTGGTATTACTTTCATAATTTGATAGTAAATAGAATTTTAGGGTTAATCTTAATATATATAAATCTCCTGTCACGATGTTTGTCCGCGATGGATTCCTAAACTACTTAACCGATTTTAAATTAAATTGGCACACCGTGAGCAGTCTGGTCCAACTTGAGAGATAGGATAGCTTAGATCTTTAATATATTATAAAAATGAATTGCTGTGCGTTAGTCACGCTAAAACTCAAAAACGGCTGTACCGATTCGGTTGAAATTTTTTGTGTCTCTTCAGGTGGATCCAAGATTGGTTTTGATTTACAATTGGATCCGTTAGGTGGCGCTGCTGTCGATATGTCACCATATTATTATTTGTTTATTAATTATAGAGCGGTACGAAGTTCGCTGGGGCAGCTAGTAACTAAATAGACCCGATGAACATAATGTAAACTCATTCAAATTTTCGCCTCGCTAGGAATCGAACCCAGGACGTTATGTCTAGTAAGCTATCCTTATCCTCAAGCCATAATTTAGACGTCGCATTTATTCTCAGTTTATCCAGTCTACGACTTAGTAAGGTTTCACACAAGGCCAGGGCGCTGACGTCACGCGCGTAAAATATGAAAATAACGCGTTATGAGCAATCATGAAAATCTGTGGAACGTATGGGATGTCGGAGCTAACCCATCATGGTGCTAGATTATTTGATTGCGAAACACATTTCTATTTTCAAATGGACCTAGCATTATTCAATTCAAACTTTTGATTCAGTTGCACCATTACAACTCTTCACGTCACGCCAGCGTCGCGTCGCCGTCACGCCCCGTCGGCTGTTTGACCGTACCTTAAGTGTCGGAAGTTTTTCGTATTGCTTAAATTCCGAAAGATATTAGCGATTTTATGACAAGCATATCCGGATACTAAGCTAAAGTTTGACTCCAGGTCCAGACAAGGGAACTCCAGCACAGTGACTTATTGCTTTTCATTTACATATAATTCACTTAGCATTCTAGTTTTGAACTGATTTAAAAAAGGTTCTATGTTTAACACCTATATTTTTTATGTATGTCCAGCGATTTCTCCGTCATTTGTGGACAAATTTTTATTTATTTTTATGCATTCGAAAGCTGTTGCTTGCCATGTGGTCCCAATTAAATTTGAGTTAGTTTTTGAGTTAACCTTAATAATATGTATTTAATTAACTTCGACTAAGTTAATGATGTTCTCACTTTATTCGATTTTTAAGTCAGTTTCTTATTATGTTAAAGTAATCGATGCTACAGACATCTACAGCCAGCAATAGACTTACCGCACCTACCATCAAGTGGTTAGTATCGGCCGTTGACATAAACAAATTAGGAGCCTGTAATAGAAGCCGCACCATTTTGTTATTACTCAATTACGTTAATCGAGGAAGTTGCCGCGCTCCTCGTGGCGTTTGGCACGCGATCTGGTTTGTCTACAAACTCGAACTCCTATATGACATATACATGACGGCCAGCGAAATCGTTGATATGGAACATTTATGTTTGAAAATTGCCGACAAATTAGACGGACCCTGATTGTAAGTTGCCGTGGCCCAAGGACCTCAATAACACCAGAGATCACTGATTCCGGCTTGGCCAATGAAGCATACATAAAGAGAAATAATTTACAAGAAATATGTAATGCCTGAAAAACTGAGCAAATTACATGGGGTGCGCTTCTATTTGTAAACGTAAGAAATACGAACCAGAACGCGGAACAATGATTTAAACAAAACATTATTTTCATATAACTTCGATAACAGCCAGTACGTAGGTACTAGGCTATTTGAATATGGCCCCCGTCGCGAATTAACATTCAGAACTAACTGTTACTCCGTAAGGGGAATGTGTGTAGTGGGCTAATTAAATTGTTACAGAACACCACGCCCACGCACTATACCTCGAGTCGTAGGTGCGATTCAGCAGAACACGGCTGACCGAGTGAGCACGCAGGCGATTTCCGATTCCCAATATCTCTCCCTTATTTGCTATGCCGATCAATTTCGTTTTTTATTAAAAGCCCGGCGCTATAGAGCATTAGCAACAATGCTTTTAACATCGGCGATTTTGCGTTTGCAACGTGTTCTAGCGACACTGCGCTTGATCGCTGTACCTACCAATAACGTGAGTTTTATCGATCGTAGCGAGTATCATAACACGGCGTTGCCATAGAACATTGGGACTTTCGAACGGGGGCCTGGGTTAAAATCAGGAAAAAAAACAGGATTTTATACGCATAGAAATTAATCACCACTTGCTACGCTGAACGAAAACTAGTGAAAATCGGTAATTTATTCCCAAGAGCCGATGCCGTGCGACCCACAATTTGGGAATAGCCACAGACTTTCATGTAAAGCACTTAATAGTACGTTCCTAAATGATCTATGTTAATTGTCTACTAGGAAATCATGTCATGTACCGTGTGAAACTCACTTTAACATTTTGGTATCTGTAATGCAATATTAAAACAGTAATACTTTCCGATATTTGGTTTCGTACGTCCGATTTTAAGGAACTTTCGACCTACCTTTTTGTAATCATTTTAAAGCCAGTTCTTTGTCTCTGCTGTACGATTTTGACGACAAACCGCTTCAGTTATTGCTTTGGTGATACTGATGTCCACATGCGACGGTAACCACTTACCATCGGGTGGTATGTATCGGGTATCGGGTATCGGGTGTACCTATTGCTAGTATGTCGGCTATAATATCGTGTCTTGATGAAAAGCTTTTTACGCCTTTACTTTTGCGCGCAATAAATGTATTACGTGAAAGTTTATATGGAGAAGTACATAAAGCTCAAGTTTATAATGACTTATGTGATATGGACAGACCTTAGGCGCGCTTATATGACAAGATAGCTTTCGCGCGACGACTGCGCGCTCACTTCCTGGTGCATAGCAAATTAAACTTTATTGACTAGACCACAACGTACAAATTCTTAGCAGTTACCTAACTGCGCGCATCCGACGCGCGAGATCTATCGCGTCGTCTAACTGGGGTCTAAGTAGCCTCACACTGATAGTGCCAAGCCTTACAGGGAACTTAATCATCGTTCAAGCTGAACAAATAAACAACAAAAGAAACTCAGCAGATTTTTGTTACGAATAAAAACTAACAATTTTATTACAAAGAAAGTTTTGTTTTCGGCCATCGCGGAACTGATTGCGATACTATTATTCCCAGGCTTGTTGATCGAAGTTCCCAGGCGTCCTTGTAACTGAATTATTCGTCGAGCAGTCTTACACGGCCGAATATTCGTTCGTAATACCTAGATTTTATTAATAAATAATCTTGCCTTACATTAAGGAGTGCGCACAGTACAACGACTCCACGACCGACAGACGCCAACGCGACTAAAACCTTGACAAAGCTAACATTCAATTATGAGCCTTATATCTTTGAAGGTAAGGTTGAATTTCGAACTTATACTTAAAATACCTATACGGCTCGCCCTACACCCATAGCCGTTCCGTTTCGAGACCAACGCGTCGACGACTCACCGTAGACGAGTAGTCCACGCGTCGACCGACACAATGACGTAATGTACCTAGAACGGAACGTCGGAGTTGAAACGGAGTGGAGACGGAGTCGAGTTGACGTCGATGCAGCGTTGATCGCGGAACGGAACGCCGGAGTTGAAACGGAGTGGAGTCGGAGTGGAGTTGACGTCGAGTTGGTGTAATGTGCGCACTCCTTTATCATATTAAGTAATATGACGGAAAATTTAAATAATAACCTAAGCTTTTCTCACGTTCAACAATTTCAATATATACATAGTTCAACTTAGATTTCTGTCGAGCGTACCGAGACGCACACGTTTTTTATCCACTCAAAACCGCTTTACAAAATTGGTAAATCTCAAGGTGGTTGTTGAAATAAATTTAAGAACCTGTGGAGTGATAGGTTTAGCTATACTATACTTTATATACAAGCTATGTTTTCACACGTCGCTTGAATGTCAAGCAAAGCGTAGCGGCACATCTGCCGCTTCACATTAAAACCAGGTCAGGTCACTATTATAACTCAAGAGGGAATTATTATACTCTCGGCAAGAGCTAAGACGAGAGCTATGACCCTTTTTTTATAGCCTGCAGGGCTGACAAAAAAAGCAGACGAGTCACCTGATGGTAAGTGGTCATCGTCGCCTGGACACGAGCAACACCAGGGGAGTCACCAGTGCAACGCCGGCCCTGAAGGAGAACTCTTTTTACACCATTTTTGAAGAACCCCATGTCACAGCGCTCCGGGAAAACCTCAGAAGGAAGTCCATTCCACAGTTTGCAGGTGCGAGGCAAAAACGATCGAGAGAATGGGACCGTAGACTTTCTCACGAGTCCAATCGATGTGGATGGAACTTCAATCTTCGGCGAGTGGTGTAATGATGGAAGGGTGAAGTAGGCACCAAGTCGAACAATTCCTCGGAGCACTCACCGTTGTAAAGTCGGTAGAACACGCAGAGACATCCAATGTCTCTCGTAAGACTCAGATGTTCTATAGTTTGATATTGACTTTGTTGATGAACAAAGGTGTTTTGGGCTCGATTCCTGTGGACGAATGCCTGTTTGCGTGACAAAGGTTTGGGTGGCTTCAATTCAACCCGCTAATGGCTCTCTACATTCAGGGACTCTTGATCAATAAGGAAACCTACAACCAGGGGCGCCGACTTTTAGAAAACCTCATGGGTGTTCATGCTCATGCTCATTTGATGACTCGAAAAAGTGGCGAAGTGAGAAGAGAAATGCACACTGATCGACCGACAAATAAATAAATGTCCCACTTACATAGGTACTGCGTACTTAATAATAGCGGTATGAAATAAAAATGATGTGTCGGTCAGCTCTTAGGTTGAACACAACAATTACCTACTGATCTGTTTCTTGATCTCTATTCTCAGGGGTGCTCGGCACCCACTGTTTATTTCTCCGGCGTCGGCGCCCCTGCCGACAACATTCTTCACTGATGCTCCAGTGTGCATTTTAATTATACATATAAATTGTGTAATGTCATAAATGGATGAGTTTGATTAAATTAAAGTAAAGTTTATTTTAACCTTTCAGTTAAACATCCTTGTTTAAAATTATTTCTACTGTTAATTTGGAGATTATGTCCAGATAGAGATTGGATCTGCTTAAGTTTCATGTTTAATCGGATTTCATTTTACTTTCTACTATTTTCAAGTACCCCATTTTTTTTAACATTTTCAGCGACTATTTTTATTGTTCTGTAACGTTTCAAGTAGGTGGATGATGTTTTATTTAATAACATTTTTTACTGACTATTTCGTGTATTTGGCGCGTCACTTCACAGTAGAACTGTGTTTTGTGGGATATAATATATCGATAGCGTTAGTCGCGGTCTAAAAGTATAAATCTCAAGTTCCGAGGGCCGCGGATACTACAAAAATATAAATATTTTTACGACGAGGCCGCAATCGTTGGGAACCAGCCAAGGCAGCTACACCATCGGAATACAATAAAAATGGAATAAGTTATCATATTAAACGTGAAACAGGATTATTGTAGTAAGATGGATGGTAGTGTCGTAAGAGATGATGATTTGAGATGAGAAGATAATAGAACAAAAAATACCAGTTAACATTACAGGTTTGTTTTTTTTGTTCTAAACGATGTATCCGTGGTGTATACCATGGTGTATGGTACCGAACTACCGACGTTTACATCCATAACAATACCTACCTATTCATATTTCATTAACAAAAAAAGGTTCAATGCGCAGATTCCACCCCATTACACTTTTATTATTAGAAAAGACATTATGCCCTTATTCTCTCTAGGTCACAATTTTTTTTATTATTCACACCCGAAAACGAACCCTATTCCAACGAAATAAATCACAAAACCAAATATCTTTACTAAGCTATTGTTAGCGATTATGGGAGACATTTCTGCGATGTAAAATGTGTCTAGTGAACTTAGTATTAGAGTCGATATCGCCTCAACCGCAATACCATGGCGTATTTTAATTAGAGCGAGAGTGCTCTTGATATGAGTATCGAAATGCCATAAGGATGTTATATTCTATGTCGATCGACAAGTAACTATCCATGGTGCCGTATCGCAAAGATAACGCTAATTAAGAAATAATGTAATACTACGAGATAACTTCTAATGAAGTTTGTCAACTATACCATTATATAAATAATCCTTTTTAGCTGTAACAGTAACTCACGATTTTTATTATTGTATCGTTAAAATAGCAAATAATCCTAATATGTATACCTACAATTGTTTCACAAACTTTTTTGTTATGGAATTTAAGATATGGATTGATATGGATATGGAATTTAAAATAAGATAGATAGATATGGAATTTAAGATGTCATAGCTCCTAAACTATGTATTTAACTTAGAGTTACCACTTTGGTGTCTATTTTTAGAAAATATCCCCTAGTATCTACTAAAAATGAAAAAAAAAAAAAAAATGAAAAAAAAGCTGTTAAGCTTGGATTTTTCAATTAATCTCGGAAACTAAAAAAATAACAACATTTAAAAAAAAAAAATTTAATTGAAATTTTTAACGGTAATTAGTTGCCTACGTCTTTAGCTACGAATTAAGACCTTTTTAGTGTTTTTAGGACCACAAAATGTTAAGTTATGGCTAAATTAACACACGCGCCCTTTTTTCGGAACACAAAAATTAAAAAGGCTGCCATTTCATTATGGTTGGAGTAAAATGACATATTGAGGGGTGATTTGTCGATAAAATCGATCGTATTTTATACCATTAAAGGCTCTGACACCGATCACCGGACACATTGTATATTCATATACATGTAACAAAAACAGTTATTTCAATATTACAAACAGACACTCCAATTTTATTTATTTGTATAGATTATAAATTATTAATAATGATCAATGTGGGTTACGATTAATGCTTATAAATATATGAAATATATAAAATATATGACATGTGTGTTTACGTATGACTGATTTATAATCTCATTAACTTAGTCCACAGTGTTGCATGTAATGCTGTTGTCTTAATGAGATTCTTGACTTGGACAGTAAAGAAAAAATCTAGTTTATATGAGTTTATATAGCGGTCAATATAACTTATGTATAATTATCATTTACTAGTACTTAACATAATTAAGTATATATTTATAACCAATATCAAAAAAGGCAAAGGTTCTTTATTTAATTATATATTTTTTCATATTTGTTACCTCAGGTAGGATATGCAGTTGAAGCACTCTGTTGGGAGGATATGTTTCCCATTTAAATTTAACGAAATATGTATATCTAAGGGTGAAAAAATTGGGGATTAAATTTTGTATCACTTAAAATTTAAGTCAGTTTTTGTTTTTTTATTTATACCATTTTTATAAAACTTGCAATGTGGTTGCTAAAATTGTAAAAAAATTAGTTTTAAAAAATGAAATTGATCCTTAAGGCTTCTTTATTTAATGTTCAGCTTAAAAATGTTTGGCGTACTAGTGGACATAATATTTGTAACAAGGTTTTTCGCATTATAACGATCAATTCGTTCAAGGTTCAGAATTAAACCGATTAAATGAGAACTACACTTACTTCACAGTTCTTGGTCCCAAACCATTCCCAGGTTCCAGGAATAATTCAGCGCCTTGATGCACCCATCTACCACCGATTGGACTATTGTTTTGACCAGGAAAATGCAAGCAAAAGTACACTTTTTCTTTCGTAATCGGCACAAACACATTAACTATCGTATACCACTGTTTAGTTTCCACCTCTTTTATTTCATAATTAGGATAAATTACATCACAGCTGCTACCCCTAGACCCTGCCTTAGGAGTTAGTCTCCAAGAATAATAACCCAGGAACTCGCCACCGGTTACGTACAATAAATATTTACAATTCAAACCTTCACACAATTTTGACTCGATTGAAAATGAAACTATCCATGGTTCTCCATTAAAATTTTCCGCTGCGCACAATTGAAAAAATAAACTATAGAATATCCCACAAGTCCGCAACACATTGAACACATTTGCCATGTTTTGGGACGCTGCAGCGAAACGAAAACAAGAGTTCTCGTATTGTATCAGCACAACGACATGTTTTTGCGGATTGACTAATTTGACAGTTCGGCGGTACGGCGGTATTAGTTGCCGGAACTGCGGCTCTTTTTAAAAATATTGTGTTGTCATATCCGGATCAAGATTAACCATTTTTAATCTGTATATTTGTTTTTACACATTGTTTTTATACAATTAAGCCCATATGGAACCAGATCGGCTTAAGTTACGCCTTTAACAAAACACATATTATAATCAATATAATGTTTTGTATCTTAATAATACCTATCTTACAAAAATATACACCTATAAAACAGCGTTCAATTTTAACGCCCTCACTCCGTCAGCCTGCGCCGCGGGACGAGCCCAACGGTGCGATATTTGTAACAATTATAATTTAAACAACAGCAAAAGAGTTTAACAGTATATCATATGTCAATGTTAACAGTATATTAATTTTTTTTCTATATTTTCGGGATCGAGACATAACTTTACTCACATGGTGCTTTATTATGAACGCTATTTAAGTAGGTTACAGAAAAGACGACGCAGTACGAATCAATCAGCTGTGTTTTTGACATGTGTCTGGTTTAATCTGTTACGTATGGGCGTAATATTTAGGTTATCTATATCATTTCATTCATTTGGTTTGGCAAGAAAAGTCAAAAATTAGTGTGTTGGCTATAGGGCACAGAGTACTTTATAATATACGCTTTAGGGATTTAGGAAAATATTCTCGTCTAACGTAATAATTAGATATTATAATGAGACCTACATTATACAAATAGCAATGAAATTAGCTAAAATTTATTACATACAGGGGTTATATTTAAAGCAAATTTTGCCTTGTTGAGTTGTTCTTTGTTGGAGTGGTTATAACCGTCATGATTGAAGGTTTTTGTGTTAGTATTTGAGTGGTATTCTGTATGGATATTGGAAGGATGGAAGTCAGGGAGGCTGGAGATGGCGCGGCGGCGGGGGAGTACGAGGGGGATAGGTCTAAAAGCTACAGTTGGGCCGAGGTTAGACAAGCCGTGCACGATCTACGCAAGGAGTTGTCTTCGATGTCGTCAATGGTCCCAACAGCGATTTCCTTCAGAAGGCTCGGCAACGGGAAGACCAGAGTATACTTCTTGACGCCGCCACACAGCGGGTGTGACATCACCCTCCTGTATACGGATGTTAACACGACGGTTTCCTCTACTAAAGCTCGGTGAGTGACTTCCTGATCTTATTAAATAGACGTAGCTGTGTTCTGGACTAAGTCGTAACTCAGGGGCACCAATTACCATTGGACGAGTCCCTCATTTGTCTATGAGTAACCTATTTTGGTTTAACATGTATGTAAACTCAGCAATTGGGATAGAAGTACTTGTACTTCAGTATTTAATTCAACTGTGTTGGCAAGCAGCCAAGTAGATGAACGTTGGACTTCCAAACAGCGGCTGAGGTAGAATCCCACATGCACTGCTAAATAAATAAACATGCACACTTTACAATTTAATTATCACCTGCGTTGGTGAAGGAAAACATTGTAAGGGAAAGTGTAGGTGTGTAACCTAAGATTTCTCCGTAAATCCACAATGTCCTGAAAGGTGTGTAAAATCTGGCGATCCACACTTGGCCAGAGCTTGTATCTCAATGTTTTCCTAGGAGACAAATTGGAACCAAATTGGAGTTCAGTTGATGAAATGTGTGAATTTCTTTACATTGTCTTTACATTGTCCCACAATTTCTTCTGTCCATTGTATGTCAAAATAGTTTTGTATTTTCCACTCCACTTTATTTCTCTGCTGTAATTGTTTAGTATACATTATAAATTTTTTTGGGTAGCCATTTAGAATGTAGTAGCTCCTCAATATGTATTGGTGGAATATTCCTCTTTTATTGGTCTACAATAAAGTCCGCCATAGCATATGTCTATCTTTTAAGGATAGCTTACTATCTTACCCATTCTAAGTTTAAAAAAAATGGTCACATACAATGCGGTAATTGGAAAGCTATTTAGAGGGATACAGTATTAATCCTTATTAACTTAATATGTTAGTCACCTCAAGCATTTCATGCACATTATGGTAACCCTTTATATCATTTAATTTAAATGAATATTTTAGGAGTTATCGCAAAATGAAAAATAACACCCGTGAAAAAAAAAACATGCGTTCACATACATTTAACAATTTTGGAGTGGGGGTACCAAGGGACTAATAAAATATTATCATACAAAAGAATGAAAGCATATTTTCAAATCCACAACATGCTATCACAAAGTAAGGTCTAAAAATAAATTAAAAATTATTATTATATTACTTCAAGAGTTAATATATACGGTTATAACTCTTATATACTCAAAGATATACAATACCTTATCTATATAACTGTATTATAATTATCAATTTTATCTTCAAGTGCTCTTTGCATCTGTGTTGTGTATCCAACTTAATCTCGATACTCCATCCAACCTAATCTTGGTACTATTGGTTGGTCTACAATCGTAATCTTTTACACTACTAACTGGAGGTACTTAAACCCATTTAAAATTCTGTCTCACTGGGAATTGAACCCAGGACCTACCATGCGGCTGTCCACAATTGTAATAATTGACCATACGGGTTGTTTATCATTACACTAAACTCCTAGCTCCTTCATTCATGTAAAATACGTTTAATATGGTCAATAAACCAAAAATTGAGCAGATTGGTAAGAGTTTACTTTACTTCCTTTGAACATCCAAAAACCTAAAGCATCACTAACTAATAATAAATAAACGCTAACTGACCCCTCGCACTAGGATTCCCCATGTTGTATGTGGGGAACACAAATAACACATCCCTAACACCCACAACTAGTATGGTTATCTGTAACATAAATATCTGCCCCGGTTGGCTATCGAACCTGGTATCCCTCGCTTTGCAGGCAGGGCCACAAGCAACTGGGCTATCGTAGCCAGGCTCGCTAACCAAGACCAAATATAGGTACTATGTAAAAGATCTCTTCGTATATTATTTTACTCAAAATCAATACCATTTAGATGCCATAAGATACGCATGTCAAAGTTTTGCCTCTACTGCGGTTTCGGATTGGCATCTCGGTCTGGAAAAGGAGCGACGAAAGGAACTCCTCCATACATCAGTAATAAGAAGTATGTATCATATATTTTCTACAAAAAACCATGTTATGCGCTTACGTGTCGTAATGGATTTACGCGTTCCATACTTATTTGCAAGCTAGCCATACACGCTAGAGTTTACCTTACATGTTTACCTGTACACTTAACCTTTTCCGTAGTGGACATACATGCCAGTTGTGCAACACAATCAGTGGCGTAGCTTCTAGTAATATAGACGTGGGCAAAGACGAATCAGCGAGGCCCCATTTGTTTCGTTTTCAAAATCTGGCATCGCATTTAAAGAGGCCTCGCGAGGCCCCTTCAGGTGCGAGGCCGTGGGCGAGAGCCCACTTCGCCCACGCCTAGCTACGCCACTGAACACAATACATGCTCAACTTTACCTGTACAGTTCAACTTATTAGGTAAACTTGTGCTAAGTAGTGGACATATATTATGCACAGTTGTGTAACATACCTGCTCAGGTTTACCTGTACAGTTCCACTGTCAAATACATGCTAGTGGTAGTGTGTATGGCAAGCTTTAGTACAATTAGTACGGCTGGATTTATTTGTTTTCATTATGATTCATGAGATATTTAAGCGTGTTATTCAATTGGGGCGTTGTTGACTGCTTTTTATATTATGTCGTAATAGTGTTGTTTACTTGTTTGTTATATGTTGTTTTGGGGCGTAATTTACGCGATTTAATGATTTCGTTTAAGCGATTTTTACGCTTTTCGAAACAGTAGGAGTTTTAGAAAGAGTAGGTTTTATTTATGGGTATTTTTCTGTCTTTATCCTTACGTAGGTAATTATAATAATACTGTGAATGATTGCGGTTTGTAGATGGAAGATACGACAGGACGATAAGAGACACGTGCTAGAAGTGAAACTGCATAACAACGAATGCTGTCAGTCCAACAAATATTGATGTTTTGCTTTTCTTACATCAGCCGCCATTTTGCCGATGCTTCATTCGCGTCATTTCCGTTTCAACGAATTCCAAATCAGAACGATACTAAAGAAGTTTTCACTTTAAAAACTGTTACTGTTGGTTTATTAGCGAAATAGATGAATAACAATGACTTTTAGAATTTTTTTCTGTTTGTCTCTTGGCTGTGCGTTTGTTGCCACTAATCTCTTAAGCTTGGGGTGACGTATTGGTTTTTCAGTCGGTTCAAAATTAAAAGAGTGCCGATTTGTCCGAAGTCCCATCCTAGTCCCGATTGAGTCTTGTTCTGTGTCGGTCACAGTTGTCAAGGGCGGCAGCGGAAGGGTGGTGCTGCTTGGTGCTTGCTCGTTTGCTATTTTAAGTCCATAAAAAATGACAATTTAAATATCCCCTTCTAAATATTAATTCATATGTAGGTTACTATTCACTAAAATTCATTACTTTGTTACATTTGCAATCAATTTCATCAACATCGCAAGCCGTAACTGTCCCTCCGCTGCGCACGGTTCTTCTCCCACGAAGTGACGGGAACAGGCCGTGGTTCACCACGCTAGCCGAGATCAAATTGGCAGACTTCACACAACTTTGAGATTATTATGGAGAACTCTTAGGTGTGCGGGTTTCCTCACGATGCTTTCCTTCACCGAAGCGAGGGATAATTAATTTATAATACGCACATGATTATAGACCATTAGAGGTGCGAGCGGGAATCGAACCCAAATTCCATTTTTCGGGACTTCCAACGTTCACCCATTGGGCTATCTCTGCTTAACGGCTGCACTGTCAATTAATTGATTGATCATAAAATTAAAGTTTGTCTTTCAACGCTAATCTAAAATTATGTCCGTACAAAGTAGTGTATTTCAATACTTGTGCTAAGGATAGGCCATGACACGAATAATTAACAATTGTAACGAATGCGCGGCTTGTACCACAGTAGGGTTGCCATCTGTATTACACCTGCATGTACATGGTGTCGTATTATATTACAATCAATTGTACTGTATATAAAAAAATAGAACAAACATTGATATAGGTATTTTCATCACTAATTTATTAATTATTATCGCATTTTTGGATGAACCGTGACCAAACGTATTCACGTCGCTTAATCGGTAAATTTGTTAATTTTGAGGTTAATTACACTTAAACTCTTTTTTTTAAATACAAACAGCAAAATAAAGGTAAAAATAAACGTGTAGGTCTGTAGGTACTGATTAATTTTCCTATATTTCGTAATGGTATCTACTATATTTTTACCATTTTTTTTCAAAAGTATAGTAGTATATTACGGCCGGCGGTTCTAGGCCGCTCTGAACTTTGTTCGGATCGCTGCGCAAGGAGTCAATTTTAGGGTCGAAATGGTGGCAAGACGCGCGGGGTGTCACTTTGAGCCTTAGAGTATATATACTTTACTTTTTACTCTAAGCTTTGAGCATTGTTTGTTTCAGTCACACTCTCAGTTCTCGTGTCGCTATCTCTCTCTAAAGTACAATACCTGCGCACTATATCCGAAAGCTTAACTTCAGAGCGGCCTAGAACCGTCGGCCGTACTATACTTCACTACATAATTATATAAGTAGGTATATATTTTTTTTTCAAAGGTAGGGACCTATTTTTTTTAAAGTAGGCAACCCTATAACACTGATATAAAATGTTACCCGATGTGACCACAAGGCAAACTCGACGCAACAGGTTTTATTTTTAATATGATATACGATATGATAGGATTTTTATAGGGCGGAAACAGGAAGCCAGACTTGTATTAGATATCGTTTCATCAGGATTACTAGTTAATGATATAACGTCAGCACTGCTGACCCTATATAGGTACTGTTTATGCCGACAGTACACGGTGAAGGAGCGACCATTTGTTACCTGATTCTTTATCCGCACGGGTAGTCAATACATAGAAAAAGTTCCGACGATAGTACAACTGTACAAATAACCTAAGAGTGAGGCTAATACCACGATTGTTACAGGTCTTGGTTTAGAGCTTATTAAATTTTGTATTTTTTTTATTGGATTTTTTATAATATTTTGAATTTGGAACGTTTCCAGGTTAGAATGGCGTCCGCTGATAGAGTCGAACGTGGCGCTGGGCGTCAGTTCAGGGCGGTGGTCCCGGGAGGAGCAGTTGCTGTGCGAGCGCCGTCGCGTGGCCTCGTGGGGCATCTTCTCTTACGAGCTGCACCGCTCCGGCCGCGTGCTGTTCCCTTGCTCCTCGTCGCTGTTCGTCGCGGAGGAGGCCGTCGACCAGGTGAGGTGACGTCACCGGTATACCTACGCTGCCTGTGAAACTACTCTAGTCATATTCGCAGACAGCTGATGATGATTATCAACAATCGATGCCTAGCAACCGATGACAGGCAGGTAAGACGAATAACCCCTTTTTCGTCAGCACATTTATGAGCGTCTCAATATAAGTAAGTAGTGCTGGAAGGTGTCCAGATTTGAGTGGGACGTCCCGATTTCATGGCTCTATTGACACGTCCCGATTTATCCGTGATTGGCGCGTCGATTATCCCGATTTCTCTCACCAAACTGCAACTATTATGATGTTTTGCTTGTCTCGATTCTAAGACCAAATTGTCGATTATTTTATAATAATCATAATAAAAATCCATTTCTTAGATGGTGTATCTAACTGGGAACTAAATTAAGTGTTCCAAATTCAAAACTAAATCTGGCGAGAGCCTAGATCCTATCACAGGTTTCACAAGATTTCAGTTTACATATTTGACAGAGCACAATATATTAACACTATAGGTGACCTTAACCCGTAGTTACTCATAAGTCACGCTCGTTCGTAACTTAAGTAGTCCATTTACATCTAATTTCACAGGTGCAACATGAACAATAGAACGTACTTAGCTTAAAAATTTCTTTGATTTTTTATAATTTATAGCAGGGAAATCATATCATTGATGGCAGGTCACGATTGTAGGGCAGGTTAGCATTTGGCCTTAATATAGTTACATATTAAAATAGGAACTGCCCTCGCTTCACGTCGGGAAGCCCTATGTTTTTACACACAATCGAATTAATAAATGTTTAGGCGGGATTGTCAGGTACGAGAAAAAATGTCATTGGAGGTTTTTATTCATGCAATAGAATCTTAAACAGCTATTGTTAGAATTTTTGTCCGTTTATCTGTACGTTTTGTGCGCGATAATTTATAAAACGGCTGAACCTATTTTGATGCCGTTTCACTATTGTATTGTGGTGATCTTCACTTAAAATTTATTGTTGTTTTATTTCTATTAGTTCATAAATAAAAAAACGTGTCAGTTTAAAAAATCACGTGTAACAATTTTCGTGTGTGGGTACTAAGGGATGGGTTTCTCGAAGCGATGCGGGGGCGGGTTAAATACGTTGAAATAAATACAAACAAAAAATCAAAATGTGTACAATTCACACGTGCTAGAAGTGAAACTTCATAACAACGAATACTTTCAGTCCAAATATTGACGTTTTACTTTGCTTACGTCAGCCGCCATTTTGCCGATTCATTCGCATCAACTGATGCACGGAACTCCGTTTCAACGAATTCCAAATCACAACGACACTAAAGAAGTATTCACTTCAAAAAGCGTTTCCCGTAGCAGTTAAAACGGCACTTGAATTCGACGGAATACACGCATTGCAGTCCCCGCCGCTGGTCCCGCGGTCGCTGAGCACGGGCGGCGGCGCGCCGCTGACGCCGGCGATGTGCCCCGCGCGGCCCGCGCTCGTCGCGCACGCCGCCCGCAACGACATCTGGCTCGCGGGGGACGCGCTGCGCCGCCCCGCGAGGCTCACGTACGCCTCCCGGGGACGGGTGGAGAGGTATGATAAAAATATAGGTATAGGACGGCCGGCGGATCTTGGCCGCTCTGAACTTTGTTCGGATCGCTGCTCAGAAGTCAATTTTAGGGTCGAAATGGTGGCAAGACGCGCGGGGTGTCACTTTGAGCATTGTTTGTTTCAGTCACACGCTCAGTGTTCGTGTCGCTATCTCTCTCTAAAGTACAATATCTGCGCACTATATCCGAAAGCCTAACTTCAGAGCGGCCATGATCCGCCGGCCGTACTTTACAGTTTGAAAAACTAATAATACGCTTTTACAATTCTATGTAAGGGAGTACTGTAACACAATAACCCTACACTATTTGTAGTACTATAGTCAACCCTAGTTTGAGTTACCATGGCATCGTTAATAACACGACTGTTATTCATTCCTATTATTTTCCTTTGTACAATAAAGTTCATAAGTCATAATGGATGGCATTGATGGATGAAAAAATTGTAGTTGATATTCTTACCACTGACAGTTACAAACTTACTAACATACTAACATACGTCTCAAGCTAATAAAAGCGTTTTAAAAATGTTTGAACATGAGTTTGATATTCTAGCTAGTAAGTAGTAGTAAGTGCTATCTGTAATGTGAGTAGCAAAAAAAACTTCTTGGAAGTTTCTTGCCGCTTCTTCTTCCAAGACTACTCGCGGTAGGGATTTGTTGGCTCAAATGCGAAAGTTTCCTTACGATGTTTTCCTTCATCGTAGTTACTGATAAATTAATTTCTAATATGCATATAACTTTGAAAATTAGGGGTACTTGCAAGATCCAAGGCCATTCGGGAGACCAGTCACTCCTCGCTCCTCACCAAGTTACTCTTCATCTGCAGGTTAGCGGAGGACCCGTTGCAGGCCGGCGTGCCTTGCTACGTCACCCAGGAGGAGTTCTCCAGATACACCGGCTTCTGGTGGCAGCCGACGACAGATGGTGATTTGTTTTGCATGAGGTTGGCGTCGAGCTGGACGAGACAGGTCGCTCGTGTTGAGGAGCCGACGTTCTGCCTTGAAGGGGCCCATGTGTGCTAATTAAGAAATGCTTCAATTGCGTCGTACAGGAATAGTCTGACACTTTTTTGACACATTTTGTATGTGAAACGTCAAACTATTTTGATACCAGGCAATTGAAATATTAATTAATTAGCAGATTTGGGCTCCTAATCAAGCGCGGATTGGTTGAGGGGTTAGTGGCCAGTGGGTACTAAGGCCTCCGACAAGGCTTAACGACTGCTACCTAATGATGACGACCGGGACCGACGACTTTGAGTGCCCTCCGAAGCACGGATGCGCTCAAAAAATGTAGCCACTAGCGGTCACCCATCCATCTACCGACCGTGTTGGTTGTTTAACTTGGTCAATCACTTAGCTTCTATGACGCTTATTAAACGTTATGTAAAGTTTTTCTTGAAGGGCTTTCATGTACAGTCATCAATCAGTTACACTGTTACCTATTATATGAATTTAAAGTGTTTGACATTTTAAATGTTGTTCGCAGACGATGTGTACAGGATAGTGTACGAGGAGGTCGACGAGAGCGACGTGAAGGTGTTCAGCTTTCCGTCCTCGCAGACCAGCAGCGGGGAGAACGAGGAGTTCAGGTGTGTGCCAGTTTATACCGGTTTAATCCAGCGTAGCAATGTGAAGTGTTAGGGACTCTGTCCGTTTAGAGTCCAAGCCAACCTCTTGTGTTTCACACACACACTCATAACCCCACACCAGGATTCCCTGTGACGTGGCCGGTATGGACAACACAATTATGACATCATTAATGTCCAGAACCCGAGAACGAACAGTTATCTGTCTGCCCCGGTCGGGAATAGAACTCGGGATCCCAAGCTTCGAAGGCAAGGTCACTACCAACTAAGCTACGGGGTTCTAGCAGGTTTACGGCTGTTTTCAGTATCCTATCTATCCATGCAATCCGGATAATAACAACTGTTACCGTAGCACTGTCACTTTAGACAGTTGCTAGGCAACGCCGCTGGAGTCTAGGACGGAGCTTTCACCCCAAACGTTGCCCAACAGGTTCCCAAGGGCGGGCTGCCCCAACGCCAAGTCCGTGCTGAAGCTGGTCACGTTCAGGCTGCAGCGCGCCTCGCCCACCACCGTGCTGGACTACTACCACGAGGGGACCACGGAGTCACTGTGTAAGCATCTATTATACAACTAGCTGTGTGCGCGCTCTCGTCCGCGAGGGGATTTAACAAAAAAGTTATTAATTTTCTAATATTAAAGAGATTTTTAGAGAATGCTATTTAGCATTAAGTCCGCCATTTGTACCACTGTTTTGAGGTTCAATGAAGATTAAATAAATAAATAAATGAAAGTAGCCTAAGTTACTAATTATTACATCAGCTATCTGCCAGTGAAAGTCCCGTCAAAATCGGTCCAACCGTTCCAGAGATTAGCCGGAACAAACAGATAGAGAGACAAAAATTTAAAAAAATGTCATTTTGATATATGGATGTACCGGGTATACATCCATATGCATTTAGTAAAAAATGGTTATATTAATATTGAAAACAGACACTCCAATTTTATTTATTTGTATAGACTAGTAATATACCATCAGTACTACTATCATACCGATTGCGGTGTTGAGTGTGCAAAAAATATATTAAATATTTCAAGCTGTTGTGCATGTATGGTACACAAGGCGGATTCTATCGTCGATTGCACAACATGATACAACCGACGATAGTCCCCGCCGTGTGCACAGCAACTATTTTAGAACAGGAAACTACGGGGTAAATGGGCTGTAGAGGTGAAATTACGAGGGACTGGTGAAAGGGCTATGGGATACTATTGACACCTGTCAATCAGACTGTTTTAACAGCAATTGTGTTCCGGATAGAAAGGTGTGGAGCCGGCTACACTTTTTAGAGGCGACCATCTCAGTCCTCAAGGGTAGCAACACATCTGTGACCGAATTATAACGAGACTCTTACTAACATTTACTAACTGGACTATTACTAACCATAACTAACAGGACTAACATTCACTAACAGTCCCTGTCCCAGTCCTGATACTTACAAACTAACCAACTAATGTTCTAACACCGTCACCTAACCGGACTAACTATCCCAGTCCCCATATGAGTCTTGTTCTAAGTCGGTCACAGTTGTCATGGGCGGCAGCGGAAGGTGGTGCTGCATGCTGGTTTGCTGCCTTATATCAATAAAAAAAAAAGACTGTACAAGAACTGCAAATCGTTCCAGTGTCGAGCCCGTCCGACGACAGCATGGAGGTGACCGACATCCGGTGGTACGAGCTGAGGAAGCCGCTCAAGGACACGTTCGCATGGTTCGAGTACCTCGCGCGCGTCGGGTGGACGCCGTGCGGACAGTTGTGAGTACTGATATTAAAAAAATCGGTTGTCTGTAAAGTCGGTTTACGGCCGATGGTTTTACGTGATAACGTCATAAAGAAACATTGATGAAAACACGTCGCGTATTCAACATTTGTTATAAATAATGGCTTGCGTCAAAAAAGCAGTGATAGCGGTGTGGTTGAACATTGGACTGCCGAACCGGAGGTTCCGGGTTCAAACCCCGCACGCACCACTAATTTTCAAAAATTACGTGCGTATTAAAATTTAATTAGCACTTGCTTCGGTGAAGGAAAACATCGTGGTAACCTGCACACCTGAGAGTTCTCCATAATGTTCTCAAAGGTGTGTAAAGTCCACCAATCCGCTCTTGGCCAGCGTGGTGGACTATGGCCTATACCCCTCACACTGTGTGAGGAGACCCGTGCCCAGCAGTGGGACAGTAATAATAATAATAATAATAATAATATAATTTTATTTCAGGCCATCACACCCATAATTTACATTACAAAATTTCCATATACCATAATTACAAATCAAATAAATCAAATTTAAAATAACATAAAAATCATAATTAACACATAAAATAATATATAATCAATAAAATCAAAATTACATAAAAACTAAAACAAAAAAAAAAATACCACAACCAAATTGAAATTTAAAAATATATATACCTATGTCATAAATTTTTATAATATTTTTACCGGCATAGGTACTGCTGCGTGTCTATTACAACAGTGCTGTAGGTAGCAACAGTCGAACCTGGCCGCAATCATCTTTAGCACGGTGTTCGGGCTGCCCCGCACTCTGCAGACCAGCGACGCACTTCGCTTGCGCATGGTGGTATAAAAGCAATCGGTGTGCGCGTCAGCAAACATGCCTGAGGCGCTGCAGAATCGGGGCAGCCCCAACAACATCCTAAACGCGTTGTTGTACAGGACGCGGAGGTCATTGTACTTTTTCCTCGAGTAGTTAGCCCATAGGCCGCACGTGTACAGTGATGTGCAGTACGCTCTAAATAGCGTGACCTTGACTTTGGCAGAGCAGCGTGCAAACCTGCGGGATATCATGTTAGCCCTAATCGACAAGGCCCTCCGCTCCCGCTCTATATCTGCATCATCCCTGAGGTCTGCGGTAATTACATGTCCTAGGTACTTAAATCGTTCCACCACTTCAAGCGGAAAAGCAGATAGAAGTACAGGTGGTACAACGGCATGGCATTTTCTACCAGCAGCCTCAAAGACCATGCACTGACTTTTCGCGACATTGTATTTCAGACCATGACTCACAGCATATCGCTCACACGTCTGTACAAGCTTTCTAATTCCACAAATCGACGCACTCAGCAACACCATGTCGTCCGCGTAGCTCAGATTATTTACACACACTCCGTCAACATGGCAACCGACATGCATGCTACTGAGTGCGACGACTAATTCATCCATGTACAGGTTGAACAAAGTCGGAGACGTTAACCCTCCTTGCCTTACGCCGCAGTCGAGTTGGTATGAGTCCGACATTGTCCCCGCCCATCGCACACTGTTTGACTGGTGCACGTACCAATATCGGAACATATTGACCAGTTCATGAGGCAGGCCTGTACACTTCAGTTTTTCCCACAATAAATCATACGACACCATGTCAAATGCCCTGGACAAGTCGAGGAAGCACGCATACACAGGAGTATTACGCTTTGTGTAGTATTTGACGGTGTGCTTAAGGCACAGTATAGCACTTTCAGTGGACAACTGAGGGCGAAATCCAAATTGATTATCGTGCAGCTTCACGTGTTTATTTAACTGTGCATTAAGCAATCCGTCAAAGACCTTAGCTAGAATAGTGGCAAGAGAAATGGGCCTGTAGTTACTTATGTCGGTGAGGTCCCCAGTTTTATTTTTCACCACAGGCACTACCACTGTTTTCATAAGTTCGTCCGGTAAATAGGCATGGCTCACACAAAGCGAATAGAACACAGCCAAGATTCTGTAAATATGATGTCCGGCGTGCTGAAGGTGCTCAACGCTGAGTCCATCGTGTCCCGGAGACTTTCCTCGGGTCATTTGCTTTATGGCCTTATAAATATCTTCCGCATGGAATGAGATCCCTAACGTTTGTCCGCTCATGTCAGCGTTGTGCACCTCCATCGTCGGACCTAGAACTGGTTTTACAGTAAAATGAGTTTTGAATAAATTGGCTATGTCTTTAGGATCACTCATGCCATTCACGCACACCGGTAGTCCCGGACGTACATTTATCTTACTCGTATCCTGCCAGAAACCACGAAAATCACCCTTACAGTGTTTTTCTGCTAGGGCGTCCATTTTTATTTGTTCCTGATGATCTTGACACCACTTTAATCGTGATTTAAATTTTCTACGACTTTCACACATATCACGGTATAAGGGGCCGGACGTAGGTCTACCGTACATTAGCCATTCCTTAAATCTAGCCCTGGCCACCCGGTGCGCGCAACTGACATGCCTATTCCAACCCACTATGCGCGGACCACGCCCTCCCTTCCTCGCACTTCCTCGACTCACGACTGCCGCGCTTCTTAGTGCGGACACAATGTCAGTGTGAAGCTTGTCCAGAATACGCCTGTGATGACTGTTGCTACACAAACAGCCAGCGCAGCCTATGCACTCCGGAGGGAAGTCAATCAATTTTAATCTATCATTGCACTCTTTAATATATACATTCACCTGCGCCTCACTTCTTATGCCCCATATTATGTCTTTATTTGTGTTTGTAATTTTAGATGTTATTGTCGGAGTAATTAGAGTCAAATTGCATTCAATGACAAGCGGATAGTGATCAGACCACCGTGTGTCATACTTTACATCTACGCTTATAACAGACTGCTTAGCCGAGCAAGTTGCTATACAATGATCCAACCAGCTGGTGGACCCGTGCGCGTCACTAATAAAAGTGAACGCGCCCGAGTCCAAACCTAGCGTATCTACATCTAAACACGACCATTGTTGTTCGTTACAAATACTTAATAGCTCATTGTAAAACAACTTACCCGGATCCGCGTTGAAATCGCCTAGAACAAACACAGATTCAATTGCTTGCTCGTCAATAATAGCATTAACTGTACTCAAGCAATTTATAAATTCTTCTAAATTTTCCACGCAGTTTGTCGGCATATATACACTCATCACAATTAGCGATCTATCACACAGCACTATTTTGATAGCACATATACGCGGGTTATCACATTGTATCACTGATATCTGCTGGAACGCGCTATATCGATATAGAAGTGCGACCCCCCCGTGTGCACGGCCACGCAAAATATCGACGGATGTATCCACTGCCGAAGTCGCTGTATAACCGAAACCGCTGTCGATTGTTGCGATGTATGGTATATCGTGCGGCAGCAACCATGTTTCCTGAAGACATACAACGTCACATGTACGACACAGGTTCCTTACATCTTCAATAGAGCGCTTGACACTCTTACAGTTAAACGTAGCAAAACGACAAGGGCCATTATCCATTATTAAGTTTATTTGGGCCGTTATCATTCCGATTATTTCCACTATTTTTCTGTATTTCTGTATTTCTGTTTTTAAAATGCACAAAACGACGAAATATAACACCCTCTGGCCATAAATTTTCCTCCATGTACTTCGATAGATTTTGTTCAGAAATGAAAAATTTGTATGCTTTGTGCCCTCTTTCAAACTTCATCTTTATTTTCTCAAGGGATACTGTTTCCTGCGTCTTATTATAAATATGCTTAATTATGTCTTCCTCTGTCGTTGAGGTATGCACATTAGTGATAAACATAGGTATTTTTCTCTCTGCAGCACGGAAACTGCCCATCATATCTCGTGCTATACCTGCTTTCCCATGAAAACGATATATCTTTTGTTTTTTACTTTTACCTACTGTCTGCCATCCTTCGCTGTTCTTAATTTGACTATTCTTAGTTTCCCGCCCGCACGGCGGTCGTTCATTCCTTACACCGCTTTCATCAACGCAGTGTGTGGTATCAATAGCAATCAGCTGTTTCTCTATCGGCGACTGCGGCGGCGCAGGTGGCGGGCTTGGCACGCGTGACGTAGGCGCTCTGGGTCCGATCGGCCGTACGCGATTATCCGGCCCCTGACTCATCGCTCGCTCCGGCCGCGCCCCTCCCGCTCCCCGCTGGCCGCCGGCGCTCGCCGGTTCGCTCTCTATCGACCGTTGTCGCCCGCTACAGATTCGAATATTTTGCTCATCTACCTTCTTGTTTCTATAAGACGGGGATGCATTCGTCACTTCATTATTGTTGTTTTCATAAGAATTGTTTAAAATAGAATCAAATCCATCATGTGAAAGTATTCCCATAGGGCCGCTGTCTGTCCATGCACCTCGTTTTGTATTGACTTTGAACGCCGATGCTGGTGGTAGTAAATCATTTCTTAGACGTTGCATTTCACTTTTTGTTTCCTTTAGGTCCTCCAACGTAGCATACGTGTTTTTAAAATGTTCTAATTCACTTTTTAATATTAAAATATCCTTTAGAATCTTTGAACAGTCTAAATGATCGAAGAGAATAGGCGGCAACTTCTCCAGTTGCCTCGCCACAAATACTGGTATTATATCTGGCTCGACACTTTTAAACAGACTAATGATGTCTGCTAGGTCCCGTTCTTCCTTTCCTTTGTTCTTGCGTGTGATTTTTCTTCTATCCCCTGGAATTGAGTCAAATAGAAGCGATTTCGCATTCTTTATTTCCTCCGCAGTAAACGAAGTACTGCAAATACGCATTAATGTATCTTCATCTGCCACTGACACTTTATTTTGAATGTATGAAAGTAGTTCATCTATTACTATATTGCACTTGTTACACTTTATAACGTTCGTCATTGTTATTTACTCGCGATCCAACGCTCCGCTACGGACACGCTCAATGTGCGCCCGACGGTTGCCGATGCGCGCGCGCGACTGGGTGTGATGATGATGATGATAAATGGCTTGCGTCCAGGTTAGTTGGGGTTATTGTAAAAGTTCTCGAGCTGAGTTTTGGGCTTGACGTCACGCTCTGACGTCAGCGGAAAGAGCAAACATTAATCTGTCACATAAACATCATTGAAATACTGCACGCACTTTTAATTAAAAAAAAAAATATGTGCGTACGAGCATGCCCACGCGGCTACGCCCGCAAATTTCCAAAAAATCAGTTTACCCCCTTTTTTTATTTCGTAAGGGGGGTGGGGGTAAATTTCAAAAATCCTCTCCTAGTGCTCCCCTACACTTCCCAAGGAACATACATTCCAAATTTCAGCTTGTTGTGTTCAGTAATTTCGGCTGTGCGTTGTCTGTCAGTCACTCAGTAACGGAAGCGTTTTATATATATAGATAGATTAGCATTATGACTTGCTTGTGGTGTACTGGCTTGCGCCACACATTGACAGAGGAGACTCGTGCCCAGCGGCGGTAGTAATAATTCGGTATTGGATGATGATCCGTGCATGCGTTGCAGCGTGTGGGTGCAGCTGCTGGACCGCAAGCAGCAGCGGCTGGAGCTGGCGCTGATCCCGCTGAGCGAGTTCTCGGCGGAGACCAGCTACGACGCGGGCCCGCCGCTCACCAAGACCCTCAGTATTGACGTGAGAACGCTTTTGTATGTGTAACCAACGTGTTGCTACCCGGCCCGTTATTGACGATTCGGTCCAGCCAAAACCAACCTTAAAATAGAATAATATATCGCACCTTCAGAATTGTAGTGGCATAACTCAAATTTTTAAGAAAATTAGTTTTATAGATGGAAAGACTCATAGACATGTTTATCAGTATAAAGTATAATGTTTATAAGTATAAATATATCTTAATGACTCTCTAAGATGGAACTCTTTATATGGACATGTCATAATTATATTATGTTTTTTGTTTGTGAACCGAGCTAAAGAAATAAATAATGTTACCCCCAAGCTTACTACAATATAAGTCGGTTCGTAGATTAGAGGGAGCAAATACACAGACAAATAGACGAAAATTATTACTATACAGTCCGTTTTTCTAGCGTTGAGTTAAGGAGTAAACAAATGATTAACCAATATGGCCGACTAAGAACGTCATCGTAACGTCAGTTAGACACTGGCAGTCTATAGAGTACAGAAGTATTCAATGTAATAGCTGTTGGTAACTACCGCAATTTTGTTGTATCGAATCGCATCGATATCGATTTCTACTCTTCGATTTTATTCCAATCTAACAAATATGTTTTATTGAAATTAAATACTGTGTTTTATTTAAATATGCTTAAGTGACTGTATAATTAGGAAGGATGATATCTATGGCATTTTATATTAAACCAGTGTAGTCATTCATATATTTTTATTACTCTTTTAATTAGTTTCAAGATATTTAATTTTTTTACTTACTTAAACAGAGAAATTATTATTTTTAAACTTTTGCAGATTTAATACAGACTGCATTATTTTATCTCCATTTCGTCTTTCTATTTACAGAAGTAAAAAATAACATGATGCAATCATTTAAAAAATTACAGCTAAAACCAATATTACTTTAAACATGAATTTTGAATTTAAGTTACATCATGTACATACTAAATGTACAGTAATATTTGTCTTATATTGATACTTTTTAATTCCCCTTTAAAGTCCAATCGTATGCAATATCGATGTCCGTAAGGGTAGCAAAAGGTCGTCAGTCTAGAAAATAACACGAACCAAATCACAGAGCAAACACAAGTCTAGTACATAAGCCAAGTAGTTGAAATCAAACACAAAGGAGAACCCGAAAGTCCCGAAACGTACGACATCAAGCGAGGCGACGAAACGAAACGAATGACACAGTTTTCATGGAATTCATGTCTGCCCCACAGTGTTGCAAGCTCGAATAATATAAACATTAACAACTGCATAAATGCAGTCATTTCACGTGTTGTTACTTTTAGTGCGTATAATCGATAGTTAATAATTTATCTAAAATACCTTTAAAAATATTATTTTTGTTGATGATGATTTATTTTTTATCATAATTCGTTACCGTTACTTGTTTCGGAAACTTACAAATTAATATTCTGTAAAAAATCTGTTCCTATTTGCCAATTTTTATTCGTAACAGTTCTATGCTCTATGTTCTATGTACGTAATAGAGGAGTGACTAAAATGACTTACCGCGTGGCCATGCAATCTTAGTTATATTTAGTATTAAATAGCAAAATAATATTTCACTCTTTCAAAAAGCAAATACCGATAACTATCATTTAATGAATCGTTCAAGCCAATACAACTAATCGGTTTGTCTTTCCCATCACTACGATTCAATAGTCCGGTATGTCAAATTCTTGTTGAAATATTATATCTGTGCAATTTAAGCAAATGAGGTTTAAATAAAATTTCTTAAATTGATGAAATTAAGTATATTCGAAGCAGTTTGTGGTGTAAATCAAAGTTAAATGTATTAAGTGAACAGATTTAATTGTATATAACATAATTGAATCGTGCAATTGTGTGAAAATGTGATGTTTCCAAAAACAGGTTTGTTTACTCCTTTAATCAACGCTAGAAAAACGGACTGTACATTACGCTTTAGCAAGTACCCTCAATAATATTTTTCTCGAATACGCAGGGTAACATAACATTCAGTTAAATTCGTTTACAATTTGATTACATGTATAGAAGGTAATATTGTCGGCAGAACCCGAAAGAAGTCCAGATCCTGCTGACCGAGTCGGCGCCGGAGGCCTGGATCAACGTGCACGACATCCTGTACTTCCTGTCCAGCGGCCAGGACAGCTGCTCGTTCATCTGGGCGTCCGAGGAGAGCGGCCACCAGCACCTGTACCTGCTGACGTGCGGCGTGCAGGCCGTGCGGGAGCGCGCTGCCTGTGAGTACTTTGCGAAACAGCTATAGAGTAAAAAAAAAGTGTGCAATTCACATGTGCTAGAAGTGAAACTTCATAACAACGAATACTGTCAGTCCAAATATTGATGTTTTATTTGCTTACGTCAGCCGTCATTTTGCCGATGCTTCATTCGCGTCATTTCCGTTTCAACGAATTCCAAATGACAACGATACTAAAGAAGTAACTTCAAAATGACCCGCGTAAAGCATGGTTTACACATAGCCAGTGCGCTGGCGCCAGTTCTACAAACAATTTAGCGCTGGCTTGGCTCGTTTTGTTTATGCGAAGTAGGTTGATTTCTAAGGTGTTTATGACGTCCGTGTTCGACGACGATGACATACTCAAGTGGCTCGTGACGCCGGCTGTTTACACTAAAAAAAATAAGTCATAAAGTTGGCTTGAATTAAACAAGTCCTTAATAAATCTGTGTCTCCCCAGCGGTGCCGGAAATGATAATGGAGGACGAGTCGGACGCGGTCGGGCCCAACATCATCAGCAAGGAGCCGATCACCGCCGGGGAATGGGAGGTGATGGGGAAGAAGATATGGGTGAGTGTGGACGTCGTGATGAATTATAAGAACCGGTATATCTCTAAGAATGCCCGCTTTCAGTGTTCTATATAATGTTTTCACGTATAAAAATAAAAAATGTTTATATGTGACTTTTTTATACTATCCTGTATCAATTGAATAGCACAACAAGAGTTGCAATCGTCCGTCCCCCCAGGTGGACAAACACAACGGGCTGGTGTACTTCATGGGGCTCCGCGAGTCGCCGCTGGAGCGCCACCTGTACGTGACGCCGCTGCGGCCGCCGCGCGCGCACGCCGCCGCGCTGCTCACCGCCGTGGGCCACTCGCACAGCGTCGAGATGGACGAGGTCAGGCTTTTGGGCGTGGTCGAACGATGTCAACGGGACCCCACTGCTAAGTCTTCAATTTCCATTTGAAACAGGGCTCTGTCTTATAAACCGTAGTGGAGGTGTCCAGCTGGCTGGTCCAAAAATATAGGATAAGGGCTTGATGCCATCCCGGAATAGGGGAATATAGATAGAATATCAAATATACGCTGTGCTGGTTCCTAAATGCTTACAATAGATAACTGATACATAATTAGTTCATTTAATATGTAGGTTATGTGAGAATTTTCTCACGCCGATGTATTTTTTTATTGACTATCTTTCCGCTAAAATATTTGCATTTTTTAGGAAATATGTTTAATTAACCCTTGTGTTTGCCCCAAATTTCCTTGTATTTGAAATTCGGCTAAATTCGGCTGTAAAGCGCTAAAATGTGTCTCCGGCAACTCCGACACGAAGTAAGTGTCTACTAACTTAGTCCTGACAATTTTTTTTGGAGTGTCTCAAGGCAGCATATTTGGTCCTAATTATTTTACAGGATTGCACAATAGCCGTCATCACATCTTCAAACATCAGCAGCGTGCCTCGGACGCGCGTGTACCGAGTGCAGGTGACTCCCGGGACGTGCGACGCGCCGGGGACGCCCGCCGCGCCCACCGTCACACTGGTGCCGTTGGGCGTTATCACAGAGAGATGTCCTTTAGGTAGGTTTATCTATACAAATAAATAAAATTGGAGTGTTTGTTTGTAATATTAAAATAACCGCTTTTTATTAAATGCATATGGGTGTATACACGGTGCATACACCAAAATAACATTTTTTACAATTTTTGTCTGTCTGTCGGAAGATTAGCCGGAACATGTTTGTTCCGGCTAATCTCTGGAACGGCTGGACCGATTTTGACGAGACTTTCACTGGCAGATTACTGATGTCATAAGGAGTAACTTAGGCTACTTTTATATTAATTTTTTATTGTTAAATTCCACGCGGACGAAGTCGCGGGCACTGCTCGTCATAAATATATTGCTTAACCCCTGGAGTGCCGAGACCCCCGAATGTAAAACATGGCCAACGTGTCACGCCTATTCGTAACTCGCGCGATCTTGTCGCTAGGTCATCGTAAAAATGAATTGTACGGGATTATGTTATAATTATATCACATAAATTATACATCATTGTTATCACAACGAAATTGCCTAACATCTAAAACAATTAAATTAAAGCAAAAAAACTTACCTGCGTAAGAAATTATTCAATTTCTTTTCAACTTCGAAATTTTCAAACACAATGGAGACACATTTTTCACATTTCACTAACTCACAATGCACATTAATCAAAACTAACACTATCACTACTTAGTATACATATTTACGCATCGATATAATACATTATTTCATTTGAAAACACAGTAATTACACGATAAAAGAAGTTAAAAAACTAACACGAAAACGGTGCCAATACCGGCATATTTTTAGCGAGCCGCTTAGCGGCCGAAGTTATTTTATTTTTGGTCAATTTTGTGGTAAATATTGTAATCAATATGTTGCTAGATTAATTAGCTAAGAATGTGTAATACTATAAAACCAAACTTGCTGTACCTATATTTATATGAAAATTTACACAGCTTGTCGACTTCAACGACACTGTAACTATGTTGTTCAAAAGTTATTTACTTTTTTCACCAACTTTTTTATCACCATTCACAAAACTAGCACTTTACACGTAATCTGCACAACTTTTCCAGTAATAATAAGTAAAAATCTCATCAGTTAATTCACCGTTTCCTTCTCGAAAACAATTTTATAAAATGTTGCGAACTCAAATGACGCGAAACGAGCGTAGCGACCGTACTGTACAACTTTCAAATAAATATTTTTCTGTTTATCATTCGACTTTGCAGCCAATCACAGTCGGTATTTCGTAGCTAATGAACGTAGGTTCAATTTGAATCCAACCAATGAGATCAAAATATTATGAAATAGACAATAATCGTCCTTCAATACGATTGTATTTAGTTTGCCCCTCCGTAGGGGGTGCACTTCACGTTGGCCTAGAAATTTTTTGCCCCGACGTAGGGGACAACTACACTCGAGGGGTTAATCTGGAAAGCTTGGCTAATTTGCTTAATCCGGGAACTCGTACTTATAGCTTGGGTGATTTATAGATTTATTTGCGCGATTCACAGCGCGGCGTACGGGAGTCTACTTTCGATATTATTATGTGATCATACCTAAATTTCGCTACATAAAATGGTTCTTATATGCTAATCTAGCCGTTAAATTCATATTATTATTAATGTTTAAATATTGAACTTTGAATTCAATGTCTCTGGTATAAGATTTGTCCATTCTATAAATGATGAATTTGAGAATGCATAACAAAAAAAAAAAATAGAAAATTAATGGACTGCCGTTGGTCAGTTCTTCGATGAATCTTCACTTCACTTGAGAAATTTAAGCAATTGATTTAGATAAATTGTATTTAATAAGTTTCTTTTCATCCCAAGGATGATCCCTATTGATTTTAATATTGAACTCACAACCGTATAAAAGTTATTATTGAAAATCAATCGAATTCTGTTTTTTTCCTGTAAACATTGTCATCACTATTTTTTGGAACTTGTATTATAGTTTTAATTTATTTGGTTTGAAAATTTAATGTAAATTATCATCTTTGTTAAGTACATAATGTATAATGATATAGTTTACACTGTTCGTTCCAAAGATAGTAAATACAACAGGCATAGCTAGACAGGTCTGCATACATATGCAATAAATCATGATAATTTAGGCTCTTTTAACTACAGTATGTGATTCATTCACCTCATCTACGGATACATTTTTTACAGTATATTCGGTTTTAGTACATTTTTTTCTCGTGAATTTAATATAATAAAATTTATCCTTTTCTGTCTGTAGTTAAATATTGTGTAATTTTTTAATTCCTTGATACAATTTTAGATCATTTGCATACATCTTAAAAGTTCACTTTATATGTATTTCAATCATTTATAACAGATATTAAGTGTTAGTAAAAAATTACAAAACTTTTGAAAAGTAAAAAAGTTTGTCAGGTGTGGGGTTCGAACCCACGCTCCCTCTCGGGAACCAGAGCTTAAATCTGGCGCCTTAGACCACTCGGCCAACCTGACTTGCTAGAGAGTTGTGGAAATCTGTATCATTATACAAAAGTACACGAATTACACGGTGCATAACTATGTGCATAAATTACAATATACTTTATTGTGTACACCAAATGGAACAAAAAATACATGTTACAAAGAGGTGCGGTAAATGAACACTGAGATAATATATAATAATAGGCGGTATTATCGCTAGAGTAGTGGAGGAAACGGTATAGTACTAAGGTAGCGTGCTAATTTTACTAAATCAAACTAGAATAAATTGATGATAGATGATATTGATGATAGATAAATTGATATACATGGTC
The DNA here is from genome assembly GCA_905404295.2 of Ochlodes sylvanus. Classification (NCBI taxonomy): domain Eukaryota; kingdom Metazoa; phylum Arthropoda; class Insecta; order Lepidoptera; family Hesperiidae; genus Ochlodes; species Ochlodes sylvanus. Next base: position 11,661,175 of record FR990129.1, read on the forward strand.
AATATTGCACTAATTACTCGTAATGCTTTCGTCATCATTTGTATTAGTGATACCTATATGAAGAAATGGTTTTCATTTTGAATTAACGTATATATTTTCGGAGTCGGAAATAATTATATCTTACGAACGTTTTTCCAGAAAGTAAAGACAACAGAGTGTTCAACGGGTCGCACGAGTGCCGGTCCGGCGACGGGGACGAAGATGGCGACACCTCCATATTTATTAGAGGTAACAAACGTTTTGACAACTGTTTACTATGACGACTCCACGGAACATTTAAAAAGAGTCAGAATGGCGATCAGTCGAAGTTCGTATGAAAACCGGTGTCGCCGATTCCGCCCCACATTTCACCTCCACTACGTCTTTAATAAATATGAAGGTTAGGCACATATTTGCAATTTAAAATCTAGCCAATCGTAGCGCCGCGCGATCACGACATTTCAAATGGAACGAATCACACGCATACACGCATACAGATGTACATTTTTATTGCTTATTTGTGTGAGTTTTAGTAATGTAGTTACGTGTGGTTTAATATGCGCGTTTGCTCAAAACACTTGGCGTGTCTGCCCTGCCCACAACGCCTCTCTTTTTAAATGTTCTGTGGACGAACCCGTAGCCTAGTTAGTAGTGACCCTGCGTACGGAGCGAAGATTCTCCGGTTCGATTCCTGGCCGGGGCATTTGTGTGACAGATATGCATATGTCGGGTCGTGGGTGTTAGTGATGTGTCATTTGTGTTGTTCATGCCGTCCGCGATGGAAAATCCTGGTAAAAGAGTGAATCCGGTCACAGTTGCGTTGCTACCATTGAGGGTAAAGACTGCCTCTAAAAAATTGTAATCGGACCAACCTTTCAGAGAGTGTAATCTTTCAGAGAGGTCCCTCCTGGCTTCGGTTCCCACAGCGCAGATATACGAGACTCGGCTATCGTGCGGGCTCGTCGCGTACTGCACGCTGTGGCGCGCCGCCGTCACGCCGGGCTGCCCCGTGCGGAGGCCCACCGTGCTGCACGTGTACGGAGGACCCGAGGTCCAGACCGTCACCAACTCCTATAAGGTGCGTGGAGAAAAGTGGGTAGGAGAAATAATAGAGAGTGAGAAAGATTAAAGTCTTTAAAAAATGACGAAGATACGTGTAATGTGTTAGATACTGCATATTTTAGGTTGGTTTTGGTACGGAATTATATATTGAAATTAACACATACTTTCATTACTTTGAGTAAAAGTAATTTTGATTTTTACAAAATAAATTGTCATGTCCTTAGGTTATTAGTGGTTGTCGTAATCGCTTGAGGAGTTTTTAAGACAAAATTATTTCCAAGCCCCAACTCCTAAGAAATGAGGAGTTCCCTCAAATAATTGACTGACCGAAGCCAAATATTGTTCCAGGGCGTCCGTCAACTCAGAATGTATATGCTGGCGGCTCGGGGCTTCAATGTAGTGGCGGTGGATTCGAGAGGGTCCAAACACAGGGGGCGCGCGTGGGAGGCCGCCATCAAGAGCAAGATGGGTCAAATCGAGCTGGACGATCAGGTTTGTTGGAATATAAAAATGTATCGAACAAAATCATCAGAAATCGTTCCATACTCGATGTCCGCTCTGCGCTCAAATTTCGACCTTAATTCATTGTGTCAAAGGTTAATTTACATTGACACTATGATGCGTCGTGTCAAATGCACTGTAGTGTGCATAGAGTAACTGATGTACTCGTATGTGTGTGTTATGTGTTGTGTGTGTAATTTAATGGGGCGTTATTTCATTATATAGCTTTCTGCACTCGTCCATATATACTTTAACTGTGCCTAATTTGATACTCCTTCGTACGCCTAATTTTCGTAAAAAACATACAAAGTTTTTGTTCCAAATATTAATGTAAAGATACCAATGTATTGTTTGAATATTGGGGAAAGAAATTGGTTCCCTTACGTTTGAATTTAATTTTTGGTTATGGTAATGGTTAAGCATACGAAAACATTATTTCCAGGTAGAGGTACTGCAGTGGCTGGCGAAGGAAACTGGATGCATAGACATGGACAGGGTGGCGATACATGGATGGAGTTACGGTAATACATTTTATATATGGAATTAAGGCAGCAAACGAGCATGCAGCAGCACCTTCCGCTGCCGCCCATTACAACTGTGACCGACTTAGAACAAGACTCACATGGGGACTGGGATAGTTAGTCCGGTTAGGTGACGGTGTTAGAACATTAGTTGGTTAGTTTGTTATTATGAGGACTGGGACAGGGGCTGTTAGTGAATGTTAGTCCTGTTAGTTATTGTTAGTAATAGTCCAGTTAGTAAATGTTAGTAAGAGTCTTGTTATAATTCGGTCACAGATGTGTTGCTACCCTTGAGAACTGAGATGGTCGCCTCCAGAAAGTGTAGCCGGATCCACACCTTTCTATCCGGAACACAATTGCTGTTAAAACAATTATTACACGGTAGAAATGGTACTAAGTACCGTCTCGTGGAAATTTTTTATTGAACTTGCTGGGTGTCTTTCTTGATCGTCAGATGTGATTATTGTAGTTATTTCCTCCTCAGGTGGGTACCTCTCCCTCCTGGGTTTGGCGACGAGGCCCAACATATTCAAGGTGTGCGTGGCGGGCGCTCCGGTCACGTGCTGGCGGCTGTACGACACGGCGTACACGGAGCGCTACATGGGGCTCCCCGCGAGGGCTTCGCACGCGTACACCAGAGCCTCCGTCCTCAAACACGCGCCGTACTTTCCCGACAGGTGCGTGTAAACCGCTTCGGTGGGAGGGGGTGGTTATTTCAGATAACAATATTTGTGCAACTGGGGGTAGGTAAATAATATTTTGGGGAGTTTCGTCTCGCTTGGCGCAATGGTCTCCAGACCGCGGGTGCAAGGATCCTGGGTTCGATTTCGACGGGTGTAGGATGTTATTCATGGCACACACATCACATGATATCCTAGTCTTAATACTTGACTACGATCTCGGATCCCTGATGGTAAGCGGCGTTGACTTCGGTCGCGAAGCAAAGCTTAGTAATGTAATGTAATATTCTAAAGGAGTGCGCACATTACACCGACTCGACATCGACGTTACCCCGACCGTTCCTTTCCGTTGACGGATGTGCGGCGAGTACTACATATCATTCAATTATACGTTCGAAATTCAACCTTACTTAACAAGATATAAAGCTCATAATTGAATTTTAGTTCTGTCGAGTCTTAGTTTTGTCGGTGACGGGTGGGAGTTGAGTCTAATGTGTCTTCGACTATACATATGTAAGTGTGTTGGTGTGTAAGCCCGTGCGTGGACGTTGCAGGGAGGGCCGGCTGCTGATCATCCACGGGCTGGCCGACGAGAACGTCCACTTCTGCCACACGGCGGCGCTGCTCGCCGAGCTGGTGCGGCTCGGGAAGCCGCATCGGGTACAGGTCGGTTCATATAAAAATACCATGGGGTCATATTATACCATGGGGTCAAATTATACCATGGAGTCAAATTTTACTATGGGGTCAAATTATACCTTGGGGTCAAATTATACCATGGGGTCAAATAATACCACGGGGTCAAATTATTATACGCATCTTTAGAATTGATGTGGCATAACTCAAAATTTTAAAAAAATGACTTCCATCTTTAAGAGTCATGTTAGACCGAACAAGATTCAAATGGGGATTAGGATAGTTAGTCCGGTTAGGTGACGGTGTTAGAACATTAGCCGGTTAGTTTTTTAGTGAGTATGAGGACTGGGACAGGGACTGTTAGTGATAGTTAGTCCTGTTAGTTGTTGTTAGTAATAGTCCAGTAATAATCGTTAGTAATCTTGTTCTAATTCGGTAAAAAGTGTAGCCGGCTCCACAGCTTTCTATCCGGAACACAATTGCTGTTAAAACAAATATTACACGGTAGAAATGGTACTAAGTACCGTGGCGGGTGGTAATAGGTAATATACAGTATTCCATCTTCATACCTACGCGCCTCGGGGTTTAGTACACACTAGGTACGCGTACGTAGGGACGATCGAACGTGTGGGTTTGTAATCAGGAAAATTATCTACCTGCTTACATTCACTACAACTAGAAAGAGGCAGACCTAGCGCGCGCGGCTGTAGGCATTTATTTCAAGGAGAGGGCCGAGTCACAATACTCTATGATACTATTACCGTGGTACTACCCCGGGCGTAGTCCAGGCTCTACCTACTACCTGCTACTACCTGTTATTGTCGTGTCGCAGGTGTACCCCGGCGAGCGGCACTCGCTGCGCGCGATGCACGCGGCGAAGCACTACGAAGCGACGCTGATACACTTCCTGCACGAAAACCTTTGAGACTCACACTCGTATCGTGTATCATAATGAATATGTCCACATATTGACGCAACCTCCGAGACAGTAATTTTAAATGTTTCAGACCGTCTGATTGAAATCAAGTTTTATTAACTCGTAGGGTGTACGTGACAAGTTTACCTGTACAGTTGACTTGTACAGGTAAACTTGAGCGTGTGTCATGCACAGTGCACAACTGTGCATGAATGTCCACTACAGAGTCCAAGTTTACATGTACAGTTTACCTGTACAGTTGATATGTACAAGTTATACTGTACTTTCTGTATGTAACTCAAGTTTATACCGTAATGTAGTACATAGTGTGTTGCACAATTGTGCATGTATGTCCACTATGGAGCTCAAGTTTAACTGTACAGGTAAACCTGTCTGGTACATCCTAGCGTTCATGGCTAGCTTAACTGGCGGTTAGAGATCGCACTATTATGACTATAGTTACATTTTCATTGGATAGAAAGAGATGGATATATATTAGTACTCATGAAATAGATTTATTAGTCTGAAGTTGGTTTATCAAATCGTTTATCCGCAGTGATTCGTATGAACTTTCGAAATCTGTGTGGAAATTAAATACTAAGTCACAATGAACAAATTATTATGAACCAGTAATTGAACTCGCTTCGCTTCGAAACCTACGCCTTATTTTTTTTTTATTTGTAAACTGATTGAAATAAAGTTGCCCCAAGCTTAAGCTTACTGTATCAGTGAAAACAGCATCCTATCGGTCAAAACGGTTTTGAGATTAGCAGGAACAAACTTATAGACACACAGACAAAAATCCTAAAAATAATTCTTATGGAATCTGTTGCATTAATAAAGATTAAGTTGGTTTTCGATAAACTATTATGGCTTCCAAACACAACTTCATTTTATACATTTTATTGGTAAACATTATGAATGTATTTCTCAATTATTTTCCATATTCAGATATAGTTCAGGCTGGATGAAATATATCTTGGCGCGCGGCATTATGTGTAATGTTTGAATCAATATAAAGCTAGCTACACGCTAGGGTGTACCTGACAGGTTTACCTGTACAGTTGACTTGTACATGTAAACTTAACGTGTACGTTGCATAACTGTGCTTCTGTGTCCACTGCGGAGTTAAAGATTACCTGTACAGGTAAACTGTACAGGTAAATCTGTTAGGTCCATCCTAGCCTGTATGGCTGTATGTACTGCGCGCATGACAAGATGTGCAGTTTTTTTTTAAATATATGTCCCTGAATCGATTGAGTATATTTACGAGCAGACGCACATTTTAAGACACATAGGACCGAGCGCCAAAAATAGTTAAAGTATAGACACTTTCATTGTATGTTTAGAATACATTTCCGCTGCATGAATTTACGAGTATTTTAAAATGTTTCAGTAAATGTTTCTATGACTACTGATATATTTATTATTTGTAATGTTAAAATTATGACTTTGTCACATAAAATTATTTTAAGTTCAATGCAATTGTAATAAGATGTTACTTTTTAAGACTAAAGGTCTGCGCATATTACACCAACTCGGCTCCAACTCGACTGAGATTCTAATACGATCAATTGACCATTGTTGTAGAATTGAGCTTTATTTCGTGCGCCTTACGGTTGACATTTCGATCGGATCGGAGTTCGCCGTAAGTATACGGTACCTCTCAATCGCATGTTGTTGAATAAGAGTCGCGTTGCAAATGTTGCGCAGGCTTGTTCGTTTGAATCACATTTCATTTGTAATATGTTATCACTGATGCTTTGTTTGTAATAATTTGGTTTAAATTCTTGATTATAATACGCACAATGAATCAATTCGAATCAAACTTCGCACAGTAAGAATCAAAGTTTAATAATAATTCAAAATCAACGATTTACAGGACGTAAGAACCATAGTAGCTTAGCCTAGCATAAGGCGTCGTCCTAATTGGCAGCGATCGTACGATGGCGCGATGCGTTTTCGTCGTGCAATGGGTTCAAACATACATATTTCCATCGTACGATCGCTGCCAATTAGGACGACGCCTAATAGCATTTAGGTCGGTAGGGCACTTAAAAATCATATGTATAAAATTCTCGTGTCACAATGTTAGTTACCATACTCCTCCGAAACGGCTCGACTGATTATCATGAAATATTGTGTGCATATCGAGTAGGTCTGAGAATTGGCCAACATCTATTTTTCATACCCCTAAGTGTTAACGGTGGCTCGCCCTAAAATAAAAATTTTCATTTTGTGGACTAATTTTTTATTGGTTATTTTTTTAAGGTGTGACATAAAAAATACACATAATCTTAAATTTTCACTTCCCTACTCCCCCCCCTAAAATTTAAATCGCGCTTTTTGTATCTACATATATGGCGGAACAACGTTCGCAGGGTCAGCCAGTTAGATCATAAATTACAAACCCTTTCTGTTTTTCTTTGAGTATTTAACAACCGGGCGCGGTTGGTAAGTGATCGGTTTGGCAAAATTTCCTGAGCGCTGACGTGCCTCAGAGGGCACGTAAATCCTTATTCTGGTTGTTATCATTAGGTAGCAGTCGTTAAACCATGTCGGAGTCCTTCGGGTGGCATAAATGTTTCAGACACTTGGTTTGGTCATTAACCCCTCCACCAATCACCAATCCGCACTGGAGCAGCGTGGGGGAGTATGCTCTAGGCCTCCTGACGTATGAGGAGAGACCCTTGCTCAGTATTGGGCCGTTCATGGGTTGAAATCATTTATCAATCTGTTCTTATGCCGTGACTCTATGAACATAATACTTTTTAACTGTATGAAATTATAAACTCAATATTGATTTGTTGTCGAATTCGAATAAACTGTTAATTTAAAAGCTTCAATTGCGTAGTGTTGGAATAGTTTGACACATTTTTTATAATAAATAGAAAAAATAAATAAGTAATTATACATTTCGAATACGAGTTGTGTCAAACTATACGATATGACGCAATTGAAGCTTTGATATATTAGCAGCCTTGGCCCACAGATATTTAAACTGGCTATCATCAAATTCATCAACCAAGGTATTAACGAAACTTGTGTATGTAACTTAGAACTTAGAACGCACACAAACATGGATAGATTTGTTTGTTTGTGTGCGTGCGTGCGTTGTTTGAAGGCACCGACCACACAGCCAATAGACTCCTAATAACAGGCGAATGGCTTCTGTCAACACATCGGGCTTATAGCAACGATATAAATTCGTGCCATCTCATTCTTTCCCGTTGCTTAAATCAATCTATTTCTTTCCAACGTTTCGTGTGGCCTTGAATTAGTCAATCACAGCGTTGAATTAGCCAGTCACCCCGCTTCGTCTTACCTAAGCTAGTTGCCAGAATGCATTCAATACGGAAAATCAAACATTAGGTGTCTATTGGCTGTGTGGTCTGTGTTTGAAGGTAACCGGCATTAACCGGATTGGAATATTCTCGGACAGGGTTCCGTATTCAAAGGGCACACAACGGGCTAATTTTCTGTCTCAGGGCTAGCGCGGACGTTTCTCTTGAAAGCAAATAAGTAGACAAAGGGTATCAATATAAATAACCTTGAAATAATTAGAATTATGTCACTCGGTGGCACGGAACTCTAAATTTTATCGGAACTTATGATTTTAAACTTAACTCATCGCGGATTGTACTCATTTTATTATGATATGGGTACTCACGATATGTATTTTGAAACGCCGATATTTCGACCCAGTTGCATGGATCGTGGTCACGGCTAAACTGCGGTGGCGCGGAGAAACTTTTGACAGGTGAGTTTTGACAGGTTAGTGTCAAGTGTCACCTGTCAAAAGTTTCTCCGCGCCACCGCAGTTTAGCCGTGACCACGATCCATGCAACTGGGTCGAAATTTCGGCGTTTCAAAATACATATCGTGAGTACCTTTATCAGAACTTTAAATTACTATGTATATTAAAACTATGTGAAGAATATAATTTGAAACATCTAAATTAACGTCAACGTACACATAAGAACGAATGCGACTCGAAATGTAATTTCTAAACAAAAGTTAAAATTAAAACTGGATTCAAAATAATTCGATTTGTTACTTTATAAATACACTTTGAAAGTGTGTTTTCGCTTCTATGATATATGTACATACGTCCGGGCGAAGTGCGGTTCGAAGCAAGTTACCGGTTTTCACGCTGAAGTAAGTAAAATCCTTGCTTACTTACTTAAAATTTCGTTATACTTAAGATATTAAGTTTAAAACTAAAAACCAGATTATGTAAAAATCGCTTTCAGAAATGTCAATTATAATTATATTTGTGGTAATGATGATTTTTATGCCCCACAGGGCACCATTGAAGAACATTTTTTTGTAATGTATTACTATGTGGGCGTCGTATTTAATTTATTGAAGTCGCATATCTGTAAACAACGGACGACGTCGCTTCTAATTCTAACGCTACTTCATTTGTCGAATTATGATGAGGAGTTTAGGAGTTCTGCAGGAACAGATGAACATATATGCGGGGCGATATCAACCCTCTTTGTAGCTTCTTATTCGGAGAAAATGACAGCATTTCATTAATTTCTCTCTCGCTTAGTCCGCCTTCGATCCTAGGTTTTAAGCGTCCATCAATTAGTATTTGTCATTTACGCCCATTCATCATGCCCACTGCTGGGCTGAGATCTCAAGAGCATCAGTATCATGCTCGCGTATATCGGAGATATATATCATTAATGTTTCAACTTCAACGCATTGTCACCTAATATTTACATCTTGCGTATAAGTGTTAAGCGAAACATGATTTTTAAAGCAATAATTAGCTGTAAATATACCAATGTAACTTATGTTTAACAATTAAATCAACGAAAATTTTTAATGAATATTGTGGGTAGATTGTAGGATATTTGTCTCGCTCGCACTCTGGTATGTTATTTTGAAGTTTTGTTGCTTATTATGCCTCGGATAGATACTCGGCGACATCGGTTAGATAATCGGTAAACGTTCTCACCGAATATTCGTGCACGTATACACTTTATATACTAATGACTATTGTGTATATTCATTGATCGATCGATTGATTGATTGATTGATTGTTTTATGTATATCTTATTATGTATAGAATTATTTGATTTATCTTTGTACAACCTGTGTTCATAATCAATTCATTGTTAAAAATTAACTAACCTCTTTCTTGTGTATATTCATTGTACGATTGATTGATTGTTTTATGTGTATTTTATTATGTATAGAATTATTTGATTTATCTTTGTACAACCTGTCTTCATAATTCATTGTTAAAAATTAACTCTCTAGCAACAAAGTTGAAGAGTCAAATGAACTATGACGAATATGTAAACTTGCGCACGGATACAGACAAGATCCTTTGTAACGCGCCAAAAAACCGCGAACGGTCATGGCCAGAACGAACATACACGAATAGGACGTTTACATATTTGTATTGCCGCGTGTTCGCATCTTCTCGCCAAGTATCTAAACGGCGCGTTACGCATTGCAGATTGTTTTACTAGTGCAAGCGAGACAGGTATATACGTACGTCACCTTCGTCACGGTCGTTTAGTCTGTTTCATGTAAGCCTTCAATGCGGCTAGAAACTTACTGTATCATGCTTGTTAAATAGTGATTTGTATAAAAATATTTGATAATTAATATAGTGTTTTATTGACATTGTTCCCCTTATATTTGATAAACTTTCACTATTTTGTATCGCTATCATTAAAATTTCAGTCAGCTTACTCTGTCTCTCGCTTCATATCTTAAGGTTGTCTGAAAGAGATCGCTATGTTGCGATAAGAGCGCGTTTTTTTTTTGTACTTTAAGAATGTTTATTTTTAAATTGTTACATTTTAATACCAGAGATGTATTGAAAATAAAAGATACCACATCTAAAAATATCAATTATTATTATGTAATAAGTAAGTATGTATAACAAAATAATACAATATTTTCTATAAACGTATAAAAACTTTGATACAATATTTCACATAGAGATATATTTTTTATGGAATTTAATCAAATTCACAAATGAGTAGAAAATAAATGTTATAACAAAAGAGGGCCATAGATTACCTACACTTTAAATGGGGACAGAACCAACGCGTGACAGTTCATAAGCTTCGTCACGTCACATCTCAAATCCTATAACACTCATTTGAACTCGAACATTATTATTTCTGTTACAATTACTCAATTAAAATTGCGTAATACGACGTCACACCGAATAGGGGAGGGAGGTCGTCCCTGTCACGAAACTAGTAGCGCTATCTAGTAGTAAAGTTTGGCAGCGGCCTTCCCCAATGCTGGTTTTGTAAACTGTATGTAATTGCCCGCTTTAAAATGTAATATTTCGTCGGTTAAGTAGCAATTAGTCGTGACTAAATATGATAGCCGGCGGTGTCGAAGCCCCAGTTCCTCATGACGTCATCGACCCAGGTGCGGAAGCTGGCGACGCGCGCGTACACCGCCGGCACGCCCTCCAGTCCGCAGCCGATGCCCCACGCCACCAGGCCCGACAGCTTGTACCGGTCGTTACCCACGGGGCACGCTAGCGGCGCGCCGCCGTCGCCCTGCGATGAAAACAATCGTTGAAGTCATAATATAACATGAGTATTTAATAAATAACAATTAAATAAGCGTTCAGCACGTCAACCCGCTTTTATTCCTATATTTTAATATGGTCGCCGTCAGTACCATATTTTTAAGTAGCAAATACATAAAATTTGATACACTTTAATTAATTTGAAGGAATCTTAATATTGTGATTATTCTTATTAATCCACTAGTGATTATAATAATTATGTTTAATTAAGTACCTATATAAATCTAATATTTAATCATTGCTATCAATATTAATATAGCGGCACCGGAAGCGGAACTTGTTACAATAACGATTATAAAAAATCAGATGTTTACTAATATGTGGTGAAAGATGTGATGGAGATCGCCTTTAACGAGACAGAAGTAAGTACTGGCTGGAACAACGAGTCGAAGACTAAAGCAGAAGGTTGGGAGCTATCCACAGATTCACGGAAACAAATATCAGTAATAATTATATCAATTATCTAATAATAATACTGATCATGTACATCATCTTTACTTATAGCCCTACCACCAAGGTGGGAGGCCGATTTCTGTCTTCTCTTTCGACACCCTGGTCTGCCGGCTCAATATAGCTAAAATCACATAAACAACCAAGTGTTACCTCGCAGGTGTCCTTCCCAGCCTCCCCGCCAGCGCACACGAAGGTGTCGTGCAGCTGGAACCTCTTCCCCAGCCTGGTCTGTTGCAGCTGGCTATTGCAGGTCGGGTTGGGCACCATGTTCAGTTCGATCCTCTTGAGGATCACCGCGTACTGGCCCTTTCGACCTGGAAAAGTTAGACACCTGGATTAGAATAAGCTCGCTTATTTTTGATACTATGGACACCCCTTAAGAAAGTAGACCTTAGAGGGCTTAGAGTATACAGTTTAATGTATTGGGGAGACAGGGTACGATTGTAACAACTCTACGGAACTATACGTTGTATGAGGAGAGATGAATGTGGAGTAAAATGTGGACCACAAGTCCCGATGCTTCCAGTCTTGCATTTAACTAAAACAATTCATCATCATCATCATCATCATCACAACCCATAACTGTCCCACTGCTGGGCACGGGTCTCCTCTCAGAGTGTATAGGCCATAGTCCACCACGCTGGCCAAATGGATTGGTGGACTTCACACACCTTTGAGAACATTATGGAGAACTCTCAGGTGTGCAGGTTTCCTCACGATGTTTTCCTTCACCGAAGCAAGTGATAATTAAATATTAATATATAATTAAAATATTATATAATATATAATTAAAATATTATATATAATTAAATATAAATATTACTAAAACAATTAACTAAGCACAAGGAACATTTACTGTTGCAAGGATTTGGTACTTAGTTGTGGTAACATTTTTTGTAAGTGTTGAAATACTGAAATATAAGCTGAAATGGTGAACGTACCGAATAAATTCTTTCCCCATCCGTTGGCGACGCAGTCCTGGTAGTTGTCGAAGGACTCGTTCTGGTCCGGCAGACAGATGACGTTGATGTGGTCGGCCAGCTCCACCGGCGACAGGAGTCGGAGCAGAGCAACGTCGTTTTTCAAGTTTTTGGGGTTGAAGTCTGTAAAATATTAACATCAATTAATATAATGTTATCCTATTAATATTATAAATGCGAAAGTTTGTATGGATGTATGAATGTTTGCTACTCTTTCACGCAAAAACTACCGAATGGATTTTGCTGAAACTTTACAATAATATAGCTTAAGTACACATCAGAATAACATATGGGCTATAATTTATAAAGATATGGTGTGAATTATCCAAAGTTTCCTAGTAAGTACCTATGACACAAAGTAGTTAGGTAAACCTATGATATGAAACTTTGTATTTAGGTTCCTTATGTGACGCAAGTAAGCACTAAGAAATGATTTTTGGAAATAATGGTATTTGTAAAACAAGTCAAGAAAAAGCGCTATCGAGCTCATTAAAAGGTTCGATATAATCGAATTTAATGCGGGCGAAGCCGTGGGCGGAAAGCTTGTATCTTACAAGTATGTTTTTAGAAGCTAAACCTCATGGGTCAAAAATGCCTGTATCCTCCGTAGTTCCTACTTCCTACATAATTATCATGAGAGAAAATATTTTTTGCTTTCACGTTTATAATGTCCTTTCCAAATTATTTTGTTACAAAGTATTTTGTAGCTGTCCCCATTTGAAAACGGAATTCCTGATAATTTTAAACTTTTGTCTCGATTTGACACACTGAATCTGATACTGTATCCGACACTTTGAAGCTGAGGCTATATTGCGCTGAAGACTCGGTAATACCTTCCCGAACTTGGATTTCATCGACGAGTCTCTCTTGGGACTGCAGGCGTTCCTTAGTGGTCTGCGTGTCCCATTCCCCGGCTCTGACCTTCAGTTTTCCCGGGCGGAACCTGAGAAAAGGGTTCTGATATAACAAAGTCACACATAGTAGTCTCCTACCGCCCTCCACAGTAATAGCAAAGTAAAACTCACATAAAAGCGATGTGAGCGCCGGTCATGACAACCTGGGGGTGGATAAGAACCCCCACCCCGTAGTATGTGTTGTTTGCAGGGTCGAGCAGCGCCACCACCCAGGGGAACTCTCCGAACTGAGCCTCGTTATTCTGAAAATATTTAGGAATTACTTTAGAATCTGAAGTCGTTCCTAGTTACAGCACAGCAGTTGTTAGGCCATGTCCGGTCATCGGGATTAGCCACTATTCCAGCCTCGACCAGCGTAGGTAGCGCGACAATTGGATAGCAAAGACCTATTACAGTGAGAAAATTGGTTCAAAATTTAAGCTTTATATTGATGCATCATGTAAGACTGTACAAGCTGCCCACGCAGGAAATGGGATTCTTAACTTATTCGCCAAAGCCACGACTAAAGAATCATTTGAAGTCTCCATTGAGGATATATTGGGGACCGTATTATTTTTACGAGCCTATTAACCTGGCTTGGCTGTAACTAGATGAAGTCGCACTCCTCTGCCTGACCGCAATACTACTGATGAGTTCACTGACGAATATTCCTTCACATTCACCTAAATGTTACGAGCCTTCAATAGTTTTTGTTTATTTGTTTTATATTTTGCTTTTCACAGATAGTATATCATGTCAACTATGATTTGATTACAGAGGATTAAAACGCTTATTTAGTTTCATTTCAACTATAACAACATGCGTGCGTCTGGTTTTCAATAACGGACACCAAGACAGGACTTTATCTCATCTCGTCCAAGCGCACACGATCGCGTTGTTCAGAGTCACCATGGTGACGTAAAATACATTGTAAACATTTGACTACTGGTATCAATTGTACCTTGACTTCTATGCTGAAGTCCAGCCCCCTGGGGTTCCTGTAGCCGCACCCCTTGAGTCGCGAAGGGTCTGGCGGCGGCAGAGGTACGTTCAGGTCAATTTTCGGGATCTTGCAACACCGTTCAACACTCTCTTGGCAAGAATCAGCCTCTCCGAACCTGAGATGCAAGGATTACTATTGTGTAATATTCAATCAAGGACATATGGAAATGACCACTTCTGTAAAGGGTTCTGCTCAGGGAATATTTCTGCAATAAATCAGTGCAGGTAATTATATTGTGTTTTTTTAAAAGATGTGCTTAAGCTTCTCCTCCATGAATGCATTTTTCCGAAACTGATATTGTCTTGTGTCTGTCTGCTTAGATCTTTAAAAGTATGTAACGGATTATGATGCGGTTTTTTGATAGATAGGGTGATTCAAGTTCAAGAGGAAGGTTTATAATTATGTATAATTTATTAAAGTTTTGTGTAAATTGGTTAAAATATGACCATAACAGTTGAGAAAGTCGGAAAAAATCAGGCCGCCTGGAAGCTTTCAGCGTAAACGCTGCCTAATCCCTTTGAGATATAACAAAACAAGGTATGGGTGGAATATTGCTCTTATAAAGTCTACAATAAAGTCCGCGACCTACCTGACGTCAAGTAGTCCAAAGCCAGTGAGCGTGGGGTCGTTGAGGTTGACGGCGTTGAGGTTCGCGTCGCAGAGGTAGTAGGGGACGCACTGGCAGTCATCGCCCTCGTTGTCCTTGTAGGTAGCTGGTGCGGTGGTAGGCTTCACCGTCATCTGGGAACCACGCCAACGTTAGCATCTCGTCATCATCAGAAGAAACATTAACAGTAGCCTAGCTTGAATTGGATCCGTTTACACTTTTTAGATGCAACCGTCTTCGTTCTCAAGGGTACCAACACATCTGTGATCGTATTAGACCGAGACTCTTATAATTTCCGTGCCTACAGATGCAATCGTAATCCGTATGCATGATTACACTTTGTCCATCTTTGCTGAGGGTATTTAAGTACAATGCAGTAAATCCTGCTATTTATGTTCAAGATGCGGTGTTACCAGGGCAAACTCACCTGGTCTATGTTACCGTTCCCATTCGTTGGTTTCCCGAACACCTTCTCCAGAGTCTTAGGGTCCAAGTCTTGGGCGCGCGCTGCCGTCAGCGCCAGGACCGAGCACAAGAGGATCAGCATTTCTGGAACATAGACATTTATGATAACTTGGGACTCTGGTGCCCGCAGCCGGTCAAAGTTTCCGGATCGTTTTCCGGCGAGGACAACGACATCATCGCTCCCCATAACTGTCCCACTGCTGGGCACTGCTCTCTTTCATTTAATGTCTATTCTCTAGAGTCTAGTCGTTCGATTCTATGTTTGTGTATGTCCATAATAAAATGCAACGAGGAATTCTTATGCGTGTGTATGGTCTGTGATTAAGAGTGAAACACAATTACTTTGCTATTTTAAACTTTATCGTATGGTAATAAAGATAATTATCTCTTGCTTTATTGTGTCGCTATAGCACTTAATGTTTTCTGCGGTTACTAAATCATTAGGTAGTTGTAATAGTTGTAGTTAAAATTATACCAAAATAAACGAAGTAGGTAAAGTAACTATACAGGATGTAATTATAGTATTGTTGTTAAATTTAATGATATTAATGCTCTTTACAAACAGGTATAGTCGTCCAGACTGTTTGCCTGTTTACTGCGAAATATACTGTTATGGGGAAACCCAAACAAATAGGTATAGATAATGTGTAATTAATTGCACAAAGCATGGTATGAGAAATAGATAAGGCGTTTAGTTTTGTTTATGCCAGTAATTAACTTTGAAACCGGACCTGAACTTAAAATTCTTTTCCTTTTGTATTTCTATTGGTTATCTGGATTGTGATGAGCTTCTTGTGAGATGGTGTAACATTCTTTGACCTCTGTAGGTCTTATTGTCTTAGTCGAAGTTGTCCATTGGGTGTAATATGTGTGAAATGTACGCGTTTCATAAGAACTAAGTATTTGTGTAGGTTTTCCTCGTAGAGAAAGCAAATATTTAGAATTCGCACATATTTTTGACGTGACAACGTCTTATAATTCGATAGAGCCGGTGGCACGCATGAAAAAACATGACTCATGCGGCGTTACCTCGTACGTCGTTACCGGTGTTACCGTAACGGCGAAGCACAATCGGCCTTTGCGTTCGGCAGCGTTCGACATCCGTCTCTCTCCAACTTGAGTGAGCGATGCGTCTGCGTGGACAGCTGCTATACTATAGTACATTTAGGGCCCGTTTCACCGGTTACGGATAAAGTTCCGGATAGCCCTAGGAACTCAACTCCCAGATAAACTACATTTTTTGGCTTCTCAGGTAATCTAATAGAAGTGACAGAGAAAAGTGTTGGTTAAGCTATCTGCCACTTCAAGTGGCTGTTAGGCGTTATCTGACGGATAAAAAATGTTTCAAGTGGCGTTTCTATAACACATTTGGAATTTGAACTGTAGTACATCATATTATTATAAATCCTACTATTTTCGTTCTATAATGATAAAATTATACTGGAAAATACTAAAAAAGTCGAATTGGATTATTTTGAACAAAAAGTATTTTATTAATTAAGTTTTCAAAATAATTTTCAAATGACAATAATTTACGTAGTAGTAACGAAACGCAAAAAGCGACGTTGCCGCTCCGTCAACTGTTAATTGGCAGATAAATTCCTAGGGCTATCCGGAACTTTATCCGGAACCGGTGAAACTGGCCCTTACAAAATCTATTAAACAAATGAAATTAAAATTTTCTTTTGAAAAATGCTACCATTCCATCAGTATTTTCTTAAGACGTTGTCACGTTCAACTATCGTCAGTAAACCGACTTTACAGACAACCAATTTTTTAAATTCAATCTGTGCGTCTATAATGGAGTACGTAATTATTGCTTCATATTAACGATAGAAACTTAAATTTGTATATGTCGAAATACTTAAGTTGCGTTATATTTTTTTATAAAGTGCGTAATTTTTTTTACTGCTTACTTTTGAAAGTTAGATTTTTTACTTATTATAAGTTACTGTTGAATTACAACACATTCGAACGGGAATACCCAAAGCAAAATGAATTATAGTACACCGGCGCGGGCAAGTTATTCTAGCCCAACACGATACGCGAAGCTATAATTATTCTGTTCGACGTGTTTTGTGATTACTGATTTTATTAGCGTGTATTAACACGTTTAGTGTTTTGTTTCCATCTGTTGAACTAATCGGTTTAAATTAACCGAATAATTGTAATTTACCGTAACGTAACGTAATGATATAATTCTCCGAATCCTTTCTGAATATTCTTTGAATATGCGTGCAAAAGCACAGGTTTCCCGAAGCGAAGCAAGGATGGGTGGTTCAGAATAATATTCAGAAAGGTGTGGAGCCGTTTTCACTTTTTAGAAGCGACCATCTCAATCCTCAAGGGTAGCAACCTAGCAACGCATCTGTGACCGAATTAGAACAAGACTCTTACTAGCACAATTACTAACTGACCGATTATTTATCAACAACAACTAACAGGACTAACTACCACTAACAGTCCCTGTCCCAGTCCTCATACTTACTAACAAACTAATCAACTAATGTTCTAACACCGTCTTCTAACAGGACTAACTACCTGTCCTAGTCCCCATTTGATTCTTGTTCTAAGTCGGTCACAGTTGTCAGGGGCGGCAGCAGAAGGTGGTTCTGCATGTTAGTTTGCTACCTTATATCCATAAAAATAAGTTTTTTTTCTAGTATGCGTGCAGAAGCACAGGTTTCCCGAAGTGAAGCAAGGACGGGTCGTGAGCTCAGATTCAGACCGGTTCTGCGACCCAGGCACATTTATAGCTAATCACAATTCATTGCCCAAGATATCTCTAGTTTGGGCAATAAATTGTGATTATTATAGCGTATATAGTAACGATCAAAATAAATCATTTGCAATAACGTCTTATACCTTTGACCTTCGCGAAAGAACAGGAAAACTGCCCGTTAAAATTAATTTTGTTATGAGTAATATCATCTTTATCTTGCCCGGAGTGCTTATTGTGAGAAAAATATGAATGATCCGGAGTTAATTGGAGAATACAGTTCGATATGATAAGATTGGCATAGCAACGTTCGACTCTACTGTGATCGTCGAAATATTAACCGGGAAATTATTCGATTTAAATTCATATCTCAACTCATTTTAATTTAATGTTAATCATCGCTAATAATAAAAATGTAAAATGAATATTTTTTGATAAATTTGATACGAATAAGATTTAAATTATGCTTGGCATTTATTATAGCTTATACCATGGATGCGGATATCAGATATTTTTCACCCTGGGAAACGGTTTGTTCCCGCGTGATATAATTAAAGTTCATTCATACTTGTTCTGTGATGAGGTTAGTAATTAATGTTTTGACAGCATTCGTGCAACTATTGCAATTTTGAAATGAACTCGTCGCGGAATGTTAATATTTTACTAATAGGGCTATTCTCGATAATGAACGGGTGAAGTGGTTCAGCCATGATCACGATTCATGTAATTGGGTTGAAATCCTATCGGCTTCCAAAATACATAATTAAAGTAGTAGAACCATGTCGTGATGGTTGTAATAAGCTTTTTATTGTACTGTCAATGTTAGAACTGTTAAGAAAGTCAACAAATATAGTCATATCATTGCCTTTTTCATTTGCTACATCGTTAATACAACCATGTTGATGTCGTCGTCCATGTTGCATTGCTATCAGATTCGTAAGTGTTCTCGGGTTAGTGAGATGCCATATTGTTGGGTTTGTGTTGATTGTGATTGTGTTTAAAAAAGATTTAATTATACTTCGGCCACGCTCGCAAGAGAATTGATGTAAACAGGCCTAGTTGTCATCAAAATTATGGAACTGTCGAAACTAGTTATCGTGTTTTTAGCTTGATTTCTACAAATGACATCATAATTGGAACGAAGTTCCTTACGGCAGGCTTGGAGGGGATAGGTTTTGCTGCGGCGACCGAACTGAAAAATATGTGATAGTAAAACCGTAAGAAAAAATGCGTGGAATAAAAGCGTTAAATGAGACGTGCGCAGGCGCGACAGTAGCCGAAGGAACTTCGTTCCTACCTGGTGTCCCACGACACCAAATCATTTTGACTCTATGAATTATTACCCTATGGCCAAATTTCAAACGTCGAGTCAAACGTATGGCAGTGTAAATAGAGTAACTTAAGTGTAATGTTTTATTTATTCATTTAATGTATTATTATATAGTATCGATTATCTCATAGCAGAATACTTACACTCAAAACATTTTCAAAAGTTCAAGGTTATTGCGTTGACCCGAATATAAGTAAAACATCCTTATCAGTTCGTAAGTAACTAACATTCAGGTTTTTTGAACATTTTGTCTGATTCTGTTCGTAATTGTTTGTTACTCCAAATACAATAAATTTATCGTTTTATTTAGCATACTATCTTACCTACAAAGAATAAAATTTTACTAACTACGATCTTAAATGCAAATTCATAATTATATTTTGTGAAAACAAAACCAAGGAAAAATATAAATTCAGAATATTTGATTCAAATAAAAAGATCTACAAATATAAACATTGGATATTGTTGGTAAACAAACTTCTCCGAATTTGGCTTAAGTATAAATTATGCGCTTTCCACTTTTATGTCGAATTTGTGTATGAACACTATTCTTTATATAATGAAATAATTAATTATCAATAAATATTAGTCTTAAACCATCAAAGCGCAAAATATAACGCGGGGGATACCTGCAATGAAAATCAATATACATAGATAGTATTGACCGTAGCAAAAACGAGCAAGATATTCATAGAAAGGGAATTTCCAGTTACGTCAAAGAATTAAAATTTCCGTGCTAGGTACGAATTGTATGTTCGACAATGTTATAAAATGAAATGATAATAATTTTTACAAGCAAATTTTATTTTTATGAAATTTTGTCGCTCTTTTATGCGCCGTCCATACACATTCCCTCTGCACATCAAGCGTCAGTTCTTTCAAGTAAATGTTGAAAAATCAACCGTAACTCAAACGATAGACTCATATTTAAATGGTTTCTAATGACTTGAATCTGAGTCGATTCGGAAACTTTAAGTTGACATCCCTGGTCGTGGTGAACCGTGCTGAATAAAGGTCTGCATGTCTGTATGTTTGTGTGTGTTACAGTCTGTGGCATCGTAACTCTCAAACGGATGGACTGATTTCAATGCGGTTTTTTCATTTGAAAGCCAATTTCAAACCTTAATAAAACCTTTTAGGGGTTTTTTTATTCTGATTATTACATGTTGCGGTCTAGTATCTTACAGCCAGATAAATACTACCCCCAACTTCCCACTTCCCGTTCGGTTGGCAACTCGTCGACGATTCCTATTCCTATTATTGTGTTGGTGTTATTAATATCCAATGACGATGACCAGTTATCAGTGGCTGTTCTGCTCGTTTATCGAATATTTATATTAAAAAAAGGAGTTTCGATAGTCTTGAACAAACGCTTCGTCTGCCCAAGGTCAACTACCAACACGGTAGGTTCCCACGAGTGGTTATTTAAATAATTATCTTACGCAAAGATGTGACGTTGTTATAACCACACGGGCAATTTGGATATTCCTATATTCAACACTAACTGTGTGTGCCCGTAACTTCGCACGCGTGGTTTTTCTCGCAAAAATCCCGATCCTGATGAGTTTCCGGCATTAAAAGCCTATATTATGTTGCCTCATAACTCCTTTATCCTGCAGTGAAAGTCCCATAAGCATTGGTTTAGCTGCACGGACTGACGGTAAGACGTATTTTTAAGCTATTGCATAGCTTTTATCGCGGGCCTTGAGTGTGGGGACCGAATCCAGAAATTCCGTATCGAAAAAAACCTAACACCCCCAATCAGCGCCATCTAGTACCTTAATACTAAGGTATGGTACGTATGTTTTCTACAAACTAGATGGCGCTGTTCTGATATAACTATATAACTTCTAATAATTATAATTGCATAAGTTGATAAAAAATGCTATGCAATAGCTTTACCGCGGCAGTCTCCACGTGCCACATTTAATTTTTAATGTATCGGTACTGTCCGTACTAAGGGATGTGTTTCCCGAAGCGAAGCGATGCGGGGCCATTTACTAGTCTTTAATAAATACATACATAGACTCGACTATGTTGGGGATGTTCTCATTTTTTATTTCTTGTCGATGTTGAAGTCGTTTTTTGTTTTGTTAAAGTTAATTTATATTTATAGAAGATGTTTATATTAACTGAAATCGACACAGGGAATCCTTGTGTGGGGCTATGTGTGTTTAGTGTTAAAAAGAACATTGATTACAGAAAATAAGTCATTTATTACTGTCAATGTGAAGTAACTCTTTGATGAAACGAAATAGGGTAGAATTTCGAGTGCATTGCGGGTCTCTTATTATGTAGGTACGTACACTTGACTTATACGTAATTATTACTTACGTAATGTTACTCGTAATTATTATTGTATTAATGTTACATACATTAGTGTTCTAATGTTTTTCTTTATTTTAAATGTTCCATGTACTGCATGAAGTCAATCAGTTCAGCAAATTTTTGCAAGAACTCAAGGTTTCGTGTTATCATCGTGCCTTACAAAGCACAATAAACACTCATACCCCCCTCCCCCCCCCCTAGGACTCCCTGTGTCGCGGGTGGCATGGAAGACACAAATAACACATCACTAACAGCTAAAACCAGAACAAACATTTCTCTGTCACTTAAATATATAAAAATTCCCCGGCCGGGAATCAAACTCGGGACCCTTTGCTTTGCAGACCGAGCTTTGCTACGGGGTCATCGAATACAATTTATAGCATACATTTTACTATTTAATCGTTTATACACGGCGAAACCACAAATCAGATTTATGATAACCTTTATAAACCTATAATTGATAACAAAACACAGGAAAATTTATAATAAATTTCATCTTACCTCTATCTTGTATAAAATTTTAAATTACACAGTCAAAACCGTTGCTCCGACCACAGAACACTGATACAAACAATTAAAGGTCTCTTCAGTAGATTAAAAAAATCTAAACGTTAAACTAATTAAAAAAAAACTTGTTTCGCGACGTACGCGCGACTCCTCTCTCGGCCGCCTTCGGACTGAGTTAGCAAAGCAATTAGCATAGCACGTAGAGAAGAGGCTAACTGACTCGATTTTTAGGGTTTATGTTTACTCGATGCGCCTCGTCGTAGCATTGGACTGACCGCAAGTGGTTTCTCAAGTTGAACAAGATTATTATTAACAATTTGGCCAGCGATTCCGACCGTTCCAATTCGACTTGAACATCATTGATTCCCACCGTTCCAATTCGATGTCAGAATTATTGATTCCGACCGTTCGAATTCAGAATCATTGATTCAGACCGTTCAAATTTAAATTCAAAGTCATTTATTCTTTACTAGTAAGCCCGCTCTCGCTTCGCTTCGGGAAAAAAGGATTAGTAGGTAGAGGTACCCACATAACCCACATTCGACAAAATGTTTACACGGGAATATTAATACTAATAAAATATACTTTATGACCTATTCTCAGACCTACCAAATATACAAAAAAAAACCCTCAGCATAATTTCGTTCCGTGACGTCTCCGGCGCTGCGGAAGGTGCAGCCCTTCGCCCTTGCGTAACAAACGCTCGCTCGCCTCAGCTGCTCCGGCTCACCCGGGTGCCTGCAGTTTGTTACAGCGGGCGGGGGCTGCCATCCCTCCGCGCCTCCGGCGTCTAAAAAACACTCTAGGGTTAGGGCAGACAAGACTATGTGGAGTCGGGATAAGCTAACTCGATTCTGTAACCATTTCGACGTTGGGCATTATCCCGTTTTGTTTGAGAAAAAAATGGTTGTACAAAAAATGTCCTATACATAAAATGTGTATTTTTACATAACCTACAACTTTTGTTTGAAACATTTTAGTCTCCAATCAATAAATAACATAGAAAAACCCCTTCAAAATCGATTTTTTTGAATCCTCAGGAGGATAGTACCTAGTCCGGTTAGTTAAGTAGGATGGTTAATTTAGAACGTGCAAATTCAAATTCAAAATCATTTATTCATATAAGTAGGTACATATCACTGATACACTTATGCATATCAATTTTTTGATTCTATCTATAGCTTTTAAATTACAGCTTCTATATTATGTTAGTTGGTTAGTTCCTTAGTAGGTATGAGGGATGTGGCAGGGACTGTTAGTGATAGTTAGTCAGTTAGTCCTAGTACTAGTTCATTTTGGCAATCCCCTAACCTAACCTGACCTTCAATGAAATTGACGATATAAAGCCAATGATGAAATAATGTTGACAAAACATGTGAACTCGGTTGTCGTTTTCCTTGAAGTTTACGATTTTATCTTAGTTCATGCGAACACAAGATTATAGTGTTAACTCAATTATACGATATAGAGGAGGTTGGGGTCAATTGGAACAACTTTGCGTCAGTAGAGGTATCGCACCGCGCATTTTGCTTACGGATAGTTAAACTATTTACGAGGCGTAATTTAAAAGTGTTCCTAGGAACGAACACGGAATATTATACGTTACTGGTAAGTCGAAAACGAATTTGAATTTAGGTACTAATAAAGTCAAAATACGAGCAACATGACGTGACTTTTGCTGTAAACTGAACCTGGGGCTCTATTTTTGTATCGCTCGTCTAACGGTGTCCTTATTTCAAGTGGTATTTACCTGACCTTGAGACAACTCGTAGTACGTAGCACGACTAAAATGCGGAATTGGCTATCACGAACAAAAATCATTCGAAACTAGTGTTCGCCACTAGACGACCAATTCATAAATAGAGTCCTTGCACACGTCATCAGAATATCGCAACGTAGAGATGTGGTCAGGCCCTAGTGCGCGACGCTGGCGATGTGCGGACTGGCAGAATGGAGAAGGCAAAAGGGTCAAAATATTACTATCAAATACACCTAAAATCCGAGCTTAGGTCATATACATTACATAACTTTTTATTTCACTTCAATACATGCAGTATTTCCGAAGTTATAAAGACGAGAAGTTCAAGCCCTTTTTTGAATTTCCGCGCTTACGCTATGACGTCACGACGTGGCTCGGCCGCGAGCATGATACGGCGCAAGTATAGAAAATATGGGTCTATGCAGTTCAAAAATCTATAACTTTCTTATTTCTATAGATACAGACTTGAAATTTTGCATAAATGTAGTAGATAGTATGTGAATTATATATGTTATTTTATTATTGATAACTAAGGTTTGCTCGCGGCTTTACTTGAGTTTAAATTAACATTTCGGTCAAAAATCCCTATCAACTACGCGCGACTACTGAGAAATGACGTCATCGAGTAGTGACCGCCCGCCTGCGTTTTTAAAAAAACCAACGTCCGTAAATACGCACTTTGATCGTTAATATCTCAGCCATTTATTGAGATATGGAAAAAGTAAAAACACAGTTTTTCTTGTAATTTTTTATAGATTTATTTGACGTGTAAAAAAAAATTCGTTTGCCTGGTCCATTCACGCATACTTAAGAACAAAGTGGATAATTCTCAAGCAAGTGATGATTATTTTGTAAAACGTCCACAACTTTATGCGGTATGGATGAAATAGGTAGCGCAAAATGTTACTAATGTTACTAATGTTACTAATGTTACTAATGTTACAGTTACAGTTACATTACAGTTCTAATGTTTGGTTTTTGCTCGGCGGTAGGAGATTTGTCCGAGTAAAGCTGGCAGCTAGCCAGCCGCTTGCTCCCTTAGTGACATAAGTTAATTACATGTAGTGTGAAATCAACTTTAATGTGCAGCAAATAAAGTACTTTCTTTTTATTGATATAAGGCAGCAAACGAGCATGCAGCACCACCTTTCGCTGCCGCCCATGACAACTGTGACCGACTTAGAACAAATTCCCGTATTTGCCTTACTTTGTGGCTGGTATTGGCCAACATTTGTAGCGTTGTTTAATTGGTGATTATCGGTTAAATTTTTATATAGTTTGTTAGTTTAAAGCTTAATATATAACTAATTGTACAATTTGTACGTGTACTTACCGAAAGTACATGTACAATTCGCTCTGATCGTTACATTGCCTTTTCGGGCGTTATTTTTACATTTTTTAAATACATACTGCGGCATTGTGACACGTCTTAATATTGGCTGTGTTCCGAGCGAATTAAAAAAATAACTTCTTACAATTCAAACGCGCTGTAATTTTTGTAGATGGTGTTCTTGCGCTGACCCGACATCTGTAGTATTGTTGATCGAAGATGGGTACTAAGAAACAGGTTTCCCGAAGCGAAGCGAGAAAGGGTACTTGTTTTATAAGTAACTGACCCAAATAAGGCCTACCTTAATTTTATCTTATCCTAACCAGCAGGTTTATACGAAAAATGCCCTGATTATTTCAGATACTTATATTTATTTATAAAACTTTGTAATCAATTAAACAAAATTACTTTAGAAACAAAAATCAGACTTTTATGAAGACAATTAACTGAAATGGCATTTTAGCCTTATTGGAAACCCTGTGTCTTAATAAAGCCTTACTAAAAACAAGTAACTAATCAACTTCTAAATTAATACATAATGTTAATACTTAAGTATATTATATTTAATGAGATCTTAATCATTTTTGTCTTTTTAAATCACACTTAGGGTTTCTCATCATGTAGACTACTATAGCAATCAGCCTTTTATCTTTTTTTCATACAATCTCCTATAAAGTAAAAAATTTTATCAACAGGTGTGAGTCCAACATATCTCATGATACCAAACACTACAAGTAAGAAATTGACGCATATCACCTACTCCGTTTTCTTTACAAGATGGACAGTACCAGGAAGGTTTATTATCATGATGCTTTGTGCCTCAATGTTTACCTGTTTATAACAATAAAGATTGGTTTAGATGCCGTAAATTGCCGTAAGTTGCCGTAAATAATGCTGCCAATGAGGCAATCTTTACTGAGGTTCGGTTTCCGTGTGATATGGAACTCGTAGCTTGGTGACAATTCACCAAACAAAACTTTTGTTACCTCTTAAGCCCTGTAATTCAGAACCTTCTTGCGTGGAGCAGTATTGTTAACTTTAAACCTGGTAAAAATTATGAATCGTACACGTGGTTTTCATATTGTCGCGTAAATTAAAAATAAAAGAAAAAGAAAATTGGAAAATAGAATTTATAAAATGTTTTCGACGCTAAATTAAAAGAAAACCTTTGAATTTGGAATGATTGAAATTGGTGGTATATAAGGCGATTCCGGCCAAGGCAGAGTCAGTCGAGTCTTGGTAGCGAGTCGGGAAGCGCGCCAGTGGGAAGAAGAAATAGGATTAGTGAAGTGCCGTTTCACAGTACAGTGTCGCGAGTGAAGTGAAGTGCCGTTTCACAATACAGTGTCGCGAGTGTGAAGTGAAGTGTGAAAGGAAGTAAAGTGTACAGTAAAGTGTATAGTACCGTGTTTCGTGTGTTACCGTTTTACAGTGAAAATAAAACAACATCTATTGAAGCCGGCCTTATGTTTTCCCATCCCCTACCCACGGCTGTGACAACTGGTGTCAGAAGTGGATGGGAAAGATGCCGATCGTGCCAAGGAACGAGAGAGGGGTTACCACCAGAGCGGGAGCTGCAGCGGCAGAAGAACAGTCGCAAGAGGGGCCTAGCACCGGAGACGGCGCCATGGCGACTCCGGCCGTTTCACCGCCTGCGTCAATGGACATGAAAGCGCTCCTGCAGCAAATGACTGCCATGATGCGGGAGCAAGCTCGCCGCCAAGAGGAGCAGGTACGTGCAATGCAGGAGGAGCAAGCGCGCCACCGGGAGGAAGAAGCTCGCCGCCAGGAGGACCAAGCGCGCCGCCAGGAGGACCAAGCGCGCCGCCAGGAGGAGCAGCTGCGTACAATGCAGGAAGAGCAAGCACGTCGCCAGGAGGACCAAGCGCGCCGCCAGGAGGAGCAGCTGCGTGCAATGCAGGAGGAGCAAGCGCGCCACCGGGAGGAAGAAGCACGCCGCCGGGAGGAAGAAGCACGCCACCAAGAGGAGCGTTTACAGGAGCTCCAGGACGGACTTAGCAAGGATCTGGTGGCCGGGATCCGGGCCAACGCCTCTAGGATAGAAGTTGTGAAAGAGGAAGTCAAGGGAGAAATTACGGAAGTCAAGGGAGAAGTTACGGAAGTCAAGGGAGAAGTTACGGAAGTCAAGGGAACGCTTCAACTGCTAAATCAACGAGTGAAGCTCCTGGAGGTCGGGGGTTCCGTAACCACGTCCATAGTAACTTCCGGTAGACATCTGAAGGTTCCTCCATATGACGGAAAATCCTCTTGGGCTGCCTTCAAACTTCAACTGGAGACAGTCAAAAGGACCTGCTGCTGGAGTGACCAGGAGTCGCAGTCAGCGCTGATCCTAGCGCTACGGGACGAGGCTCTCTCCGTGTTGGAAGCACTCGCTGGTGGAAAAAAAGAGGTCTCTTACGACGAGCTAGTGAACGCGCTGGAGACCAGATATGGCGACAGTCACCTGGAGCATGTATATCGAGCGCAGCTTAAGGATCGCATTCAACGGGTTAACGAGACTATACAACAATGGTCCGTTGAAGTGGAGAGACTGGTACGCAAGGCGTATCAGTCGTCGCCGTCCGTGGTTGAGGATATGCTTCTGCAAGTATTCATCGACGGAATACGGGATTCTGAGGTCAGGGCCGCCGTTCGACTTGAACACCACGCCACCTTGAAGGAGGCAGTAGCTCATGCTCTTGAGGTAGAAGCTGTGCGACATGACTTGCGTTCTCCGAGGCAGCGGGAAATTATAGCAGCGGATAACAATAGACGGCGACCGTACAATCCCATGTGTTGTGAATGCGGAGAACGGGGTCATATACGTAGCACTTGCCCTAAGCGTGAAGGGAACAATTTCCGACGACAAGTGGATGCGGCGGAGGAAAACTGGAGAAAGCCATCGCTGGCTGTTAACAGTAAAGCTCCGGAGATAGTCGTAAAGCAGACGAATGATGGAAACACTCTTGTGATAGACGGTACCATCAATGGACAACCTTGCCAATTAACGTTGGACACGGGAGCTTCGCGTACAGTTATCAGCAACCTCAGATTTAAGGACATCGGAGGGTGGTACATTCGAACGAAAGGAAGCCTCACGTTAACGACTGCTACCGGTCAGCGTATCTCAACCCAAGGTGAAAAAGTTGTGGCTATCAAGATTGGTGACACACTTTATTGGCAAAAAGTCATTATAGCGAACATATCTGATGACTGCATTATTGGTTTGGACTTTTTACAAAATCATCAGTGCAACATCGACTTGAAACAAGGCGTTCTAAAACATGGAAATGATGAAATTCCAATGAAGGGGGGCAATTTCGGAAAAGTGCTATGTTTGAAGGACACCATCCTAAAACCAAGAACTCAGACATTAGTTCCTGTTAAACTACCGCAGAACGATGGAGGAATACAGCGAAGATGTGCCATCATAGAGAGAGGAGTCGTGGGCTCACCATGGATACCGGCCAGGACTTTAGTGGGAAGCGGTTGTGTTACGATGGTACCTGTATTCAATCCTGATGACGATGAACAAACAGTGGAAAAGGGAACGGTTGTCGGAACCTGTGATGAGGTGGCCTGGCTAAGGAAGTGCGAAGAAGGACCACAGCGAAGAGTTCCGAGTCAAGAAGAAAATGTGGCAAAGCTTTTGAAACAATGTAAAGATAATCTTACCAAGCTGCAATTAATAAAAGCAAGAAATTTTCTATTACGTTATACCGATCTTTTCTCGAAAAACGACCAAGACATTGGTAGAACTGATTTGGTGAAACACAAAATTGATACGGGTAATATAGCACCCATACGACAGAGACCACGACCTGTTCCGTTTGCTCGTGAGCAAGAAGTTGAAGACATGATTCTGGAGATGAGGAAGAACGGCGTTATAGAACCTTCGTCAAGTCCATGGTGTTCACCGATTGTATTAGTGAAGAAGAAAGATGGATCGACCAGATTTTGTGTGGACTATCGGCGAGTGAATGATGTAACGAAAAAGGACAGTTAGCCATTGCCCAGAATCAATGACACCCTGGATTCACTTTGTGGAATGACGTGGTTTTCCACCATTGATCTGAAAAGTGGATATTGGCAAGTTGAAATGGACTCCAAAGACAAGGAAAAAAACTGCGTTTTCGACTGGAAAAGGCTTATGGCAGTTCAAAACCATGCCATTTGGATTATGCAACGCGCCTGCTACATTTGAGAGATTGATGGAACATGTGCTGGCAGGTTTGCTGGGAGAAACCTGCTTAGTCTATTTAGACGATATCATCATAATGGGGCGTGATTTTGATGATCATCTCAAGAAACTTGAAAGTGTGTTCACAAAGCTACGGGGCGCAAATTTGAAGCTGAGTCCGAAGAAGTGTTCATTCTTTCAACGTCAAGTGGATTACTTGGGACATGTTATATCGGAGCGAGGTGTTGCAACTGACCCATCCGAGATAAGCGCTGTTAAAGATTGGCCGACGTCGACGGATAAGTCGCAAGTGAGAGCCTTCCTGGGTCTGTGCTCATACTACCGACGCTTTGTCAAAGGTTTTTCTGACATAGCTAAGCCATTACATCGCCTAACAGAAGAGAAACGAGCATTTTCTTGGGACGAAGACTGCAAGCAAGCTTTCCAGAAACTCAAAATGTGTCTATGTGAATCACCTATTCTCGGATATCCTGACACAGAGGGAAGATTTATCGTGGACACTGATGCAAGTAACACTGGAATTGGAGGTGTTCTTTCTCAACAGAAAGGAGATCAGGAAGTTGTGATTGCCTACTTCAGCAAATCTTTATCAAGGCCGGAAAGGAATTACTGCGTAACTCGCAGGGAATTGTTGGCTGTCGTAAAGACCTTGCAACATTTTAAGAAATATTTGCTCGGTCGTAAATTCTTAGTAAGAACGGATCACGCCGCATTAAAATGGTTGCTGGAATTCAGGAATCCCGAAGGACAAGTGGCCAGATGGTTGGAGCAACTGCAGGAGTATGAGTTTGAGATTGAACATCGTGGTGGAAGAACTCATGGCAACGCAGACGCCCTGTCCAGAAGACCATGCTCTGAAGACTGCAGGCATTGTAATCGGCAAGAGGAGAAAGAGGAAATAAAAATTCAACTTATCCGAACGGATTCTATCGATCCAAATTGGAGCAATGACACTATGAGAAGAGCCCAAAAGGATGATAAGGATCTTCAACCGCTCCTAGACTGGCTGGAAAGTGGAACCCCTAAGCCGAAATGGTCAGAAGTGGCCAAGTACAGTACGGCCACAAAGAGTCTCTGGGCACAGTGGGAAAGCCTGGTACTCCACAATGGATTGCTCTGCCGCAAGTGGGAGACTCCTAAAGGCAAAGATTGTCATCTTCAGATGGTGGTTCCAAGAGCAAAAGTGAACGAGGTGTTGAAGACTTACCACGATGGTTCTTCGGGAGGACACCTGGGAATAAGAAGAACTCTCACCAAAATCAAAGAACGATTCTACTGGTTGCATAGCCGTGACGATGTGGAAGACTGGTGTCGGCGGTGTCAGAGTTGTGCAGCCGTTAAGGGACCGCAGACTAGAAGCAGGGGTGCAATGAAGCTGTATAATGTTGGGGTTCCTTGGGAAAGAGTGGCTCTTGATATAGCTGGACCGTTTCCAGTCACGAATGCTGGAAATCGATACATTTTGGTAGTGATGGACTATTTCACGAAGTGGCCAGAAGCGTTTGCACTACCCAACCAGGAGGCTATCACCGTGGCAACGAAGCTTGTTACTGAAGTGTTCTGCAGATTTGGCGTACCACTAGAGATGCATAGTGATCAAGGACGGAACTTTGAGTCGCAAGTTTTTCAAGAAGTTTGTAAAGTGATGGGAATACATAAAACTCGGACGACGCCTTATCACCCGCAATCTGATGGAATGGTTGAGAGATTTAATCAAACGTTGGAACGGCATCTGGCAAAAGTGGTGGATAATCATCAGAAGAACTGGGACGAGTATATTCCACTGTTTCTCATGTCCTATAGGACTGCGGTTCATGAGACCACAACAGTCACTCCGGCGTATGCTAATTTTGGAAGAGAACTGCGACTGCCAGCCGATTTGCTCTCGAGTGCTCCACCGGATACACCAAAAGAAATAACTGACTACGCAAGCGATCTACGCAACAAGATGGTTGACGTGTATGAGCAAATCAGAGAAGCAGGATATAAGGCCAGCGAACGAATGAAAACCCGCTACGACCGACGGGCCAACGGGCCTAGCTTTGAAGAAGGAACCCTGGTCTGGTTACATAACCCCGTTAGACGAAAAGGGAAGTCTCCGAAGCTTCAACCGAGTTGGGAAGGGCCTTATAGAGTTGTGACTAAGATCAACGACGTCACTCTCCGAATTCAGCGTACTCCTCGCAGTCCTCCAAAGATCGTACATGTGGATCGGTTGGCACGATATCACGGAAGCAACGATGATCGGGACGATCATGTCTTGAGAGGGGGCAGTGTCGCGTAAATTAAAAATAAAAGAAAAAGAAAATTTGAAAATAGAATTTATAAAATGTTTTCGACGCTAAATTAAAAGAAAACCTTTGAATTTGGAATGATTGAAATTGGTGGTATATAAGGCGATTCCGGCCAAGGCAGAGTCAGTCGAGTCTTGGTAGCGAGTCGGGAAGCGCGCCAGTGGGAAGAAGAAATAGGATTAGTGAAGTGCCGTTTCCCAGTACAGTGTCGCGAGTGAAGTGAAGTGCCGTTTCACAATACAGTGTCGCGAGTGTGAAGTGAAGTGTGAAAGGAAGTAAAGTGTACAGTAAAGTGTATAGTACCGTGTTTCGTGTGTTACCGTTTTACAGTGAAAATAAAACAACATCTATTGAAGCCGGCCTTATGTTTTCCCATCCCCTACCCACGGCTGTGACAATATTATTGTCTCTCTTATGTGGAGTTTCGGTACTCGGGTTGTTTTTTAAGAGCAAAGACAGTGGCAAATTCTCAGTACCGCCTGTGCCGTAATAAAGCCTACACATTTTTTTCGTAGGCTTTATTGGGACATAGTACATGAGTAAACAAATCAACAATTACATGAAATATACAGAAAACATAGCTTTTTGACATATGTGAGGATATGGCGAAACGTATAACTGTTCTTTAGGCAAAATACAGCAAACCATGTACGAATAAAAATGAATATACCTACTGTTTTGTCGGCAGCATTTTTATAAAAACAAGCGTTCGCTCCGCATGGCGACTGTTTTCGACTGCAGGTGCCCACATGTTCGTGGCTCGGGCCACTTACTGTGCTTGTGCGCGTTAGTTAATGCACACGCACACTTCCACAAACATTGACGACCATTTGATAACCCGAAGCGGGAAATTTGAAATATAGGCTTTATTAGGACCTAGGCTTTATTTGGGTCACCCACTTACCCAGTTTAATAACTGGTAAGTAAAAACTCATGTGTCCCAGGAATTCCTTTATTTTCGGTTCTTAAAGTTCATCAAAAATATTTTTGCAAAGAACTACCTCATGTGAACGCATGAGGGGAAAACAAATTTACTTTTTTTACTAATATACCTAGTCTAACTCTAACCTATGTATCAAAAGTCGCAGTTCGCAATATTTATACTTGTGATATAGTAATACGTACAAGTTTTTCCTTAAATAGATACTTCACTGTATGAAATACAGATAAGAGAGTTAGTATAAAAGCGATCGCGGCATGTCGCATGTCGCTTACAATATTTTTGAAGTGATTTCTCTTTACTTACCTAATTGTTTTTTTTAATTTTGTAGTTAGGATAAGCAGTTATTTTATCTGTTGTTGAGATTTAACAAAAGGCGATTCTACTTGAAGGTAATAAGAGTTACTTTATAGTAATAATTTTATTAATATTATTAAAATGTTGACGATTCCATGTCTATTTTTTATTTTTATTCAGGTATGCTTTGTATTTATTAGAGGCCAAAACATATTTTTATTTTTAAATATATTTTTAAATAAGTATATTTAAAATATAGAGTAACAAAAACTTCAGTCAGTTTTTTTTAAATCTTTTATTGTATGTATGTACGTAACTATGCTTGTTCGGGTGGAATTTGCAACTCAATTTTGAAGCAGATATCAACCGGACTAGTTATTTTTAATGCACATAAACAATATGGGTATCAACTTGCTGTGAGTACCTAAGTAACTCGAAAAATAAAGTGACGGCATTCTAAATCCAGTACGGCGGAGTAAGTTTTTTATGCTTAATTTCCTACAATATTGGTATCAAATAAAAGGACTTGCTGAGAAGCTTGCTCTCCAGCGATAATTAAAAAGTAAAAAATAAATTAAAAGTAAAATAAAACCGGTCAATTTCGAGTCTGACACGTAGGGTTTCGTACCACCGAGCGATATTAACTGAATTATTTCATCCATTACAAGTGGTCTAAGATCTGAACATACATCGACCTTCACCGGGTTGATAATAGAATCAAACTTATTTTATAATAAATTTCGTATATTAGAAAATATATTAAAAATGGGTTGACAAAAAAAATCCTGGACAGAATATTTTTAATTATTAAAAAAAAATTTCATTAAATGTTGCAACATGACGATAATAATAAAATTTTAACTAACTAATAATAATAACTAATAATTTTAACTAATTTTAACTATTATTTTAACTTTTTGTAACTAGTATTGACATACATGTTTATACCTGTCAACCCAGTAGTAGTCAGTAGTGTCAACCAGTTCGTCCAGGTAAATAATAGTCAACCCTACGTCTGCACATTCTATTTGTTTTATACTTTATGGCCAGTATAAAATTTTATTATTATCTCCATGTTGCAACATTTAATGAAAAATCATTTTTTAAAAATAATTAAAAAAATATTCTGTCCAGGATTTTTTTTGTCAACCCATTTTTAATATAGGTATTTTGTAATATACGAAATGTATTATAAAGTAAGTTTGATTCTAATATCAACCCCGTGAATGTCGATGTAGGTTCGGATCTTCTACTAAAGAAAATAACAAATTTAATGAATGTAGGTAAATATATCTAACTTTTCGTGCTTACATTTCAAGGAAGCCGTGACAAATGACAAAGTGAAACTTTCATTACATCGTCTCAAACTTTTTCGTCTGTGTGTTGCATGTCGCGTGACGGTCGGCCGAGGAGTAGGGATAAAATGAAAGGCGCTCGTCAGAGCAGCCAAGGCCAATATGGTGGCGCCTATAGTTCGCAGCAGCTGACCGTGTAGTGTATAGACTATTACTCATTTGTGCCAGTGCTCCACGCTATTTTGTTGTTTTTGTCAGTGTTTAATGTAAATGTTGTTTGTCAGTGTTTAATGTAAATGTTGTTTGTCAGTGTTTAATGTAAATGTTGTTATTTATTAAAGTGAAACTTTTATTTGCTTTTGGTAAACAACGACACAGCTAGTGAGCCCAAAAAACTGACTTAAGTCTACTTTTATTATTTCCTATTATCATTCCAATTTTCCTAGTATAAAATTAAGATTAATAAAGCGATTTTTATACCCTTAATGGAATATTATTCCAAAAATTTTTAGTTAAATGTCTATAATGTGAAAAAAAGGTTTCACTTTTACCGTGGTTTCATAAAACCACACAATCCTTTTTTTATTTTAACTTAGGTTTAGAAGTTACAAATTAATTATTATTGTAATTACTCTGATTGGTTATTATTTATATCTACTAACTCTCGAAAATTCAAAATATGGACAGAATTTCAAAAGTCCGGACAAATTCGGACGTCTGTTAACCCCGGTGGCGGTAAAGCTGCCTGCACAAATTGAGCCTATTCAGGGATCACAATCAACCGGCCTATTTGCCTGTTTACTGCAAAATATTATTGTAATGGGAAACCCGTACAAACATACCTACCTAGATAATTTATTTAATTAAAGTAGTTAGGTATTAATTAGGTTATCAACATTTGGTGACAAGAAATAACACCATCATTATTTATAGGCACTAAAAACAAGACCTCGTTAGAAACATGAGGACGCTAAGAGTAATAATGGCACATAGGTACTTTACACTTACACACTGTATAGCGCACATGGACCCGGGACAGGCCGCGGGCTCCGAACTAGTCACAAGGTCTTGTGAGTCCCAAGTCAGTGTAAATGTCCAGTTCCAGAAATGCTGACCCTCTTGTGTTCGGTCCTGGCGCTGACGGCAGCGTGCGCTCAAGATGTGGATCCAGCCTTATTGGAGCACTTGTTTGGGAAACCATCCAATTCAAACGTTGGCTCAGGCGAGGTAAGTCCATCATTCTCTCACGTCAACACTTCAAGAACATCTAATAAAGTGCATTGCGTGCTCGACATAATTCAACGAGTGTACCTACCTATATCTACATTAACACGTACCTATATTAATATTAAATGTGCTGACCCGTCTTTTCCGCCGTTTCTTCTCCAATTATATTTGACGCCAAAACGCTAAGTTTCATCGGCGAAGTTCCAAATTCTATGTCAAATCAAAAGCTTCCGGCACTTTGGTGAACTTTCGTTATCGGATGCGTATTGGCGCAGCGCGAAGCTAGGCCTCCACAAACACAAGGTGAACGCCTTATCCTGTAGGGCGCTGCTAAGGGTCGAACCCAACCTCCACAATCACGTACCTATCTAAGTTACTGCAATGTCAGATTAGTCGTTGCCAGCAGTAAAGATGACAAGTTCTTGGAACTCTGTTTTAATATCATGCGTTCCATGACTCCCACTTCTGAGCTCGGGTCTTTTGATGTGATTTATTTATTTACTCTTAATGCCTACCATTACAGGTTTAAACCCAATGCGGTAGACACTCCAAACTAAACTTCATTAAGTATATATTAAAAACTAATTAAAACTAACAAAATTATGTAAAATTATTGCATTTTTTTTGTTGTTCTCGTCATGTTTGCATACAACCCATAATCAGAATTCGCACACCTTTGAGAAAATTGAGAATACTTAGTTACGCTGGGTTCCCTTTACAGGCAAGTGAATTCTAATCAAAACTTTAGAAATCAGAGGCGTGTGTAGGTTTCCAAATAAGACTCTTCCCCCCCTAAAGCGTATATTTCTGCTGTTACTAGGACCATGCTTACATTGGTTTGGTTTCCAGATGAATGAAGGACGAGTTACCTGCCTACGCCATAGGGTCGACCGCTGCCAGTGCGTGCCGTACTACTTCTGCAACTCAAACAACGCCCGCACCCTCGACGACCCCACGCTCACTGGCTACGGTGTACTTGACGTGAGGTAGGAAATCCTGACTCTGTCCTTATTTAGTTTAGACATGATTTTCCTCTTCTGCCATTGGGTTGTCAGGAAGAAGGCCACTTTAGCGATTTAGGGGATAGTTTTTTTGTTTTATAAATCACAAATATATTCATGTCTAGAAATAGTTCGACAAATACTGTCAAAACATTAATGATAATCTTTCCACATAATCTCTATACAAAGTTTTATTTTTATCCGGGGGGAAAACCCCGAAAATGTAATAGAGGGAGAACTCTTATTAGTTGCACTGATAATAATTTATTTTTGCTGCAACTAAAATTTAAATTCAACATTTTTATTCATATAGGCCTTCGACCAACAGTAGGTATTGTTGATCGAAGATAAAGCCAATGGTATTATTCTTATGTCACTGCATATATTTCGTATCACTGATACACTTATACACGTCATTTGTACTTCTACTACCGTTTCGGAAAGATGCATTATCATGGAGATTCAGAAACGGCGAATAATAAACTCTTTAGCACATCTTAAAAAACACAAAATAATTACTTGATCTGATTTATTACAGAAACATTCGATAATCTGAGCGGAACCAGTTGCAAAATTGGTTATTTCCATACGTCCTTGTTGTTTATCGTATATTCATCTACACAAAGTAACCCTTGCGTCTGTTAATCAGGTTCGGAGAAACAGATTCCTGCCAAGAGAGTGTTGAACGGTGCTGCGAGACTGAGAACATTAACATGAACGTACGTCTGCCGCAGCCAGACCCTTCGCGACTCAAGGGCTGCGGCTACAGGAACCCCAGGGGGCTGGACTTCAGCATAGAAGTTACGGTAAAGTTGATACCAGTAGTCAAACGTTGACAATGTTATTCACGTCACTATGGTGTTTCTAAACAAAGCGTGTTTGTGCCAGGACGATATGAGAGGGAGTCCTGGAAAAACTAGACGCGCATGCGTTGTTATAATTGAAATGAAACTAAATAAACGTTTTGATCCTTTGTGATTAAATCATGGTTGACATGGTATAATAACAGTGATATGCCAGATAATTAAAGATTTGTTATATTTTGAAGACTCGTAAGCGTAACATCTTCTTGAAGGTGAAGGACTACTCAGCACAGAAACGCTCGAGATCTTTTTCCGCTCTTTAATCTACCGACTGCGCCCGCAGTTGCTCGGTCGGTCACTAGGGACACA
Source organism: Ochlodes sylvanus (assembly GCA_905404295.2). Classification (NCBI taxonomy): domain Eukaryota; kingdom Metazoa; phylum Arthropoda; class Insecta; order Lepidoptera; family Hesperiidae; genus Ochlodes; species Ochlodes sylvanus. Next base: position 11,698,848 of record FR990129.1, read on the forward strand.
AGCTGCCGGCTTACAGCCCTTCTCCAGATTCTAAAGTAATTCCTAAATACTTTCAGAATAACGAGGCTCAGTTCGGAGAGTTCCCCTGGGTGGTTGCGCTGCTCGACCCAGCAAACAACATCTACTACGGAGCGGGGGTTCTCATTCACCCTCAAGTGGTCATGACCGGCGCTTACGTCGTTCGTAGGTGAGTACTAAGCTGTTCGGGGTCACAAATTGTAGAGGACTTGTAGGAAGAAAATAGATTATAAGCTTTCTGTTGCTGATTTTGGTATAGCGGGCTCTTGATGAATGATTCAAGAATTACTCCCAAAAGTTGGTAGGTATTTCAATAGGATAAAGTTTAAAAACTAAATCTCGACCAGATTTTTTTTATTCAATGTCACATCACGTACGTACGTGACTACCTAAGTACGTGAAGAAAAAATTAATCAAAATATCTGCTCATTTGTGAATTCAGCACATAAAATAAAAGTAGTGTGAGCACGAATTTCTGAAATATAAAAGAAAGTTCCAAATATCGAAAACGGTGACACTTTTACAAAAGCGGTAAGTCCATCCACAATCTATCTTTTCTTTAAGTTGGTCGTACAACCAGGGACACCTGTATATGACTAGGAAACCCTTTGCCGCTTCGCTTCGGGACTCTTATTCCACGTGTAGGTAAATGGTAAACCTGAACTCTTCTCTCAGGTTGACTTCGGGTCAACTGAAGGTCAGAGCCGGGGAATGGGACACGCGGACCACTAAGGAACGCCTGCAGTCCCAAGAGAGACTCGTCGACGAAATTCTGGTCCGGGAAGGTATTACCAACTCTTACTAAAGTACCTAAATAAAAATTTTTCTTTTCCTAAATACAATATTAAAATGTAAGGGTTATTATAATTTAAAAAACTAGTTTAGGACGTACCAAGTGAAACTTCTTTTCGATTTTTCGTTTATTTTTGGTTTTAAGTAAGCATTGTTTTATATTTTAACTTTCTTCACCCTACCTTCATCTTCATCTTTATCCTGACTTTCTTTTCTTCTTTATCCTCACTTTCCTTCACCTTCAGCTCTGAACTTCGCTTCACTCCACACCTTACTGTACTTAGTTGCTGCTATGGTAAATCCTTCAGCCGTGATGTAATAAAATAAGAAGAAGATCACGGTACACAACTAAGTATTGTAAAGGCCCTTTCAAATATGCGCGGTATCCGCGTGGGTACGCGACATTCTTCGGCGGTTCAGAATGTTTCGCAACAAGCAACAACGTAAAGATTGGTCCCTACTTGCCGTCGCCGGACCGGGCGGTCCGAACGCGCTTTTTCATGCATGTTCGACCGTTTCTTTCGGATGTTCGAGACGGGTGCTCATGCTCAGGCTTTTAGAAAACCTCATGGGTGCTCATGCTCATTTGATGACTCGAAAAAGTGGCGAAGTGAGAAGAGAAATGCACACTGATCTACCGACAAATAAATAAATGTCCCACTTACATACTGCGTACTTAATAATAGCGGTATGAAATAAAAGTGATGTGTCGGTCAGCTCTTAGGTTGAACACAACAATTATTTACTGATCTGTTTCTTGATCTCTGTTCTCAGGGGTGCTCGGCACCCACTGTTTATTTCTCATGGTTGCTCGAGTCCCCGAGCACCCACGGAGTCGGAGCCCCTGAATCCGAGTGATTATGTTGGTTACAAAATGTTGCTGTGTTGTGTGGAGCCAGCCTATGAATAACGCTTCTACTCGGATACCGCTACCCGCTACCGCCGGCGGTAGAGGATACCGCGCGTACCTGAACAGGCCTTTATCGTTAGTTATTAACAAAATCAACATTACAGACTTCGATGCTTTCTTCTTGCACAATAACATTGCTCTACTCCGGCTGACGACGCCCGTGGAGCTTTCTGACCACATCAACGTGATCTGTCTGCCGGACCAGGACGAGTCCTTCGACGACTTCAGGAACTGCGTCGCTAACGGATGGGGAAAGGATTTTTTCGGTGGTACGTTCATCATTAACTGTGAAAATAACTGAAGTAGCTCTAATTTTTACCTGCCTTTCTTACCTAGTACTTGCCCAGGTGTCACGAGGTGAGCTTCCACAAGCACGCAGGGTATTCAAAGAACATGGACGCTACTGAGAAATTAAGGTTTCATCCATGTGAACGTAAGTTTTGTCAGATCGCTCTGGGCTCTTGGTCTAAACATTTACTAAAAAACGTCACCAAAAATTACCAGATATTTGCAACAATAAATTAATGCTATATCGACGCAAAAAGCGGAAACGTTTTAATCCACACTAAACTTGTGACTGTTTTCATTGCAGATTCGGAATCAGAAAAAAATCTGCGACGAATGGTCCTAGTCTCGTGGGTCTACGACCAATAGAAAATTTTGTACAGCGTTGAAATTTACCTCATTTTTAGGGTTTCGTACCAAAATGGTAAAAAATGTCTGTCTGTCCGTCAGTCACAGGGCTCTATCTCTTGAACGGAAATAGGTAGACACCTGAAATTTTCACAGAATAGGTGTTAAGTGGCCGCTATAAAAACAAATAATAAAATAGAAACGTAAAATAGTTAGGTCCAAAACTCAATACTTTATTGCAATCATAATGGTGTACAGTTATAGTATATTAAGAAAAGAAAAGTACTTCTATTTCTTCTATTTCTATACCTGGCAGGTCAAGAGGACCGGGTGATCCTGAAGAGGATCGAACTGAACATGGTGCCCAACCCGACCTGCAATAGCCAGCTGCAACAGACCAGGCTGGGGAGACGGTTCAAGCTGCACAGCAGCTTCGTGTGCGCTGGCGGGGACGCTGGGACGGACACCTGTCTGGTAGGTCAGGTGTCACACTAACACACGAGCACAACAGAACCCTCACCTACCCAGTGCTCTTTGTAAATAAGAAAAATGTAGAAAGAAACATACGTCACTGAATTAATGCTTTTTCTTTCCATTTTTTGATGATCAAAACAAAATATTTTCAAAATTTGTATAGGTTGCTATCAAGCAACCAAACTTATAAAAGGCGGTCTCTTAAGTCCAACCTTATTTTAGAAAACATGCAATCTGTCTTGTACTAAATCGTCTCGATAAACGAATAGAATATTGTTACAGACTAGGGAAAAATGTTGGTAATCATGACTACAGTTACAATAACATCTGGAGGGCCGGTAATGCCCCGGGAACGTCTTTCAAGAAAAGGTAGTTGAGCGTTCTTGGCGGGGACATTTCCGTGCTTGCAAATGTAATTGTAACTAGTCCGTAATTATGTTTACATTATGAACAAAATGCTGCAGATGAAATTGCAACCTATAATCATGATTACATTTTTTATACGCTTTTCCGTGCGTAAAGTAGTCGATTATAGCACGGGTTATGATGCTAACTTCACACCGTGCACAAGTTGACACTTAGAATCTGGCAGTAGACAAATTTATAACAAATATTTAAGAAGTTAGTTACGAATATTTACGGATGTGTTCCGATATACACTGCGAGCACTGTAAGGTGTGACGTCAATTTAGTATACTACTAAGCCGTTCTTTATAGTTAATTAAACTGGTTATTGTTTAAAACGGCACGCAGTAAAGTATGCTGTCATCAATTTATGTAATACGTAAATATGCAAGTGATCTGTTTATGAAGAAAAATAATTTGTTAATTGAATTAATCGCATAATAAAACGGCCGCTTTGTAAAACAATATTTAATAATTCAACAATAATAATAATCAATGATGATCAAAGCACTGAGAGCATCTTACCTCGAAAACTTTTTGTGCTTACGACTACGAGTACAAAAATGGCAACGTTTGTGACGTCATAATATTTACCTAGGATACTGCGTCAGTATAGGTACTGTCAATCCATAACGGAACGAATTTCTCACCAGTAAGAGCACTGGACAAGTGGACAGTGGACTCGCAGTGTAATTTAGTGTATATCGGAACACACCTTTAGGTTACTAGTCATCCTTATTTACAAATGTTTCATAATATGATCTCAGTTGATGTATGCCTATAATTTAATTATTGATGCTCTGGAATCAATGCAAAAATGTTTTGAGATATACATATAGTTTTATAATATATTTTTATAATACATTTTAAAGTGATTTTAAACAATAAATACTTTTGAATGACGTTTGGACATGTCGGTAAAGCAGACAAATTAATGTCAAACGTCTTATGTCAGATCAAATATGAACATCAACGGCTTCATAAACATTTCCTTTCTTTTATTTACATCTAAATAATTTATTTATGTTTGAGTATAGGCGGGTTTGTTGTGTATGTCACTCGTGCTATAAAATAGTATACGATATCGTGCGTTAGCTATATTATTTGTACAGTACAACTTCACACCGTGCATAATTAAACTACTTTACGCACACGTATCGTAATGTACTATTCCATCGGTGTTGTTAAACAACGTTTTATGAAGACTGTTTCCGTCGCAGAAGGACGGCGGCACGACGCTAGCGTGCCCCGTGGGGAACGACCGGTACAAGCTGGCGGGGCTGGGGGCGTGGAGCCTCGGCTACGGCAGGGAGGGCGTGCTGGCGGTGTACGCGCGCGTCGCCAGCTTCCGCACCTGGGTCGATGACAAATTGAGGAGCTGGGGCTTCGACACCGCCGGCTATCATATTTAGACACGACTAATTGCCAGTTAATCGACGGCATATTACATTTATGTAAAGTAAATTTTAGTTATTAATTAATATCTAATATTTTATATGATGTTAAAATTAACTCATCGCGGATTGCAAACAATATTATGATACTATTTGTACGCCGATATTTCGATTAAAACACTCTTCGATATTAACAATTTTATAACTACGTATTCTTTATTATAACTACTAACTGATTATTATATGAATATTATTATAATTAACCTACCCTACCTACTTAGCCTACCCGATGTAGCGACATCGCATACACATCACACGATGACGTCACGAAGCCTGAATCACGCTATCGAAGTTTTCTACACCGCTCGCATATATACAATATGAGGAGCTGGGGCTTCGACACTGCCGGCTATCATATTTAGACACGACTAATTGCCAGTTATTCCGAGGCATATATCATTTATGTAAAGTAGATTTTGGTTATTAATTAATAATATTTTATTTTAATGACGACCACGTAGCCTATAAAGTGCAAGCGAGATAGATATAGAGAAATGATTTATGGCCCTAAGACTCAGTTGCTAACGCGCGTACTATAGTTGGGTAGTGATCCTGCCTGCGAAGCGAGGGGTCCCGAGTTCGATTCCCGGCCGGGACAGATGTTTATGTGACAAATGTTTGTTCTCGGGTCATGGGTGTTGTTGTCCACGCCACCCGCGACACAGGGCATCCCAGTGCGGGGGTATGAGTGTGTTAACGTTTATTATTTACCTACTAGTAAACCCGCCCTCGCTTCGCTTCGGGAAACATGTCCCTTAGTACCCTCACCCCAAAATTGTTAGACGTAACCCGCGCACGATTTATTTTCACGCGCGTTGATTTTCTATTTGCGATAACTTCTACGATATTCATTTAAATGATATGGTGTAAAGGCTTATCATAATGTGCCTGAAATGCTTAAGGTGACAAACATATTTAAGTCGATAAAGATTAATACTGTATCCCTCTAAATAGCTTTCAATTACCGCATTGTACGTGACCATTTTTTGTAACTTATATAGAATGGGTATATTATAAGCTATCCTTAAAAGTTAGACATAATAATATGCCATCACGGACTTTATTGCAGATCAATAAAACAGAAATTCCACCCACCCATACCATACATTGTTTTGTTCTCAAGGGCAGCGTTTTAGCTGAAAGCCATTCAAAAATATGTGCGCAATAGAATTTAATTACCGCCTGCTAAGGTCAAGTAAGTATTAAGTGTATAACTCTACGTTTTGGCTAAAGTAAAGAAAACATCGTGAGGAAATCCGCATACCCGAGTTCTACACAATGCCCTCAAAGGCGAGTGAAGTTCGAAAATCCGCCCTGGCCAGCGAGGTAGACCGTACCCCACACATTCAGAGGAGGCCCGTGCCCAGCAGTGGGACAGATATGGGTTGCTATGATGATGCTGATAGATTTAGATAAAATTAACCCTTAAAATGGCTAAGGGTCGAAAACGTATATTGCCTGATAAAAATGAGTAGCAATTGATTCGGATACGTCTACTAAAGGTGATATAAGTTTCGAAACGAAGGCGAAGCAAAGGAGGATATTATTCACAAATAACACAACATATTTTTTTTATTAAATATTGTATATTTTATTCATCTTAAACAACAATTAAATAAAAAATATTTAACATAACAAGTACTTAGCCCTAATTTATTATCACTAGCTTAATTACAATAAGTGTGTACTTTAACGCCATATCACGAATCAAGCCATGAAAATTAACCCATGGGTTATTCTATATAAAGTTAAAATGGACCTAAATTCAAATTTCATAAACTTCGCTAAAGTAATTCAACGAATTAACAAAACGTGTATCACTGTAGTGATTCGTAGGCATAACAACAAATAGTAAAATGAATTGTGCTGTCGGGGGATCCCCGTCAGGAACGAAGTCCCTTACGTATTATCTTCAACTCCATAAATGTACTTAAAAACTGTACAACCGTGTGTTGAGTGTGTTGTCATATAACCTCAACACACGATTGTACAGTTTTTATATAAATGCACGTCATGCATGCATGAACGTTTAATTGTATTGATTGATGCGAATTGGCATGTCAAACGCATCAATCAATACAGTTAAACGTTCATGCATGCATGACCGCACGTTAGGCATGTCATGCCGCATGAGCGTCTAGGGACACCGTTACATTCGTGTCGATAATTAAATGTTCACCGTGGGGAAGGCGCTGCCACAGTTGGCCTTATCCAGCTCCCCGTGTATCTGCTTCAGCCGAGCCCTCGCCAGCGTTAAGTTGGCGTTCGTTGAGCGCATGCACTCCTGCAGAAAATATACAAAAATAAAATAACCCCATGGTAAGCGAGCACCGCCAATGAATGTTCGTAATAACAAAAGTAATAAAAAAACGTGGTCCACTGAGTAGTAATATAGAAGAGGATACCAATATTCAATTCAACCCATTGACGGCCCACTAGGCCACTACTGAGCACGGGTCTCTACCTGAGGCCTAGAGTGTACTCCGCCGCGCCGCTCCAGTGCGGATTGGTGGAGGGGTCAGTGGCCAACCCAAGTGTTGGCATTTTTTATGCCGTCCGAAGGCATCCGACATGGCTTAACCATTGCTACCACATGGTAACAACCGGGACCGACGGTATTACGTGCCCTCCGAAGCACGGAAGCGCCCAAGAAATTTAATCCGCTGGTGCTTAACTTTTGCGACCACTTAAGATCGACGCTGGGCTATCAAGTCAGAATTTTGTTTAAAGTTCCCGGATTTGACTCACAGTTATAAATACCTACTAACAAATCTGTACTATTACGGGCTACAAAAAATAAATTTATACCTGCACAGTGAGTAGTTTCTTATCAGCTCGAGTCAATTTTTCAACAGCTATATCTGTTGTATGTTTCATCAAGCCCTCAAGGGTAGCCCGGAGGGAAATATTGCATTCCCCTGAAAATTTGAAAGGATTATTAGACAAGGAAAATAAAAAAAAATTGTCAGCTTTTCAAATAATATCATATAAGTATAACTTATAACTATGTTATAATGAATAACAACGATAAACCTGAATCACACTATCAAAGTTTTCTCCACTGCTCCAATAAATACAAGTTCTGAATGTGTCCAGTCGCAGCTCGCCCTCCAGGCATGACCTCTTCTGGCGGGAGATCTCCCTATGCCAAACTGGTAGTATAGTTTTTCCATGAAGCTTTCATTCCCACTACCACCGAGTCAACCACCAAAAGATTCATCATATTTTGGCCGAGGAATTGAGGGTCAGTAGCTTTTCTAGTTTCTTTCACTGCAGGTGCCGGTGGTGCATTTATGATATGACTGACAGCCATGGGCAACGGTGACCACTTGTAATCAGGTCATCTGCTGGCCCGTCAACTATTTACATTACAATTTGTATGATTGCATTGTAGTAATTGCCAGAAATTTCTGATAACACTTACACAGTTTCTGGTGTAACAGTGAATTATACAGCAACTTAGATGGTGTCTGTCGGGACATTGGCACATTGAGCGGTACATCCATCTCCACGGGCTCCGGTTGTGATGGTAGCTTGGATTCTGCAAAAAGGATGTTGAGTTTAAATTGCAAATGTCTATTTAGAACAGTTATACCAAGTATATTTGAGTGGGCACATCTACTATATTAATATAGAAAAACTATTCTTATACCAAAAAAATATGATGACCCATGTGGCAAAATGGTTGCGTTCAAAGGGTTTTGGGTTAAATTCTCAGGGAGGCAAAGATTCCAATGATTTTGAATTTCTGTTTCGGTCTAGGTGTGTTCTAGACTTGTGTGTTGTCTGTGGCACCCACAATACAGGGAATTTTGAACCTAAAAATCCCTTACCATCATCAGATTCAGGTGCTTCTCCGGTGACTACGAATCCTTTAGAATGTGCAATATCCGACTCCTATAAAGAAAGAATAAAAAGATAAAGTAAGAAAAGGCATCTTTTACTCACACAAGAAAAGGAACATCTTACGCCAATAACACGAAAAAAAAAGAGACATAATGATACTATGTTTTGTCTCACTTTGCGTGCCGGTTTTTTCACAGCACAGTTGCTGACAAGCTGACCGTCGAAATTTTCTAGTGCCACATACAATTGTTGCTATCTCATGTTGGCCACGCTCACCAGATTTTATATCCTTCACTGTCTGTGGTCTTAGTATGTACTTAGTAAGTTTTTTTATTTACTTACTGGAGACCTTCCGACCTCAATTTCGGAATCAGATTCCGAAGCCTCGCCGTCCACTACATGGGCTGCCTTAGACATTTTTCATTAATGTCTGAGATTCCATAAATTACTACCTTTTTTAAAAAAGTATTTTAGTTGTTAGTAAACACGTTCTTAGCACAAGATATTTACTACAGAGTAGGTTAACTTTCGGTAAATAATAATAATTGTAAGTAATTAAATCGATATTGATTCGACGTAGAAATAACTGTATAACATCACACTCAAAGAAAGAATAAAGATAAATAAATTATAAATAAATAAAAAGACTGGAAAATTAGGGAATTGACATTTTTGACATTGACTTTGACGTGAATTATTTGCCAAGTTTGCCAACCAACCGTGAATATGTGTCATTGTCAAATATGTATTGGAACTATTGGAAGTGTCGTAGCCGTCGTAGATAGTACGCAATATTTTATTTTTAACCATTGACATAAATACTATGGACTTAGGGTCTCCTACTAAAATCGCGAAAATAATGTCCCAGTTTGACATCACAAGCATTTAAATGTTTACAAGGTAATTTAAGCACTAAAATCATTATATCACGGTTTCATTTCGATTGCAACAAACACTGATACATCAATGACACCTTATGATACTTCGAGTGCTCAACACACCATAATCACCATATGCAGCTCATAGTGAAATAAAACGCGACTAATAAAGTAATAGAGTAGTGTTTATTTAAAATAATACATTATTTATTTTTATTTTTATTACACATTAATTACATTTTTTAACTGAAACTTTTTTCGGAACGTTATGAATTAGATTCAATGAAACAAAAAAGAGTAATGAAAAAGATACAACTTATGAAATGAAATATAATGAAATTTATTCGAAGTTGGTTTTTTACAAACACTTTTCGAAAATCAATCTACGCCATCGCTTTAACAAATCCCTACCGTGAGTAGTCTTGGAAGAAGAAGCGGCAAGAAACTTCCAAGAAGCTTTTTTTTGCTACTCACATTACAGATAGCACTTACTACTACTTACTAGCTAGAATATCAAACTCATGTCCAAGCATTTTTATCTTTAAAATAAACATCAAGTTTGTAATAACCTTTCGTCATAAGTATGACTTTGACATGAATTTTTGACATGAAATTTACAGTATGGCATTTCCGTCAATTCGAACGGAATTTTATTATAGATTTTAATACATCTACCCATGAACGAGCCACCAGTTTAACCACCAGTCTAAGTCTGAAGTTTAGCCTTGTTCCTAGTATTAATCACGTGAACATCACTCTTCTTAAGGAAACTGTCATAGTATTTTTAACGTACATTTGTACATTTGTTTGTAAAGTACATTTGATAACATTATCAAAAATTACATATCTGTCTTAATGGTTTTTCTATTAATATATTCGTTCTTACAGGCTATTTTGTAATTATCTTACCGCATTATCATCATCTATACTTGTAATTTCATTTTCATTTGATAGGTCAGTGACAGTCGCTCTATTAGCATCATCAGTTAACTATAAAGAAACAAATAATTACGGTTGAAATATTAAGTAGAAACATACACGTTATTTTTTGTAAACCATAAAGCCCAATAAGGTGAAGAGTAAGGTATAAACCAAGTGGTATTTACTTGCAATGTTGGCACAGCTGTGTTTTTTATTCTTCTTATGCCTTTGCCAGTTATGTACATGTCATCTTCTTTAAAATGATCCGAGCATACAACGTGGGCTGCTTTCGGCATAAAATATTCTTCCTCTCGCGATGTAGCAATAATACTTCTTCATGCTTAACAACGTATTGGGTCTAAAGGAAATCTAGAAGAAATATATTTTATTGTACTAAAAAAAATTTAAACATAATCTATTTATATAACATCAACAGCGACTCTAATAGTCTAGTTTAATATTGTGCAATCGTGAAATCGTGCAAAATAATTTAAACTAAAGTAATGGATTATGTTTATCTCTTTCTGACTACAGTCTGTATAGTGAGAAGACAAAGACAAAGATATATTTTTGATTCTTTTGAGTGATTCTGAGATTTATTTACGAAATTAATTCGATTTAAAATAAAATAGTGTGTATTCGTAGCAAACCAATACTTTAAAAGATAAAACAATGTTTTACTTACCGAAAATATGATATACCATCGGCTTTTTTCACTTTACTTGCGTAGTTTTTACACGATTTCAAAATACAATACGGCATCGTTGATGTGTTGTTGACAGCACGGTCAAAAAGTGACTAACGGGGCATTGTTGTTCTACTTGCGTATTGTTGTTGAGTTGGCTCGGACATTTTTTAGCGCGGACCGTGCGTCCATAGTAATATCATATGTCAATGTTTTTAACACGTTGTTATTCCGTAAACTGACTTCGAGTTGAAATACAAGAGGGAAACAAATATGATCTGTTTTCCGATACCGGGAATCTAACCCGAGCCTCCTGGTTGAGAGCCAGGTATCCTAGCCACTAGACCATATCGAATCATTTAAGACTGGCTGAAAAAAAAGCTTAAAGATGAGTTACAAATTAATAATATTAACTTGCTCAACTATTTAGTATATGTATGCAGAGTACGAGTGTGTTCTTAATTAATTTCTTTGTATTTCGTATCCGTTTTCCCATGTATAAAATTATTGAAATGTTGCCTGTAATTTTATTTCCAAACTCGCCTACTCGCTTCGCTTCGGGAAACATCGCCGCCCGCCCCAATCGAATAAAGCTGTAATGTCAAAACAACTTCTTTACAGGAGAGCAAAAAAACGTGAAAAATGCTCTCAGATCTTTCTGTCTGGGTTCGAATTCTGCATTACATTTTTTTTAATATTGAAGGTTTAATATTAAAAAAAATCAAAATGTGAGCAACTCACCCGTGCTAAAAGTGAAACTTTATAATAACGAATACTGTCAGTGCAAATATTAATGTTCTACTTTGCTTAAGTCAGCCGCCATTTTGCCGATGCTTGATTCGCGTCATTTCCGTTTCAACGAATTATTGTGAGAAAACCTGCACACCTGGGAGTCCTCAATAATCTTCTCAAAGGTGTAAAAAGTCCGCCAATCCGCTCTTCGCCAGCTTGGTGGACCTGTACTGTACCCCTCACACTGTGAGTGGAGGGTGGAGACCGTGCCCAACAGTGGTATAGAAGCTTTTGAGCGCTTGGCTAAATATCAATTGCCGTGCTCCAAGCGCGCGGCTACGCTACATAACGATAAAATAGATACCTACACTACGAGTACTATAAATAAGGAAGAGCAATCGTTGTATCGATTAAGCTTTTTCAATACTTATAGCCAAGAGACATAATTTTAAATAATTGTTGTAAATAATATATCTGTTTAATAATAATAATTTTAGTTGTACCACCCAATTATTAGGACGAAAATAGAACGAAAAAATCAATAATGCTTGTTTCCTGTCGCAGAAATACGACGCGAGCTGTAGGGTCATGGCAAAATGTCAAAAGCGGTCAAAAGGTTGTGATCTTAGAGTATATATTACTACAGTAATCTAAGGTTGTGATCATGATGATGATGAAGTAATTTATCACAATAATGATATTTAAATAATATAAAATGGAACGTCAAGTTAGAAATGGCGCGGGTGTGTTCGGTTCGGATATTAGGTAGTTACATCACGACGACAGAGATGGCAGCACTACGAAATATTTATAAATGGCTGGAATAGCCAGATGTCGTCATAGCTTCCTGATTAGATATTGCCCTTGGCTCTACTGAATAGGTAATATTATTGTTATAATAACATGGCTGAGGTATTTATTGTATCTGTTGTATGTAAATAAAACAAACCAGAACATGAAGAACCTTTTTTACTATTAGATGTAACGTGGACGTCTTGACACAGCGACAAATATAACTATTTACATTTTAATACATAATTCAACGTCTTAATAATAACCTCAGAAAACGTAGACATCTCTCACTGGGTAAATCTAAATTAATTAAATGATTTATCAGCTTTTGCAAATGACAAATTATCATTATAATATGTTTCATACATCGAATTTTAGTAGGTATGTGATTTAATCACGAGTTTAATGATCCTCGTCTGTTTTTCAACTTTAATGTTCTAAAATAAAGCTAAGCTATTCAAAGCTTTATTGTCACCGACCATACAGCCCATAGACGCCTAATAACATGCGAACGGCTCCTGACAACACCTGGCTTATAGTACCGATATAACTGTCCGCGCGGAACTCAAACTATCGTGCCGTCTTATTCTTTCCGGTTGCATAAATTAACCAATTTCTTTCCAACGTTAAGTGTGGCCTTGAAGAGTCAATCATAGCGTTGTCAACCGCTTCGTCTTACCTCACTTAGTTGCCAGAATGCATTCTATACGGTAAATCAAACATTAGGCGTCTATGGGCTGTGTGGTCGGTGTTTATTGTCGAACACTTACGGATTAGGTACGCTTACAAGCTAGCCTATACACGCCAGGGTGTATCAGACAGGTTGCCTGTACAGTTCAACTTATCAGGGAAAACTTAAACAACGTAGTGGACATATGCATAGTTGTGTTAAGGTAGAGGTTCGCGGCCGAGACCGAGACAGGCGACCGAGACCGAGACAGGAGACCGAGACCGGAGACCGAGACCGGAGACCGCGACCGGAGACCGCGACCGGAGACCGCGACCGGAGACGGCGACCGGAGACCGCGACCGTCACTTTGTATAGGCTCGCGAGACCGTCTCGGTCTCGGTCGCGAGTTGTCGCCTATACATTGCCTATCGTCGAGTGACGGTCGCGGTCTCCTGTCTCGGTCTCAGCCGCGAACCTCCACCTTAACATATTACATACACGCTCAAGTACAGTCTACAAATCAAATGTACAGTTTAACTTATCAAGTACACCCGAGCGTGTGTGACTTGCATTATAATATATGTAGGTTCGACTTTGAAATCGTTGTATTTGAAAATGATATCAGGTATAATTCTGCATCCCTCCTTTTTATTTTATATAACTCAAAAACTTTGCAACTTCTATTTGTAGTTGTATAAGTTTCACTTCATTCATTAATTAATAATTACTTATGTAGTTTTTAAGGTTTTCAAAGTAGGTCCTGATTGTATATCTTTTTATTTTTGCTAAAACTTAAATTAGCCCCGCTTTAAAAGCTCTCTGGGGTTTTACTTAACTTAAAACAATAAAACTGAATGTTTATTAACAATAAATGATCCATCAAACATCATCGTAACTTCATTAACATCATCAACTTCGTTGATGTTGATGAAGTTATACCGTTTTTTATGCTGTGGTATGATTATAATATACCTTCTGCGTAAATCTAGACAATTATAACAAGATTAATCTGATCGCTGTTTGTTCATGGAAGATATTATAAAAAAAACTATTATTGAGGGCTTTATTACTGCATTTTTTTTTAGAATTTTTGTCTGTTTTTGTTCTGTACGTGCCTTTGTACAATCTCAGAAACGAGTGACCTCTCGTACACAGGCTTTTTGTATTGCTGACGGCGTGACACTTCACCTAGAGAGTATAATATAATCAAAGTGCAAATCATTTTGAGTCTTATTACGCATTCGTTACGATCCATATCGCGCATTCAAAGTTCCATCAAATTTGTTTATGCCAAATAAACATCATAGTGACTTTCATTTACCGCTATAAATGCAAAAATTACGTCTAAAAAACTATGATTAATACAAATTTTGACCCACAGTGAAACAAACCTTAACGATGGTTAACGATTGTTAACGTACGTAATGTACGATAGGTGGTCGAATCGACCATCATAAGTCTGTTACGCTGTAATTGATTTTAATAAATATACCTACGCTATACGAAGCTTAAATGAATAGTAGGTTATAAAAATACATGATATGATTAAAAATTGTGATTAATTATTTATTGATTATGTCATTAAAACTAAATTTTTGTATAATTAATTATATTCTCGTTAATGTCAAAGAAAAGGTCTGCACATTAAATTAATTAAACTCCAACTGACCACTGATTCAGAAAAAAAAATCATAGGAAAGCATTTAAATATGAGCTTTATATTGTGTTACTTACAGTTTAATTTTTGTTATTGTAATTACGAAAATAATCTCTTGAAACTATGTTCGATGTTTTCAGTATAATTATTCAAGTAAGAGCGCTGATACGGGGTTATGATAACCCGGTCAGTTATAATAATGGTTGACCGTCTAGAATGCAATTTTGATGAATAAAAAGGTCAAAGGCGTCATGGGTATTGCCTTTGACAATGAAAAATATTGAACTTGAGTAAAATAATGTTAATAATAAATAACAATATGACGATTTAAAACCTCATCATACCTTATCTAAATAACGTTTTAACTAGGTTTTTTTTACCTTAATTACCGTTTTAACCTTAATTTATTCTTCATTGTCATTATATTTCCAGTCAATACGCGTATTAAAAATGGCAGTCGCTACTGGGAACTACGGCGTTCTTTAATTACCACAAACATGATGATTATGAACGTTTATGAAGTTAGCTACGCTGACTTGTAGCATGATGGAGTATACAAGGTGATCTTTGTCACTTGACGTATTAATAGGGGTACTCAGTATTTGAAAAAAAGTAGTTCCAAAAAATCACCCTGTATAATCTTAATATTTGGAGTTTAACATACAATAACACCAATACTTTAGTTTAATTTCAATTATGCGTCGGGTGGACCATCGTATTTTACTGTTCAATAGGCATAAAAGCGTTATGATTTGATATATTCGTTTTACAAAAATGATGGGACACCGCCAAAATGAAATAGAAAAAAGAAATATATTTTCTAAAAATATCGTTATTAGTAAGCTTTTCCAAATTTTTTATTTTTATTCATTTAAATATTACATTCGTTTGCTTGAAACAGATGTTGTGTTTATGAAATCTGTGTACCCTGTTGTTAGTAAAAGTAATAGTTTATCTGTTTTTTTTTATAAAATACTTTATAGCTTTTTAACTCTTCAAAATATAGGCATAGGTTCCTAGAGGATTTAAAACAACTTTATTTTTTTAATATACCATGAAAATATTGGCTATTCGTTAATGAAATATTTGTTTGAAGAAGTGTTTTATTGAGTATTATTAGAATAAATATATAAGTTTATTCTATTAAGATTAAGTAAAGGTAAAATAACGCAAATAGACTACATATTTTGGTTAAATACATAAATTCAATAATATTATATGTAGGTTCTAAGGTTTAGCATCAATCAACAAACTACCTAGTTTCTAAGGAACCTGATTTTAAGGCTATCGTACGTTTCTATCTAGATTTAGATTTAGCATTTGCAGATGTAGTCAAATATAGATGTGATTTTCGGGACATGGATTATTGTTTTATTCGTTTGAATTAAAATTATACTACCAAAACATATCTACCACACAGGTCAATGACATCAATATGTTACAATTATTTAAATTCTCGATAATAAACTTCGCATGCACAATTTAGGTATGACTTTTAAATCATACTTATTTAAAAGAAACAAAACTGTTTTTCGCTATTTTATGATCAAAAAATTATATTTAGGTTAAGTCATTGATTAAGACAATTAATGTAAAATTATTTAAGTAATTAAATTTTACGTTCATTTATAAATTAAAGTTCATCAGTAATTAACAACAATTAACAGTAATCATTAATTTTAATTATTTATACAAATTAATTTTATTTATTTATTTTATTATACAAATGAACAAAGAAATGTATCACTTCTATATTTGCCTGTACCTATTACTTCTATACTATGCACGCGACCGCTATGAATTTAGTTTTCCAACGATTTCTATAACGAAATAGATTTTTGTTGTTTTTTAAGTTTAGAGTAATGCTAATATCATTACAACCTGAATATTTTCCCTTTTACAAGGTTAAGTTTTAAAAAAACCTGAATTTTCAGACTCTCAGATACTATTATCGAACTAAACTTGTAAATTGTATTTTTTTATAATACGGTTCCATTGCTAACTGTCTAGTATTGTTCTTTCTACAAATTAAAATATCGCACCTTTAGAATTGGAGTGGCATAACTAAAAATAAAAATATGTAAATATTTTTTTAAGAAAATGACTTTTATAGATGAAACGACTGTTTCATCTACAGGGTGTTTGGTAGAGGGTCCGACAAACCAAGTGGGCGTGTTCAGGGACCCATTTGGAGAATACAAGTTGGCCAAAAAAAATCCCTGACCCTCTGTTTTTTTTTAAAGATTTTTTTTGTTAAAATTTCGGTTTTCGCCGAAATTGTGCCTATTTAGCACCATAACATTTTTAAAATCTGTTTTAGACTAGATGTTTTTACTTTACTTTAGTCTCTGATACATCTTTAGACCACGCAAAGAAAAATTAGATAGAATTAGAGCTAACTAACTGGTGTAGAGATCATACAGTGAAAAAATAAAACAAATTTTACACCAAAGTTCAACTTTGACAATGATTTAAAAAAAAAACCACTAGCAATTCTGGAGGTCATATGCGTTTAAAAACTTCTCTATTTATTACTTATAACGATAACATAAAAATTGTTATAATACTTACCAGGTTGTTGATTAAATGAGGTATCAAGTAGAGGTAAGTAGTAGAAGGGGACCAAGAGCGACGCTTGCAGTTCTGCCGTTTTCTTCTACATTCGGACGTAGATAACAACGAATTTCTTAAGACCATTCTCTGGACGGATGAATCTAAATTCACGAGAGAGGGGATCTTTAACCAACATAATTTACACAGATGGGAATCGCAAAATCCTCACGCGACCAGAGTGACCTCACACCAACATAAGTTTTCGGTCAACGTATGGGCAGGTGTCATTGGGAGAGACCTCTTAGGACCCCATTTTCTCCCAGACACACTAAATGGGGAAAATTACTTCGAATTTTTATTAAATGACCTGCCGGAATTAATGAGCCACCTGCCGAATTTTAGAGATGACCGGGCAATCGTATTTCACAAAATGACGGCTGCCCGGCTCACTACCGGAACATATGTAGTACGCGAGTATCTAGACAACTGTTTCCCTAATTCATGGATTGGGAGACGTGGCCCAATTGAATGGCCCGCACGTTCCCCAGATCTAACACCGCTCGATTTTTATGTCTGGGGACGTGCTAAAGAGTTGGTGTACGAGGTAAAAATAAACACAAAAGAAGAATTGGTGACGAGAATTGCGGACGCTTTTTCAAAAATTAAAGCAGAAATGACGTTAAACATTACCACAAAAGAAATACGCCGCAGGTGCCGGGCGTGTATTCGTAACAGAGGAGCTGTGTTCGAACAAGATTTGAAATAAAAATAATTTTGTATTTAATTCTGTTGTTTGAATTTTACTTGATACCTCATTTAATCAACAACCTGGTAAGTATTATAACAATTTTTATGTTATCGTTATAAGTAATAAATAGAGAAGTTTTTAAACGCATATGACCTCCAGAATTGCTAGTGTTTTTTTTTTTAAATAATTGTCAAAGTTGAACTTTGGTGTAAAATTTGTTTTATTTTTTCACTGTATGATCTCTACACCAGTTAGTTAGCTCTAATTCTATCTAATTTTTCTTTGCGTGGCCTAAAGATGTATCAGAGACTAAAGTAAAGTAAAAACATCTAGTCTAAAACAGATTTTAAAAATGTTATGGTGCTAAATAGGCACAATTTCGGCGAAAACCGAAATTGTAACAAAAAAAATCTTTAAAAAAAAACAGAGGGTCAGGGATTTTTTTTGGCCAACTTGTATTCTCCAAATGGGTCCCTGAACACGCCCACTTGGTTTGTCGGACCCTCTACCAAACACCCTGTATAAAAGTCATTTTCTTAATTTTTTTAGTGGAGTATGTCAAGTGAAATAAAAATCACCCTGTATATGAAACCAATCAAACTTATGTTCAAATAGTGTCTGAGAGTACAGTATTTTATGAAAATAATTATGTAGGAACGTTTATAGAGACGCCGCCTCTTGGTTTTTCGTTTATTTATTCAAAATTTACGACCTTCAATTAAAATAGTTCCATTGGAGTCCTTAATAATAAGTTGTAATGGTTTTGACAAGTACCTAAAAAAATATATAAAACCATTATTCATAAAATAACTATGAATATTGTATTTTAGGTACATGCGCGAAGGTTATTTGGGAGTGCTTCTTTTGGTGTGGTCATTTTCCATGCTCGGTTGCAATTAGTATCTTTATAATGTATAATAAAGCTTTTAATCCAGTTTCAATAGTTCACAAAAAAGCAAACGACGTTAAGAAATAAATTTCTTGTCCATGGAATTCTACATCTCTATAAACGCACCTTACCACAGAGTTAATTTTAATTGTCTAACATTGACACGCATCTCTTTTTTCACTTGAGTTATCGAAAACTTTTTCTACCGTTAAAACTCTTTTATTTTACTAAGTATAAATAACTATGTCTAAAGGCGCTTATTATTTTTTATTAATTAATTTCAAATAGTTTTTTCTAAGTGAAAATACGCAAGGATTTTTTTTTTATTTATTAACTATTGGTGTTAATGTTCGATTGCCCATAATAATTGTTATGATCTATATCGATTTCTTTAGTTCTTTGATTTTAAACTTTATTTATTTATTTCTTCAGTACTTTTCTACAAAAAAAATGTTAGCTACCATAAAAACAAAACAATCTTTAATTTTTATGATCAAAAGTAACAAACTTAAAAAACCATATTTTCCAAACCATTTATCACAACTTTATATTTTCTTGGATCTATAAATATACATAAATCTTAGCAGCACACTTTGAAATAATAATATTAATAAACAATAGGGCAATGTAGGAAAAATATTTTTTTTTAGTTATTAATAATTAAAAATTGGTTAAAAAATGTATGTTGTACACACAAGTTAGGTATATCAGCAGATTAAAATTTTGAATTTAAATTTAGTCTTACGGGGATTTCAATTTGAAGTGTAGCAAGATCTGTATAATTAATTATTATAATGAGTATATCCAGTTAAATCAACTGTATATTCTAAATCCCCACAATTTTTTAATATTCCTATTACTATTTCACTATCTATCGAAGGCTCGATCTACATGTCTCCGTCACACGTTATCGCTCGCTGTATCTCTATCTCGCTCGCGCGATTCGAATACGTACCAAACGCATCGATCCTGTTCGAAATTGGAACAAGAGAATCTCGTTTTAAAAATTACAATGAACTAGTTTCCAAAAGGCTGTGTATTCCTGCGAGAATATCAGTCGTTATTTGAACATCACTAAATCGATACTAATAATTATCGAACAAGTTTAACGACAGGGCAAATTGCATCCCTAGTGGCGAATCGGTTTTCTTTACAACACTATGATAATGGGGTGACCATAATACGGCCAGGAAATAGGAACAACGAAATTTATACTTACAAATATTTTTTTGTAATACTTAATATATTTTTTGTTTTTATATAAAATTATTTGACAGATAAATGATTGTTCTCGGGTCATGAGTGTTAGTGACGTGTAATTTTTGTTGTCCATGCCGCGCGCGACACAGTGAATCCTAGTGCGGACATGAGTGTGTTAACCTCTAATTATTTTGATTGAAATTTTGATTTCATCCAGAAATTGTTAGTACAGTACAGTAGATACAACGTACAAGAACCTCGTCATGACTGAGGAGACATATCGGCGGAATTTTTATTTGTACCGAATGTTAAACAATTTAAAAATGTACAGTACAATGTAGAGTTGTACCCACTTGGTACAATTAAATTAAACGAAACTGCTTTATAATGTACAGAAGGCACAATGTACCTACGTGTTATTTTTATTTGTACAGAATGTTAAACAATTTAAAAATGTACAGTACAATGTAGATTTGTACCGAATGTTAAACAATTAAATTAATTTAAATTGTTTTATAATGCACTGCGAGTACAATGTACCTACATGGTATAGTACTGCCGACGGTTCTAGACCGCTCTGAAGTTAGGCTTTCGGATATAGTGCGCAGGTATTGTACTTTAGAGAGAGATAGCGACACGAACACCGAGCGTGTGACTGTAACAAACAATGCTCAAAGTGACACCCCGCGCGTCTTGCCACCATTTCGGCCCTAAAATTGACTTCTGCGTAGTGATCCAAACAAAGTTCAGGGCGGCCAAGAACCGCCGGCCGTACTATACAACACCGCAAAACCGATTCGCCGTTATGTCTAACACTAGAAATGGAAAAACAAAACGCTCCGCAGCTTAGGGCGCACGACGCCGTTGTAGAAGTTCTCGACGGCGGCGAGGTAGCGCGCGCACGCCGCGGCGCGCTGCCGGTACGCGGCTGCCATGTGGCGGAGGAGGCCGGGCGTGCGCGCGCACGGGCACGACTCGCGACGGTGCAACGTCACGCGCTTTGCCACGATCCTGGAATGTCACTGTCAATGTCAATGAAAAAAATCAAAATGTCGGCAATTCACACGTGCTAGAAGTGAAATCTTCAAAAAATAGGTTCGTTAGATGTCATGACTATTGTTTTAGCGCTGCAGCCAACTTTAGTTGTAACTCTTGTCAATGTTCCTATCTCATTTTCTCCCACGTTAAAATATGTCTGTGTCTTTTTCGTTTCCGTTACGTTTCATTTGTACGTTATTTCCGTTTCATCGAATTCCAAATTACAACGATACTATACAAGTTTTCATTTCAATAGAGTCAAATCAAAGGTTACGACTTAAATGTAATAGTTAAGCTCTTTAATTTGACAGTCAGTATGGCTTCAAATTTCTATGTACTTGTGGCCACGCGCGCGGGCCTGTAGGCATTTATTTCAAGGACACGGCAGAGTCGAAATACTGTATAGATATCATTACCGTGATATGTGTCTCATATAGTAAACAAAATCGCACTCGGCACCTGGTATCGCGCGAGTGCGGCAGCCGGCTGTGTCATAGCCCTGTGTCGAACATCTGCAGCGAGCGTGTGATCACGTCGTCCTTCAGACACGACTCCAGGAACTCCTCGATGGTGATCACCCCGTCCTGGTTCAGGTCCAGCTTCCTGAACACCCGGTCCACCTGCAATGCCAGATTTGATTTTGTTAAGCAGACGAAGAATCAAGATTGTTTGGTTGCAGTAGCTTGGCTTTACCGCGGGACTTTTTATGTTAACAGCTGATACATGTGCAGACGAGACACCTGGTGGTAAATGGTCACCGTCGGATGGGACTCAGCAACTCTAAAGGCATTGCCGACGCGTTTCTTCACATTCGCTGCATTGCCAACTCAGAACAAGGAAGCAACTCCGACTTTGCATTTAAGCCCTGTAGTGGGAAGGTGTATATTTTTTTTTATTGGAACGAAGTCCCTTAACGGTAACTTAAAGGGTAGTGCGATTTAGTAGAAATCGTCACGTAACGAAATGCATGTGTATGGGTATGTTTTTAATAGTGGTGTACACCATCTACAGTATGTATTCTTTTTTAACTAGATAGCACAGTACAGCGCTGCTTTACAATATTTCGATAAGAATGCCTAGATGGCGTTTATATACTGATGTTATAGTTTCTGGATTTCACTTCTATCGGATTGCACACGATATCTTATAACACATAACATCAACACACGGTTATACTGTTTTTAAGTACATTTATGGAGTTGAAGAAAAAACGTAAGGAACTTCGTTCCTGACGGGGGTCCCGCACAAGTTTTTATTATGTAAACAGCAGGTAACTTACAACAAGTAGCAGATAGCTACTGACTCAGCACCGTTCGAGGACATCATTAACACCAAACTCGTCACTTGTCGGCAGAAATACCCATATACAAGTGCAAATGTCTCGTCTGCTCGCGTTGTCAACAGAATCCTTACATAACCGCCCACCTGCTCATTGGCCTTGGCGTCGTCAACCCTGGCCGCGGGCGACCCCGGCGGCGCGCGCCGCCCCAGCAGCTCGTGCACCGCCACCACCACCTCGCCCAGCTCCTGCCTGGTGATGGCGCCGTCGCCGTCCACGTCGTACAGCCGGAACGCCCAGCGCAGCCGCTCGTACACCGACCCTCGGAGCAGCGTTGATAATGTGACTAGGAGCTCCTGGAAATTGGATTTATAAGGACATTGACTTATTATACCTATGGACGTCGGGTCCGCGCTAAAAAATGTCCGAGCCTAATGAGCTACAAAACGCAGTGCTACAATCGACTACAATTGAAATTGAACCGTGATGAAATGATTTTAGTGTTTTAATTACCTTGCTAACATTTCTACTCTTGCGATGGCTGTGACTGGGACATTTTTTCGCGATTTTAGTATGAGACCCGACGTCCATAGTAATAAAAAGTCAATGTATAAGGTTTTTATTGTATTTATCAGATGATATGAACGCAGTTCTGACCAAATTTAAAATATTAAAATAAAAAAATAAACACTCTTGCGCCCCACTAATATTTCGTATTGCTGCTGGCATGTTCGTTTCGATATTAAACATTTTGTCCGTCACATAAGTTCCTATGCCTTCTAACCTAACCTAACCATGAACTGAACTGTAGCTCGAGATTTTATTTGTTACCTTACCTTACCAATGACTAAACGTAGTGTTTGATGTCTAAGTAAGTAGGTACTCCAAAGGGCACTGATATAGCAACATGCTTTGTTTGCACGTTGCTAGGAAATTAACAATAACATACGAATACATCTCGAGCGCTGATCTAATTTAGGTACAACACCCAATGACATTATCATTGACCCCCAGCACCATGTCAATGCCCAGCACCCACCCAGTCAAAGACAATTTTAAGTTCAAGCATTGCGAGACAAAAAAAAATATTATTGGGTTTAAGTTTTAAAACAATTTAAAACCTGCCAGTTCGCATAATGCTACAATGAGAAACTAAACGGTTTGAGCAAGTTTTTATAAAAAATATTTTTA
Source organism: Ochlodes sylvanus (assembly GCA_905404295.2). Lineage (NCBI taxonomy): Eukaryota > Metazoa > Arthropoda > Insecta > Lepidoptera > Hesperiidae > Ochlodes > Ochlodes sylvanus. The sequence continues at coordinate 11,722,613 of FR990129.1, forward strand.
AAGCAAACAATATTAAGAAAAGAGCAGCCACGGCGTATTATATTATACTTTTTAAAGAAAAGACTCGTCAACTGCAAACAATTAATTCAATGGCGGTTGAAATTGAAACTCATCCAATTATGCTGTTACAAAGACGTAGATATTAGACGGGAAATTTTCAACTGTTCAAAACTGTTTCAAACGAAAAAGTTTTGTAATGACAGGTCGAAATGTAAAATGACTAGTAACTTATACATATAGCTCGAAAGAATGGCCACCTTGGAAAAAAAGGTCCTGCAATGGATATGATGTCTCGGAAAAAGGACTATAGGACGCCCCCGAGCAGGTGTACTGACGACCTGATGAAGAAAGCGGACATACGCTGGATGCAGAAGGCTCAGAACCAGTATGAGTGATGTAAGTTAGGGGAGGCCTATGTCAAGCAGTGGACACACAACAGCTGATGAAAGTACGTATAATAGAACTAAACTAAGTAAGTTTAGTAAGTAATAAAAAATAAGTACATGTACGAGTATATAAAAAATAGGTATTGGTTATGAATTTCAATAGAACCCATTCCTTTAAATCAAACTTATCATATTCCGAAATTTGGCACAATGCAACGATATTAACTTAGTCAACGTTTTCGAGAAGTGATAGCGAAGCTAGACACTCCACGAATTTGTTGCTCTAAAATGGGACAGGCAGAAAATTTACTTCTACATCATTATTTACGTCGTATTTATTCATAAAACCATAGTTTTAGTGAAAGCACTTGATAGATCTTTTTTTAGTGTAGATTTAACATTAGGATATTAGATTTCGTGGAACGCAAACGCACACAGAAAATTGACAAACAGTCAAAAACAAAAAATCTTAAAATAACTGTTACTAATAACGACCCCCCTCGGTCATCTCTACCACTGGGCTTTGGAGTCGTCATCATGAATTTCATTATTAAGTTATTGTACTTTGTTTGTATGTACTGATAAATACTTGTCTTTTCTATAGATGAAGGCTTGCTGGCGACATAAACGACTATCGTTAGATAACATGAATGCGGACTAGGGTAAAGAAAAATTATAAATTTCTAAATCAAAATTGTCGTACAATATTTTTTTTGTACGACTAGGCAAATCCGAGAACGCGGAACTATCCCAACTAAAATCATGTCGTGGACACCCTATTCGAAAGTACTCGATTAAAAGAAAAACTAATATTGCGCACGAAGTTGGACTTGTACCAGGCACTTGGCTGCTCCGGCGATTTGAGGCTATTCGTTACCTGCCGGTGGACCGCGCCAAGTACCAACTCCGCTTTTATAATAACTTTTACTTTATAAAGATTTTTTTCCAAATGATAGTTAACTGTACCTACATAGAGCTATAGTAATTTAGTCTTAAAAAATGTTATGGAAGTGTTCGACATTCCGACGTCGTTCGAGGGGTCCTGAGTTCTACTCCCAGCGTGGCGATATTTTTTATGATAACTTAAATTTCTGTTCTCTGTCTGGGTGTGTTCTTGTCTTTGTATGATGTTCATAAACCCACGACACAGAGAATCAGGCTTATTTATTTCGTTGAATAGTTCCTAAAACGTATATAATTTTTACATGGCACCTAAAGCGCATAAATTTTGTACGTAGTGCCTAAACGCATATAATTTTAACATAGTGCCTAAAACGCATATTATTATCATTTTTTAATTACAGTTCAGGTGAGCAGTGGTCTATGTTCTTCTAATTATATTTGTAACGTATTAAAATGTGATCACTTTAAGCAATAAGGCTAAGTTTAAGATGGCGTCCTCGATCCGGTCTCCGCAATTCAATTAGGTTCAGCCACGCGACCAAGTCCCGTAATTTATCGTTGGTACGTACGAATATAAAGAAAAACAAAGTGTACCTAAGTTTGTTCATTGTACGCCGAAACAGTGTCGTTTCAATACTCGTACTTATATACAGCATCATAAATTTTAGTGAAGCAGCGGAACAGTCTTGTGAGATGTATTTAATTATTGTCACTGTCAATCCTTATTTCCTCACTTTGGTTTTTAGATTCTCATATTTTAAAAATTTATATCATAAATATCTTGCAACAACTATACGCACCCAGCAAGTTTTTTAACCGACTTCAAAAAGGGAGGAGGTTCTATGTTCGTCTGTTTATATGTTCTTAACCTGCTCCAAATATATTTTTTTATACATCATATTTTATTGTTCTAGCTACGTGGTTTGGATGTTGGAATCCCGAACGAGAGGCTGGGGTCGAATTGGAATTTAATCATCACTTGCTTCGGTGAAGAAAAACATCGTTAGGAAACCTCCACACGTGAGAGTTCTCCTTAATGTTCTCGAAGGTGTGTGAAGTCCGCCAATCCGCATTTGGTCAGCGTGATGAACTAGCCTGTAAGGCTGTACCCCTTACATTGTGAGAGGAGACCCGTGTCCAGCAGTGGGATAGTTATATGTCGCGATGACGATAGTTGCGTATGTAGGAACGCAACTGCAACATCACGCATTTATTTGATTACATGTATAGCCTTTTAGTCATAACGTTGTGGAGAATCATGACGGAATAAACGTTTCTTCTTCTGCTTCTGCTTCTTCTTCTAGGAGCGAGTGTGTCGCTAGAGGTTGCGCTGTGGTTGCAATGCCCGTATCGTCCACACGGTTTGGACGGAAAATGTGGTCAACAAAAAACCAAGAAATACGCCAACGACGCCAAGGCGACTGCCAAGATTTCCTGCACCAAGCGTAGGTACTTGGCTTGGCTTCAACCCATTGATGGCCCACTACTGAGCGGGTCTCTCATACCTGAAGAGGCCTAGAGCATACTCCACCACGCTGCTCCAGTGCGGATTAGTAGGGGTTAGTGGCCGACCCAAGTGTCGGATATTTTAAGCCGCCCGAAGGTATCCGACATGGCTTAACGACTGCTACCAAATGGTAACAACCGGGACCGACGGCTTTACGTGCCCTCCGAAGCACGAAAGCGCTCAAGAAATTTTGCCACTAGCGGTCACGCATCCAACTACCGACCGCGCCCGCTGTTGCTTAACTTTGTCGATCACTCAAGATCGACGCAAGCCGCCGGGCTATGAGCGCTTCGGTACTATTGTAGTAATAAATTTGACTCACTCTGAAACTGATGGCGCCACTGCAGTTCACGTCGAACGCCTTGAACACGTAGTGAGCGTACAGGGCGGAATCTGAAATTACATAAATTAATTATTTAAAAACTTAAAAGACGCTTTTAAAATGCTGTACAAATTAAATGCATTATAAATTCAAACCGTGCTGTTAACAGTTGAGGAGTTTTCTTGAACCAAACCAATGTGACAAATTAGATAGGTAGTACATACCTATACGGAATTCGGAGTTGTTTTTACATAATATAAGTTAATGCTTGACTACAATACCACCTGATGGTAAGCAGCGATGTAGTCGAGGGTGGAAAAGCCAAGTAACCTAACCTCGCACGGAACTGCTTCTAAAACTACAAAGCAAGTGCGAATAAATAAATTAATAGTTTGAAAAACTGAAAACACGCTTTTATAATGCTATCTATAATGCTACGTACAATTTTATTATGAGATATCTAATAATTTTATCAAATTAGTGTATTGTCATCGGTCCTCAATAAATCTACAAAGTTTGAACGAAATCTGGCCGTTTAAAGTGGGTCAAAATCGCGCCCAAAGAAGTCGGTTACAAACAAACAAACATACAGGTGAAGCTAATAGAAAGCGTGTAAAAAGTATTTAACTTACTTCCGTGTGGGAAAAACTTAGCATAGATGTCCTTGAAGGATTCTTCGTGTACTACGCCTTCAGGACATTCCTGGAACAAGATATATAATTATATATTTTTAATGAGGGTTTATTATGATTAGTTTCTGGGTTGTTAAGATTTGATTCCGATTAGTGTGGATCCGATTACGCTTTAATAGGGGCGAACATCTTATGCTGCGTCCGCACGCTTGCGGCTTGCCACAAACTACAAACGTATACAAACGGTTGGCTTGATTTGGGGAATGAAACATGTTCATCCACAATTCCACACGCTTGCGAGCGCGTTAGTGTGTTCTTAAGAGGAACATTATAGAGAATGTTATAAAATTAAGTGTTTCTTATAGTTTACTAATCCACAGGTTTTCCCAAGCGAGGGCTGGTATTATTAACACTTTCGCTGCGATCACGTATACGTCGTGTTTTTTTTTCCATAGAAAATGAATCGCCGCAGCGACCGTGTTAAATAATCTCCTCAGTTTATATATTCGCTGTGTTCTAATGAGTTTGCCACTTCAACAAGATTTGGTGTGTAAAAAATTAAACGCGAGGCCAGCACATACTGAACCATATAATGAATTGAGTAATTACCCTAATTTTTATATTTTAACTTCATAACGCAGCTCGCCATAAAATTTAAAATCAAATTACTTAGTAAACGGACCGCCAAATTGACGTTCATAGAGTAATAAAAATTTGTAGAGGTTCTATTATAGAGCAGGTATTTCAAACAAAAAAAACTTCAAAAAATGTCTAGGTTATAATTATGTTAAACGACTATATTTTTTTACGTATGTACAACGATTTCTCCGTCATTTCTGAACCGATTTTGCTTTTTTTTATTTAAAAGAACGTACTTCCGAGGTGGTCCCACTACCACCAAGTCACCACCACCAGTTCTGATGATGGAGTTCCACAATATTTTTATTACTTATTTGGAAGTCAGTTTTTTGTTTTGTTAAATTATAACTATTCATAATTTAAACATAGAATCAATGAATGGGTACTTTATTATAACGCCTTGTTCACATACTCTTACTTCTTCGCCGAATATTCGTGCGTGAAAATGACACACGAATACACCCGTTTACGCATTCGTGATCGTGACTATTCCTGTCATCTCTCTCTATCTCTCCCATAGATATTTCAAATTTAGATGACGTAGGACTCGCTGCCACGGCTTTATGTATCGACTTAGAAAATAATTTTTTTTCTCTTTAACTCTTCATAATTGTATTACTTACAGTCGATGTTTATCAACAATTCAGTACAAAAAAAATGATGTGGTGTCGTGGGACACCAGGTAGGAACGAAGTTCCTTCGGCTAATGAAGGCAACGGCGAACGAAAAGAAAGAGGGAGAACGAGAAAGGTATTATACACTACTCGCTTGTGTATGCGACTGTCGCGCCTGCGCACGTCTCATTTAACGCTTTTATTCCACGCATTTTTTCTTACGGTTTTAGTATCACATATTTTTCAGTTCGGTCGCCGCAGCAAAACCTATCCCCTCCAAGCCTGCCGTGAGGAACTTCGTTCCAAAAATGTACCTCGTAGCGACAAAGTAAACAAGTCAAATGAATAATGACAAATATTATGTAAACGCGCTCACGAATACAGACGAGAAATCCTTCGAACCGCGCCAAAAAACCGAGAGCGAGCCGAGAACGGGCGAATACTCGTGGCGGGAACAAATGGGCTGTTTACATGCTCGTTCGCGCGTTCTCGCCTCTTCTTGCCGATTATCAAAATTGGGTGACAAATGGCATTTATTGTTTGCAGGATTAAGTTAGGTCAGGAGTATTTAAAGCGAGGTTCCCGAATTTGCAAATAATAGCTAAATGAATGCAGCGCGGTTCGATTAAAACTTAATAATCGTAGACATTCTTTGTCTACGTAAATTGTACTAAAAGTTTTTACTAAATTGTATTTTTTCACTTTTCAGTTTATTGTTTTGGACTTCACTACGTGGTATAGCTTAACTACTTAGACCTACTGCGAGCGTTATATCATCTTTGCCGTGCTCATTTCCAAATAAAATATTTCAAACCTTGTTTAGTCACGCAAATTCGCGTGTTGCTCATGGGCACACAATTCGGCGCAAATTCGATAAATTTGTCCGTTACATTCTAATGATTTTCTAATGTAACCTCAGCGCTTTTGACACTATAAACTTTTTTAATGTAACCTTATGGCGTTTGACATAACATTGACAGAATGCGTGCTGCAAATATCGTCAAACAGGCTGTAAATAGTCTGAATGTCATAGTGCAATATATAGTTAAGACAGGACACGTCTGTCGGGTCCGCTTGTATTACATAAAAGAAGTTGTACAAATCCGAGCGTAAACTAAGTCACACAGATATTATCATATTGTAAGGGATTTACTTGGGAGATTTACAAGTAATCCACTTACTTATTCGCACCCTAAGGCTTCGTAATGAGGTAACAAAGAAATTAAGGTTTTGAAACTGACGAACTAGGTGCCGTCGTAATCTGTTCACGCCAATTTTGACGTGACAACGTCTTATAATTCGGTGGCACGCATGAAAAAACATGACTCATGCGTTACCGTAACGGCGTAGCAATCGGCCTTTGCGTTCAGCAGCGTTCGGCAGCGTCCGACATCCGTCTCTCTCCTACTTGAGTGAGCGATGCGTCTGCGTGGACAGCTGCTATACTATAGTACATTTATATGTTTTGATCGAGTATCAAGTGCAGTGAAAAGTGAATGTGGTGTCAATTGTTTATAGCAACGATAATTACAGCGATAAAGGTAATGATTCTTTCGATATTAATTATATATTCAGTGATATATTGTCGAATATTCGTGCTTTCATCATTAAAATGAATAGCATCGGTCCGCTAGTGCAGCGATTGTAGGTTATGCTATAATTGACATTGACAAATCTATTAAACAAATGAAATTAAAATTTTCTTTTGAAAAATGCTACCATTCCATCAATATTTTCTTAAGACGTTGTCACGTTCAACTATCGTCAGTAAACCGACTTTACAGACAACCAATTTTTATTTGAATTTAGCAAACAATTGGAGATATCGCTTCGATATTAACAACAATTAAACCCATGCTTGTTAGCGTCAGCATCAGCACCCGTACATATTTTTTTATTTAGTAGAAGTTATAGTCCAGTCAAATTAGCGATTTACTTCGGAATGCGAGATAAGTTACATTTTCGAATATACCTACTTAAATACTCTCATTTTGGCGTTATTCAACGTCAAATGTCAAAAAAGCAGTTTTTTTGCGATTATCTCGATTCCTATTGCTCCAATGATGTTAACATGTACTATAAAATTGTAGAGCATAAAAATTTGCGAGACATTTTATCTGAATCATTTTTTCATGCGCTCAAAAGTTTCTGCGGGCGGAGAGCGCACAGCGCTCAGCCATACCACAGAGTAGTTAAAACTACTCTGTGGCCATACGTACTATTTTATGATGAACCGTGAACATCTGCGAATACTATCTCGAATTTTTAATTATTTGTATTATTGTAATATTTATCAGTAGACACATTGTATTTACTGTAGTACCTACTTTGCTACTTATGTAAGTGTAAATGGACTTTAAGTTAAGCGGGAATATTTTAAAATAAAAGTGTTTTAATTCAGTAACTTTGCAATGTGTCATCAATAGCATGCTTTACCTTGTTTACTAAGAACCCAACTAATTGCTTGCTTTAAAAATAGCCACCCAAACGTGTGGCTGTGGCAAATAAATGACCGTTACGACATAGCGACATCAATTCGTAGCAAAATAACCGCGAATACTTTCTATTTCAGGAGTATCAAGTAGTATTTAGCTAATGACATGGACAGAAATAGCACCATTGGAATGTTATACGTGTGAATAGGATAGATGTATTTCTTTCAGGTCGCCGTAAAGGTTAGTAGGTGAGAAGTGAACGAGCGTTCCCGCCAAAAATAGGGGCAGCTGCACAGATAATAAGCTAATTTGGTTTATGATAGTGTCTGGGCCATAGAGTACGTTAAGACATACAGACTTTGTAAAATAAAATAAGAAAATGTTGAGCCTTTCTAGCTTGTATATTTTTTATAAAAAATATATTAACTTTTAACCATTATAATTTTATTAAGATTATGGGATTTATTGATTCATGATTAACCTCATACCTGAGGAGGCCTAGAGCATACTCCACCACGCTGCTCCAGTGCGGATTGGTGGAGGGGTTAGTGGCCAACCCAAGTGTGGGAAGTTTTTATGACCCCGAAGACCTCCGACATGGCTTAACGACTGCTATCAACTGATAACAACCGGGACCGACGGCTTTACGTGCCCTCCGAAGCACGGAAGCGCCCAAGAAATTTTGCCACTAGCGGTCACCCAACTACCGACCGCGCCCGCCGTTGCTTAACTTTGTCGATCACTAAGATCGAAGCAAGCCGCCGGGCTATGAGCGCACATAGACTACTAACATCAAATACAGATTACCAATCTACAACAATTCAACACAGCTGGTTGAAAGTCACATTTCCATGGATGTGCCTCGCATTTGGACATTCCATTTTGTCAGCGCTCTGCCGCAGATGAAAACATACAATAATAATGCTCGTAAATAGGGTTACCATCTCAAAATGAAAAGTCCGACCCATTAGCTGAATATTATAGAAAAACATTAGACTTTACTAATAAAGATCCCGACATTTCTAATTTAAATTAAAAGACATTTTTGGGAATTTCTGGACATTTAAGGTACAAAAAGCTTTAATTTATCGGTTTGAATTTATTACATTACTCGTATTTAATCTACTGATTTTGAGATTGAGATTAACTCATAATTATATTGGAACGAACTTTTTTATAGTTTTAAGTTGAAAGCTTTACTTCATTTTTAAATTTTTTACTTTTTGAATATTCGCACAATTAAAAAAGCCGGACCGAAGGCCACTAGTCCGGGCATGTCCGAACAAATCCGGGCAGTTGGTAACCCTACATGTAAACAAACACATCAGCCAGGCTTATTGTATTCGAACATTTCAAGCGACTTTACACGACCATTGTGGATTGTGGATCATTTTTCTGTTTACAAAGAGATAACATGCGAATCAAAGAAAACAACGGTATTTACGCCGCCGTTTCATTTCATGTTTATTCAGTTAGGTAAGTAGGTAATTGGAATTGTTCGATAGTCGGACATTTAGAATTGAAATATTGGAATTGTGAATAAAAACTGCATTATAATTGGATTGATACATAACTGGTTCACCCGCCCTCGCTTTCCTTCGGGACACTTGTTCCTCACGTTTACAAAGGTTTGTTTGTAAATATTAGTCTAGTTCAGCGTTTCTTAACCTTATTCAGTCCACGGACCCCTAAAAAATGATTAAAAAACACGGGAATAAATTTCGGACAATTCATTTTAATACCTATTGCAAAAAAATACTTTTTTATAAAATTTCAAAGTAGGTACTGTACCTATTAAGGTGAGGTTAGTAATGCTTTAGTGCAACTAAATTAATAATATTTGGATTAATGTTAGTACTTAGTCGTTGTAATCTTCAATCGGCGGACCCCCATACACACACCGGACCCCCAGGGGTCCGCGGACCCCAGGTTAAGAAACACTGGTCTAGTTCATAAACTCAAAATCGTGTTATATAGAGATAAAGCTTCTAAAATTACGAGCGATACCTCATTGGATTCGGAATGACGTACTAAAACATGAGAAGTTTCACTTCAAATATGCGCACATCCTTCACATTTTTTTTGTTTTAACCCCTACAAAATTTCTTGCGAGTGCGTTAGAAGTTTCACCTCAAAGAGAATTAAAAATGTATTAATTACTACGTGAAGTGTTAATAAAGTGCCATTCCAGCTACACTATATGCGTTTCACCACGAAGTCATCAGAAGTGGGATCGCGTGTCGCCTCAACTTTTTAGCTAGGTGAAAATCATCAGAAGTGGGATCACGACCTGCAAACACTTTGTAAATAATGTAAAAGCAATTTGTGTGTATTTTTTAACTTTTCTTTTTTAATATGAAAGTTGCGAATCGGCGCGCAGTTTCTGGCGTACCATCTACGACCTAGGAGACTCATGTCGTAATCTATGTGACAAAGATCTCGTGACGATTAATTAACAGCCAGTTCTGTAACCTATCAGTCCATTTTGTTTCCTGCCCGTAATACTTCATGTTATAGTGGCTGTAAATACATTGTGCCGTTTCAATTCATAACAATAACGCTTACAAACCCATACGCGTATATTTTTATTTTATTTATTAAGTTTACCAACAATTTTATATTCGATACATCCAATTTTATAACAAGTTTTAATTTTTTTTTACATGTAATGCAAAATCACTTAAAGGTAAACATAGCTATCCAGAAAAAGAACTAAGACGTGTACTTACAAAAAATAAACTATTAGTATACATACATATAACTGAGGTAATTGAAGTTAATATTCATAAATAAATAATATAAATATATAGTTTTAAATATTCAATTTACATAAAGCTATGTAAGTATATAAAAAAAGAATAAACTATACCTATGTATGTATCATAGAGCGGGGCTAGGATGTTCTGTGTCGGAGGCGTCATGAACCAACAACAGTCCCAACCAAGTCTAACCAACTGATCAACTGACTCTGAATAACACCCTGATTTACCACTTTAGCCCCAATGTAAGTCTTGTTATGTCACAGTTGTCATGGGCGGCAGCGGAAGGGTGGTACCTACCTACCACATAGAATGCGTAAAATCTGAGTAGCATATCTATAAGGTAAAACTGGGCATCACTAATTGGTTCCAAGTCTACAGCTTCATACTTATAAGTATAACAATAATAACGGAAAAAGTTATTTTTATATAGCGTTTAACGATCATTTTTATATGTAGGTACGTAGACGCACTATAATAATTATGAGTGTTTCCTGACCTAATATGATAGTGGATTGTATCATGACCGGAAGCTGTCTCCGAGGCTGCCCCGGCGCAAAACCTTTGCTACAGCACATGAGTGACGTAGCTGAGTGTTTCCGTTCTGAAAGGACTTCCGTTGTGGGGTTTCATGTCAGGATTTTAAACGTAGAAAACTTTTTTTGAGTTGTGTTATAAAACAGTCTGACATGTTTTCGACTCTGAATTAAAAATATACTTAAATGTATTTAATTAGGTATACTTTTAAACGTCGTTTTTGTTTTGTAATTTCTACCCATAAATTAAATATCTGTGTAACAAATAAACAGAAAGAAATAAACTTTTATCTGTGGCGACTATAATTTGGATGCAAACCGGCAGCGAGCGGGAAATTAACATTTACACACACACAATTCGCTTTGATCAATGATCAATGCGCTGGATTTTCGCTTTGTACCGAAAAATGTTCTTTGCGTTTGAGGCCGCTAATATTTAGCTTACTTTCTCGTCGAATAAAGCTGGGTCGATTGTTTCTTGTACGTTTTTAACTGTCAATGTTAACTACGAGTAAGTACCTACAGAGAAGTTGTTAAAGATGATCAATAGAATTTAAAAAAATAATGTTGCCCAATGATATTATGGTGATGATTTATGAATAAATGATTTTGAATTTAATTTGAATTTGATGCGATTCGAATACGAATTTATGTCATTAGGCCATTGATATTGGTAGATAAAAAAAACACAGTCAATGCATTAGGCAGTTAAAGTTTGCCCTTTTCATATAATTCAATATCTACAAGAAAAACACCTAGTATCAATAACTTAGTTTATTGTCCAAAAACTACGGGCGCATATTATTACACCCCGTAACAACAGTTTTTCAAACAATAAAACTGAAGTTCTCGTTACCCGCGAATTACTTCCGCATTTTCGCGCCATTTTCATTGTCAAAGAGAGCGTTGCACTAGCGATGCCGAGGAAATATTTATTACAAATGTTGTGAAATAACAAAAAACTATACTTCCATTTGCGCCTTTGCGACGTTTTGAAGGCCTTTTGTTTGTTCATCTGTGCGTAAAGGAGTAATTTTATACCTAAAAACAGCAGAGAGTAACAGGATTAGCAGATAGCCGAAGCGGTGAGGTGAGGCGATGTGAGGCGAGGTGAGGCGAGGTGAGGTGAAGAGAGAAAACATAAGGAGTGAGTCTTCCTTGACATGAACAATAACTCTCCTCTCCTCTCCTTTCTAAAATTGACCTGGATTCTATATACTTATAATGTCTACTAATGAATGTTAAATATAAAGTGTTACTTTGTAATTAAGCTAATGAGTAACTAAATGAGTCACCCAATATGTTTAACCATTAAGTTAAGTAACTCACTAGTCCAGTGAGAGACAAGGGTCGCTTACCTAAGGGCTGTTAAGTTGTATGCATACGTATATAAAATATTAATTAGTAGAATGCTCAGGGGCAAAATTAGACCGGGGAGAAGTTACAAAGATATTAATGGACTGTAACCCGCGCTCGCTTCTCAAAATATATATCTTGGCACCTGGAATAATAATTGATTTTAATTTTTACCATAGAAAAGAGTTCGTAAAAACCAACTTCGAATAAACTTCATTAATATCAGGCATTGTAAATTTCATATTTAACCCATATATTTACATCGTTTTCGTTTTCGTAATAACAAGTTGTCGCCAATTCTGCCTAAGCTGGAAGGTACACGGCGAAATATCTGAACTGATTACAACACACGTCATTAACATAACCTGGTAATCTGTGCGCTTTACTGAATATGAGCTATATCAATACAGGGCTGGTTCAACCTGATTGATCTCTGATTCACAACAGATACGCTGATACTGAATTATCTGCTGATACTGGTAACTGATACTGATTACTGATGCTGGTACATGGGGGCTGTTCCCCTACGTGGCCTCCAACCTCCCCTATAGCCACCCCAAGCCTCGCAAATTGATCTGATTCTGTTACTGGTCAATCTGATATCTGATTCTGAGTACTGTTCGCAAACAGTCCGTCCGACTCATCGGTAACTGGTACACAATACACAACTGAATATAACAATCTGATAATGCATGCACTGATAGACAATATAATAATTTCACTTACTGAACCGGCGCCGGCCACGACTCGTCACAGAATGTGTCAGCCCAAGGCATACCCACATTATCTTAATATTTCTGTATAACCTGCCAATTAATTATTTATCCACCCTCTTATTATTCTAGTTATTATTTTTCTACCTTCATTTTAGTTCGCATTTGCGACACTCCCGCCAGGGGAAAAAATTGAATAAAACCTGATTCAACTGATTAACTCTTTAATGTACTGATTACATACTGATTATAACAATTTAAACAATCTCTTAAAGCTCAAACTGACTGATTGACTGACTATAATAACTATTCGACCAATATCATAATTAAATTTGACGTCCACTCCTTAACCATTGCTCTGGCTTTGACTGCTGCAGCCCGAGGCAGCCGCTTCTCTGAATTCGACTCTCGCTGTACTGATACTGCAGCTTCAGGAAGTCCACTGCTCATAGAATCATTATCCCTCTCTAGTGGCTGATCACTCTGGACTGGGGCATCGTTTCGAGGCTCTTCACTGTTGTCACAAGTTCTAAATGTAGAACCATCCTTAATGTTGAATCGAACTGCATTCTCCTCGTCATCTATTTCTATCGGGTAAAGATGAGCTATCGAACGATTAAATGTCTCTCCACTGGACAATCTCACCTTTGCTACTCTTATCTTTCCATCCGAACCCCGTACTAACTCTATTATCTTGCCAACTCTCCAGTGTGCCCTACTACCATCTGATTTCAACTGAACTGTCTCTAGTAGCTTAGGTTCCCGGTCTACTGTAACTCGCGGCTGTCTATGTTTGTCACGTCTTTCACGGAGACTAGTCAAATACTGATTGCTAAACATCTTTGCGAATTCTGATAAAATAATCTGACCACGCTTCCAACCGTCAATCAAATTAGTCTTAGTTATGGTAGCTGACTCTAAAAATTCCTGATCTGATATCTGAGTTGTAACTGATCCACCGAACCGTAAAAAATCAATTGGTGTTAATACATGTTCCAGGTCTGCGCCTACAGTGGTCAAAGGCCTAGTATTCACTATTGCCTCAAGTTCTTTCAAAACCGTACACAACTGATTGTGTTTTATCAAATTCTTGTCTATTGTACGTTTCATACAGTTTTTAACAACACCTATCAAGCGTTCATAAAAACCACCAAACCATGGCGCCAATTCTGGAATGAATTTCCAACGCACCTTATTTTCGATACAATAGTTTGATACCATCACATCTGCAGTAAGCTTAAACTGTGTTGCATTATCGGACACAATCAGTTGCGGTAAACCTCTTGATGCAATAAATCGCCTAATTGCTAACAAACACTCCTCAGCTGACAAGTCTTTAACCACTTCCATATGAACAGCTCTGATTGTCAAACACGTAAATAAGCACACCCATCGTTTCTCCTTTTCGCCTTCATTCACGAAAAGGGGACCAAAATAATCAAGACCCGTAAAAGAAAAAGGCAAACTGAGCTTCACTCTCTCTAGTGGCAAGTCTGGCATTGCTGGAAGTTTAAAAGGACCTCCACCGTACTTTATACACTGAGGACATCTTTTGATTACCCCCTGTACTGCTGATCCTCCTTGGGGAACCCAGTAATTTTCTCTTAGCAGGGCTAGTGTATGTGAAACTCCTACATGGTAATTCTTTTGATGTAATTCCGTTATAATCTTACTAGTGACTGGCGATTTCTTCGGCAATAGGATGGGTTCTTTCTGATTATATGTCAAATCTGCATTTTTGAATCTTCCCTTGCACCTTAGTATTCCATTCTGATCCTTGTATAACCGAAGTGTCCTAGACAAGTCGGTTTCTATACCTTCAACTTCCTTAGGAAAATATTCTTTCTGAACTTCTTCTATCTTTCTTAACTCGTTATCTTTATCATCTGTTATCATAGAATTTATCCTATCTGACTCTGATATGTCTACGCTGGCAGTAGACGCTATATTCGCAAGACCCACCCCAACCAAAGATGATTGCACCTGATCTGTATTCGAATTACTACAATTAACTGGCCATTGCGTCGTGCCTTTTGCTAGAAATTCAGGACCTCTAAGCCAAGTTTCATAACAATTCACACGATCTGATCTAGTGCCTATATCCGCGGGGTTAAGTTTAGTCGGTACAAATTTAATTTGCAATGACTTGTTTTGCTTAATTTCGCTGATTCTACGCGATACAAAAGGTGGAAGCAGCTTATCCGATTTGTACCAACTCAATACTATTTGACTGTCAGTCCACAAATACTGAGCTCTAATTCTACAACGCAAAATTTTTGCAACATAACTAATCAGTCTACAACCAATAAGTGCTCCCAGCAATTCTAATCGTGGTATTTGCAAATTACTTTGGTCCTTTAAGGGCACTAATCTAGATTTGCCAATAACAAAGCTGACAATAACATTAGAATCCAAAGAACACCGTAAGTAAATAACTGCTGCATACGCCTCTAAAGACGCATCTGTAAAACAATGTAACTCATATTCAATTTCATTACTTAACATATCTCCTTTTAAGTTCTGACCAAAGTATCGGTGAATTTTAATATATTTTAAATAATCAAACTTCGATACTATCTGACGCCATTCGGTAAGCAAATCCTCATTTAACTTAACATCCCACTTAGTTTTTAGTTTCCACAAACCCTGAAAAAATTGCTTTGCTGGGAGCATCACTGGCACGGCAAGACCACAAGGATCATATACTGAAGCAATAACTTTCAATATATCGCGTTTGCACTGAACTGAATCTACATTATGCTCAAAATTTGATTTTAAATGGAGTTGATCGGTATCAATACTCCACATCATGCCTAATACCTTAATTAGTCTAATACGATCATCTGCTCGAAATTTACTTGGTATAAATGAAATTAACTCCTTAGAGTTCGAATTCCACTCACGCAAATTCATCGAAAGACTATCAAAAGACTGTTTAGATACTGAATATAATTTCTGGGCATCCAAATTTGTCTGAGCTCCCGTTACTATGTTGTCTACATATATATTCCGCGAGCTGTTTCAAAACAACATTATCAGACTTCATCAAATGGAACTTGATTGTGGCATTCAGGAGAAATGGACTAGATATAACTCCAAAGGGAACACGACAAAAACGTAAGTGCAAAACATTATCAGGAACTACGCCAGAATTTATATCCTTGAGCCAGAGAAACCGTGTCACATCTTTGTCTGAATCTTGTAGGCCTAATTGCAAAAAGGCTTTCTCTACATCGGCAACTATACCTATCGGGTGCTCTCGAAACTTAAGTAGTAACCCTGTTAGGTCCTCTAACATTAATGGTCCTCGATATAAACATTCATTCAGGCTTTGATTGTCCTTGACTTTAGCAGAAGCATCAAAAACAATTCGAAGCTTATTGGGTTTGTCTTGGCTACGAACACAATGATGGGGTAGGTAATGAATTGGGTGTTCTTGTGAAGTATTATGATCGTGTACTACTTCAATGATACCACTCTGCAACTGTTCCTGTATTACTTGGTCATAGCATTTTATCTCAGATTTACTCAAACGTCTAATCAAACTATTAAGGCGACCGTAAGCCAATCCCAAATTATCTGGAAGATTGGGTGGGAAGTCAATCCAAAGCCACTTTACATGATATCTATTGTGTTTTAATAAAATGGTTTCATTAAATAGTTTAATAGCTTCATCATCGCGAGTTGATTTGGGGGAGTCGGTAATACCTATTGATTCAAGATCCCATAAAACCTTGACATCACCATACTTTAATGGAAGGTCAGGTTCATTATACTTGCTATCAAAAACCTCATTTGACTGGAAATAAGTCAACACAGTTAACTTATCATTGCTGTCAACCATCTCGTTTAATCTGCCTGACCAAATCCAACCAAAATCTGAATTTACTAAGTAGAGATCTTTCATGATCGAAACTCTCTTATGACCCATAAACGAATGATAATAATCGTTGCCAATCAAAATATCTACTCTATCACCACATGACCCATCATCCGCCATTACAAGGTTGTTATGAGTAATATCTCTCTTCACGTGAGCCATTTCACTAAGTACTGGTGTCCGTATACCCTGAGTGATGTGGGGAACTACGTTGGCGTGTAAAAGTCGTGTGATGCCCAATCTGGTAGTAATTCTAAACTTTACTAAAGGACTCTCAATATGGTGTGGTAACTTCGCACCAAAAGTAAATATAGATAAATTAATTCTCTCAACAACAGGTAAACTAAGAAAATTTGCTACAGACTCTGTTATATAGGAACGTTGACTACCACTGTCCAATAAAATTCTACACTGTAACTGCTTTACTGTATCTGAATCACTAACCATCACAAGGCAAGTTTGCAACAATGTGCTGCCAACATTCGATTTAGTATGTAAGTTGTCAGTTTGTACGGGCTTGACTGATTGTGCAAATTTAGTGGGACATAATGCTCGATTGTGGTAGCCGAATTTACCGCAATGCCTACATTTTCTCTTAGAACGACAACTTTTAGCTCCATGTCCCTCACCAAAACAATTAAAACAACGGTTTCCTAACTGAGACTTTCTATCTTGGGCCGACTTGTATGAGGTGCACTCATCATTAAAATGATCTTGCCTACAAAATATACACCTAGCAGACTTTTTCTTAGGTGGTTCATAAGTCCGGTCTGAGAATTCATGTGGTCTTTTTCGAGAATTAAATTTAAATTTATTGAATTGTCTGTCATCAGTTTTAAAAGTACTTCTGTTGAAGGTAGTAAATTTGCGCCGTTTGTTATCTTTCATTTCTTCATTTCTTACATGTAAAGAACCCAAAGTAAAATTTTCTGCGTTAGGTTTATCTGCAACGGTAATTGGGTCTACACTTCTCGTATCTTCTATCTCTTTTTTCAATCTATTTGATGCCTCTCTAGCCGATATAATATATTCTAAATATTTTCTGATGTTATCTATTGAATCATCTTCACCTGTCATCTTCATTCTCAATTCATAAATAAGGTCTTCAGGAAACTTTTCCATTATCATAACTCTGAGATGGTTGTGATTAACATCCTCACCTAAAGAACTAAGTACTCTCAAATGTCTTTCAATTTCGCTGAGTACTAGTCTACTGTCTTTAATATTATTCGTTGCGGCTGTTTTTATCCTATATAATGCTACATAATGAGCATCAATTATCGCACTAGGTCTGCCATATCTCTCCTTTAGTGTATTCACAGCTATACTATAATTCTTGTTTGTTGTGTCTAATCCCACTATTGCCTGTTTTGCTTCACCTTCAAGAACCGATTGCAGATATAATAACTTATCTACATCACTTATATTTCTATTATCTACATTAGAGGTAAACTGGTCCCAAAACTGATACCACTTTAGTATGTCACCGTCAAATTTAGCTAATTCCATTCTAGGTAATTTACTGGTAATATTAATATTTTCTCCACTTGCCGCGCCTGTACTTAGACTTCGTTCATTTCGGTTTATTATGACATTTATTTCTGATACTATATCCTCAGCCTGAATCTGAATTGATGTGTACTGACTTATCTCATCAACACTGGGTTCTGATACTGATTTGCAATAATTATGAATTTCCGAAACAAATCTATCGTTAGCGCCTTTAAGTTTAGCACCAATCAGCTCTAATTCTTTAAAGTTGAAATCACTATCTGTTATCTGTTTAAGGGCACACTGGGCTGAATCAATATGCAATTGGACTGATTTAAAAATTAATTTAATACGAGTTCGAATAACGTTTTCCATTTTAATTCACAACCCCAAAGGGACTATGCGATCTAAGTGAGCCTCGAATACGAGTGATCAATCTGAATTAGGCATCCGAAAATCTAAAACAAAAGTAACTAGTCAAGGTCACAACCAACACATAATTAAAGTGTGTAACCTGCCTTTTGTGTAAAAGCATATTCAATTCACAAAATAATTCTGAACAAAACCGTAGCGAAAACTTGTATAGCTATTAATAGTTGTGTAAATAATTTGATTTAGTTTCAAAATACCAAAATATAAAGTACATAAAAAAACTTTATCCTTCTATGATACAAGCTAATACTAATAATACAATATTAATAGTAACATTACCAGTTCATTACTATAACCCCATAAAAAAAACAAAATGTTCTGTATAAAATTGTTAAATAACATCAATAGGTATGTAATGTATATATGCCCATTCATTAAATAAACTGTTTAATATTATGTAACGCCGCAACGCTATACTGACTAGAAGTTCTCAATAAATACTTATTTATTTCAATACGAAGCAGTATATTTCTGTTATAGATCGAATACTTCGTTAAGCGTAACATTTTTTAAATAAGCGCTTCAATTAACGTTCATAGAACGTAGGACGTGCGTTACCCTAATCACAAAGCCTGAGTATTAATATTATAACTATATTGAAAAACGTATAACATCGTCAATAATATCATTGTAATTAATTAAATTGCGATCCCAGCACCTCCACCATGTCGCCAATTCTGCCTAAGCTGGAAGGTACACGGCGAAATATCTGAACTGATTACAACACACGTCATTAACATAACCTGGTAATCTGTGCGCTTTACTGAATATGAGCTATATCAATACAGGGCTGGTTCAACCTGATTGATCTCTGATTCACAACAGATACGCTGATACTGAATTATCTGCTGATACTGGTAACTGATACTGATTACTGATGCTGGTACATGGGGGCTGTTCCCCTACGTGGCCTCCAACCTCCCCTATAGCCACCCCAAGCCTCGCAAATTGATCTGATTCTGTTACTGGTCAATCTGATATCTGATTCTGAGTACTGTTCGCAAACAGTCCGTCCGACTCATCGGTAACTGGTACACAATACACAACTGAATATAACAATCTGATAATGCATGCACTGATAGACAATATAATAATTTCACTTACTGAACCGGCGCCGGCCACGACTCGTCACAGAATGTGTCAGCCCAAGGCATACCCACATTATCTTAATATTTCTGTATAACCTGCCAATTAATTATTTATCCACCCTCTTATTATTCTAGTTATTATTTTTCTACCTTCATTTTAGTTCGCATTTGCGACACAAGTATTGACGAACGGACAAGGGAGTGCTAGTAATATGGTCCCATTGGTACCCTTTGGGTAAAGTAAAAATGAGGGGAGATCTTAATTTGAATTGATCTAATAATAACACTATAGAAACGAGTCCGCGCGGCCGTTTTGAAGCACCTTATTTGGAGCCAGAAATGGCTCCAAACACCGGGCAGCTCATGTCAACGCACGCCAAACGTGTCTCGCGAAAAAAAAAGGATTATGACGATTTGTAAAGTTAAATTGTGTCACAAAATATCTGAAAAGCTATTTATGTATTATTGCTAAAAACATATGATTATCCGCAGCCGAATCATTCCCCGCTTTCGGGAAAGTTTCGGTTTAGTGCTTCACTTTAGACAGATCGTTTGTATGAAGACTGTATTTCTAGTGTTATTATTCTTAGGGGGAGATATTAGGTATATGGCGGCGTTTCCTCGACGAAGTGTTGCATAGCGCATGTCTGAACTACGAGTAAGTGTCAATCAATGTGCGCTTTGGTAGTCCCGGTCGGTTGTATAGAACACAAATTCAAACAGTCTTTATCATAATCTTTGCTTGGGTTATTCAGGATTTAAATTTAAAGAATATCCTATGTACATTTCAGAGTTTTCAAATCGCAGCACTTCCCGTTGCGTATGGATTGTTTATGAAAAAATACATAAGATTACCTCATACTCGTAATCATAAGATGACTATAATTATAACTACATACACAATAGAACTCGATTAAGTTATTGCACTATCATTATTACTTATATTTATTTCTTAAAAAATAAATGATACAATTTTGTTAATATGGCAACATTAGAAGTCCGCTATTGGTCGCTTACAATAGGCTAGTTGACAGTAAGAAAATATTTTGAAGATTTCTATTTTTTATGGCAGCTTAATATTTACAAATGCGAAAAATCGATTTTATTGATTAAATAAATCATGATTATTTAGGGCCAGTTTCACCGGTTACGGATAAAGTTCCGGATAGCCCTAGGAATTTATCTGCCACTTAGTGACTTAACAGTTGACGGAGCGGCAACGTCGCTTTTTTGCGTTTCGTTACTACTACGTAAATTATTGTCATTTGAAAATTATTTTGAAAACTTAATTAATAAAATATTTTTTGTTCAAAATAATCCAATTAGACTTTTTTTAATATTTTCAAGTATAATTTTATCATTATAGAACGAAAATAGTAGGATTCATAATAATATGATTTATTACAGTTCAAATTCCTAATGTGTTATAGAAACGCCACTTGAAACATTTTTTTATCCGTCAAATAACGCCTAACAGCCACTTGAACTGGCAGATACCTTAACCAACACTTTTCTCTGTCACTTCTATCAGATTACCTGAGATGCCAAAAGTTGTAGTTTATCTGGGAGTTGAGTTCCTAGGGCTATCCGGAACTTTATCCGGAACCGGTGAAACTGGCCCTTAATATTTTTGAGATATAAAATCCAGAAATTACAGTGACTAGTCACGTGACAGCGAACGCCAATACGACGCGTGACGTCACACGTTGCAAAGCTAAACAAACTTGACATAGCATTTTGGTCTTTCCGCTCAACCAAACAGCTATTCGTTTTCCAACATATGACGTCACACGAGTCGCCATGACAGTTTGACGCGTTTTTTGACGGAAACGTCAAATAGTTCATGAAAATATAAAATAAAATATGTTACAGTTAGTATTTTACTGAAATATTAATATTTCAGTTAAATTAGACCATTTGGCAAACTATGATTTAGTTTTTCAAAATTAGTCAACTAGCTTATTAAGTACAAATATTCGGTGGTTGCCATACATAAAACCTAAGTAACGGACCTTTAATAACCTACACCAGTCTGTGGCATTCAAGTGTAATAGAATCTGTGCAAGCAGTTCAAAAAATAACATGTTTAACTTACCGTTTTAAATCCCCGGTACATGACTCTAATTTCTTGTTTCGAGAACTTCGTCTGTCGGCACAATTCTTCTAAGGCAACTGGTATTGGCTTTGGTGTTCTAGTAGGTTCTAATTCATAAGCATGTTCTTCCACTGGAGACTCTGGTGGTGTAGCCATTATTGACTATTCACTCCACTGCACTGCCCTAAGCTCACTGTTCCATTTTGGTGATATTAATCTATGGATGTCACTATGACAGTTCTATAAATAATCTATGCGCAGCATTTTTTCGCGGCTTAAATTGACAATTTTAAATGAGGTCAAGTTGAGGTTATAATAAAAATGCGGTTATCAATATTCTCCCGCTGTAAAGGCCTTGGAAGGGTCGGGGGCTGGATATTAATTCTGAAACAATAGAAAAAATGATTGTTAGACGATAATTATTAAAAATCTACAGTCATAAATATAGATGATTTTAAAATAAAATAAATGATAACTGTCGCAGTTATCAGTTATTTTATTTTGCAGCCATTTAATTAAAATGTTTGGTGTGTATTTTTTACGGTATCTACGCAAAGTTATAATACTTATATCGCTGAAATGAAAAGGGTTCGAAACAAAACCGAAATATGCAGTTCATACAACTCATCGGAATAATTTGCGCATTGATTCGCGTCGCATGAAAAGTTTCTTTGTGTTTTTTCTATATCTGAATATCAGCAATGCAAGAATGCAAAACTGTTTTTCGTTCCATTTCCATTAATCCACTACCTAGATTAATAAATATTCCCTGCAGTTGTCGGTCGAAGGAATACTTACCTATTCAAAGCGTGGCTGTACTTGAAATGCAGCATTTCGAGAAACGACAAATGAATCTATCATCCTTAGAATAATAACATATAGAAACGAAGTCCGCGCGGCTACTTTGACAACCTTAAATGTGAGTAGTTTATGTCACCAAACGCCGGCCAGCTCCGTAGTGTTCATTAACAATGCGCGACAAACGCATCTCGCGGAAAAAAAATAATTATGTCGATTTGTGCGGTTAAATTTTGTCACAACACATTTGAAAAACAAAAGAAGTGTAATAACATCACTTTTCACAGGTAATCTTTCAATATTTCATAATATCTTGTATATAATTAGGTTTAAATAAAAACGTTTTGTTTCAATACTCAGTGTTGCCCAATTGTGAAAATAAATTTTCCCATTTTAAGTGACGAGTGATATAAGGCTTAGTCGTGGAGAAGTATATTGGAAGCCAACCAAAAATACCCGAATATGTTCAAAACATTTTAATAATGAAGATAAGTACATTACACAGGGTGGATCGTGTAGATTGCGTGAAAATGCTGTCCCTGTTAAGGTATAATTATTGAAGTTGTTATTCATTATTATTTTAATTATTATTATTAGTTATTATTATTATATCATGCCTATTGTCAATGTCATTTTCATCTTAATTTTATTGTTGTTTTCACAGATACAATATAGTCCAATTGTATCTGTGAATATAGTTCACAGATATAATATAGTCCATAGAGTAGTAAATCAACAAAGCCCATTGTTTTATGTTTTTCCACAGAGTATATTTAATATTGGAACAAAACTTTTTTACTCAATGCTGTTATTAAAATATACTAAGTTCCTGTGTTCATGCTTATGTTCATATACGTAAAAGATTATGTAAAAAAATAAATAGTAAAAAAAATTGGTGTTAATATTTTCTTGTATTCGTTTCATATTTAAATAAACATTCTCGTAATCTAAACAATTTTACATAACCATACCCATACTTTATCACACATAGCTATTTAGGCAGGTATTATTGCTAAAAACAAATTCTTATCAGCGGCCGAATCATTCCCCACTGTCGGGAAACTGCACTTCCCCTGGCAACCATTACACACGTATAAAAAAAAAGAAAAAAGAAAATTAGTGCTTCACTTTTTAAAGAGCGCTTGTATGAAGACTGTCATTCTATATGTCATTATTCTAAGCTATCATCATACTCGTAGGACTCCGACTCAAAGCTTTGTACGTGCTACGTTGCGTACGGCCATAGCGCAACAGATACAGCCTCGCTGATACCTTTGAAGATACTTGTTATATACTGCCAATATTACAACTATAGATAGTACCTATAGATGTACGTTATGTTCACACAACGCAAGTTGCACTTGAATCCGCTCCGATTACATTACTGTATCTATGGTCGTGAAAGATATGTAGTTACGGAACGTATGGGACAGAAATAGCTCAAATAGCTACACGAAAAGTAGGAAAATTAGCAAAATTTGACTGTCCCACTTTTCACACGCTAGTGACATATCTACTTCATTTTTATTTATAATATCATTGGCCCGCGCTTCAATGTCGTCAATAAACTCGACAAAAAAATTGGTTGTCTGTAAAGTCGGTTTACTGACGATAGTTGAACGTGACAACGTCTTAAGAAAATACTGATGGAATGGTAGCACTTTTCAAAAGAAAATTTTAATTTCATTTGTTTAATAGATTTTGTAAATGTACTATAGTATAGCAGCTATCCACGCAGACGCATCGCTCACTCAAGTAGGAGAGAGACGGATGTCGAACGCTGCCGGTACATGCGTCGTTACGGTAACGCCGATAACGACGCATGAGTCATGTTTTTTCATGCGTGCCACCGGCTCTATCGAATTATAAGACGTTGTCACGTCAAAATTGTTTACCAACAATTTTGGAACATTGTTCGGTATCGAATAATAGATTGGAATTTCTTAATGCTTGTGCAAACCACACAGATACTTGGCAAGCGTCGGCAAGCTATCCAAGATGGATGCGGTGATTTAAGTGGATACGATACGTTCAACAAAACACATTAAATTTAATGTTTACTTTATGTTCGAATAACAAACGGCCGTTACCCTGGACCCTCTTACTCTTACAATATGCGTTTCAATTTAGCTCCAATCGACCGAAGGTCCAATGAAAGGTATGGTGCAATGGTTACCATGCCAGACCGCCGTTCGAAGCGTCCTATGTTCGAATCCCAGCGAGGTGCCAATTTCAATTAGTTTAAGATCTGTTCTCGGTCTGGGTGTGCGTGCGACTTTGAATGTTGTCCATGGTTCCCACGGTACAGGGAAACCAAAACAAGTGGGTACATGAAGGCCAATTAAAAGTTTAAACCCGTTTTCCAGTTTAAATTTTGTAGTTTAATTAGTAGTAGTGATATCTGCTATACTAATAATAAATCTGTAACTGGTCCCTCTCTGTACATAGAAGATAAATGAGTTTTTTTCCTAGGGGACTTTAATAGAACGCAATAGGTACAATGATTTTAATCAAATAAAAAGTCATAGAAAGTTTATAAGCTCCTATACTGGGTGATTTTTATTTCACTTGACATGGTCATAGGTAATGATTAAAAATATAAAGTCAAAATTCTACACGATCATTAATTCAAAAATTGAAATCAAAACTATCTAAAAATACTCGGAATGTATGGACACGCGCGAAACACAGATGTCTGCGATACGGCCGGCGGGGCCGTACGGACGGGGTTAGTGACCTTTGGAGTAGTTTAAACTTTAAACCGCGTGCACTCAGTTTGTCCACACTATGGGTTTGTAATAAATAATTACATCCAATTTTAAGCACCCGTTTTAATTACATATATTATTTGGATTGAGAATCGAGTTCTTAGTACCCCTTATTAATATGTCAAGTGACTAAAAATCACCTTGTATAATTTAAAATCTTCATACACATACTTATAGAGGTTCTTATAGAAATGACAAAAGCTCATAATTTTGTCCTGTCCATCTATAAATCTTAGCCATTTTATTTGAAGACTTGGCGCAGATACAATATAAGAGACGATCATGAAAAATTATTTTGCTAGTCTGCAGAGATAATTATTTGTTATTTTCTCAACTTAGAACAGTAGTTTCATTACGAAAACTCTTTCATACCGCCATAAATTTAGATTGTTAAACTTTTAACGATCAGTACTTATAATAAAACGCAAAGTTATATAAAAATATTTATGTAATTTTTAGTAGGGGTATTGCACTGTCCAAGAAAACTACGCTGAATTATACTGCGCTCTACAGAAGATTATAGAAAATTCATTATTTAAATACCAAATATTTTTTATTTAGTCAGCAGTGATAACTGTGTGGTTAAACGTTGGACGCTCGAACCGGGGGACCTCTAGTTTTCAAAAATTATGTGCGTATTAGAATTTAACTATCCCTTGCTCCGGTCATTGACTTATAGTAATAATAAGTCAATGGCTCCGGTGAAGGAAACCATCGTGCAGAAACCTGCACACCTGAGAGTTCTCCATAATGTACTCAAAGGTTTCACACACCTTTGAGTCTGCTAATCCGCACTGGGCCAGCATGGTGGACTATGGCCTGTGGGGGACGTTGCGAGAGGAGACCCGTGCCCAACAGTGGGGGTTGTGATGATGAGATATTTAGAAAAGATGTTCTGCTTGGTAGTAGGTCTGAAGCCCGACCAGTACCATGTACCGGTACTGGTGGTGGTTGGACTGCCTACTTCTTGGTCAGTCGCAAAACGACTAGTGTCTTCTGGCTTTCCAAAGCCCCCAGCCAGAAGCTGGGGGCTTTATAGCCAGTATTTTCTTCCATTCTTCTTCCTTCTCTATTGGCCGGCAACGCATCGCAATACCTTGGGTGTTACTGACAACCATGGGGGACGATACCGTATTTGAGCTCATTGGAAGGGTTACAGTGAATAGGTGAATTTTTAAAGGTTCAAATCGGGGGATTTTTAAATTGCTGATTGTTATTCATTATTCTTTTTTAAAACGTTTTAACAGGAGCGTTAACGCAAGTCATCTGTTTGTCTCTGTCATAAAATATACGTTCTGACAAGTCAATGGTTCTTTCCAACGAGTTACAAAGTAGGTACTGACGATTTCATTTGACTTTCTATTTAATTTTCTGTTATCGAAAAATAGTGAAGAAGTAGGTACCGTAAAACCAGGGACAGTGTAACAACGTGCTAATGATAGCCATTTCCGAATCAACTAAAAATGGGAGTGGTGTGCGCAAAATGGCTGCCTGCCAATCGAACACAGATTAGAATTGAATCTTGTATTGCACAGAGTATAAAAATTGTAAATAGAGGAAATGTGATATAGCAAGCGTGCCGCAGCACAACAGTGATAGTGGTTTGAAAGTAGGACTCCCGAACAGGGGGACCAGGGTTCGAATCCGGCACACACCTGTGATTTTCAAAAATTATGTGCGTGTCAGAAATTAATTATCACATGCTTATTAAAGAAAACGTCGTGAGCAAACCAGCACACCTGAGAGTTCTCCATAATGTTCTCATAGGGGTGTAAATGCCACTCCGCACTTGGCCGGCGTGGTGGACAGTGGACTATGACCACATCACATAGTGAGAGGAGACCCCAGCCCAGCAGTGGGTTAGTTATGGGTTGCAATTATGATGAAGAGCCCAGGACCACTTTAAGGGAGGTGCATTTGCTTCTACACATTATATTATTTTAGGTGTCTAGTGTCTACCTACTTCCGTTCTAGAGATAGACAGACAGGCGATGTATATTAATAGGATATTATTTTTCAAATTGGTACAAAAACCTCAAAACGTTCCAAATATGAAATATCGGTATAAAATACAATCAGAATACCGGTTATTGACGGAGGTTGAACAATATTCACAACCAATAATAAATTAATACCCGTCATAAGTGTCGTAACTCCGCCAAAAGTAAAGTTGGCGATTACCGTTAAAGTGATATATTTCAAGGAACGCGCCATAAACTGCCACACGCGCGTTTTTTGAAGTCATAAATGTGATATACAGGTCTGTTGTCGCACGGTCAAGCGCTGGGCGATAAGCGAATGCTTCGCGATAAAGCGATGGATAAAAAAGCTCTTGTGGCAAAATTGGGGATAAGAGAACATGGGGTCGAAGTTCCACAAGATAATCCAGGTATCCAAACAAAACTTATAGGTAATTGCCTGTCCGCCTGTTTCTGCTAATCTTAGAAAAGGCTGAACCGTTTTGATTTCATGCTCGTTTTATTTCAATCGGTTCAGATACAAAAAGAAATGTCGACTTAAAAGTCCTATCTAAACATTTCACAAACATAAGTTTCCCGAAGCGAAAGCAAGGCAGCTAACTAGTTACTACTAAGGTCGAAATAAAATGTGAAAAATCCAGAAACAATTAAATTTATAAAATTTAATAAATAGTTATCGCTAGTCGCCAACAAGTTGATAGGGACACCAGGCCCTAACGCTCGGTTTAGAAGCCAAGTAATTACCATACCGCAATCGTGAGTGGATAAGTCGTTTTGGCAGAAAACAGCATTTGTTACAATAAATCTACACGTCGTATGATACTTTATATTAGAGTACGGTTGGCAGCCCTTGGCGTACCTATCACGTAGTTAACTTTTAACCTGGATTGTGCAAAATGTGTTCATGATTACAGATTACAATTACATTTGGAGGCGCGGGAACTCAGATATATTATGTAAGTGTAATCTGTAATCATAATTACAATTTGCCCATCTCTGGGTGTAAGCTCCATCCATTTTAGGTCCAAGAGAAACTCCTCTGACTTAACTACCCGGTTTTTGGAATAAAGTCATGCAAGTTGAAAAAATAATTCTTTTGACTCTGTTTCAATATGGCGGATTGGTGAAATGAGCGGGAAAATGTAACCTTAGTGACAGTTTCTAAAAATTCCAAAGAGTCTTACACGCTAGGTCATTTCTGTATGCCTGGAGATAAAAACTAAAAATGAGGGTAATATGGCGCTTTTGTTAGTGTTTTGCTTTAAGTTCTTTAAAAAGAAAAGTTAAAATGACATTGTATACAACTTTTTCATATTACTGAAGGCATAAACAAACCTGTCTCTGTTTTAGTGGTGGCCGTTAGGAGTAAACCTACTACTCACATGGAGTACTCCATGTGAGGCCTGACTTGGCTGCTGACTGGTTCCCATCTCTGGGTAGGGGCGCCGCAATACCAGCTCAGCCCATTTGATGCCATACAAAAGCGCGTGGTTCGAATTGTCAACAACCCACGAGTCAATGACATGTTAGAACACCTGAGTTTTAGGAGAGACAGGATGTCTCTGCGTGTTCTATCGACTTTACAACGGTGAGTGCTCCGACGAATTGTTCGAATTGGTGCGTAAGTACATCGCCCTTCCTCCATTACACCACTCGCCGAAGATTGAAGTTTCATCCACATCAATTGAACCCGTGGAGAACCTCTACGGTCCGAATTCACGATCTTTTTTGTCACTTTCGAGCATTTGCTGGAAGCAAGCATGAGAATGAGCTTCCTTCTGAGGTATTCCCGGCGCGCTATGACATGGGGTTATTCAAAAAGGTGTAATAAGAGTTCTCCTTCAGGGCCGGCGTTGCTCTGGCACCTCCCCTGGTGTTACTCGTGTCCATAGGCGACGATGACCGCTTACCATCATGTCAAGTGGCTCGTCTGCTTTTACGTCAGCCCTTCAGGCTATAAAAAAGAGTATACTTTACGCTTCCTCAGTAATGAGGAGAAATCCGGGCCCTGTAGAGGGTAATTAGTTGGATGAAGAATAAAGTTGAAAATATATGTATTACACAGTAAAAAACCTTCTCTCAGACCGAATTGTATTGCTCTCATTATCCAATTGAGTGGAAAGCGAACGTTGTTCCAGACGAGAGAATAATATTATCATGAAGGTGGTCAGGCGTAAACGGCCATTTAATTACCTGCTACAAAGTTTCAGGTGTTCATTTCAATTAGATGGAATTATGCCTCAGGATCATTTAATTATCATTTGCTTTGGTAAAGGAAATCATCGTAAAGAAACCTGTACACCTGAGGGTCCTCCACATTGTTCTCATAGGTGTGTGTAGTCCGCCAATCCGCATTTGGCCAGCGTGGTGCACTATGGCCAGAACCCTCAAATTGTGAAAGGAGACCCGTGCCCAGCATTGGGCAGTTATGGGTTGCGATGATGATGCCTTAAGGAGTGAAGCCTTGTAAGTAGAATGTTTGAATGTTGTTTACGTCGGCTAAAAATCTCATATATAATACATACCTAAAGTAAACAAAATCTAACCGACTAAATCACTATCGTCTACATCAAAGCGAGTACAGATCATAAAACGTTAAAAAACAAACAACACTGTCTATTATCATGTTGCTTTTAGCTGTGAATCATGAGCTCTCTTTATTTATCGAATTTTAAAAATGGTAGGTGTGCTGTATTCATTAAAACGAGTACTATAAAAGTGTTAATGCTTTAATAGCTTTTTAAACATGTGTGATGAATGATGTTTTTACAATCTGCTGCTAAATTATACCGTTAAATATCTAGCTACATTAATATAACTAACTACCTACATAATTAAATATCTTTACATGGAAAAAAATTGAGAAGATCTTTTAATGGGGGTTTGGGGAACCATACTATAATATACTACACAGTAGTAGCACGTAGTAGTAAGTCTACAGGTAAGTTTAATAGTCTATAATATGTAAGTTCGAAAGAACAATTTTAGTGTTTGTATTACTTAATTGTATTATTTCGATCGGTTCTCAAACAAAAAAAAAGTACATTACATATTAAAACGAAGCGAAATGTGAATCAAATTGAATTGAATCCCCGATCAAGTGCTACTTTAAGTTAAAAAAATTATTAGCACTGAACAACAACTGCATGAAGAAACTTAAGAAGTTAAGAAATAGAAAAATATATTTTCTTGGCCAGTTTGAATAAAATTGAGTTAAAATGGCTGCCTCACCTGAAGCGCACTTGGAAAAGCGCGGCAAAGTGAAACGGAGGGCTTATTGACATTCGTGTTCAGCGGAGTGCAAGCTTTTAAATTGTAACAGGGTCTAATTGGATAACGAAATTCATTTTATTTGTCACGTTGTTTTTATTTTTATTTATTTACCCTACACTTCCGGGTCACATGTTTGCACTGTCCTCATATTTTTTATTCACGAGTATAGGCACAGCTTTTTCTCCTCTGTGGTATGGGTACGTCATAAAATTATTAAAAACCCACTTCAAAAAAATTCGAGTTGCCTAAATATGAGACATGTTTTGTTTAAAACATGTGAAAATTTTAGCACGGAATACAAAAATTCGCATCACATAACTGGTCGCTGTCTGTACATAGAAGATAATAAATGAGAAAATCTTTAAGTGGGGGTCTTTTAACGCAATAGAACCCAAAACAATGATTTTTAGAATTTTTGTCCGCTTGGCAGTGGTTTTGTACGCGTTGATCTCTGAAACTAATCTCCACTAATGTTCGAGCAATGTGTGTTACCACTGTGACTGTGAGCTTATTAAGCTATTGCATAGCTTTTATCGCGGGCCTTGAGCGTGGGGACCGAATCCAGAAATTCCGTAACGAAAAAAACCTAACAACCCCAATCAGCGCCATCTAGTACCTTAATACTAAGGTATGGTACGTATGTTTTCTACAAGCTAGATGGCGCTGTTCTGATATAACTATATAACTTCTAATAATTATAATTGCATAAGTTGATAAAAAATGCTATGCAATAGCTTTACCGCGGCAGTCTCCGAGTGCCACATTTAATTTTTTTTATTTATTTAAACTTTATGCACCATACAAAAGGACAGAGACAAAGGCGGACTTAATGTTAAAAGCATTCTCTCCCAGTCAACCTTCGAACGAAACGTCAAAAAGCATGATCCCTAAAACGAAAATAGGGCGTTAATTACCACCAGAACATCGATGCGACGCGACGCTTGGACCGGAAGTGGACCTATTTCCCGATCTAAACTCGTTCCAAACGACTGAGGCACAACTCAGTTTCGTTTTATACCAACTTACACTAACGTTTCATTTTTGGAACGATTCCTCTATACCGTACTTAGCGCTTGCTTGCTATTACAACTTGTACACATCAATTTAGCAGGATTCAACAGGGACGGAAATAGCAGGGGCCAGTGTTAAACTTTTATTAATAGTATTTACTATCACCTTCTTCTTTATGGATTTATGATAGCATACGAGCATGCAGCACCACCCTGCCGCTGCGGCCCATGACAAGCTGTGCTCGAACTAGAACAAGGCTCAAATCGGGACTTGGATGGTTAAGCCAGTTATCAGAGGGTGTTATTTTAGCTGATTAGTTCGTTAGTTAGTAGGTAGGATAAGGATTTGGGCAGAGATATTGGTCGTTTCCTCAGTTAGTGGTTGTTTAAATGACCCCAAAGATAATTCTTACGTGCGTACATAACTACACACGGGTACATAACGCACACTAACTACACACATTTTTACATTCAAAATAGATTTCATAGAATAACATACCTAGTATTATTTCTACGGGTAATACAGATTACATCTGCGAAATATCCTCGCAATAGCAATCAATAGCATTGAACAAAATAGTTCCAATCGGTATAAAAATACTATAAGACGGCTTGAGGCGAAACAGATTGTTCAAAATAGCGCGAGAAATCTTCCACATGTATATCTCAAAAGAATGAACAGATCGTTATTACGGACAATAATAATTATGAATCAAAAACTTAGTTTACGATCGATAGAAACGCCAACTAGACTTAAAACCTTGTGTCTAATTTTCGAACTTAACGCCTCGTTTAGATACCCAGCGAATAATAATCGACTTACATTCTCGCCGGATATTCATGCTCAAATACGAATAGGTACACCTGTTTACATACAACTATTCGTATATAATCAGTGCTCGTAGATCTTTCAAACACGACGTAGGACGCGCTGCCGCGACTTTATGTCTATTTTATGTGATTCGACTGTTTATACACGCGAATGTTTTTACCTTTGATTCATAATTTGATACACGTATTTATCACTGTGGAACCCATTCAAAAAAACCCGCTTGCGAAAAAAGGTCACGTGTTAAATAAACAATGACTAATATGATTGTAAACACGCCACACAAATAAAGATTAATAATTCTTTGATGCACGCAAAAAGCGACACTGAGCCGAGATCGGACAAATACTCGTGGCAAATAACGAATACACACGAATAGGTTTTCTCACGCTCTGACTTTTTGTCTAGCTCTCATTTTCAAAATGTCATTATGGGACCGGGAAATAAGAAATTTTGTTATCCCACTTCTGATAATTCTGCCTTGGCAGACCTAGAAGCCTCGATTATTAAATAAATCAAACTACGCAATCTTATATTTTCCGTCTCTCAACCAACATGCATCACAGTATCAGCATCATTTAAATTATAATTATGTACCAACAACATTTATGACCCAATGAATTTAATGTTAAATTATGCGGTACAACTTACTTACAGTACAGTAGAATATACAAGCATAATTTTCATTTATGATGTATATTTGCGTTGCTTTGAACGAAACTTTACGAATTTTTAAATAGATCTCAATTTTCAACGTGTTTGTATAGGTACGCGCTAAAAATAATACAAGTCGACGCGCAAATTCATAGTTCGAAATATATTTATTAACTCTGTAGAGTGTATAAAAGCTTTTTTATAGTCTGTGTAGAACGAACAGAGTAACAGATCACCTGATTGAATTATGTAACAGATTATATGAAATAATTTGTAATAATAATAGGAGTATTGTTAGAGTTACTATATAATGAAATATATTTTTTATGTACTTGGTAGTAACCTAATGACCCTGCCTGCGAAGCGAGGGGTCCTGGGTTCGATTTCCAGCCGGGGCAATCATTTGTGTGACAGAAGCTGTTCTCGGATCGAAGGTGTCAGTGGAGCAATTGCACATGTCTTGGCATTTAAAAAGTTCCGTAGGCAACGGGTGACAAACTGAATCCTATCCTATTCTGACGCGCATTTGACCGGACTTAACTCGGTTTCAATAAAAAATCACTACGAAAGTTCCCGCCTTTTTAAATGTCATTTGTACGAGTAACTGTAACTGATTTTATTATCTGCGAATTCTACGTTTCCGTCTGCGAAGTATTCATAATATAGTAACTTTTTAAGAATGCTACATTACATCGCTTTTGTATTTTGCAGATCATACAATTAATAAAGCAATTAGAGCCGTAGCAAAGCCTGCTACACTCGAATACCTATGTTCTATGAAATAAGCGTTCTTAATTTCCTGCGTTTTCCAGTGCGCTTCAAAAACAAGCTGGAAATATGAAAACGAAACTGTCTATGGTTAGGTACATTATGTACGTTTTTTTATTGTCTACGTCAAAGGTGCTATGTTTAAATAATTATTTTGTCTGAGGTGAACATTACGTGTTGGCGACTATTTTAATTATGTAACTTACCGCAACAACGCATTAATAACTATATTAATTGAGCAACTTAATGTAATTTGCGTGTTTATTAATCACATATTATAAATTGTATATTTTGTAACAACTACTTAATTTACATAACTGTGTCTCAAAACATTGCAATTATGTCTTCTAAAGTGTCGTTTAAACTTTAACCGAAATTTAAATGTATAAGGCATTTGAGTAACTCGGAAAATAAGTATAAACAATATATACCAACTTTATCTAATTTCAGTTTATTAATTTAATTTGTGGAAAATAAGTATTAACATTATAAAATACATCAATATTACCCTTAAACTAATATTATTCACGCCGAAAAAAAAATTTTTTAAGTAAATTCGACTAGGTATATTAGTACCTCTATTTCACAGACTTATGATGATATTACTGGCCGATTAAATTCAAATTACTTAACTTTTATTGGGCGAACACTATGGTTAGGCTTTTGGTTTAGTAATAAATTCATTACGCGGGAATATTATTATGGCCGCCGGCCAGCGTCAGCTAACCGCGAGCGGCTGGCGATGACACGACGACTATTGTTTTGCGTCTATGCTCTTTTGTTTTTTTTTTGTTGGTCGCTTTATATTTTCGACCGATTGTCTTTCAGCCAACTGTTTTGTTTCTATGCTGTGTGGATAGCCAATTATAATATACCACAGACCAATTATTATATTAGACATTATTTATAAAACTGCGTAATTACGTAACCTTGATTTTTCTATTTTTCTTCGAGACCAATAAGATAAGTACAATGTCAATTTAATGGCTTTTCGTGTTCCCCTCTTCCATACCATAATATCTTATTTTCTTCTTATGATATTACCTAAAAATCTTACTCATTAAAGATAGTGATTTTTTTTTTATTTTTGTTTATTTCTGGTGTACAATGTGTACAATAGGTAGTTATGTAGGGTAGGTGAATCTCGTCAAAATCTTTCCTTAATGTTAAGAAATGAAAATTCGCAACGCAGTCCTTCAACCATTCCAAGGTGAAAAGTAATGAGAGAATAACTGACATGGTTTTACATCAGATTTCACTACTTTCTGCCGTGGGGGAACTACTCGTACGTTGCGAGAATTCCACCTTTGTTTTATGGAATGTATAAAGATTTTTTTCGTTAAACAGCAGCAAGTCAGATGAGTTATATCAAAGTGGAGGCGTGCCGTGTCGCAAAGAATCCAACAAGCACTTACCACCGCCCTGCGATAGAATCGTTTCACGGTAAAAAGCCGAGTCAGCGAGCTCTCGACCGGTTGATAACGGGTAACGAGTGATGGATTCGATCGGTCCGTTCAAACCACGCCTCGAACACAAAAGCTTGATCCAGCTAATACACGATGAGATTGAGCCAGCGCCAGAAATTAGGCATCTTAGGGTTACCTTAGGTTTAATTATGATCGCGAATCTCTGAGTCTTTCGGCACTTATGCAAGTCATAAATAAGTTGTACTTACCACAAATCTACAGACAATATCTCTACTTCCAAAAAGAAAATACAAGTTGCAAAATAAATAATACATCATGAATGTACAGACACGTACAAGACACATTAAAAACCTTGGTGCATAACAACAAAGTCCAATTCATCTTGTGCATCGCAGCGCCTTCGAACGCTAGTATCGAATAGTTTTCATAACAAATTCGGATATGCGAGGGTACTTTGGTATAAATTTTCTCAACGGAATCTAGTCCAAGTTACGTGCACAAAGGAGTGAATTTCCCCTGCGGGTATTAAAATTTGCGTCCTGTATTTCTTTTCGAGACTTGGTTTAGTGATGGACGGCGTCCTTGTCTAATGTGTGCGTGAGGTAAGCTGTCTCGCTCTGATGCTATCAGTGACAAAATGTAGGCCGTCTTTAGTGCATGCCCTTGCTTAGTAAAAAAGTAATCTTAATATGTAATGGAACAGGGCTTGGTTGTTCATTTTTTACTTCATTCTGTGTTCATGTTTTTGCTAATCTACTCAAGGTTAATGACGATGTAGTCTGGTTGGAAAAGCGGGCTAACTTAATAAAAATTATTTTTGAGTAATGTAATTTGTGGCCAAGTTTTGCTTGAGAGCAACTACTTTCTATCTTGTTCGGCAACGCATCGTGACGCCTTTGGTGTTTCTAATGTTCATGAGCGACGCCATAACATATGCTCATATGCTTATTTATCGGTTATTCACATAAATCGCGCCACAAATAAATCCAGCGCTTGGAGTTTATTTATTTATTTGAGACATTTACGTAATTGCTCGATAAATGTTTAATCTCCGGCTATGGTCTGTAGTCTCCGTAGGGCTTGTGCATTTAGCTTTGTGCTCGGCTGACGCTGGCGAATCGAAACCACTTAATAATTCACGCGCGGCGATGTAACAATTGACTATACTAAGAATTTGTAAAGGTCGTCTTTCTTGACGCTTAAGAACTGAACATCTGTCCTATAGTGGTCCATGTATACCCCCAATAATTTTATAATCTTCAATATCTTCTTAAACATCGATCACTTAATAAAAAAACTATTATTGATGTTAAGTACATCATATGCAATAATATTACTACATAAAATCATTATGTGTATGTGTGTATTATGCATTGCACAACAAGTTCCACAAAAGATGGTTGCACTTTAAAAACACGTACGAAGACGTAATTCATGCATCCTTTTAGACTGCAACACAGCTTGGTTTGGAACTTTGGACATAAGGATCGCACGAGCAATTTACAAGTTTCAGATATTAAAATGTTTCGCTAAGGTCTTCTGGCTTCTCTTTTAAAACATCATAAACAACTTCTAAAATACCAATAACCAAAACTAACGGCTTAAATTACCCGTCAAGCCAAAAGCGCTTAGACTTTGCCAATAGCAAACTCATCAACCGACTACGCCACAAACTTGGTCGATCACTTCTGATTGACCGTTGACATGGTATAAATCCACTCAAGATGGTTCTTACTAGGTAATTTTATACTTTACTGGACCTCGCTTCATTTCGGAAAACCTATTCCTTAGTTTCAAAGATGTTCACGTTATCATGATCAGATTACAATTACATCTAGAGGCCCGGATATGCCTTCGCGAGCGCCTTTCGAGAAAACATAGAGCATTCTTGAAATGGGCATGTCAGTGCCTCGGGATCCGTAACCTAAGTTAATTTTGGGAAAAATGCACCAGATGAAATTGTAATCTGCAATCACTATTAAATTTTGCTCTTCTCTGCTTAGTTTCCACACTCGAAACGATTGATATAAATTTCATTTTTACTCCATCTTATCCATTTAAAGGTTTAAAGTCTCCATAATGTCTGCCAATCTGCGCTTGGGAACCCCTCATATTGTAATTGAGAAGAGATAGGTGGGGGGGTGGGCATCCAGAGGAGATTTATATTGTTCAATAGGAAAAAAAATCCAAACAAAAAATCCTAGTTAAAAGTTAATTCATTCAAAAGTTAATTAAAATCCGCATACAAGATTCCAAGCTGAGGCGTCCGGGGATAAACTATTTCGCCCAAATATCCGGGATTCTTAACGTTTCTGTCCGGTGTCAGTAATTTAGCTGAGGCAGCCCTAATAACTAACCTAACTGACTGGTATTGTTCGCCAGCACTCGCCTGCACTGTTTCGGCACTGACGTCATAATGGGTGTGTTGAGCGCTTTGCACTAGAACGTGAAAATGTGTATTACTATGTGTTAATGCGTTATAATAATAGATGGTGCTGTTAGTAATGGATTCTAGATTTCAAAATTCACGCTTAAAGCCCAAGCTTTTGGCTTGACTTGAGGGTGCGCAAATGTGTGCGTGTGTTTGTTTGTGTGTGTGTGCTTCAGGGTAATGTAATAAAAACAGTGTAATAAAAACCATCTGATGGTAATGGTAAGTTGTCACCGACGACCATGACCATCAGCTACGCTGCTACGTGTTGCCCGCCAGCAACCAGCCAGTTTAGGGAAATATAACAGGTACCCAGACTTCTTGAACTTTATACAGTAACTGAAGAATAAATATGCATCGGTAGTGATTGGGAAGTTCAGGAACAGAATTTCAAAATAGCAGCCCGGATGTTAAGAACAATTAACAAATTCGGTGATACCAGCACATTTTAGGCATCCTTGAATACTGATTCCAATATTATACCGGCAGCCCAGGGTGTCGTAACAGGCGACGGAAGCCGGCCCTTGCTCGGTGTTAGGGCTGAAGTCCGGCTGGCTGGCCACTCTCTTTCCGCCATGCTAGCCGTTCCGTTATGCCGAACGTTAGGCCGGCCGTTTCCGTCATGCTTGTCCCTTCGCAACTGCACCATGGAATGCATATTTAATAACATGTAAAAGCCTTTTAAGTTAAATGTTGTGGAAGCATGACGGAATAAACGTTTCTTCTTCTTCTTCTTCTCTTGAGTCAGCCGCCAAACGGCTTTTCCTATTCCGGCTTAAAGCTTGAGAGCCAGTATTCCTTTCTTTCTTCGGCGGCGTCGGTGGTGGGTGGCGGTACCTTTGGTGTGGCTGTTGATCATGGGAGACCGTGTCCAGTTGCCGCGGGTGGTTCTTTTGTTCGTATGTCGGGTATTTTATACAAGGAACAAGAATGTCAACAATTTTAGCACTGAATTGTTCGCGAGTATCTGATTAAAGTTTCCAATTATTCCGAGGTCCTTTATTAAGAGCCTGCTAGCCTGCTTTATTCAGAAAAGAAAGAGCTTTTAAAATTACATAGTAGGGCGAATTCGACATTAATGTGAACAATACTAAAAGTAAGCCAAAACCACGTAAATACTCCGCCAAAATGTTGAATGTTGCCCTCAATTGGTGTGCCATATCCGGATATTATAGGTAGGTATGCAGTTTATAGGCTCCACGTGTAACGGAAATTGATCTTTTTAATAGAATCGGTACTGTACATACTGTAAAGGTAAATCGTTTCGACCTTACCGTTTGTAGGGCAATCGGGTTTAATAATTCAGTGTGCCATCTTGCAGTTCCCTTGCTTCAAGGTTGGCTTCATTATACTTCAAGGCCTTAAGAACACAGAACATTTTTTGAAGTAACACGAAGATATCGTAGATTTTTGAAGCGTAGGTTTACCTTTTAATAGTCTACTACACGGCACGGGTCTCTTAATCAATGAGGAGACCTAGAGCACAATCCATCGCTGTTGCAGTGGGAATTGGTGGAAACGTCAAAGGGTTGGTGGCCAACCCCTGTGGAATCTTTTGTCTTCGTCTGAAGGCGTCCAACTTGGCTTAACGACTGCTATCTAACGCGAACCTATGGCTGTACCGTGTACGTGCTTTCCGAAACTCGAAAGCTCTCATGAAACTGGCCACTAGTGGTCACCCATTCACCTACCGACCGCGGCCGCTGTTGTTTAAGTCTGTCGATTAATTAGGATGGACACAAGCCGCCGGGCTATGAGCGCTTTGAGTTTAAATTAAAAGATTTAACACCGCTCCCCCGTTGAAGCTTACAACATGTCATACAATATGCATCCAAACAGCCCGTTCGGAAATGATTAGTCCCAAGTCGATTAGAGACGGTTAACGCCCTCAACACGTTGTTTTGTTCATTATTGGATTTATGCTGACCATAACATAACTACATGTGATTAAGGGTTAAATTATGTCTCCAAATCCAACGAGTTATAAACGGAACGGAAGGATAAAAAATCGTGTCTTTGATTTTTACAACGGGACGTCTCCAATAACATCAAATTTCACCACAAATCATGACGACCCCGTAGCCCAGTTGTTAGCCCTGCCTGCGAAGCGAGGGGTCCCGGGTTCGAATCCCCGGGAGCTGATATTTGTGTTACAGATAGATATGTGTGTATTCGGGTTGATGGTGTTAGTTTGGGGTGTTTGCCATCTGCGACACACACAGGGAATCCTAGTACGGGAATATGAGAGGTATGTGAAAGTTAATTTCATTTATTTAGCATTCGAAGTAAATATAAAGATACTTAATATAAAACAATCACTTACAGATATTGTAGTGTCCTAAACTGCACTGGGATAACACACACTCACTGGCTCACCAATACACATAGCAAGAGCGGACGTCCGTCCGCGTCGATGTTTGACACAAGACTGGCGATAATCAGTTAATCACATAGAATCTTATAATCGTGTACATGAGACCATTTAGATCCTCCTCCTTTTAAAAAGAGCGGGGAAACGCTTGGATTCAAAGTGGATTCATTACACCCTAAATATTATTCCTAAATTACATTCACGTTATTTTGGGTTAAAGTCAAAAGCGCTCACTCAATCTTGCTCGTTCGGGGTTGTTTAAATGGCCACGGGGGTGCATTTAACACTGAGCACAAAATTGGCCGGGAATGAGGGTCGAGTGTACGAGCGACATAAATGAAATTTTACCCTAAGGGGTGGATGTTGGTGTAGAGGGATGTTATTGGTGATGCTACTCTACAAGTAACTTGGTTTCAGATGATACAACTTGTCCGGGCAAATCCGAACATATCTACACTTTCGGCTGTCTGTGAGACTTTTGTTACAATTTGAATTTTTCCGGATGTAAAAAAAAATCAAAATGTGTGCAATTGACACGTAGAAGTGAAAACTTCAATAAAACGAATACTATCAGTCCAAATATTGATGTTTTACTTTGCTTACGTAAGCCGCCATTTTGCCGTAAAAGGTATTGCTCTTAGGACCCCGACCTTGGAGCACGCAAGCGTAATGCTTCATGCAGATCATGGGACATTACACTATGAAAGAAACTAAAAAAAATTGTGTTTATTTCCACTTATTTTCTTATGACGTTATCACGTAAAATTATCATTCGTAAACCGACTTTACAGACATCCATTTTTTTATGAACCTATTAATAAGATAAGATTTACCTCCCATGACAAGTGTGACGGACACAATAAGATTCAAATTGGAACTAGGATGGTTAGTCAGTTAGCAAACGGTGTTAAAACTTTAGTTGGTTAGTTCGTTACATACGAGGTCTGGGGCAGGGACTGTTAGTTATAATTAGTCCTGTTAGTAGTTGTTAGTAATAGTCCAGTTAGTACTCGTTAGTAACAGTTCTGTTCTAATTCGGTTGCAATCCTTGAGGACTAAGATGT
This sequence comes from Ochlodes sylvanus, assembly GCA_905404295.2. Taxonomy (NCBI): domain Eukaryota; kingdom Metazoa; phylum Arthropoda; class Insecta; order Lepidoptera; family Hesperiidae; genus Ochlodes; species Ochlodes sylvanus. The sequence continues at coordinate 11,763,773 of FR990129.1, forward strand.
TAGCCTTACATTGTCAAAAATATTTGACGTTAAAATGTAGAGCATAAATTGAGTTATTTATTTCGTCTGTAACAAAAACTTAAAGTTTTATCAAAAAGTAAGAAAACGGGCTAAGTTCAGTCCATTTTGTATTTAACAATCTTCCTCCGTAACTCAAAAAGTTTTACTCCAACATTTTTGTTGCCGAAGGTTTCATATTCGTCTTCGTCTGCTTGCAACCAAGTTGAATCGAATATTGTTTAAACGAGCTAATCTCAGGGCTGGTTCGAATTGAAAAATCTTTTTGTGTTGGATAGTCCATTTTGTCGATGAAAACTATAGGCTATATAACATTACGTTATGACCAACTGGAGCGAAGCATTAATGCAAAATGTTGGTTAAATGGGAAAATATTTAATATTTGTAAATTTAGAGAACAAGTTTCCCGAATCGAAGCGAGGGCAGGTCCACTAGTTTTTATAATTTTACTCGACCATACATACGTTGCAAGTTAAATAAAAGTTTGTAAAAATGTAGTATCGCTTGTTATTCGCAACTTACAACGGCAGCCTTAACGCTGAACAGGCCTGGGCTATTAAAGACAATTTACGTGCTTAATCTATTAAAGAAGCTTGTTTTCTAGATCTAAAGTAGATAGGACATCATTTAAAATAACTTTCGTAGTGTATTAAAACATGTCAGAGCAGTTAGCGCAGTCGAACGCGCGATACCGCGCTCGAACTGGCAGCCGGCCAGCGCGACAGCGGTGAATAAATGTTTGAATTTTATTTCAACTGGATTAAAATGATGAGAGGATGAAAGCGTCGCTTGATAATCTTGATATGATATGTGCTATTTGTAATAAAATGGTAAACAATATTTAGATGTGAAATGTTTGTCGCTCGTGTGTGAAATTGTTATATGCTAAACATTTTGTATTATTTTAATTTTTGTACCACGGCCACTAAAACATTTTAATGATACGTACTTTTTACTTTTCCTTTTCTATACAAATACTTAAATAAAATTGGAGTGTCTGTTTGTAATATTAAATTAACCGCTTTTTACTAAATGCATATAGATGTACACGGCGCATATACCAAAATAACATTTTTTTTATTTTTGTCTGTTTGTCTATTTGTTTGAGATAATCTCTGGAACGGCTGGACCGATTTTGACGGGACTCTCACTGGCAAATTGCTGATGTCATAAGGAGTAACTTAGGCTACTTTTATTTTAGATTTTCTTTTGTGAAATTCCACGCGGACGATGGTGCGGGCACAGCTCACCGCAGCACACAACGTATTTTCGGAATAGACAGTATCCTACGTACTTTCCAAGGTCTCAAATTATCTCCACGCTTCGGATCAAGCATAGGTAGTAGGTACACAGAAAAACAGACAGAAAGACAGACAGAGTTACATTAACATTAATAATATTAGTATGGAAGCATGGATTGCGTAACAAACGCACGGCAGTCACTTCTGTTCTTATTTCAAACGTAGTCCTGGCTAGCGGAGTTATTAAGGGGAGGTTGCATATAAAAAGAGATAAGTATGTATGCGACCTGACGACCTAATTTCAACGACATCTCGAGAGCGACGTCAACTATATCGTTCTGCGTCACCTGATGTTTCCGCGAGTTTCAATCAAATTGAATCAAGATTATTCATTTAATTATTTTTTTCTTGGACTAAGATAGCAAACTAGCATGCAGCACCACCTTCCCGCTACCGCTGTGGTAGTACTAATACACTTAAAAATAATATTTTATAGGCTAGGTCTTCTGAAATGTAGAAACGCCTGTAGTCTTGGACTACTACTACTTTCAAACTTTAGACCCTGACCAAATTTATCATAATGATCTCCTGTATTCAATGATTATGGCTAAACAATAACCTGCTATCATCATCATCACAACCCATAACTGTCCCACTGCTGGGCACGGGTCTCCTCTCACAGTGTGAGGGGGTAGGTATAGGCCATAGTCCACCACGCTGGCCAAGTGCGGATTGGTGGACTTCACAACCTGCTACAGTAATAATAAATAGACACGTTCCAAATTTATGGACAAATAATTGTGTGGATTAATTTAGGCCAAAAAGTAGGAATTCCCGCACCCCACAGACCCGAAAATCAAACAAAGTGAACAACAGAACATCGGCTTTAGTTATAAACTTTGTACATAAAAAAATATAAAACGAGGACATGACGCGGTCCCACTGCTGGCATTTTATTATCTACGTATTTAGGTAACGAGTATTGTTCAAAATAAGTATTTACTTTATTTTGGTATCGAACGTAAATTTTTATGCGAAGTTATTTCGTTTTCTAGTCCAGAAGTAAATTATTTTATACCACGCTCATGACATGACATGACAGCCGCCAAAATTGATTGGAAATGTCTATTGGTCTATTTTCGCAAAAAATTAGAGTATTTTGTTGCAGTTGCTGAATGTTTTTCTGATTTGGTCAAGAGGTAGGTACTCGTATCTATAGGCTACAGTGGCCATTTGTATGGGGTCTGCATTCCCCTTATCAATAAAAGTATATCGATCTTATCTATGGTAAACCCACCTATAGTGAATATATTTCACGCTGTTCTGTGTCACATCGAGTCACATAATAAGCTCGAGAGCACGCGATATGAACATTAGTTTCAATTAATCAGTTTTTATGACGTTTATACTTTTAAGTCTAATGTATATGGCGAAATAATTCACAAATAATAATAAGGCGCGGTATAAAAATTTGATTCGTCATACCCATGGCCTGATTTAGGGTTGTAAGGCCGATTTTCATGACTCCAAGGCCAAGGCGTAACTTCTACTGGTGTACCCAGCTAATGATATTGCTGATCAATAAAAAATATAATACGAAGTTAACGAAGTCTATTTACTTGAGGTCGTTGGACTGTGTACGAATAAACTTATTCCGACAAAAATGTTTGCCGACTTTTGTCTGAAAGTATGAAAAGATTTTTAATCTGCATTTACATAAACGTGGCGCGGTCAAGCTTTTTTTCTTTTTAACACGCGGTGACATTGGAGCAAAGATAAAGCGAAACAGTCGCCATGATTGATGGGACGCACGATAGGTCTTTTGGCCACGGATTTATGTTTCATACGTCAACGTGGATTTCAGGGCTTTATTTATTAAGGGATTAAAATGGTTTTAAGATTTGCATACCTTTATTGTTATCCTATGTTGGACTCCACAATTACTGAGGAACTTGTGCCCTCTAGGTTTAATTGTGTGTAATGGCCAATGACATTAATATCATTGGTTATGGGTCGAGACTTGCAAAAAGATGCGATCGAGGGTTTCCTGGGTTTTAAATGATTCTAATAGGTCTATTTGAGACAGAAGTAAATATCGGACAAATGAGCAGTCGACCCACCTGATGGTACGTGATCACTGTCGCCATTTTACATTTTTCATTAACCTCCCGCGTTTTTGTGTACCTACTTATATTAAAAAATCCAATGACAACTATATCGCTAAATTTAAAAGTTCTTGTCACGATAAAACGATCACTATAGATTAAGCACTTCTTTAGCTATTAATAGACAATAGACGAGCTGACTCAGCTGACTCTGTATTTTTAATCTATCTTATTTAAAAAGTGTTATTTTTTGTTACAACATGTCTCGGCGTGTTGGCATTTCGCCGCCAGCTATCTCAAGTTTTGGAGTAGCTCTCGTCATCAAGATGCTCTTTACCTTGTATCTGTAACTTTTTAAAAAATCTAGCCTAGATTCCATGTCTTTATCAGCAGTTTTTAAACATAATAGATTTATAGCATAGCTACTTAGTACGAAGTAGTAGGTACCTACCCACCATAACTATTGTAAGGATTAAACTAGGTCCCACGGCCCCACTAAAAGCATCAAAGGATTACACAGCACAATTCCAATTTCCAGAACATAATAATTGACCCGGTTTTGTTCCCAAATACCTACCTGGTATAGAAAACCGCTAGACAACGACAAATCTGATGGGGACTAATTTGTCAAAGTCAAAGATATAAAATGTTGGGGTCTTAAAAACAAGAGTGAATAGGATTTTACTGAGTTAGTGTGCTTTACCATCCAAGGCTACATCACAACTTACCATCAGATGGGATTGTTATCCCACCTCCACTACCAGTTGTGACACCAAGCATTAACTTTTAATTAATGAAAACAAAAAAGAATCTACATACTGTACACGTGGCAGCAAAACCTACGTCATCCATAGAACCAAGCGGGCCCAGTGGATGATCAGCACTAGCTGCTCTCGGACAGCTAGTATAATGCTTAACCTTTTCATGATAATTTTGCCTACTCAAAGTTGTGTTAAGATTTAAGTTCTAATTAGGTTTCATGAATACACAGATGTTTCATGTTTAAAAGATTTATTAGATAGAGAGATGATATAAATATACCCATATGTGTTTACATATAATATGCGTGTATTCGTGGCCCTTATTATTCACGAATATTCAGTGAGAAAGTAAGCCGACTATTCGCGGAGTATCTAAACGAGACGTTAGGCATAGGTTTCCCGAAGCGAGGCGAGGGCGGTCCACTTTGACTAATTAAATTCTGTCGCAGTTAATGGAAGTTCCGCATTTTAAATTCAAAGTTCGTGTGACTTCCTTCCGACGACGGTTGACGAAAGAAGGATAAGCTAGATGAATAATAATATTTCAAGGAAGAACGCTTGGACATGAGTAATTGCAGTGCAGCCTAATTAACTTGCAACGTTCATATGTATATTCGGATCAAATCTTGCAAGCCGAATTAGAACTACTTCCTTCCTCTTACTTTGCGGACTTGAAATTTTTGTATAATGCTTTAGTTTTTCATGTAATTCACATAAAAATATAATCCAGTATAAAAGCATCTTTTTAGTAATTAGACTGTGTTTTTCGCAAATGAAACTAGATAAAATGTAGGTATGTATAGTTAAGTGAATTTATAATTATACAGTTGTTGTTTCATCTGTGTTATACAGAATGTAACTACAGAATATTAAAGCACGAACATCTTACACAACTTTGTGTTGTGATGTAAAAGTATCGGATACTACATACACGCCCATAATTATGCAATGCTACAGACTTTCTTACCGTTAAACAAAGGAACTTAAATAAGTGCTTCCAGCTTTGCAGTCCGTAGTTCAACAAAACAAGTAGAAAGTTGCAGGAAAGCCGAAAGTTGCTCCAGCCTAGTTAAATAAGAACGACTACGCGACATACTATACATGCAGCCGTAGGTACTTATAAATAAACTGCAGCTACCGCTACGTACTAAGGTAAACATTAGGTACCTACCCGCTGCCTAAAATGTACCAAAGCAATTTATCAGGCAACTAATCATTGGAACGAAGTTCCTTACGGCAGGCTTGGAGGGGATAGGTTTTGCTACGGCGACCGAACTGAAAAATATGTGATAGTAAAACCGTAAGAAAAAAAATGCGTGGAATAAAAGCGTTGAATGAAACGTGCGCATGCGCGACAGTCGCATACACAAGCGAGTAGTGTATAATACCTTTTATTTTAAGCTATTGCATAGCTTTTAGCGTGGGGACCGAATCCAGAAATTCCGTAACGAAATAATGAAATAAATAAAATAAATAAATAAACAATTTTTCATGGTTTTCGAGGGTACTAAAGCCGATAATTCCGTCAAAATAGATATCCAAGATGGCGGCTGCGCGAAATTATCAACTTTTCGTCATGGGTATCGTTTTCATGGTTTTCGAGGGTGGTGAAGCCGATAGTGCTGTCAAAATAGAAATCCAAGATGGCGGCTGCGCGAAAATATCAACTTTTCGTCATGGGTATCGTTTTCATGGTTTTCGAGGGTGTTGAAGCCGATAGTGCTGTCAAAATAGAAATCCAAGATGGCGGCTGCGCGAAATTATCAACTTTTCGTCATGGGTATCGTTTTCATGGTTTTCGAGTGTGGTGAAGCCGATAGTGCTGTCAAAATAGAAATCCAAGATGGCGGCTGCGCGAAATTAACAACTTTTCGTCATGGGTATCGTTTTCATGGTTTTCGAGGGTGTTGAAGCCGATAGTGCTGTCAAAATAGAAATCCAAGATGGCGGCTGCGCGAAATTATCAACTTTTCGTCATGGGTATCGTTTTCATGGTTTTCGAGGGTGGTGAAGCCGATAGTGCTGTCAAAATAGAAATCCAAGATGGCGGCTGCGCGAAATTATCAACTTTTCGTCATGGGTATCGTTTTCATGGTTTTCGAGGGTGGTGAAGCCGATAGTGCTGTCAAAATAGAAATCCAAGATGGCGGCTGCGCGAAATTATCAACTTTTCGTCATGGGTATCGTTTTCATGGTTTTCGAGGGTGGTGAAGCCGATAGTGCTGTCAAAATAGAAATCCAAGATGGCGGCTGCGCGAAATTATCAACTTTTCGTCATGGGTATCGTTTTCATGGTTTTCGAGGGTGTTGAAGTCGATGGTGCTGTCAAAATAGAAATCCAAGATGGCGGCAATCCAAGATTTATTCATCTAATTTTTATAATTGCATAGGTTGATAAAAAATGCTAGGCAATAGCTTTACCGCGGCAGTCACCGAGTGCCACATTTAATTTTTATTTTTTTATCCCTCTTTCTTTTCGTTCGCCGTTGCCTTCATTAGCCGAAGGAACTTCGTTCCTACCTGGTGTCCCACGACACCACATTTCTATTATTTCGTTTCATGTTAAAATTTGACGCAAAACTATTAAGCCATGCAAAATGGCCGCCAACGTTGCCGCCATTCCGTGACGGCGCCGGCTGAGTGCACTTCCCGCCAAAACCAACGATTCATTAAATATGAAGTACAGTGGAACTGGATTTAATTGGATACGTTTAATTATATTAACTTATGTATTGTTTGTTAGGTTTGGTTTATTAATTATCGGTGTAATATAAATACCTACTTAGTACTACCTACTAATTTATATATACCATACTTTTACTGAAGGTATGAAATAAGTATGTAATAAGCTCTTGTGGATTATTACATTTACAAGCGCTTATTACATACGTACTTTATATGTTTACTAGGCCATCAAATCCATGGCATAGTAAGTAAGGAGATACAATGGAACTAATATTAGATACAACAGATATTACTTAATATCAGTTAAATAAGAAAAAAAAATTAATGTGTGTGTACTTATGTACACGCTTTAGAAGTTATACTTCTTTGGCGTAACAAGATAAAAATCTTTTCAAAAATTTCATTTATTATAATAATATAATGAGAAATATTATTATTATTTTATTTGTATCTATTATTAATTTATTAATTTATTTATAAACTTATTACACATTAAATAAGAATGTGAAAATTTATTTTAGTTTATGATGTAAATAATTTGATGTTCATAATTCTTCAATAAATACAATATACCGCCAACTATCGGCAAGGACGATTACTTAATCCATACTAACGAGTTCTATTATTCTACTATTATTTACTAGATGGCGCTGGGCCGATGGCGTTCTTATTCTTTAAGTTAGGAAGGTTCACCCCTAGATGGCGTGCTTTCATACCACCTAGAACTAACTTCATGCTGTTAAATTTAGGTGTCGCAGCCAACTTCACATATTAAAATTTCACTCTCATCATTTTTTCATAACGCGCCTAAAGAAGTATAACTTCAAAAAAACTCCACTACTCGACCGACCACGGTCCTTTCTAATTGAGTCAAAATATAGTAAGTACCTACCCGTATCATTAAACAAACGGAAACGAACGAACGAAACCCTTCAGAGCAACGCAACGTAGCGAGCTTTTGATGCGTAGCTTGGGGCGACAAGCAAATAATAAATTATTTGGACAAACAGAGGGATCGATAAAAAACGCGTTCCATTTGAAGCCCTGTTTGATAGGACTTAATGGAGATTAATAATATTAATACTTTTCAAGCGTCAGGAATGAATAATAAATGCTTAAAATTAAGTGATGTCTATGTCGTTTACTTATGGTACTTACGAATGATCGAGGAAAATGAAAAAATAGCTGAGAAACAAGCGGCCGGCCACCAGAGGGTAAATCGTCGCCAATGGACATCAATAAACAGTAACAGGACTATCACTAACAGTCTCTGCCCCAGTCCTCATACCTACTAACAAACTAATAGCTAATGTTCTAACGCACGCCGTCTCCTTACCGGACTAACCATCCTTATCCTAATAACTCTTCCTGAATCCTAACTTCAGTTGTCTTTGGCGGCAGCGGAAGGGTGGTGCTGCAAGCTCGTTTGCTACCGTAATTCAACCAAAAAATCAATTAGCAAAGGAACCGCATTATTTATTAGAAAGAAATAAACGAATAGCCTGACTTAGATTGAATCTTACCTCTTTACTCCATTGTACCTACTTAATTTTAAGTGGCAATAATCTTCGCGAGTTTCATGAACAGCCAATTTAAACGCGATCTTAGTACCTACTATCGTAGTTCTAGTCGAAATTATCTAGAACAAGACAAATTGTCGATCAATAAATATCACGGTTCCTTGTTCCAACCATCATCACCATCAATAATCCTCGTTTATTTCAATGATCATAATTAACGTCAGATCTGAAAATGGAACAGCGTTGTTTCTTCGTAAGACAATAAATGTTCCAGTTTTGAGGTAAGTGTCTTAGAAGGAAGGCCACGGTTTACAGCTACAATTTATATTCTAGATTATATATAGGTGATAATGGTGTTGGTTTTAGCCACGTCCGCCGCACTGACTGGCCTATTTAGTTTATTTTCTTTATGCTAAAGTATAATTTGTCGACGATAAACCTTACACAAAGACCTTATCCGGAGAATGTATTACAAATTAATTTGTGCCTTTTTTACTTTTAGTGTCTTGAATTTTTATTTGAACCCGTCTAAAGTCGTTCGATTTTCAAAACATTCTTGAACCTTGAAGTTTGGTCTACATCATTGACAATGAAGAAAAATGTGCCTAATTTAGTTGCAATAAAAGTGCATTTTCTGAGACCACCATACTTAGTAGGTGTATATATTTTTACACCATCAAAAAGTAGTTTTCAGCGAACAAAAAGCCCACCGACTTTAAAAAAAGATATTTTGACGCGAGAATTTTCGATTGAAAATTAGGGTGTTTTTCGATAATAAGTCAATAGTTATAAGGTTATATCAATTGTGTTTATTGTCTACGTTATTAAACACAGATAACGAGATTTTTATTGGGTAGTGAGATACTATCTCAACCGACAATCTGGTGTAGTTACAGACGATCATGATAATCAGGATATTATTATTTTAATAATACCCACGTTCGATCCCGAATTTAATCCTCGGCAGCCACATTTTCTACCAAACATAAATGCAAATAAAGAATTATTTTAATTACAAGGCGCGGTAAAAGCGCAATCCTATTTCTATCGCATAGACCATAGACAATAGCTTATAGAATATAGATAATACAATACAACGCGCACTGAACAATACCGACAGTACCAGGTGTTCACAGACGTCACGACGCCGATCGACAGCTTTTGTAGCTGTAACATAAAAGTCAATAAAACAGGTATTTCTAACAGAGCACACAACATGCTACATTTTATAGCCCATAATTACTCAGGCGCTCCCATTTCGTCTGAACTGAGCGTATTTCAAGCGACATATTAAAAACTTTCACGACTAAGTGCATGCAGCGAATTTCGTACACAGCCAAAAAACTTAAAGGTTTACGGCGCCATTTTGGAATTCGTTTCGAGAAAAATGTTCCCGGATTTTTCATGAATAATTTAACTTGTGGTTTGAACTAGCTTTTGTTCGTGACTTTAATTACTTTTTTGTTCGTCTGATTGTATTGTACTTACTTACATAGTTTATAATTTTGTAATTGACACTGTCTACATACTACTTAACTGAAGGGCTGTGTGCTGACATTCACTACAGTGAAGCTGGTACCCGTAACCCGTAAGTACCTTCAGCCCCGTGGGCCAACAGTGATTACACAACTTGGGACGCTCAACGAGAACTTCTTTAGATTTTCTTGAGCTGGTGTTCAGAAATTCCTTGAACTAAGCACATCAGAAATTCCATATTGCGGCTCAAGAATTCTAATTGCTTACGAGATTTCATGGGCTACCTTAGAAATTCCAGCGCTTACACTAAAACATGATTCGGTAAGTTAGAAATTTCATTCGCTACATTCGAGAATTACAGAGTAGGTAGGTACTCGAGTTCCTGAGCATTTGAGATCTGTTTTCATTAGAAAAATTTCGAAACCTTTCAAATAAATAAAATATCTGTATTTTCACATATTATTTTAGTTCTGTACCTATTACAAAAAAATTGCACGGATTAAAAACAACATTACCCTATCAAGTAGGTAAATATAAAATATGTATGTACCTATTTTCATATTTTGATTAAAGCAGTATGTAGTCCTTATATATTTTGTGTTTATGACGTGATAACGTCTTATAAATCGATGAACGTCGACTGCACGCACGTACTTAAAAGTATGACGTCATTGTCACGTTCCGCCTGAGCCGAGCGTGCAAGCGAGAGAGCGGAATAAGCGGCGTTCGTTTTCATTAATGTTTTCAAGACGTTATCACGTAAAATTATCGTTCGTAAACCGAATTTACAGACCATTTTTTTTCTATAATCTGTATTATTAACCAATTACAGAAGCGCTCATAGCCCGGCGACTTGCGTCGATCTCAAGTGATTGACAAAGTTAAGCAACAGCGGGCGCGGTCGGTAGTTGGATGGGTGACCGCTAGTGGCTAAATTTCTTGAGCGCTTCCGTGCTTCGGAGGGCACGTAAAGCCGTCGGTCCCGGTTGTTACCATTTGGTAGCAGTCGTTAAGCCATGTCGGATACCTTCGGGTGGCTTAAAAAATTTCTGACACTTGGGTTGGCCACTAACCCCTCCACCAATCCGCACTGGAGCAGCGTGGTGGAGTATGCTCTAGGCCTCCTCAGGTATGAGGAGAGACCCGTGCTCAGTAGTGGGCCATCAATGGGTTGAAGCCAACCAATTACAAAGAACTTACTGCATCCAGATAAACCGTTTCGCTTCATTGTCCCGGCTGTGTTAAAACTTCAGTATTTCCGTGAAAATCTCAAGAACTGAGAACAATAGTCACTCCGCGCAGCGCTCAGCCCCCAGTTGTTCAGTCGATTTCAAAACATAACTCTTTCGGCCGGGAAATGAACAGTTTGTTTTTTCTCAAGACACTCTGTTGAAGCACTTTCAAGTTCAACTTTTTCTTTGTTTGTTGAAGGGTTTGGAGTAACCCGAATTATGAATGAAGGCAATGACATTATAAACGTAGATTTGTTTCTAGTGCGCGGAAGGTGAGGCAGACAAATTTCCCTAATTAATGTTATTTATTATCTCTTTCTCATACGTTCCGTAATTATCTTTCGCATCCATAGTTACAGTGATGTGATTGAAATTTGAAGCGGCACAAAATGTGCGACAAGTTGCATGAACGTGATTTCAGTGCAATCCAATGCATTTCATCATCACCATCGCAAACCATAACTTTTTTATGGAATTAAGGTAGCAAACGAGCATGCAGCACTCAAATGGGGACTGCGATATCAATCCATAACAAGACAAAAAAGTTATATTAAACGTTCTAAGTTTTCACTTCTGTCTGCATGCCAAGTTTTATTTTATAACTTTACTTTTTATATCTGTCATACAACAATAACTAAAAACTCAATTGTTCCTGTGTCAGCTGCAGATTCAAAATCGTCCTACCGATGCCCCAGTCGATCGACTGGCATTCCGCGCAGGTCAGCACCGCGAACAGTTTCTCTAGCGTTAAAATAGATCTAGGAGGGGCACTTGCCACGTAACAGGGGATTGAACAAATTTTCAGTGGTGAAACTTACACACATAGTTATTAAGTTAGCATTGTCTACTCTGCAACAATCCGCTATGACGATGTACGGTGGACATGCGTGAAAACCTTGGTAACATTCATTGACCGAAAATAAAAGTAGGTACCTACATACCCTACATACCAACATATTATGTACCAGTATCAACAGATGTTTCGTCAAACCCCGAAAAGGTGCGTCATCAAGTAAGTTGACTCTCTAATTCAGAGGTTGCCAAACTTATTTCGTCTACCGCCGACTTTGAAAGTCAATTATTTTTCAGCGTCCTCCCCACCCCAATTTTTTAATTACTTTACCAAAACATAAAAACCACAACGACATTCATTGCTTTAATTAATTTAATTATAATGTGGCAAGTAGGCCTGTAGCGCCCACAAGGAAGCGTTATCGTCCACTTTGGGAAAGACTTCGCACAAACTATCTCCACACAAAATTTCATGTAAATCGGTTCAGTGGATTAAGCATGAAAAGCTGACACAGACATACAGAGGTTCTTTCGCATTTACAATATAAAAAATAGTATGGACAGCAAGCATTAGCCACTTGAGCAAGTGCTAGTAATAACAGATTTCATAAAACACTTCCTCTGACACTCTTTATTGTTAATGGACAATATTTCTTTGGCTCGACAACGAGAATAATGCTAGATCTTGATGTCAAAAGCTGGAAGTATTTAAGAGCTTTATTGTTGTTATTTGTGGGAATATTTAATGTGGAGTTGACATTTATGAGACTTATCTAAATGCTAATCTAAAGAGTAACAAGCACCGGTATATACCGTGTACCGTGTAGTGTGACCGAATAAGAACAAAACTTAGGTATAGTAACAACAACTAACAGGACTAACTATCACTGTTCTTGTCCCAGTCCTCATAAGTAGCAAACTAATCAACTAATGTTCTAACACCGTCTCCTAACCGATCTAGTCTTAGTACTTCCTAGTACTTCTGTCTTGTTCTAGGTCGGCCATAGTTGTCATGGGCGGCAGCGGAAGGGTGGTGCTGCATGCTCGTGTGCTACCTAATTCCATCGTATAACATCGTTGGAAACATCTTGATCAACCGCTGCTTGTAGACTACCTGTGTGACGTCACATTAAACTAAATATGTCCCCCTCTAGAGGACATTAGGATACTAGCAAGTGATAAATAAAAAATAAATTCAACAGTACTATTACGTAGTCTGGTATAAGTTCATCTTTCTTGTTTTAAGCTTTAATCCTGTAAAACGAACAGTTCTTTAAAAACTAAGCGACGGTATACCACAAGGCGCAGTCGCGTTTGATTCAGTTCAAACGAACGCGTTAACTGTTGAAAAGAAAATGTCTGTGCATTTAACTCACGGTTGCCTTGATTAAACCACAGATTAAACCCTCAATGATGCTGAGGTAGAATGAGCCTGTTAAAATTGAAAACGGTTTGGTGCTCCAAGTAATTTCAATACTTTTTTTACGTCAACTGACGACTAATCAGCAGTCACTGGATTATTGCTGTTCGAGGTCATATATCACCTGGCTTAGCTTCAACCCATTATTTGCCCACAACAGAGCACGGATGTGCATAGTGAAATCACTAATCAATCAGCACTTGCTGCGGTGAAGTAAAATAACCTAATAACTGAGAACTTCACACCTGATAGTTTTTTTTTTATTGATTTAAGGTAGCAAACGAGCATGCAGCACCACCTTCCGCTGCCCATGACAACTGTGACCGAATTATAACGAGAGAAAGGGTTGAAGACTGAGAACGTCGCCTCTATAATAGTGTAGCCGGCTCCACACCTTTCTATCTGGAACACAATTGCTGTCAAAACAATTATTACACGGTAGAAATATCCAAAATATCCCTGTCAGAAACCGAACCCGCAACTTCCGATCAGCACAGTGTCAATGTCACGACACGACAGACGTGCCAAATGAAAGTGAAGTGTTATTTGAAACTTTTTTCTTGGCAAACTGTACTACTGTTAAATAAACATGTTTTTAAATATGTACTTACAATCAATCTACGATTACCCATTCATATATGTTCTCATTGAAAACTATGCCTTATGCTTTATACATTGAAAATACTTAGGATTATTCAAATCGATATATCTTTATTTACTTTCTGAACAGATTGCCACCAGAGATGATTCGGAGGTTCTTGTCGCTTCTTCTTATAAGACTTTGCGGCGGGGATTGTCGTTTGGCTTTCGACGTCTTTGTAAAACCAGCTTCGAATAAATTCCATTTTATTTGACCCCAAGTGGTCTAGATAAGGTGATCCATTCTATTTTGTCTGAGTTATTGCTAGGTTACCTGGTTACCAACTCCAAAATTCATGGGGCTCGCGTTAGAATGATCTACGAGTACGTATTTCATATTTATTACGACGATTCCGTACTCCAGTTGGTGGTGTCCTGCCTGCGAGGGAACGATCCCCTCCGGGCAGATATTTATATGACAAATTAATGTTTGTTTCAAATCGTGGATATTAGTGACGTGGCTCCCTTGATTTGTCATCTCACCACCACGCCAATTTATTGCATTATTGGATGTGGCATCAAGTAACGTTTAGTGCTTAATCCAATAGGTTTATAAATATGTATAATTATTTAAAGAATCTTGTCTAAAGCTCATTGCAAGGGTACTTACGAAGTCATAGATTTCCCGAAACGAAGCGAGGGCAGTACCTACAGTTCTGAGCGCAATTTTTCGTAGTCCGGTTTTAAGTTTCAAACTTATATCTTTTTAAATATTTGCAGTATTCCGCCCGTCTTCCGTCTTCCGTAATCGCAATGGTGAGTTGAGTTCAGGAGGCCGAGCACAAGTATGCGAATACTTGCGCTCGGCCTCCTGAACTCAAACAATTTACTTACTCAAAGATAGTTCGAGCACGCTACAAACTATGCCAATTACTTGTAGAAATTATCAGCGGCTCACGTCTTCGAGGAAGTTTCTACTGGAACTTTAAATACACCTAGATATGCGGAAACTACTTCGAACCGACTTCTAATCATAACTCAAACAAGATTTTACTCAGACTTCAAGCTTATTTCGAATGGAGTATGGGCCTTCGTCCATCCTGAAATCCAGACTAACCAGCCTATGTTCAGCTCAACTAGATAAGATATTATGATATTAATTCACAGTTTGTAATTCACAGTTTTAGTTAATGAATTAATTATTTTAATGATGTTATTGTTTTTAATGTTTTTTGTTTTGGGTAATGTTGAGATATTTTTTATTTATAATTTTTTTTTGTACAATTTTAGTATGTATGGGTCATTGATACCTGAATAAAGAAATTATTTTTACTATTTAACTAATACATGGCTTCAACCCCTTTAGCACATTCGCTGCGGCGATCGTAATTTTCTATGGACAAAAACACGACGTAACGTGCTCCGCAGCAAACGTGTTAATGGACCAACCACCAAGGGGACAGGCTTTCCTTGTGACTGAGGAGGTCTAGAGCATACCTCACCACAGTGCTCCAGTGCAGATTATACTGGATTGCTGGGGGCATTTAAACAGTATTCCATCTTCATACAAATGGTCGGAACGCGAATCATACCGACGCGCCTCCGAGTTTGGTGCACACTCAGTACAAAAAAGTGACGTTTTCGCTTAAAGCTCCCAGGTGGCCCGATTTTTTCCGACTTTCTTAACAGTCATCGTCATGTTTTAACCAATTTATTACACAAAACTGTAATGTTTTATATTTATACACTATTACCTAAACCTTTCTCAGGAATCCCGCTATAGTTTTTGAGTTTACCGCGAACAGGCAAACAGACAGAGGCGGCGGGGGACTTTGTTTCATAATACAAAATTATATAATATTCTTTCACTGACGGAAATGTAAATTAATTAATAAATAAAAGGTAATGTCATAGGCACTACAAATAATGTAAAAATTTCAAGTTGAAACCGTAGGATATTTTTTAAATATTTATCTGTTAAATAATTGAAACTATTATTACTATAATAATATGACAGAAATAACATTTATTTAAAAAATCACACAGGAAGCTGAAAAAACGAAAATGTTTATTAGCAAATAAATAGCAAATCAAAAAAAAACAGCAGAAGAAAAGTTATGGAAAGAGCGGGAAAACAATTTAAATAAGCATTGGCCAACTTAAGTACCTACATCAGGGTATTAAATAATAATAAAAATACAACACTTACTTTCCACGCTGTGCTCGAAGATACACATGCGCGTATATTTTTTCTAAAATATCGAAAGCTCATTCAATATTATTAATTTTTCAAAAATAGAACAATGAATACGTCACAGCACGCACTAACATTTCACAAATTTCAATTTCATTTTAATTACGGAGTCAAACGTTTTATGATTCTATCCTTTTTGCACCCGTCTCCCTCTTTTAAGATCCTTGTACAATATAGTCCGGGCTCCTGAGCGGGTGTTCACTACTATTGATGGCATTTATATTGCTATAAGCTTACAATTTCGTATTTTTTATTCATGGCGCCGAAAACGGAGACACGGTTTGGGATTTCTCGTGTTTTTTATTGCGTTCTCGAGGTACAACGACGGATAATCGATATAACTCCCCTCGCACGTCCAATCCGACCCGGCCACGGGCGGTAACTGCCCCGTCCAAAACTGACAGTCGAGTTAGTGACTAGTGCTGCCATCTTTGCGCTAATATTATATCGATATTCGAGTGACAGTTATACCGTTTTGTTTTTTCTCTGTCGCTGTGATTTATTTATTCCATTCATAGACAATGGGTTTTGTGCAGCGGCTGTAACGTTGAAAATTAAAATTAACAAGCAACAAGCTTTTGACGAAGGGTAACAATAATAAATCGTTATTGACGTTTTACTGTGTATCTTTTTTAATGCTTCCAGCCTGCGGTTTTCAACTCTAAAGGTGGCCCTAGACGATCATGCGGCATGACATGCCTTACGTGCTGTCATGCATGCATGGCCGTTTGATGCGAATTGGTATGTCATATCATTCGCATCAATCAATACAACTAAACGGTCATGCATGCATAAATACGTAAAGTATGATTGTCATGCCGCATGATCGTCAAAGCCAACTTATTATATTATCTATCCTATTGCTTAAAAACTTTAGGATATAGTTTAAAAAGTTTAGTTATAAAATAGCAGCAATAGCTAGCAATAATAGCAATATTTTTAGATTTCACTTAACAATTTTGTATTTTTATTATAGCATTATGAGTGTTTGCCAGCCAATTTGCCAGCCGTCCCGGCATTATTGGAATTGTCACCGTTACTAAGCCTTACGTCTCGTCAAAATAAAAAAGGTATCCATTCAAAAATGGCGGGAGATGACCACTCTGAAGTCCATGTTTTCGCGTCCATGAGCAACCGGGATTAACGTTCGACAAGAGTTATCGTCATCAGGTTCTTTAAACTACTTGCGTAGAATTTTTATCTATGTACCTTTTAATCTTTCTTTGTTAACCTGTGCTTTTAATAATGAAATTCTGATTTGTTAAAAATAGTTCTCTTAGAATATGTACCAAGTAGTTAGGTGCTTCCTTACTAAACTTAATTCAGGTCTACAAATAGGATAATATGTAAATCGGGTTATGTAATAGGAAACTTTCAATGTCATTGTCTTTATGTTGTGGGATTATGTACAAGTCTTCAATTTTACATAAGGAATACCGTCTCCAAAAAAATCATACTTACCTAATTTAGGTTTAAAATTATGGATAATTTATTATTAATATTTTGAATACAAACGTATCCGCGATTGATTTTATATAACCCACTAAGTAGGTATCTAATTAACCTTCTCAATTAAAAAACCAATTAGGAAAAATCTATTTATTTAACCATAATATTTTACAATAAATATGTGTAAGTACATTTTCTAAAACAAAACACAAAACAAAAAACTGAAATGAAACAAAAGATGTAAATATTAAAAATATGTAGGTACTTACTCACATTTTTTGACAAAACTTAATTTCAACAAAATTCTGACAAAATTATGTAGATTAAAAATCATTTGTTTATTAAACTATAGTTACTTATAATGAACCATACACTTTCCGAAAATGAAATTAAAGTACGCAGTAGTACCTGTGGTAGTACCTACATAATTATTAAATAAGGTAGGTAGTTACATATTAATTTTGACAAAACGGAATTTAATGGGTATTTTTATATTAATGTTTAAAAAACCTTTCTGATAAGGTAGGTACTTAATTTCATCGATTAGGAGGTAGTTAGTAGGTAGCCTAGTGGAATTTTAATTAATTTGTAATTTGTTTATCTATCAAAATTGGTAACGGTGCAGTACCAGTTTTTAATTTAATGGAATCTTCAATAGGACTTTATTTTTATGATAAAATTTTTAGACTGCCTGTTTGTTCTCAAACCTCAACCTCATAAATTCTAAATTACCTATGTTATCCAACCAAAAGTAGACTTCATAAGACTTGCACAGGAATATACGACATATTATAATAGTTGCAATTTTTGATCCGCTCCGATGATATTATATTACTGTAACTGGATGCGAAAGATTATTACGGAACGTAGGTATGAGATAGACAGATATAGCTAATTCTGTTACGACAATTATCCGAACGTAGACGGAGAAGAGTATAGACCTATGGATGCCATCTATCTCACTCACACAAGAAAAGGAACAACTTACGCCAATGACACGAAAAAAACGAGACAGAATGATAATATTTTTTGTCTCACTCCGCGAGGCTGTTTTTTAAACGAAACCAGTTGCTTACATACAAAGGAGACCGCCAGAATCCCATACATCCTTGGGCCAAGTACACGTATGAAACGTTACATCAATGATTGTTATGTTATTAAATAGACAAAAATATAACATTTTATTATTTCAAACAATTTTTCAAAATTTCTATGGGGTTAATGAGAAAAATCAAAATTAATGACATAGGTTATTATAGTACTTTACCACAGAGTACTCTGTGGTAAGGTATATGATCCAAAAATACGTTTGGATAATATAAATTATCTATGTAGGGTATGCTATTTTACTGCATTGATTTTTTATTTTGAAATAAGAAATTGTTCTTTATTTTATAAATATCAAGATTTTATCATTATTTAAGAATTCCGTATAGGGCATCAGAGGACTGCTACAGACTGCTACTGCTGCTGCAGAGGATTACTGTCAGCTTGACGTTCCACAACAGACTCGCGATCTTCACGAACCATAGATAACCAATACCATCGATTCACGCGCATCACAGACTAATCTGTACCATCGATTTAACATCTCCGACAAATAGATGTTATTTAATAACTTCTCGTTTGTTTTATTATTTTTGTACATGCCTACAATTACATTTTGTCCATGAAATATTTCGATTGTGCATTGAATGACCCTTTTACAAAAACTTGTTTTTAGTTACAATGAATGGATAATCGATTTGACTCGATACTTGAAATTGTCCATTAAAGTAAAGTAAGTTTATAATCACATTCCCATAGAAACTTAACAATCTTTTACGGAATATTTAATCAGAAAAAAATCTAGTTTTTTTTTTTGGTAATATTGTTTCTGTAACGAACCAAAAATATTTGGCCCAATTTGGGCGATCTCCTTTGACAGCTGATGTCGAATTTTTCTTGTGCCACATACAATTGTAGTTTCTCGTGCTATCTCATCTTGGCCACGCTCACCAGATGTCTACACCCTTCTCTGTCTACGAATCCGAATTTGACTGCCTAACATTTCGCACGCTAATTAACGATATATTTTTTTACTTTATGTAAATTACTGCTTGATACAAAGCCCCTCTGATTATTTTTTACTTACTTACATCTTTATAAATTTTCAATATGGAATGTTCTATTGGTACTGTAAAGTAAAATTTACTTATACTTATTAATGAAGTACCGTCCTTTCTCCACGCAGCTACATTGCACCATCCTGAGGAAAATACCACATGGGAAACGTCATAAGTTTTGTGCGTTTAAATTCGAAATTTTCAATTTATTTAGTCTTAATAATTTAGTTCTGGTTTTAAAGTTCTATATTTAGATATGCAAGACGAACAGTCGGAAACTCCTTTATTTTACACGATAAACGCTAACACCCCGCACTAGAATTCCCTATGTCGTGGACAACACAAATAACACATCATCACGTCACATAAATATTATCTGCCCTAGCCGGAAATCGAAACGGGACCTTTCGATTCACGCAGGACCACTACCAAATAGGCTACGGATGCGTCGATGATGACTCGAATTTTTGAAGTGAAACTTCTTAGTGGACCTCGGAAACGATTGCGTTTAACAATTTGGTCAGGTAACGCGAGTCTCGGAAATAGAAAGGAAGGGTACGAATAGTAGTTAACTTAGTTAAGTTACTAATTGTAAAACAATGATAATAAGTTTTGCAATAAACGCTGTTAAATATAAATTAAAATAACCATCGCTTTTGATTCTCACAGTGTGTTAGCAAGTTTCACTTCATTTGCGCGTAGGGGCTCCACGCACCAGGTTTTAAATAATTATGAATAGACGGTAAGAGACCAGACGAGCTACCCGATGGTAAGTGGTCAATGTACCACATGAACACTAGAGCTATAAACACGATACATTCTCATTTCAAATTCTCCATTTATGCTAATTCTCTGCCCAAACACGACAAAACCAAAACACGACAGCGTGGTTTCCGCCGGCACTAAACGTTGCCAACAAAATGAGAGCGATATACTTAATTCGCGTTTATTATAAACTAGATATATTGTGTAGTAACTTCGATAAACCTTATACATACTTATATATACCTTAGTACCTAACTACCTACCCACACTCGAGTCATGTTCAGACGGGATTCTTTTATTTATTTATTTATTCAATCACCAACATTCACAATCACATTATAATTCACATTATGTTTTATTTGTCAACCGATAGAAATATTATGACCCGAAATGATTTGAAATATTGTGCCGTCGGGGGACCCCCGACAGGAAGTTCCTTACGTTTTTTCTGCAACTTCGAATGTTATTCGAAATTAAATCTGTATAAAGAGACAGGGACAGAGAGAGAGAGAGAGAGAGAGAGAGAGAGAGTTGCGCACCCGGCTGCGCACTCACTTGCTCGTGTGCTCATTTGTTTGAAGTAGGGTCGATACACACACAGCATACGCATACGGCATTTCGTTACGTGACGATTTCTACTAAATCGCACTACCCATATGCCGCGTTAAGGAACATCGTACCAACAAACATGGCTTGAGAGCCGGTATTATGTATTTCTTGGCCGTGGTCGGCCAAGAAATACAAGGCATAGGTGACGGCCCTGTCCTTGAAATAAATGCCTACAGCCGCGCGCGCTAGTACTGCCTCTTTCTAGTTGTAGTGAATGTAAGTGGGTAGGTAAATCGCACGCCCGGATTGCAAACCCACACGCTCGTTCGTCCCTACGTCGTATCTGTGACTGTTGTTTACTTAATGTGTACTAAACTCCGAGGCGCGTAGGTATGATTCGCGTTCTGACCGTTTGTATCAAGACGGAATACTGTATGATACCATTACCGTGCCTTGGGCGTCGGTGACCACTTACCACCAGGCGGCTCGTGGCCAGTTTAATTTCATTCTCTGACAATTTCACGTCTACCCATTTCCGTTCAATAGATAGAGCCCATAGATATACAGCGAGGCATATTAAGGGGTTCCGTTTGTCTCCCTTTGAATACGGAACCCTAAAACCTAACTACATACCTAGGTTACGTCACAAATTCGTCAGTTCATGCGGTAATAGGAAAACCTTCAGAAAGGAAACCAGCAAGAGAAGGAGCCGAGTATCGGGAGTTGAATAAATAAATGATTAATTATAAGAGTTTTCTACACTAGTTTTCATCCGCGGCATCTCCCGCGAGGTGGTCGAAAAGCATTAAACAACCGCAAAACTTATATTTTCTTTAATTTGTTGCTTTTATGTTTATTAATACCTGGATGACCGAGCTTTGCTCGCTTTTTTTTTATAAATTGTGTTTTTTGACTTCGTGTTACTTAACAACGCCATCTGCTGTTGTGTCGTTAAAGCAATTAGTTGCTCACAAAAAAGTATTATTATTCGCCAATAGATGTCAGGAAGAGGCATATTTTTTAGTTTAAATTGGGACTACAAAAACACGAATAAAATGACATTTTCTAAAAATGATTCCTAGCTAGATCGATTTATCGCCCCTGAAACCCCCTATATACTAAATTTCATGAAAATCGTTGGAGATATAAGATTTTGTGTAATACAGATTTAATTCGCAATTCGAATATTAAGTAATACTTAATCGTTTAATCTAATCAAAAACACTAACAGATATCTCGACCTAACCGCGATCAGCTGTTGTACGCATTGAAATATGAGCTTTACTCGTATATCGAGTACGTTACGGTTGATCATCTTTATTTTCTTATACCTACAGTGCTACCAACTCTGATGTGGACGAAAATTTGACCGTAAGTAACATTAAGTAAAGCTCATATTCCTATGCTTTCCTATGAATTGAATCTCGGTCGAGATGAATTTAAATTGATGTCATTTACCTTTAGACTATGCTGTGTCTGTCAGTCAGTAATAGCTAGCGTTAAATTAAATAGAATTACCAAGCTAATTAGCTATATTGTCCGTCACACGCCGATTGCACCCCTTAGTCGTCCCCAATCAAAACAAACAGACATTTAAATAATATTATAATTAAAATACACAGATCGAGCACGCGTACACTTCACAGATAATCAATATATTACACTAAAAGTCTTTATTCCGTATGGCAACACATTATCATACCATGTTCCGACCGTTGTCACCCGCTATCCTGTCCACCACCTAAAATAACATATAAAACATAAATTTTATTTATGTACAAAATAAAAACATTTTTAATCGATAAACCTACAATGGGGGTACTCAGTATTCGATTCTCATTCCAAATATGTAATTAAAAAGGGTGCTTAATTTTTTTATTCCAAAAATGTATCGATGCGACTCGCACTTGACCATATTTTTTCGATACTAAATTAACATTTTTCACGTCACTATTTTAATGTGTCAAAGGGGCCTTAATTTTTTGCCGCTACTGTAGTGGATAATAGAACTGTAATTGTTGCCCTTTCAGAAATAAGCGGAAACAAACGCAACGACAAACTGAGAATTCTAAAAATCATTGTTATGGGATCTTTTGCATTAATACTCCCAATCAGAGATCGTCAAAATGCAACCATGATTACAGATTACAATTTAAATCAATCAAAAATTTAATCATGACTACTTTTTATTTCAACCTATCTCAGCTGTCAGTCATGGTCTTCAATAAACAACTCACCCCTCTTATAATCGGCAGGCTGAGCAGCGACCCAATAACTGGGACCATTCTGAGGAAATTGACAGCCGCTGGTAAGAATCCCCTGTAATATATATTTCACTAATTAGTAAAATTAAAACAAATGCTTTCTTAACTTCTTATTTCCTGTACATAAGGTTTCCTGGAAGAGATCGCTGATTAGCGCTAATGCCACCCTATTTTGTTTACATATTTATAGGTAAAAGCATTGTTTGAATTTATTTCTGGTTTACAAATAAAGAGTTTATTTATCTATCAATAAATATAAATAAATTTAATATCAAATGAAAAATGTATTCTTATTTTTATGTAGTTAAATAGTCGACTCAAATCATTCAAATTTCTGCCTCATTGAGACTCAAACCACGACCCTTTGAACGCCAGTCCAGCAAGGTGACCATGACATGCGGGTCCTCATCATTCTTACGCAAAACCGTACCCAGCTGGGAGGCCAGTCTCTGTCGTGCGTGAAAAATTCAAAGAAATAGATGTATTAACTGTAGCTTCCCAATATGTTTATAGCAATTTAATTTTTATTAAGAAAAATTTGAGTTGTTATAAACAAAAATCCGATATTACCGATCGGCAAACTAGAAATATGCACCATTTAGTGACTTCCTCGTACCGCCTTCGTAGGGTCCAGCGGTCATTTGTGGGGCTCGGTGTACGCTTTTTTAATAAGTTACCAAAGTCTGTTATTGATTTGCCCTTACAAATATTTAAGAAACATGTAAAAACACGACTATTAGAGAAAGGTTATTATACAGTAGAAGAATATATTAATGACAAAGATGCTTGGACATAGACATCTGCGACCATTTCTACTCATGTTAGTATGTATGTATCTGTATGTAGGTATAAAATTTGTAATCTAGCATTATTATTTTATTTTTTTAAAAGATGTGCCGAGGAGTTTCTTTCGCCGTTTCTTTTTCTCCTCAAAGATTTAAAAAAATCAATATTTAAAGGCACCTTAGTGAAACGGTGGTAAATGCAAAAAATTGACGTTCATAAGTGTATGCATCATACCTACATGAAATAAATGATTTGAGTTTGAGTTTGAGTTTGAGTTTGTCGCCTCTTAGGACACCCTAGCCTGTCAGCATGGGAACAAGCTCAGCATACAAGCCATCTCGACATACCCAAACCTTACTACCAATATACTTTAGATAGTAATTAAAAGGAAGTTGCAAGGGAATAATGAAAGTGGATGAAGCGAAACAAGTATGTAAAGATTGTAGCAAGTGGAAATAAGTGGTCTCTGCCTACTCCTACGGGAAAATGGCGTGATTGTATGTATGTATGTAATTCAACAGACCTGAAGAGCAGCAGGAACCCGTACATCTCCGCGATCATTCCAAACATGGGCCAGCCCAGCAGCACTATCGTTATGCCGCCGAAGAAAGCGCAAGTCGCTTTAATCTTGTGCCGTTGAAAGAAGAAAAACAACGTCCTCTGGACACCAATCACGCATGATAGACCGCTGATGAAGAGAATCTGGAAACATTTAGTAAATTCATTAGCTACTACAGGTAAACCGCTATAAACTGTACCCTCTCAATGGTTTGCGAGGGCGAGGTAGGGAAAGGGGGTTCTATCTGTGCGAAATCTCAACTGATATCTAGATAAGTTTTCGACTTCAATATAATGAATAGTAATAGAATTATATCCCAGAATTCTTTAAATATTTGTTTACAGTTTTTAAGTAGACTTTTGCTACTAATTTGATGCCTATTTAAAAAAAAATCTTGTAATAACTCTGATTCTAATTCTTTAATAACTAAATATACGCTTACATACTCATACACCTACCCTAGGATATAATGCAGGTGACATGGACATCTTGAACAACACATAAGACATCACAAACATTTGTGATTCAAGAAACATCTACCTGTCACATAATTATGTATGTATATTTGCTGTGGGCAGTACACACAGTCACGCAAACACAAGCCAACTTATGGCAAATTCTCAATGCAAAAGCATCAGTAACGCACTGCCATCCAAGAATGCAGCTCAGCACCTAATTAATGTCCAACAAGAAAATCCTATTAATTTCAAAGTAAGTCTCAAGAAGTGGTATACAATTGCATCACAATAAAATAACTTAATAATAAGGTAAACTTTTGAATATAACAATTGATATACTCACATTGCCAATAGCTAGGAGGCCCTTATCAAAGAGCAATAGGACCCCGAGAAACAAGAATGTCATTCCAAAACCAGCTAAGCCCACACCAATTTCTGGAATGTATAATACCCATGTAGATTTATATATTGAAAGTATACAATATCTCTGACACATAATATATTAGAATAAATAGTGATATTCTTAATATTATCATTATTTAGGAGTGTAGAAAGCTTGCAAATCTTGCATAGTATATTGCTATAATACATAGATTAATAAAAATTAATTAAACGAGGAATCTATTTGCAATGTCATTATTGAATACTAATCATATTAAACAAACATTTAATATTCTTTTAATAAATTAAAATTCTATAATTTTAAATACACCAATAAGAAGTAAATAGGTGAACGCTAGCAGCAATACCACATAAATACGTCATTATTCTAAAGTGCCAATTAAACAGAAAAAAATGATTCCACTGCTTTACATGCAAATTAACGGAATAAGGCGATGCATGACTTTGAAGGGACTTGGCAAAGGTACCAATAAAGCCTTCTTTATAATAATACTGCAGCAGTAGATCAGGTATTAATATAAGTTTCCCGTTGGTGACCTAATGTTACTGCTTACAGCTGTGATTGGTTTCAACCTGATGATTTTTTAATTTTGGTGACTAAGAGGTAATCCATATAACTGCTTGTGTAACAGTTATCGCTTCTCAAGCATGCAAATTTTTAAAAGATATACAATATTATGTTCTAAGTGAGCACAACATTTATTTTTACATCAACATTTGACAGATTCAATGGCATTATATTAATAAAGTCCAGTTTAAGAAAAGGTTTCCTATTACAACCTTAATGCTTATCTAATATGGATTATTAAAAAACACGTAATTACTTTTGATTTAGTGATAAATAATGATTTTATCTGTTCGTTTAAAAGTTCCATAGTACAATTTTGTCAACTCAATAAATTATGTGTTACTCACTTTGCATATCCGTTATATCAATCATTTTGAAGTTTAATTAATTCCAACACGTTTATTTACTAATATGTCTCACTACTAGGCCTAATTCATTTGTAAATATTTAAATACAACAAACTCATAACCTATCACTCCACGTCATTTTTGCTATCGAATTTTTGTACTGTCATGTCACTGTCTGCGCTGTCATCTGTCATAATCATGAGTATAAAAAACCGGTCAATTGCGAGACGGACTCCGGCACAGGGTTCCGTACCAGCTAGCGATTGTAACAGAATTAGTTCAAGCATTACAAGAAAATGACAAATTAATTTCAAACGTTAGATATGTATGAGTGCATGAGTGCACACGCTAAAAAGATTGATATTTTCGCACATACATTTCAACTTGTTTTATGGATATCTAATCACGAGGGCGTGAGTTCGAAGCCTGGGATGATATATTATATTTATTCATTTCATTTTTTAATATAAATAATTCCTTTTTTTGTTAAAGCTTTATTGTTTTTATTGAATATAAATTTAACATTTTTTTGTTTCATTTATTCGTGTATAAAGCGCAGTTCGAAGAATTGCTTTAATTTCTTGTGAGAGAGCCCTCCTTGGGAATAAATATATTTTTGGAAAAAAGTTCCTAAACACGGCTTACGGGTAGTGTGATTTAGTAGAAATCGTCACGTAACGAATTGTACTGTATACACCAACCAAGTTGGTTTGAACCATAATCTATTATCTAGTCTGTGTCAGAATAGTGTTCTGGCTCTGTGCCACAGAGTACTTTGTATTTCTGTTCTGCGCCCTGTTGTGGTGTCTGTGCGCAAAGAGAATATAACCACTAATCTGTGCGGCGTTCGTGCTTGCTCACTTACTTGCTGTGCTGCAGTCTGTGTTGTGCTGTGAATGCTGTGATTGAGATTCTGGCGGGAACCTTGAAAAAGCGCGGTTGTCTTTCTACTTTAATTTTAAAATTTTCCTCTATGTAGTGGTTTTTTTTAGTTAAAGTGACTTAAAATTTTGCTATTAGCTGCTGAAAAGCGCAATAGCAATGGAGGTAAACGAGGGGGGCGGGTCTCACCCGCCCACCTCAATAAAACGACCACGGCCTACGGATGAAGGAGGAGGCGTAGGCTCTGGACGATTGGACTGCGGCGATGAGCGAGATGCATATCTCCCTTAATACAAACCGAATTACAAAAGACTATATCCGGAAAACTCAACCAACACAGACTTTAAAGTGTATGTGGAATCCACAAGCGACGATAGGTTGGGCAACAAGAGCCCTACTTACTTAAACCATATTTTCGCAATGGACATAAAAGGTGTGACGGGTATTCAGAGGGTGAATGCCAATAAAATTGCAGTTATCTTCAAGCAATATAATACGGCCAATAACTTCATTAATAACACAACTTTCCTCACAAAATATGACATGAAGGCGTTCATACCGGCAGCGCAAATTGAAAAAACCGGCATCATCAGATTTGTTCCAGCGAATATATCTAACAAAGAACTTTACACAAGACTTTCTTCAACATATGAAATAGTGGCAATAAGAAGGTTTTCAAAGAAAGTAGGACAAGAGCGCATTCCATTGCAGACTGTAAGCATCACTTTCTTATCTAATGTACTGCCTAATAATGTACAATATGATCTATTCTCGTACAGAGTTTTTGAATACATTCCACCATTACTACAGTGCTATAGGTGTTTTAAATTTAATCATTCAGCAAAGATTTGTAATGGTAAACAAAGATGTAGTATTTGTGGAGGTGAACACTTGTATAAGGAATGTGATAAACCAACAGAAATCAGCTGTATAAATTGTAGTGGGCCTCATCTCGCGATATCTAGATTATGTCCGATTAAAACTAAGAAGATTATAGAAAAGAAAAACAACATATCTTATGCAAGTGCCGCCTTAACAAAACAGGTCGCCATCAATGGAACAGATTTCCCTACACTCCCACCACCAAAACCACAACCTGTAAATAGTAATGTTATTGTAAATAAGTCTGTAAATACCTCTGTAAATACCTCTGTAAATAAGTCTGTACGAGATGTAAATAAAGTTAAAATAGTTAATTCTAAGGAAGACCTTAAAACTCAAATAATTTCCAACAACGATGTACTTATGGCCCTAGTGCAGACGTTGGTGGAATTAGCCAATAAAGATGACAGTACACCCACTAATATTAAAACTATTAAAGATGCATTATTAAAAAACTTAACATAATGGATTGTGTTGGGCCTAGTCCTACACAATCCAAGCTACGTATCGCTCAGTATAACATTCAAAGTGCAAATAGTAAAAAACCTTTATTAATTCAATTTTTAAAACAACATAATATTGATATTTGCCTTCTTAATGAGACATGGTTCAAAGATAATAATTTTAAAATACCAGGATATAACATTTACAATAAAAATTCAAACAATGCACATAATGGAGTTGCAATTCTGATTAAACCATACCTTAAGTATAATATATTAAATACCAGATTTTATGAAGACATTCAAACAGTTGCTGTGTCTGTATCAACTGGACATAGTAGTTTAACAATTCTCTGTGTATACTGTCCACCTTTAAGTGGGCGAATACGAATTAATAGACTCCGTTACATTATTAATGATCTGCCAAAGCCCATATTTATGAGTGGTGATTTTAATGCTCATCATATTGCATTTGGTTGTCAGTCAACCAAAGGTAGAGGTCAGGATTTATTTAATTTAATTGATGACTTAGATTTGTGTATTTTAAATGATGGTAGACCTACAACTGTAAATCGCCCTAGACAAACTCCTTCTGCCATTGATGTAAGCTTCATCAGTGGCAGCCTCGCACCACTATGTGAATGGTCTGTACATGATGACACAATGGGAAGTTACCATTATCCAACAATAACAGAGATTTCATTAAATATAGATAAATATCATCTCAATTCACCTGTAGATAGGTTCATATATAAAAAAGCTGACTGGGCAACATACACAGCTCTTTCAAAAACAATGTTTAATGATTTGGTACTTCAATCACATGATCCTATTTCAACCTATAATAATTTCTGTTCTCATTTAGATACTCTTAAAGAAATGTCAATTCCAAAGCTCACTAAAACAAACACTTTCATAAGCAGACCACCATCTCCTTGGTGGAATAGTATATGCGAACAAAGTGTTATTGCTTCATATAATGCACTAAAACTATATAGAAAAGAGCCTACTATTGAGAATTACATTAATTACAAAAGAAAAGATGCCCAGAAAAAGAGAACAATTTCAGAACAGAAAAAAATTGGATGGAATAACTTGTGTAACACTTTTAATAGAAATACTCCCATAAGTAAAATTTGGAATTTATTAAAAATGTTTAAAGGCATAAGACCTAAGAATAAATCATATACAGATGAGTTTATATCTCCACTTTTGGATAAATTATCAGATAATAACAATTTAATTGAAGTAGATCAACTGAACATTCTTTTTGAAATTAACAATGATAACCCAAATTCTAAATTTTTACTAGATCCATTTTCATGGTCTGAATTTTTAACAAGTTTGCAGTCTAGACGAAATACAACTCCTGGCTTAGATGATTATCCTTACATTATAATTAAAAACTTAGATGTATCTGCCCAAAAGTTGTTTCTTAAAATCCTCAATTTGCTTTGGCGTAATAAAGTTATTCCACAGTCATGGAAAACACAGTGTGTTGTCCCAATACTTAAGCCCGACAAATCTCCTGAGTTTGCTAGTTCTTATAGACCAATTTCCTTGTCATCCTGTCTTGGTAAAATATTCGAAAATATGGTGAAAGTCCGTCTTGATTGGTATGTTGAATCCAAGTGTTTAATTCCACATATACAAAATGGCTTCCGTAGAGGACGTAGTAGTGCAGACAGTTTCACCTCTTTAATCTCTGACCTGAAAAATGCAAAACATAGAAAATTAAATACTGTTTGCGTATTCCTAGACGTTCAAAGTGCTTTTGACAGTGTTGATCCTGGCATACTAGTTCAAGTCATGTCTAGGTTAGGTGTGCCCGGGCACTTATGTGAATGGATTTATAATTTTTTGAGCAACAGGACAATCTATGCTAGGCATAACAATATTTTATATGGACCCAAATGTGCCTCAAGAGGTACAATGCAAGGTGCCACGTTATCTCCATTACTGTACAATATATACACAAGTGAGATTTGTAAATATGTAAATAATAAGGATATAAATATTTTACAATTTGCTGATGACATTGTATTATATAGTAGTAATTACAACTTAGAGATTGCAATAGATAATATGAACAAATCCTTACTTCAACTATTAAAATATTATAACAATCATTTACATTTGAAAATTAACCCCTCTAAAAGTAGTGCTATGTTTTTTGGTAATGAAGCCTCAAATTCAAATATTATTTACAATAATGAAATTATAAATAGAGTCAATTCAAAGAAATTTTTAGGAATAATACTGGACCAAAAACTAACTTTTGAAGAACATATTAAATATGTATCCAAAAATGCTCACATAGGACTAAATGTTATTAGATCACTTTGTGGTGTAACATGGGGTGCAGACCCTAAAATATTGTCTATATTGTATAAAAGTATTGTTAGAAGTCACTTAGATTATAGTTCACTCGCTTATATGAATAGTTCTCATGTAAATAAATTAGACATATTGCAGAATAAAGCTTTAAGAATAATATCTGGTGCTATGTGCTCGACTCCCATAAGGGCCATGGAAGTTGAGACAAAAGTGATGCCTTTGATTTTGAGACGAATCTTACTTGCTGAAAGATACTGTCTCAAATTACTGGCATCAAATAACACTCAAGTAATAAACAAAATTGTACCTTATATAAATAGATCCCCAAGAAGACCATTAACAACAGCACAAGGTCTACTATGCGGCAATTCTCCAACACTGTCCGATATATTTCTGGAAATAGACAATAGTTTATCTAAAATTAGAAAACAGTATCCATGGCCATGTTACTCTTTCTCTTATCAGTGTATTTCACATCCAATTAATGTAGTTCAACAGACAATAAACAATAATTCAGAAATGCTTAAATTTTTAGAGGAAAATACAAAATACTATGTTATCTACACTGATGGGAGCAAAGCAAGTGATTATGTACATGCTGCTCTATATGATCCACAAGCAAAATTTTCTTCAAGCTTTATTCTGCATGAACCCTGCTCTATATTTACGGCAGAAGCATATGCAGTGTATCAGGCATTAATGCGTATTCGTGAAATCAATAACATTAAATATTTTTTAATAATTTCTGATTCCTTGAGCTTGATAACAGCTTTAACTACCCTCACAGTTAAATTCAAGTCCAATTATATCCTTTACTTCATTAAACAAATAATTCACCAATATCACATTAAAAATATCCAAGTTTTCTTTCTATGGGTGCCTTCCCACAAAGGTATCTCTGGCAATGAAATGGCTGATAAAACTGCATATGAAGGAGTTAATGCTGTTGACGTTAGACATACAATGTATGTTCCTATGTCCGATTACTTGCAATGTATTGACCATAATATTCAAAAGTTGTGGTTAGAAATGTGGAAGAAAGATCAAGATACGAAAGGAAAATGGTATGGAAGCATACAAGAAAGCTTACCTGCAAGACCTTGGTATCATCGAATGGAAGATGCTACTAGAGAGTTTATTACTATCATAAATAGACTGCGTTTTGGTCATAATACTGCACCGTCACACCTTGCTCGACTCGGCATTATTGCGAATAAAAACTGTTCATATTGTAATTCAAGTGATGGAACTATGGAGCACATTATCTTTGATTGTCAAAAATTTTTAATCGACAGACTAGTGTTGGCCAGTGAACTTAGTGATGTTGAAAATAAGTGTGATTTATTGTCCCGCCCGCCGCCATTAAAACAATTGCTACAAGACGAACTTAATTACAAGCATATCTACAAATACATCAAGAATACAATTAAAACAATTTAATTGAATGTGCTCATAGGCGTAATATTACGCCTATGAATGAGCTATGGAAAATAAGAGCTGACCTAAAGGTTTTAAATACCAGGTCATAAAATCCCCAAAAAAAAAAAAAAAAATGCTGTGATTGTGATGGAAACATGAAGATGTATGAAAATTAACCTTTTTGTGCGTCCCTCTAAAATTTAATTTGTTGTACAAGTAATTAATCTAAGAGTTGAAAAAACAAATTAAAATAAATTCATTGCTAAATAAGATAGTGTGCAGCTATCGCTACTGTTGTCCCCGTGTAAAGTTTTGCCTAATTAGCAAAAGTGAATCGAGATTTTGGAATGGTCCGTGGTGCCGGTCGCGGGGGCAGAGGGATGCCCGGGCGGGGCGGTATGGGGCGCCCGCCCTTCAACAGGCCCCGAGTGCTAATGCTGCGTCCGCCTTTTGACTTAATTCTTGCTGAACCGGCATTTCCAAGGTGCAAGCCTGCGCCCGATGACACTGCTCTGACACAGGTTAATTTTGTTATTTATTTTAAATTACGATGAAGTTTCAAATAAGTGTGTTATTAAATGCGTCTTGCGCTCTCCGCAACTCAAACTTCAGCAAACTTGGAGCCTACATATTTCATACCAAAATACATTATCATTTTCGTTATGTGTAAATAAAAGCACACATACACTATACTTATTAGTTGAGAAAGTCAGGGCACCACAACAGTTACTTCCATAGAATTATAAAACTATTCGAGACAAACTTTAAAATTTAATTCATGTAAGTAGGTATTTAAATACACTTATGAACATCAAATATTTTGCACTATTTATATTTTTCTCTACCTCTAGGCACTCCTGAAGAGACATGCAGAGCTGTGCCCCTCACCGGCGGAGCAAGCCGCAGTGCTGAGCCTCGTCACCAAGCTGCAGACAGTCTTAGACAACCTGGTGGTGGCTCCGGGAGATTTTGCTGCATGTGTAAGTTGATGCCACCCAGGGTGGTTTACGCCTGATTGACATCATTATCAGTTACGTTTACAATAGTTGAGCTATCACTGAGTTAACATAAAATGTTTTAAATCAGCTAAAACGCAACGGCTTTACAAAACTAATGGTGTGCAAAAAAAGTGTTTTAGTATTATTGTTTTATGTTGTTTTAAACCACATAACTTTTTATTGGTCCGTGTGTGTCTGGGGTAAATTTTAAAATATGTAACTATATCTTTAACTAGAGATATATAATAAACATAGAGAGAGTTTTTATCAGATATTTCTAAATAGAATCACAACCATAATACTTCCCTGTCATTAATAATTAATTTGCTTTGCGATGATAAATATGTTTTTAGAACAACATAAATCAATAATAATTATACAGCAAGAGTATTCAATTAATTTTATTATTAATCTCATTATATTAATAACATGCAAGAATTGTAAGCCTGGCCGCTCATGACTTCACTATTGTAGTGCATTTTTCACATGTAGGGGGTAAGTTTGTTGACTGTGAATCCCGATTAGCTCTAATAAACGATCAAAATACAGTATCATATCATATATGGGGGCAGTATAATTAATTATTATACCTATCACTATTAATCCTTTTTAGTGTAATTGTAGTAACAATGCACTCAAATGATATAGGTTTTATGATTAATAGATTTTATCTTTATTGCAACAATTAACATTTCAAGTGGCCTTGACTCCGGAGCTAAGGATCACCTTGGTTAGGGAGTTGAGGCCACTTACCTGTGTTTCAGTCAGGACATATATTACGTTTCCAAGTAAGTGTATATTAAAATAATACGTCTTTGTTATCCAAATCACGGCTGTACTCAGAGTCGCGTCTAAGTTGAAGGTGTCTTAGTTTGCCTCAGATGTTCAGTAGCCATTCATTAACGTAGCTGAAACTTTTTACAGTTGTCTACGTCTTTGAGTACGGATGTTTGTCGTTAGACATTTTTTAATAAATGCAAAGAAATCATGTTTGCATGTTTGTGTAGTAAATGGTCATTGTAGTAGTACCAGTGTAATAGATTCAGTGTTTGTTTTCTCACAAGACACAACACTCAACATCTACATCTTACTGTTGTATTAATTTATTTTAAACTTTATTGCAACAACCTTAACTCCAACGAGCACAGTGGACGGAGTTAATGCCAAATGGCATTCGCTGTTACTCAACCTTTATATACATTTATTTTGCTTTGCAATATAAATATGGTGATTATTTATTTAATATGTGTGTTAAAATAACAAGAGACTTTATGTTTGAGCTAGGTAACCGTTAGACATATTAACAATATTGCACAGTTACTATTATTTCACTCAAATTTAAAATAAGTTAAAGAAGTACTATTAATTTGTCCCAAATTATAATACTGCAATTAATATTTCTCTCGAATGAATTAAGTTTTGTTATAGTTGGTCATCAATATTCATTTCTCTGATTGAGTTACTGAATAAAACTAAAGAAATTCAATATGAAATGTTCAGACTCATCTGACAACAGTACCACACTACCTACTATCAACCTGTCGAACAAGCGGTGTATCTGTGTATTTAATATGGTTTTATTTATAAAGCTTTAACGCTTATTTTGTCTACTTATAAATTAAAAAGGATTTTTGTTAGAATGGTCTGCTTGGCTGTAGGGCTTCGAGTAAGGTTTGTATTTTACATACATCATTATTGTCATTTATATTATTACTGATATTATTACCGACGACCCATATGGCGCAATGGTGAACACGCCGGATCACCGTTCCAAGGGTCCTGGATTCGATTCCCAGCGAGCCGGAAATTTGAATGAGGAGTTTCAATTTCTGTTCTCGGTCGGGGTGTGTGTGTTCTTGTCTTGTGTGGTGTCACCCACGACACAGGGAATCCTAGTGTGGGGCTATGTGTGTGTAGCGTTATTAGTCTTATTAGCGTTATTGTCTTTGTGTAGTGTTATTATTGTTGTGTATTATCTTGGTCGAGTCAGCTGCCAAACGACTCGTCGTGTCAATGCTGAGAGCATAAGTGCTAGCACTTTTTTTTCTCTATTCTTTCTTATAATAATAATAATAATCCCTTTATTCTGAGATTAGAGATAGAATATCTGCCAATTATCACGTCTTATAGGATGTCCCTAATCTCAGCATGCCTCTTGGCATAGGCCTCTAGCGATTTCCATTGTATTGCGTCCTAGGTCACTCGTCTCCACCTTGGGCCAGCAGTCAGCTTCACTTAATTTCTTCTTTCCTTTATTCTTTCTTAGCTGACAATGAATCAGTCGGTGATGCCTTTGGTTACTCATGTCCAAGGGCAACGGTCACCACTTACAATTGCTCACCTAAATGTTTGTTGGCTACCTGCATTAAATACAGTCTTGCCATTGATGTTTTTCATTTCTTATTGTCATTAATTCTAAGATTTCAGTAAGCATTATGCGAATGTTTCACAATTATTGACTGACACACGAACAGACAGACATTGGAGGCATTTATAGGGTTCCGTTGTTTACCATTTTGGTAAGGAACCCTAATAAAAGTACACCTTTCAGGAACGCCCTAACGTGTATAGCTTTACTGAATGTTGTGTTTGTGTGTGAACATTAATGTCATTTTGTGATTAAATGACATTAATGTTCAAGTGTCGTTGTTACAGCAGTTGGAGGAAGTGCGCCAGGTGGGGTCGTTCAAGAAGGGCACGATGATGACGGGGAAGAACGTGGCTGACATCGTGGTCATCATGAAGACGTTGCCCACCAAGGAGGCGGTCGAGGGGCTGTCCAATAAGGTATTCACCAGCGCAGCGAGTCGGATAAATATCGCAATTAAAGTGATATGGCATGAACAAATATTTATGGCACTAAAACAACTTAAATTTTGACTCTGTACACGTCTTACGGCGCGTTCACATAGAACGTCCGTTTTACAGGATCCGTTTAAACGGATATGTTATTAGCGTATGTAGTTGTATGAGCGATTTCACACAGAATCCAGTATACCGAATTCAGTAAAACGGACGTTCTATCTGTACGCGCCCAAAATGCTGTGTCAATTTTACCTCCAGTAGCGACGGATCCGTTAAAACGGATCCAGTAAAACGGACGTTCTATGTGAACGCGCCCTTAATCTTAGTAGCCTTTTACCAAAAATAACATTAAAAAGTTGAAAGTAAAGTTTACAAATTGGAGATGAAAATGAAGTTTACAAATTGAAGATACCTGTAACCACTAATGGTTACAACAGTGTTTTCTTTCATATTTTACGCGACCTACAAATTCTGGCAACCCTTGGGCCTTAGAACTATTATTAACATTTCAAAAATAGCACCACTATTTGGCATTATTTTTTAAATAAAAAAGCCCAATCCTTCTCACTAAAATTGTTTTCAACTGTAGGTACTGAACCATGCAAAACATTCAGGTTTACTTTCGGTTCTTCTTTTGAAACACTCCCCCAAACGCTTAGTCAAACAGTCCAACAGCAATCGGATCATCCATCCCCGTCTGCCCCAGGTGATAGAGGAGCTGAACAAGATGATGCGCGCGGAGGGGCAGGGCAACGTGACGGGCAGCTGCCACGAGCGCGGGTTCACGGTGACGGCGCCCGCGGCCGCCGTGCGCGTGCTCGTCACCACGCTGCACCAGAACCTCAGGAAGCTGGAGCCAGACGTGAGCATTCCCTTATGCATTTTTTTTAAAGTGAAACTTGTTTAGCCGCGCTGAGAGTAAAAGTTCAAGGTTACCCACGATGCGAAAGGTTACTATAGTACGGCCGGCGGTTCTGGGCCGGTCTGAACTTTGCTCGGAAGTCAATTTTAGGGTCGAAATGGCAAGACGCGCGGGGTGTCACTTTGAGCATTGTTTGTTTCAGTCACACGCTCAGTGTTCGTGTCGCTACCTCTCTCTAAAGTACAATACCTGCGCACTATATCCGAAAGCCACTTCAGAGCGTCCTAGAACCGTCGGCCGTACTACACTTAGGTTGAACAAATAAGTAATAGGAAATAATTATTAGTAATCCTTAATTAAATTCATAAATAGAAGTAATAATTGTCGAGACTATAATGTACGTGCCGTGACGGTTAAATAGAATATTGGAAATGGTCGCTTGGATGACACGGTGGTAATGTTACTGACGATTGCATCAGGTACACTTGGACTACAAGATAATCAGCAGCCACCTGGCGGCCATCCGCCACAGCCGCTGGTTCGAGGAGAACGCTCATCATTCCTCCATCAAGGTACGTCATCACCATCATCATCACAGCCCATCGTTGTTGTACCCGTTGTTGTAACGGGTGCCCATGAACTTTGGACTAATGTTTCGACCTGATTACGGTCAGCGAGGCAGCGATGACAGAAAATCTATTGGTAACTGACTCTTGACTTGACAGACGTTAATATGAGCCTGTCAACTTTACAACTACATAGTGTATAATGCATGGCATGTGGTACTTAAAACGGGAATTGTTTTAGTTCCAGTTATGATACTTATGGGTCCATTCCAGTACCAAGTGCCAAGTGAAATGCGCCAGTCGACTGCCATAATGACAATTTTTTGTTGTTAACCAGTTAATAACATTTAAGTACTATTATGTTTCACAAGCGGACAGACCGTAAAGTGTCATTGCATTTTCAATGTAAAATTTTGTTTCTGAAGATAAAGCGAATTTGAACCATGCAACCAAACAAAATCCGTCTAAAATTTAACGAGAAGCTTTACTCAAATTCGGCTTAACTTTACTTCAAAACCGAAATGATATATTATGTAATTGAAAAATGAAAAAAAAAATTGAATTTTTTGCTACAAAGCGAAGCATAAATATTATGAAGATAAGTTCTTACTTCCGTTTTACGGGTTTTACTGTGTGAACTGGCTCATACAACTACATACGCTAATAACATATCAGTTTAAACGGATCCTGTAAAACGGACGTTCTATGTGAACGCGCCGTAAGACGCCCTCGTTCGCCAGTAACGTTGCAGTGTCTGTCTGTCCGCGGCAGGTGCTGATCCGGCTGCTGCGCGACATGAGCGCGCGGCACGCGGGGCTGGAGCCGCTCACGCCGTGGATGATCGACCTGCTGGCGCACCACTGCATCATGAACAACCCCGCGCGCCAGGCGCTGCCCATCAACGTCGCCTTCCGGTGAGACGGACACCCGCCAGAACGTACCCTCTCTATTTATGTGAAAACTATAGGCGAGGGTAAACCCGATTGTCGCTCTGAAGTTGGGTGTAACAAATAATTGCGCACGTACGTGTAAACGAGATAATGATGCGACAAACATAGTGAGTGAGCGAGACAGTTATATAACGCCCCGCCTCCCCCTCCGCAACCCTCTAATTTGGCCCGAAGTGGGTTCTGCACTGCTTACAGCTAACTTCAGAGGGGCATAGACCGTGGCGCGTATTGTACGTCGGTGTATTCTGCGCAGCGATCCGAACAAAGTTCAGGGCGGCCTAGAACCGTCGGCCGTACTATAGCTAACTGGTGTGGTGGTGTAATGTTCCAGTCGCGCGCTGTCGCTGGTGGCGGGCGGGCTGTTCCTGCCGGGCTGCGCGGGGCTGCCGGACCCGTGCGAGGCGGCGCACGCGCGCGCGCACACGCAGCTCGACCTGGCCGCGCAGGACCACGCCGCCAACACCGCGCAGACGTGAGCGCACGCATCACATTGCATTTTTAGCTGCTTTTTTCTTTCCAGTTTTTTTTTAATTATTTAAATGTTGTAATACTCACATGCAAATAAATTTCTTACTTCTTCTTCTTCATACTGTGCCAACATTCTAGCTATCCTATCAGAGCGTGACATGTCAGATATTAACTCCGGATAAGTTAATAGGTGAAGAATACCAGCTAACACTGTAATGTTGTGTTTAAGTTGCAAGGCAACTGACTTGGAATTATGGATAGAATATTGAGAATGGCCGATTTTATCTATTCATAAAACGCTAACTGTTACCGACTGACAGACATCGCAGTCTAATTTTTTTACACGCTTTTTATTAGCTTCACCTGTATGTTTGTATGTTTGTTTGTAACCGACTTCTTTGGGCGCGATTTTGACCCACTTTAAACGGCCAGATTTCGTTCAAACTTTGTAGATTTATTGAGGACCGATGACAATACACTAATTTGATAAAATTATTATTCACTTAGCACTATAAAGCGTGTTTTTAGTTTTTATAACTATTCATTTATTTGACAGATAACACATCTAGATATGAAGTTAAATTACTATGTTAAAACACAAATCTATAAGCGTGATAGTTTTTTAGTAAATTGTACCACAAAATGTTCAGATTGTGGGATAGTGATAGGAATAATAGCAATAAAGTGATAGGATGATAATAGATTCCTTAAATCTTCAATTGACGGTCCAGGTTGCTGCGAGTGGTGGCGCGCGGCGGGCACCGGTACGTGCTCGGGCTGCAGGAGTTCGAGGGCGGCAAGGACATCTCCACCGAGATCACCGTGTGGGACGGCGTGGTGGTGTCGCCGCTCGCGCCCGCCTACCAGGAGACCCCGGAGCCCATGGACACGGACGACAAGGGTGAGTGGATGCTGTATCCCGTCGTCACGGTAATAGTATCATACAGTATTCCATCTTCATACAAACGGTCGGAACGCGAATCATATCTACGCGCCTCGGAGTTTAGTACACATTAAGTAAACGACAGCCACAGAAACGCCATAGGGACGATCGAACGTGTGGGTTTGTAATCAGGAAGCGTGCGTATTACCTACCCGCTTACATTCACTACAACTAGAAAGAGGCAGCCCTAGCGCGCGCGGCTGTAGGCATTTATTTCAAGGACAGGGCCGAGTCACACTACTGTATGATACTATTACCGTGCCGTCGTGTTGGTACGCTTCGGTTGGAAGTAGTGTAATGCTAGTACCCGCATCCGTTTCGCCTCAGCATGCTATGCCTATGTACCCACTCGATATATTTAGATGGGACTCTTTAAATTGGAACATCTTTAAGTAACAACTAAAATAAAATTAACAATAAATATAGTAAAATGGATGTCACTCCAAACTTTGGCTACAATACAACTAATTTGGCAGCAGTGGTGGTCTTTGGGGAATTAACGCTTATCATTTCAACAAGCTTAATCTACAATTCACTAGTGAAAACCGCATTCAAATCCGTTAAGCAGTTTCGGAGATTATCGGGTACTGTGTTTTTACAGACAAATTGCAAAAGATCCAAATTCGTAAAAACCCTCAGATACAGTTTTTTCTCACAGATTATATATTTTGATTATAATGCCAAATTATATATTATAGTTGTAAAATGTTTTCAGAGACCCTTTGATTGGCACCCGGCTTGGCTTGAGAGTTGCACTGAGAACCTGCTTTGTTCCCTGCTGTATTGTAACGCTATGCAAGTCCCTTCCTGTCCGCGATTTGTGTTGGCTTGGTTTGAATGTATCGAGCTTGTTAAAGCTTGAGTTTACTAACTGAGATTGATAATTGATAGTTTATATAATTCTAATTAGCTGTTAATAAAGAACTTGCTATGAGGTACATGTTAGTGTAGAACTTCGGTTTGAAGCTTTAAGTCATAAGTCTCTAATCATAAAACAGTTAACTCC
Source organism: Ochlodes sylvanus (assembly GCA_905404295.2). Classification (NCBI taxonomy): domain Eukaryota; kingdom Metazoa; phylum Arthropoda; class Insecta; order Lepidoptera; family Hesperiidae; genus Ochlodes; species Ochlodes sylvanus. The sequence continues at coordinate 11,804,669 of FR990129.1, forward strand.
AGCTTTTGTGTAGCATTTCTGCTTAATACGTTTTTTAATAAATGTTTTGTAAAATTAACTTGCTTTTTTGTTAATTGCACTTATTATTATTTTATTGAAATCTTTATTTATCGAATTGCCGTTCCGGGGTTTTTGAACGTCTGGAAGTTCATGTCAGTTTGAATTAACCAATAACATTCGTATAACATTAACATTCATTGTAACAATAACATTCTATATTCTACTAGCTGTCCCAGCGAAATTCGCACCGCTCAATGATTAATAAACAAATTTGGTGACACACACTACCAGGTCCAATTGTGAATCTCGGATCCACCTGAAGACACAACAATTTTCAACCAAATCGATACAGCCGTTTAGGAGGAGTTCAATTACGACGAAAAGTGGCATTGATTTTTATATATATGATGAGCTATATTTAAAGTTTTCCCTCGATAAATTAATCATTGGGCAACAAGTACTTTTAGGTTTTATTGTACCTAGTCTGCAAACTATGAATCGAGCTCTCATAACTTACCCGTGTGTTTGTTAAACACGGTTAATCCATAGATTAAGTAGAAGAAATTAAGTAGAATTAAAAATAACTTACTTACGTTACGTAGGTATATATAATATATTATATATAAACTTTTGTTTATTTATTTTGATATTTATGTATCTTTTTATTTGCGTATTATATTGCGTCTTATATTTCTGTATCACGCTGTACACCCTACCAACATCTCTTGATTTTTCCGTCATCTCCCCAAAGCTTATCTGGAAGAAAACGCGATTTATCGTTAAGATCGTCTTTTGTGCACAACTGGTATAAATTGTAATGTGATTTTTCCTATTTATAATAAAATTATGGTGTTTCAATAAATTGCAATAATTATAATAACCTTCTTGTTTCAGAGGAAGAACTGCAAGACGGTGTAGCCGCCTAGCGACGCGACGTGGAACTATATTTAAACATTTTTCGTATTTGTATTGACCTACTATTAAGACTATGAAGTAAATCTTATTGTATATGAAGGTTGTGTAAAAGGGCAAATTAATAGACGAGCTCCATTTTACAATACATTTTTATTGAATGACAATATTGACATAATTTCTTTGTTCTTCATAATCATCCGTTTATTCTTGTAGATGGCCTGTTCGCCGGCCAGTAACATTCTGCTAGAATACCTGAAACCTATGAAAGACTAACAACTGAATATCTCTCCTCTCCACTCCTCAATCTCGTCTCCTCTCCTCAAGCCTGCACCTCACCACTCCACACCTCGCCTCACCAGCTCACCACACCTCACCTCTGGTCCCCACACCTCATATGACCATTTCCTGCTGATCCTGCTCCTCGCAGTTGTTTTAGTAGAGGTACAAAATTCCTCCGTTACAGTTGTTTTATTTTTGCATAGCGACTCATGTGGCGCAATGATCACCCTGCCGGATAGCAGTTCGAAGTGTTAAGGTCGATTCCCAGCGAAGCAAAAATTTGAATGATGAATTTAAATTTCTGTTCTTGGTCTAGGTTTGTGTGAGGGGCCTTTGTATTTATAACTACCTTTATGGTTGTGAAGATTTATAGATACCTACAGCACATCTTGGCATTACTAAAAATATTATATACTTAACTTATATATTAAACTTACGCGCTTATTGAATATTGTATTGAAAATCATATTTTAAATTATGTAACATTTATTAACAACTCAGCGATACAAATCTGTTCTGATAACATTGCTTTTGCTCAGCTGCCTCGCTTTAGATTTCTTGGACAAAATATCATTTCCTGGATACAAACCGCACACTTTGGTCGTGATCGACAGCCTGTTAAGCTTGTCATCCAAGATTTTCTTCAGAGCGGGGTCACTGTACCGTGCGGTGAACTTCGGGGAATAATTTGAGACTGACGTCACCAACGGCGGGTCTTTCTTAAGCTTATGTTCCATGTAGCTGGACCTGTATTTACCGTAAATATCTATATGTTGAACGGTATTCATCAATCCGCATCTTTTGTATCGGTCTTCGGGGGTCTCTCCAATATTAATCATGTTATTTTGCGCCATTTCCATCAGATTTGATGTATAACCAAGGTGTGAAAAACTAAAGGATAAACTATTAATTTGAAACTAAACAATTACATTTTAGAATCGCCGAAATTAATGTCTTTATAGATCGTCCGTCGTAGATGACCTGCGAATTTTGACAAGTTGGTATTTGATTTGAATATCATCCATGTTAATACCAAAACGTCATCAGTCATCACTAATTTTGCAGCCAGAATCAAGTCAACTGCCAGCATCCTATGCTAATGTTTTTGCGCTTTTATTGGTCTCGGGCCGTTTTTTTTCACTATTAGGACCTTTTAGCATAAACTTATGAAACATGGTTCTAGCCAAGGCTCTAAATAACGTTAAAACTGAGGTATCGTTACTTTCATCATTCGATGGTCACGTTACTATTGTGTGAATTTGGTATCGTTTCAAAGCCCTGGTTCTAGCACTGCCGTTGCTAATCATTACATGAAGTGCCTCCTTAACTCCACTGGTATGTAGATGTTTACTGCCACAGAAATAACTGCTGGTTACGACTTTACAAAGACATAATCAGTCCTAATTACTTACCCTTTCGATACCCTGACAACATCGATATGCACTGAAGGTAACTAGGTACTTTGACAACATACATTTAGAACTGCATAGTATCGGATATGTATAACGTGAACGCAGTACTTATATACTTTGGGCTATAATAATCTGTGATAACTTAACTAAACCGTGAGTTGCGGGCTGGTGAACGCAAGTAAAAAACCATATACAAAGTAAGTTCTTTATATCTCAAAAAGTTGTAACAATAATTTACTTTTTACTTCATATAGACAAAAAATAATAAAATAATAAGATTAACATTAAAAATGGCTATGGCTACCGTGTTATACTAATAACATTGATTCACAAAATACTGCGGTAATCTCAAATAAAAACTCATCAAAATGCACTAAATAGATTCAATGTACATGTATTAAACTATCTCATTGTAAAGATACGTTACCTTGTCGATCACTGGATTTGCGTACCAATTACGTTTCTTTACGGTCGATTTATATTACTTAAAACTTTGAAATCTTACTTTAAAAGTCCGAAATGTATTCGCGTTAAAATAAAATAATAAAGTTTATCAGGAGACAGTACTTAAAGGAAATTTACAGAAGTAATTAAACATAGTAAGTATAATTTTTGGGCATGTGCAAATGAAATAAAAATCATATATAACTACCTAATACAATGCTTATTTATAAAAAGTGCATCACTTACAAATTAATACAATTAGTCATTACAAAAACTGTGATCGACAGGTTTATCAAAGATCAGGTTACACTTTTGTACACATGACTAATAAGCGTATTTAGAAATATGAAAAATAAATTAAAGTAAATATTGGTTGCAATATGGACGCGAGACTCGATATGTATATTTAAACAAAAGGTCGCCATTTTGTACGAATTCCCGCCATTTTATATTTATACTTCAAATAACGTTCCATGTTACTCCCAGTAATACACGTCCATATTAAAATCCAATAAATCTTTCAATTAATGGTTCGGTAATCGTCTAAATTATCGAAAAATATCGTTTGTAAATAATTTTCATACAAAGAAACAGATCAATTAAGACTAGTGACCTAATTTTTTCGGAAATGTTGAATGTTACTCTTCTTTGGTCTACTGTACAGAATTAACAGGAGGGGGACTTTTTTTACATTTTGATGCCAAAAATAACTTTTCGAATGATGAAATAACAGTGCATGATTAGGGTAGTAACACAAAGCATCATTTACGTTCACAAAAAGTTGCTGCACATTTTTATTGTGAGCACTTAGTAAGTTTCGAGGTTTAAAGTTACGTACAAATAAGAAAGGTAAGTATATATTCACTTCAGAATATTAAAAACCAACTATTCGATTATCGATACAGAAATTATTGAAAAAATCGCGGGAGTCTTTTCATAAATTAAGTAGGCACATGTACTTAAAAACGAATAAAATACATAAGTAGGTACTGTACATGAAAAAATATTAATTTCACCTATATCTACATGTCAGTCACCTTCTCTATAGCTGACTAAAATTTCACATTACTTTTCTTTTGTTATTTCCTTAACTGTACAAAATATACATCTTTCATTTCATTCAATAATATCTGCATATTGACTGAGATGAATAAAATACAATTGTTTGTTCTTAAATTAAGTAATTAAAACAACAAACGCTTAACAGATTCAATGGACAGCTGAAAGGAAACTTGTAACTTACTCTATGGAATACGTTTACAGATAAAAAAAATCCTAATGGACGACCAAAATTTATTCATCTAATGTTCAAAATTTATTGCTATTATGTGCTACGGAAATGTCATCATTTTTAGGCCAAACTCTTAAAATCTTATAAAAAACCGCCATTACTCGACTTCCATTTCGTTATATCTATATTTTCACATCTTACTCACTCATAATTACTTTGATAGACAAATATGACATTTCGACATTTAAATCCTATTTATTCTAAACGCTAACAGGCACTTGCCTCAATAATTCGTCAAAAGGACAGCGAGAAAGCCCGACCTTCCCCAATAATACCGTTTGGTTTACAGATAAGCATTTCTATGTCCGTGAATAAGTAGAACGATGTCTCAATATTCGTACATTAAGAATTATCAATAATAAAATTATACTCGCCCAGACTTCATACCGAACTATACAATTATGTTACGTTAAACACTATTGCTGACAGCTTACGCCTCATCAAAAGCCAATCGAAAACGACGGTGTAAGTGTGGTTCACAGTTCACGTGCACCAAATTACGTTTGTCATATTTGTCCATCTTTAACAATTTCATTTCACAATTCGGAATAATTGGCCAATGCTAAAATCTATCAAAAGCACCATCGCGGTACAAGCAAGCAGTCTCAATGGTGCATTAAGCACCTTTTCATATAATTAAGTAGATCAATTCCTCAATTTCAAATTGTTACATACTTTTCAAGGCGATGCATTCGACAGTTCGACGAATATCATATACATACATTGACTTAAGATAATGTATACATAGATAATATTAGCATGCCGATTTTCTTTAACTGGGAGCAGAAACCTTAGTTTTCTGAGCCAGTATCAGTTTCTATATCGTTGAACCCGAACCTTACGACTTTTCTACAAATTTTTACAATTTTATGGAAAAGTTAAATGCAATATTCAATAAAAATATTTTGGCGCCAATGGACGACTAAGCACGTTAATTATAATAATATCTAAGCTACATTAAAATTTTAAAAATCTCACCCCCATTTAAAATTCATTTTGTTTTGGGTTCATTTTAATTAATTATTACATTATTATTAACATTGAGCGTTAGTTTCGGACATTTTATTTCTTTTAGTAGTAGACAACCCCTCATTTCGATCTTTCGAAGCATTGGCTTCCCGCGTGTTTCTGTTTCGAGTTTCAATTTTGGCGCTAACTTCACTTTTTTTTTTTCAACAAACGCAAACATAAACTCCTACATACGGCCATATCATAATGTACAAAACCAAATTCTTCAACGCAGACCTGCGCCAACTTAAACAGTTTCAAAATACATAAACTTGATATTTCGTACACTAACATGTGGTGTGTAGGATAATACTTACAAGTTATATTCGATATCCATTTTTGCTTAATTGTAGCACGATTATAATTTAATGAGAATACATACGCCTTATTTACACTTAATCGTTATTCATTCAAAGTGGTCGCGTGTATCGGAACGCACCTCGCATTTGGCGGTAAATTTGACAGTTGACATAAGTTAATACTTATTCAGTGCTAAAATATTCTAAGTGTTAGTCGTAATGGCTTGAAGCTAAGCTGGTTCTAGACGAATGTAACGTAGAGCTGTGCTGGGGCATGCTGGGGGCAGGGGGAGGGAGACGGGCGTTGGCCGCCAGCCTCTCTTGCTCTTCTAGTTGGGTAGCGAACTCTTCCTCCAAAGCCTGTTTGACATTTTAAAAAATAAATCAAATAGTGGGCAACATACATACTCATCTTAGAATATTGCATCTCGAAACGTTAATTCGTGAAACAGGTAAAATTGTAACTTTAATTTTATTACAGTGAATATAAGTTTCAAGTGACTGTACAAAACGTACAAATTGCAATTGTATAATACAAGTTAGTAAAAATGTGTCTATACAAAATGTATGATAGTTAGTTGAAAAATATAAAATAAAGACATACCATGCAACAGTCCACCGTCGGCAGTCAGTGTCCAGCGACTTGGGTTAGGCGTTACCAAAAACCGAATTAATTAATTGCGCACACCTTGTCATTATAAACAGCATGAGTCTCAAGCAATGATTTTAATTTACTCATGTGAAGTCGTGAATAACACATTGCTTTTAACAAGACAAAATAGAAAATTGTACTGCTGAAGTTAATTCAAAAATACATTAATATTATGTTATAGCGGCAGTAAAAATGATAAATAATTTCAACACATGCCATGCGACTAAAGTCAGTGAAAACTCAATAAAGAAAGAGGGAAAATTTTAAATCAATGACATCATGCATTTTAAGTTTTTTCTTAATAAAATTTTCCACTTACTCATACGCCCATAACGATTGAATTGAAGATACCATTAGTTCAAATAATGGGACAGTTTTAGTAATCAAATGATAATAATTAAGAATTTTTGGGGGCTAATTAAAAGCATTTGTCTCAATAATGTGCCATGTTGCGAATTGAACTTCGGTGTTGCTAATATTGCAATATTTTCTCGTCACTTTTGTGTTTTTTTATTTCATAAGCTATTATTTATTGTTTTGTTAATGACTAGTTATTTATCTAGCCCAAATGTTGGCGATCCATTTGACTTGTAGATTTGATAAAAATATTTTAATGCCTCTGAAGCTTTTTTTATACTATTTATCTTGTTTAATTCGCTTTGCTATAGTTTCTATTTAGTAGAATTTCAATTAATTCAAATCTTATCCAAAAACATGCAGCATACTGGCACGAAACGCCTGTAACACTCAACATGCATTGCGCAGTAATATGCGGCGACTGAAATATTGACAGTATCAAAATAATACATTTACAACTTTAACGAAACGGTAGTCACCATAATAAAGATAGTTAATCATTATTATGATAAACGCGATATTATTCTTTATGTATTTAGTATTTTATTTATATTTTTGCTTATTATACTTATATATTAATAACACTATGAGTTGTTACACCGAACAGCATTTAAGTCACTTGTATAACGTATTCTATCAAGTCTGTGGCTGGTCACAATTATCGTTCACATGGTTGTCAAACTTGTCAGTTTACCAGTGTAGGGGAAAATGTGACCGTCATTAAAGATATCTTTAAGATATTTGTTGTACTTGTAGATAATCAGAAGAATCTAAAGCTAAGCTAAAAAATCAATCGTTTTAAACACTACTTCAAAAATGATCAAAACCCCAATTATATCATTAACGCGGCCGGCGTCGTAATTTGGATTCCTATTTTCGTCCAGTTAGTTCGATTCTAATTTAAAATCTCGTACAGAGAAATAATAGACTTAGTGTCCGATTTCAAATCTAGAACGTAGTCGTGAACCACAGTGGGTTATTTTTATCGACAGATATGAGCAATAATAATACCTAAAAAAATACCGCCACCAAGAAAAAAAACAATTGAAAAGCAAAAAAATTGTAACGTAACATCTTTATTTACAATCGTGTTTATAATTTTGTTTGCGTTAATTTACATTACACCGTATGCTGGCAAGCGCTTGTAGCTTTATCGTTTAACAACTGTTCACAGGCGCAGCGTGGTAAAACCATCTCCCCGGCATCGCTACCATTTACAACCATACAATATGTAATTAAAACATAATATCGCTATAAAGTTAGTATAATATCGCATAAAATTTATAAGCTAAAGCAAATATAATAGCAATCAGAACAAAATCGAATAACAGTACTGGCAAGTTAAAAGTCGAAAAAATAAATTAACACAACTTTTAATATTTTATCAATAATTCGAGTTACCAACTCCTACGCCTACGGATAAACAATGTTCTAAATATGACTTCGAATATTTTTTTTGATCGAATGAAAATTTTCTTTTTGTGTAAAACGGAACATTTGAATATTTGAAAATGGAATAACCACAAGAAACTTATAAATTAACATTCAATAATACCATGCGCATGTTAAAAGCTGGTTAACAATAACTTTTACATAACCTAAAAGTTAAATATGCGATTTAAAAAAAAACTATATTTAAGCGAATAATACAAAGAATAAGAAGACATGACAATTAAAATAGAAACACCGCAAATTGGAATGTTAATTATTAGCTATGTATGTTAACTTATAGCCTTAAAAATTGTTCTTAATATTGCATATTGAGCCTACAAATATATATATTGAATACAATTTAAATAATTGGAAGTTACGCAGCCTTATTATTCCAAATATTGGACAAAAAAGATGTACTACGAGTATTAAGACGGAGGTAGATAATACATTCAGTCATACCCGTTTCGATGTTATGCGTCATAATCGCTTGGAAGTGATACAGTCATGATTATATTACTTTTCACCTGTTCAAGGCATAAAAATTGACTTTAGTTTGATATTTTTGTAGCAAAATAGCGTTTTTAAGTCGCGCATAACTGCGATTAACGACTGTCTAAAATATTATCTACCTACCCTCCTATTATCATAACACTTTGGCACTAACGTTCCATTTCACTCAGCACATATTATAATCACCAAAGCACACTGCAGATAAGTTGTAACTAAAAAGCAATAGAGCCATTTAAATTCCAATTAAAATCTGTCCCATTATAAACGATTAACAAATATTAAAAACTAATATTTCAACATTTAAGACTTTCAATAAAACAGTGACATAATTTATTATAAAACTACTATAAAATCACTACAAAAGCTAACTTACGAAAACTACACAATAATTTATTATCTAACGCGAATTAAAAAAAATATATATAGAATATCAACAAATTTGTAACATCGAACACACTTAATCTTAACTACGTGAACATAATTATTAAAATTGATGAACTGTATGGTATTATATTGGCCAAAGAGTGTCTAAAATAGTTAAATGAATTTAATTATCAAAGCTAGTGAAATATTATACTGTGTCAAAATAACGTAATCCTTTTTAAATTCTGAAATTAGATATTTGATAACACGAAAAAAAAAAAGTACATATCTAAGATTAACGCTGGCTCCGTTTAAAAAAAATAAAAAACTGATATTTCACTGCGGAACGCATGTCATTAAATGTGTTTAAACAAAATAAAGAATTTGTTTTTCTCTCAGCAGTTAAGTGGTACAAAATTAGGTCTATTCATACAATATATTTCTATGTAATAAGAAATTGTCAATTATTTTAACGACGTATTTATACGACAATTCTGCAAAGTATTGTCAAAATTCTTTAGTTTTCAGTCACTCTTAGGTCAACATAAAACAGGCCAATATTTACATTATATGAATAAATTCAGGAAGGCATCGAATTTATTGATAAATATATTTCGTTGTTTAAATTGTATTAACAAGTATTGAGTATGTGCCTTTCATACATAAATACCTAATAAAACCATTTAACAAAATGTAATTAAAATTTTTGATGACCTTTATAAATAACTGATAGTAATTTGGCAACATTTGTATATTATTATAAAATTAAAAATAAATGTTAGTAAGATAAGCACCAATTTCACTGGTAATATTTTGTGAACTTATAAAATAAAAGTAGCATTATGAAAATCCAATTAAAATAAATTTTAAGATGTTGCTATTATGGCACTTAACAATGAAAAGGCACTTGAAACGACTATGGACACATTTTATATAATGACATTGTATTTCAAAATTATGATAACATTTTTGTGACACGTTTCATTCGGAGATTGATTCGTAGCTAAGTTATTATGTAATAATTAAAATTAATAAGTTAAGATTTAATAATATAATATGTAATTAAGGGAATGTATCATTTATTATAGTCTCACTTTAGGAAGCATGGAATTTAAAGTCAATGGCAAGGATTATATCAAACATTTGGCTTTAACAAGGAACAATGCTTTTGTAATATTCTAGGACTAAAAATGTTCGATACAAAATAATTATATATTTGATAACACTATAAAAAATTGAGCCGAGGAATTATTATTGATTGTGGTTCCACTGTAAATTTGCTTGTGTTATATAGGAAAATTTAAGAGGAATATAAGATTTGAATTTTCAAACATCAACATCGCGCCGCATCACTAGAAAGGGATAGAGTATACAGTGATGTGAGAAGTGGTATGAAGAGGAAGGGGAGTTATATTTCTGGTGGATTTTGATGACAATATTTTCGCGTGTTGATTATGAATCTCGGTGCAGAAAGAAAATGTTATTAAATTTGGTCAGAAGAACAGTTTGAAAACATTTCGACGACTGGGTTTGAAGGCGAGAAACCTTAGTATCGTGGAATTTTTGTTTTAATAAATATTTTGGGTCCTAGAAAGCTTTTCGCTACACGAAAAGAAATAGGGACCCATGAAATTAGCGAACAGGCATTAACTTATTGGTAAATTTTTCTTCCTGTGGGCCAGTTCTACATATATATAATCAGTCGCATTGTTGATGTATTCATTACTACTGAAGAGGGGACATGGGACATACCATTTTTCAGGGAATACTATAAAAAATCCTGTATAGCACGATGTAAACGGAGCATGATTATTCTCCGACAATGATTTTTTCGAAGTGGTGACCCCGGTACACATCGACGCGCGGCGGCCTCTCTCTTTGAGCAACGAAAACCCGCCACGGCACAAAGCGGCGCGAGCTCAAAATCCATTTCTAAGCCTTCGAATCGGGCTGGCCATTCTTTTCGACCGCGAGAGACTCCTTCAAATTCAACGTGGACAACTGCGAAACGGGCAGGTCCGAGTTGGAGTAGCTGTTGGAGCCGCGGACGGCGCCCCACCTGCTGAAGTACTTCGCGTCGTGTTCGTCGCTGTCGTGCGACGCGGCGCTCGCCCCGCTGCGGCGCGTGTCGTACTTGCCCTCGATCGACGGCAGGTCGATGACCACCGCCTCCATGCACACGTCGCGTTTCAGGCTCTGCTGCGAGATGCTCCGCTTCATCGCCGCCCCCGCGGGCTCCGGCTGCTTCAACAGGTGCTCGCTCAGGCTCTGGCGGTTCATCTTGTCGACCGGCCTCGACCGGCTGACGGCGCGGCGCGGCTCCTCCTCGATGGTCCGGCCGGGGACGTCGTTCCCGTACGCCATGATCGGCTCGCGCTTCATGTCGCTGCCGCTGAACACCGAGAAGCCGGATATCTTCTCCGAGGCGAGCTTCAGGTTGGACGTGGAGCCGTACCGCTGCTGCTTGGCGAGCTTGCCGCGCTTGGTCGTGCCCGCGGCGCTCGCGGCCGCCGACCTCGTCATCCTGTGGTCGTCCGTCGGGCTGACGCTCCGGCGGCGGTCCATGTCGGGGGTGCGCGACGCGATGAGGTGCAGGCTGGTGCGCGAGCGGGACAGCGAGCCCATGAACGAGTTCCGCTGCTGGTAGGCGGAGAGCACGTGTTGCAGCACGTTCTGCGGCCACGGCGCTTGCAAGTACACGGCCCGGTCGGGCACGGGCCGCCCGTATTTCATCTCGTGGTCGTCCAGTTGTTTCTCGAACGTTTTAATTAGACTCTGTTCGTATAAAACGGGTCGTGTTAGCGCCGCGTTCGATCGCGGGACGGCACAAACATATATATACTGTGTACTGGCAACCCCGCCCCGTGTTTGGTACTTGTGCGTGACCTGCTTCAATTTTCGTGTGAAGTGCGTTCGACTCATATTGAGTTATTTTTGAGAACGGCAAGTTAACAGTACTAAAGTGATATTGCAAACAAATCTAACGCACTTCAAATAAAACCATAAATGAAAACCTGCCTCAGAAGAATGGTTCATCGCACCTACGCTGTAAGGGCTACCGTTCCGAAACCCACCACCGCTAAACACCCAACCACGAAGCATGCCACTAATGCATATTAGTCGGAGGCAACCATGCTCTGGGCTCACTGTACAACCATATTGGGGATGTATTGACGGAATCAATTATTACATAAGAAACTGTGGAATAAATTAATAATGTATTAAGCACCTCGATAATACATTCTTACTGTGAGATTTTTGTGTGAAGTTTACTAAGTCGCGCTTGATCAATAACTAGGATTTGACTTTACTTTTGGGAAGAGAAACTGACCCAACAGTAATTGTAATTTTTTCCTATTTAATCCACCGCCATGCTAGTATGACAATTATTATTTTATATATTTAACAGAGTAACAACTGCGCTAAAAATTAAATAAAACCTTTTCCATCAATATAACCCATATATAGCCAATTATATACATGCACCATGCATTCATCCACACATGCAATATTGAGTAACGTAAAATAAATGTTTTTCACAAAACACAACGAATGTGTATTTCAACAGTAAAATGTACAAATGTTAAATTTAAAGTAATATTTACAACATCGTATAAGACAATCAATTATGTGAAAAACATACATTTTACAATGTCTAAATTATTATCATAGCTGTTATGTTTATTTCGTGGACGATATTAAGTTAACTGTATATAACAATCATAGAGATAGAACGTTACAGCGGAGCATGCACAAACAGTTTTAGGGTTTTCAGACGTGTATAGTGAGTTCAATAATATTTAACTCAACGTGAAAAAGTAAAAACGTAAAAATATTAATAATAACATTTATGTGTGTGTGATCCAATTTGTTTTAATCATCCAAACTATCTGTTTGTGTTTCTGATGCGTTCGCTACGATATTGATACTTCATGCATTCTTGATACTATTCTTTACGCTTATTTTTCAGTTCGACTATTAGGCACATAACTGTTTATTACGTACGGTTTTCTATACCGACCCTATCTGCCTCTATCAAAATGTACGTACAAAGTTAATGCCCACTCACGTTTGTGTCTACCCTTCTCTTTCCAATTAAATTTCTTGTGCATGTATTGTAATGTGCCGTCTACACAGTCATAATGTACAAGACGGTAAATGCAAAAAAATTTACGTTCATAAGTGTATTAAAAAAAACCTACAATGAAATAAATTTAGTTTGAGTTTGAGATGACTCTTTCTAAAAACATGTACAGTTCACTAAATAAACATCGTACTCTCACCCCTGACCAAGCTACAGGTATACATATATGTACGTGTGTTCTATGCATGTGTGCGCTGTAAGTGCACGCCCGCGTCGTCCACCTATCTATCTCCATCAAGCGTCCCGCATCCGCCCACTCACCAGCTTGCGGTCGGCGAGCGTGGCGCGCCAGTCGCGCAGCTCGGCCGCGTAGCGCTCCTCCACCGCCTTCATCTTGCCGCCCTCGTGGCTCATCAGCGCCTTGCGCTTCTCGTTCTGGTACTGCTCCAGCTCGCGGAGCAACGCCTGCGACACACACACATATTATGCATCAGTCCTCTCGAGTTCATGCCCGGATAAAAAAGGAGATCCTTTAGATCGTCAGCATCAGCGAAAGGAAGACCGGCTGTCTGTCACTGACATAATTATGTTCGACAGCAGAGCCCAAAAACCGGCGGGAGACAATAGTTCTCCCGAGCTCATGCCGGGATAAAAAGGAGACTGGAGTCCCGCAGAGCGCACAGGCGAATGGAACACTCGCACTCACTCACTCAGCAACATTATCATCGCCACCGTATGTGTGCACGTGTGCTACGTGCGAGCGTAAGTTCCACTTCACACCCCTCCGTCGACTAAGAGGCTCTACGGATACTAAACTATTACATTTATACCTCTCTTCAAGTAATCCAAGAATAATACAACTGCGATATATTATTATGATGTTGTTCATATCGATTGAGAAGCGCTCCATCCACCCAAGAGTTAAAAACAAATCTAAATCAAATAAACCAGAGTACCAGCAATAATCTGTGTAATAACCGGTAATATTTAATTACTACCGGCGTTACCACCACTTCGAATCTGATGGTTGTCGTCCTGATTAGCTCATTTGTCGTTAATTATTATTATTGTAAATTATTATCGTTTACAATAATACAATAAATGTAATTTATTATGCGCATAACAAACATATCACCCGAGTGATTAATTATCATTGACCGTGTTGGCTTGTATGTATCGGAGCCGACCGTCATCGTAATCGGTTCGTACCTCTCCGGCGGCCTTCAGCTCCTCCCTGGCCTTGGCGTGCTTGGTGGCGAGCCGCTGCTGCTCCGCTCGATACCTTCGCTTCTCGTTTTCCAGGAACTGTACAACAACATACTTTATTGTTAGAAAAGCAGTTTATTACGATTCTCAAATTCAGAATATTTTGTCCTTAGAACAGGATAACAATACAAAATAATTATTATCTTGCCACACTATCCATATCTTAACCAAAACAGTAACACGATAGCTGACTGATCGGGCTACATCACATATAATCGAGTCTTGAATTATCGGTCACAAGTTTATGCGTAATTTTTTTTTATCAATAAAATATTTTTCAATCAACTCGCACGTAAATACCATCATAATTTATCAATCAACTTCTATTAACCAACAACAGCTACCGTTATTGTTATAAAAAATATATGGAAAACAACGCAGCGTCGACGCAGCGACGACGCAACGCACCGCAACGGACTGATGGACCCTCAGCCTAAAAATCCGGTGGCAGACCCCACAATGACATTTTGGTCCTTCGAGCAGGCCAGCAACACAAACCGACCAACCTTCTTGAGCCGCTCGCGCTCGTCGTCGTGATGGTGCGGCGCGGCGCCGATGCGCAGCGACTCGCGGAACATCATCTCGCGCGCCTTCTGCTCGGCGCGGATCCGCTTCGGCAGCGAACGCTTCTCCAACGCCTGACACTTGGCCAGCTCCTCCTCCTTGCGACTGTTCTTTCTGTACAAAGGGATATAAGTATTGTTATTTAACAAGCCGTTAACGCGCGACTCGGACTCGTCACACGAAGGGTTCAGTACCACCTTGCAATATATAGGCCGAAAAAAAACATGTTTCACGAATGGGGACCTCCCAACTTTTATTATTAGTTCTTATAGCAGCCTTACTACAAATTCTGTAAAAAAATCTACCAATTACAGCTTACGAGTTAAAACCCTTCGACAAACGAACGGACAGACAGCGGAGTCTTAATAATAGGATCTCGTTGGTAATTTTGGATGGCAAACCCTACATAAATAAATCAACAACCTCTGATCCCTTTCGGTAGTTGCTTGTTAAAAATCCATCCAACGACGTCGACCCTCACCTCTTGATCTGCTCCAACTCCTTGTCGTGCCGGACCAGCATCTGGTGCCGCCGCAGCAGGAACTCGTCCTTCAGCTGCCGCTTGGCGAGCTGGTGCCGCTCGTGGATCTGCTTCTCCTCCAGCTCCCAGAGCGCCGCCTCGCGCGTGCGCATTATCTGCGGACGCGACCGTAGGTAAACATTGTGACTCACTATTTATGACTGTAAGAATATTCTCAGGACACTATTATTGTTCCGATGTTTATGTGACAGATAAAAATGTATATTCTCTTCTTATGATCTTGATAATCATGTATCAAATATATATAATAATTATGTTTAAGGGCGGCGATATTCACTTAACATTTAATGACGTGTAACTGTGAGCTCATTAAACATAATGACATAACGTTTCGTACGTTACACACACGCACACACACGCACGCACGCACACACACACACACACACACGTACAGGCACGCCCACACGCACACGCACGCACCTGCTGCCGCTGCTGCAAGTACTGGCGGTCGGCGAGCGCCTGCCGCTCGCGGTGGTTCTCGTGCACGCGGCGCAGCACGGCGTCGCCACTCTCGGCGAGCGCCGCCACGA
The DNA here is from genome assembly GCA_905404295.2 of Ochlodes sylvanus. NCBI lineage: Eukaryota > Metazoa > Arthropoda > Insecta > Lepidoptera > Hesperiidae > Ochlodes > Ochlodes sylvanus. The sequence continues at coordinate 11,820,618 of FR990129.1, forward strand.
ACGCGCGCTCGCGCTCCGCGTGCTCCGCGTCGAGCCGCGCGCGGCGCTGCCGGTACGCCTCCTTGCGACGCTCCTTCGCCACCAGCTCCACTTCCTACGGGGGTGGAGTTGTTTAGTTAGTCCTATAGTTGTGGGTTAGTATTTGACGATCTTAGGGAGGCCATGATCCTCAGTCTCCTACATGACTCGAAGGATCAAAAAATTGTAAGGTACGCTTTGCCAATGATTAAAGAAAACACACGTACGGGAAACGGGCCAGCACGAGAGTAGGAGGGAGCGAAACATCTCTACAGAACGGACTATTACCCAGTCAACGTCAATCATAAGTAAAGACATAGCCACACCTGTTTGAGCAACCTCAGCTCCTGTTTGAGCGTGTCCCGGAAATGTCTCAGGTCGCGCTCGTGCTCGGCGCGCAGCCGCTTGGCGTGGTGGCGCAGCTCCGTCTCCAGCTGCTGCTCGGCGCGCTCAGCGGCGCCGCGCTGCGCGCGCGCCAGCGTCTCCAGGTCCGCCTCGTGCGCGCGCGACAGCGACGCGTGCTCCGCCTCGAACCTGATATAGACATCCGGTGAGCGTGGATGAGACAACATGAGATACAATACACGCATGAGAAAAAGCGATTGTATGTACCACAAGAAAAATTCTACAGTCAGCTGCCAAATTTTCTTTCAAACTGTGCTTTCATTGAATAAAACCGGCACGAAATTGCGAAAAAAAACCGTATATCATCCTGTCCCGTTTTCGTGTCACTGACGTGTCATTCCTTTTCTTGTGAGTGCGATAGATGGAATACATTGGGCTATACTCTTCTCAGTCTACAATATAATAGGATGGTTTTAAAATACACTAAAAGGTGTTCCTGTTATTGCCTTTTTAAACATCTCAGTTCATCCTTTTTAAACGTCTCATCGTACGTTCTACATATTACTATACAGAAACCCTCCCTCTAATCTCAGACATAATAGGGTAACATTTAGTATTTTATTTACATCAGTTCACAAATAAAAAATAAAATGTAAACTACGGCATACACTCCTGCGAATAGAAGTTACTCATAACCAATAGCATCGACGCTACCTCTTGTCCTGCTGCTCGCGCAGCTGCAGCTCCTTGGCGTTCAGGTCCTGGAACTGCTTCTGCTCCTGCTTCTGCAGCATCTTGATCTCGCGCAGCTCCTGCTTGCGCAGCGCGTGGTCGTCCCACGTGCGCCCGCTCTCCTCGTCGCCCCAGATCACCTGCGCCGCGGACGACACGCATACATACATCGACACGTCGCAAAACATAACTTTTTATTTATTTATTTATTTATCCAAAAGTTTTTACATAATTATAGTACTTATTTTAATTTCTGCCAAACTGTAGGCCAGTTTGTCGGCAGTTTACATTGCAGTTTTCCAATCCATGTTTATAATTATATCTAGACTTTACTTGCAGCATCGCCCTCGAGGGAGTTGGAAAACGACAGTTACACTTACAATATTATAACATTTTGGATATAGCGGCTTTAACATAAGAGGCACATAATTATATGCTGTATCCCCTTCAGTCAAACAATCCTATGATACATAATATTCGTTACATACTACGTACATTAACTAGTCCCCCACTTCCCTCTTGGTTAGTAACAAACAGACAGATACATACCCACAAACTTTCGCATTTATAATATTAGTAGGAAGTAGGATTTAGTGTAACGCCATAAATAAACTTGTTGCACATCAGTGTGCATTACCTTGGACGTGGTGGTGGTGACGACGACGCCGTCTATCTCGAACTTTCTCGTCCGTTTCCGCGTCTTCTTCTTCAGGTTGGCCATGTGGATGTCTTCTTTGGACCTGCGACGACAAAACGATTGTTTGTAATGACTACACGTTCACACACTCCCCTCCTATTATTGCACTGGACGAGGATACTGGAGACTTCACATTGATATGTCAGACTACTGTCTCGTGTCAAACCCGGAAACTGTCACACGATAGGTTCGCCGCTAGAGCCCCACGGTGATTAATACAGATTATTGGAGGTCTAAAGAGGACCTCATCCATGTCGAGTCGGCACCAATGCTCGTGAAGCACACCAGATTCTTCTGTTGGGTTGGGCTCTGTAGAAATCTATGTAGGGCTCTCAGGGAATCCTAGTGTGGGGCAATGTATGTGTAGCGTTAAAAACCGCTATTAATATTATTGGCTGATGGAAAGATACCTTTGCATTCTATTGGTGGGCTGCCCGTCTATATTCTTCCGCCTAAGGACCACCTGTTCACCATTGTCCAAGCCTTGGCTGTCTGTGTTTATCCTGTGAAAAATAATATAATGACAACAACATACTTGACGATTACTATATACAATCATGTGACGCATACACTTCTTAGTCAGATGTTGCTCTAACTATCCGAACTAACCAACTTAGAACCGTGCAAAGGTTTATTCGAAATTATTAAACTGAATAAACTTCTGCATTCAAATTTTATTGTTTATTATATAAAATGTCTTCGGAGCCAATTTACATTTATATATGAGATCAAATAGCGACATGTCATGCTTCCCTCATTTATGAGCGTTTTCGATACTTCATCTATCCAGAGCCCGTAAGTCAGTTGTCTAGCAATTTTCAAAACGTCACATAGTGTTTGTTATTATTTATCTTATTTATTAACTTTATTTTTTGTATACCACATAAAGCATACTTAACACGTTCGCTGCGGAGCACGTATATACGTATTTTTATTTATTTATTTATTTAAACTTTATTGACCACAATAAAATAATATTACGGTACAAATGGCTTAATGCTACGTCGTGTTTTTTTTTTCATAGAAAATCACGATCGCCGCACCGAATGTGTCAAAACAATATCACAATTAACTTGCATTACTATATCCACTAGCCGTTCCAGAAATTATGGACACGGCTGAACTACCGAAACCGGTCGTGTAGCGTGTCGGTCAGTACTCACCGGGCGGACCCGTTGAGCGCGAGGTGTGCGGAGTCGTGGGACGCGGTGGTGGCGGTGGTCGCGGTGGTCGCCAGCGAGTCCGCGTCGGCGGCGCGCCGCGACCTGTCCGACGCCACCGAGCCGCTGTCCGACTGCGAGCCTCTGTGGCCGGACATTGCTCGTTAAACATAGGTTAAACTAACATCTTGGTTATACGCAGGCTCGGCTCGTGTACACGTAGCGCCCGGGTGCAATCAATACCTTTTGTATTGAAATACTCGGTCGAAATGGAATAGGTACCCACTTAACATACGCTCTAGGCGCCCCCTAACAACCTGCGCCCGGGTGCACCGCACCCCCTGCACTATAGGTAAAGCCTCCCCTGGTTATACGGCGCTGTATAAAGCTACTCAGTTATAGAAGTTAAATACACAGAAGTTTCTGCACGTGCATCGTACGAAATAATGGACGAGGCAATGGTGCCAATTCCCTGGTGTCTCTACTGTCCAGTTTAATCCCCAAGGTAGGATTATTTTAGTGGAAACCTTTTCCATTTCCAATTCTTTACCAGGTTATCGAGACCTATCTAAGAAACTAAGAAATATAATAAAAATATATTATAAATATATTTATTTACAGTACAAAGTATCAGAATACACCTAGTTAATGGATTTTTTCATTTTTTGTAATCCTAATGCGTCACCATTATGGCCCAAGGTGGCCCGTATTATCGGCTGCTAATACTCTTGGCTATTGACACAAAAATACCCAAGTACCTACCTCTTATTAAATTGTTCTACATAATAATAATTGACACGTGACAACGGTCCCGCCATAAACACGCACCTCTCGAAGCTGTCGGGGCTGAGCCGCTGGTCGTGCGCGTGCGCGTGCGCGTGCGGGTGCGGCAGCGCGATGTGCGTCGCGGCCGAGTCGCGCACGCGCACCTCCTCCGCGCCCACCGTCACCACCGACACGTGGGACGTGTCCTGCAACGACAACGATCAGACGCTATACTACACGACACGACGTAACAGTATCCGACGTTGCATGGATTCGGATGGACAATATATAATAAGATAGACTGACTGATTCTATATTAAAATCGTGTAACCTAGAGGGTGATTATTTCAAAACTCTCGACGACATTGAATTGTCGCCCAATTGCTAACATAGTCATACGATACGCGACCAAAAGGAGTTCTAATCTGCCGAAATTAAGTAAAAATCCGAATAGCTAATATAGCTGTAATAACTATAATTATTAATGTCAAGATTTTCGCCCCTAATGAAATTGACGTCCTTTTGATGTTCAGCGACGAAAGGACGTATATTTTTCTTTTGTAATAAATTTTATTTCTAATAGATAGATAACAGTTCACACCAAAACAAACAAGTAAAACAAATGTTGGTTCAACGATTATCACAATGTAAAACTGCACTGTAAATCGTGAGGGGTGTCAATGGTGTACGTTCAATAAAATAGTAGGTACCAAATTAAGTCCATTGGAGACGCTGTCATCGAACACACCCGAGTCGCCGGTGGCGCCGGGGCTCAGTATAAGTACTTCGCTGCTGTCCAATCTTCTACCGCGAGTTTTTTCTGTAACGACAATGGTGCATTGTTGATATAATATTTTTAACTCCAATAGCTGTCAAATGAACAGACGAGCCAGCTGACGCACTGCGGCGACACCAAAGGCATAATCGATTTTTTTTTCATTACTTTTTATACACAGAATTTAATACATACATTTGACTGCTTATATTTCATAAAAACCTAAGGGATACAATAAGACACCCACGAGCTGTGCATTAGGTACTTATAAAATAGAACAAGACAGCAACAGAAAAGAAAAGACAACTTAAAAGGTGGTCGGTCAAGAAAGGAAGTGAAAATAAATAAAGAAAGTGCCCACTATCAAACCCCCAACGGGAACGCGCTCATTGGTTTGGCGGCTGACTCAAGACCCAAGCAACAGGATGTTAATATAACAGGCAGGTTTCACAGAATGATATAATTTACTGTACTATCTATTAGTTACAAAATAATACTGTAAACGGCGTACGGCGTACACCACTATTAAAAACGCACACACACACAGCATACGGCTTTTCGTTACGTGACGATTTCTACTAAATCGCACTACCCGTGAGCCGCGTTAAGAAACTTCGTTCCAAAAGTACACCCTAAGTGGGTAGTCAGCAGCTTATCACTTTTTTTATATAAGTTAAGTCAGTGCTTGACAACAATCCCACCTGATGGTAAGTGACGACGAAGTCGAGGATGTTGGACGCACTAACTTATTAAAAGCCTATTCACTCTCCTCTTGAAAACTCCCACATTATACGCAGGTGGGAACACCGACGCAGGCAAGCGATTCCATTCCTTCGCAGTGCGGATAATGAACTGACCGGTGTAAGAGCTAGTGCAGTCGAGCGAGTCGAGCGAGGAGGGCGCGAAGCAGTCGTCGTCTGAGGAGGAGCCGGCGCCCACGATCACCACCTCGTCGGCGATCGGCGGCGTCGTCGATATCGTCACAGCGTTCGGCGGCAGCTGTCAACACAACACACAATACAATCATGTCATCAGCAGCCGATACGTCGAGCCGTTGCCAAACTTTATGACCCTGCAGAAGTACCTACGCTCCGGTTGAACCTTGCGTGTAAGGCCATAAAGTTTGGCGCGAGATATAGTCCCACTATGATACTGCGTGCATTTAGAAAAAATGATTTTGCTAAGAAGAATCAACCAAAATACTATAGTACAACATTTTAAACTACAGCGCTTGTCCAGTTGTTAATGACTATTATTCAGGTCCACATTAGATCAAAATATATTTTAATTAATTTATTTGACATTCACAGATTAACTTTCAAACTACAGATACTACTGAAAACAAATAACAATCTTGACCCGTACTCGCGCCGTTTAATCGCAAAATTATAGTACAGCCGACGGTTCTAGGCCGCTCTGAAGTTAGGCTTTCGGATATAGTGCGCAGGTATTGTACTTTAGAGAGAGATAGCGACACGAACACTGAGCGTGTGACTGAAACAAACACTGCTCAAAGTGAAACCCCGCGCGTCTTGCCACCATTTCGACCCTAAAATTGACTTTTGCGCAGCGATCCGAACAAAGTTCAGAGCGGCCTAGAACCGCCGGCCGTACTATACATGGATAATGACGCACGTGTGGTGTGGTTGCGCGACACAGTGTAACGTGGTAAACACGTGTCGGCGGCAGGGTGTCACTCACCGTCGCGGCGGTGTTGAGCACGGGCGGGTGCGTGGTGGTGACGGTGACGAGGCCGGCGGGCGCCGCCGCCAGCGAGTTGGGCTCCGCGCTGACGGCGACCACCGTCACCGCTTGCTGCGCGAGCCCGCCGCGCGACGGGGGCTGGGGAGGCAAACACGTAATCAATACGTGATATTGACATAATCACACCCCCGCACTAGGATTCCCTCTATTGCGGGTGGCATAGAAACACAAATTACAGACGTTACAAACAACCAAACAAACATTTATGTCGAATAAGTGTCTGTCCCAGCTGCTACCCCTCGCTTTACAGGCAAGGTTAACTGGACATGCTGCCGATCATCAAAGTATATAAATTGCTTCAAAGTGAATAGGTTACAACATCGTTTTTAAATCTCAGAGTATCACTCAGAGTATTAACAGTAATATGATATTTTATAAATTTTGTAATGATGTTACAACAAGTCTAAAAGACAGTAGTAACAACATAGCACCAGGTGAACTAATCATCCATATTAATTTTATATTAACAGAAACCCAACTCACAGTTACGGGCCTGATCTCCACAGAGTTCTGCAACCTAGTCGGTTCCTTTCTTCCCGCGTCCTTCTCCTCGATCGAACTCGACCTCGAATAGTCCTTCATAACCCTCAACACTTCAACACTAGATCGGTCCTTGTCGTCCACGGAGCGAGAGCGCGCGCTCTCCCTCTCTAACCTACTCACTTCGGCACTAACACGTTTCACGTCACCGTTGCCGACGTCGTCGGTGGAGGTAGACCTGGACCTCTCGTCGACGGCCTTCTTCACCTCAGCGATCATTCTGTTCACTTCAGCGCTCGACTTGTGGATCTCGGCGCTCGCTTTCGTCAACTCGGCGCTCAGTCTGTTGATTTCGGCGCTGGCTCGTTTACTAATTAGATGAGTTTTATTCAGTTCTACGTTAGATCTATTTACATCGGACTTTTCGCTGTGCCTGTTCAATTCTATACTAGACTTGCTGATCTCGGAGCTGGTTCGCTTGAATTCCTGGTTCAATCGGTTCACTTCGTTGCTGACTTTGTTCTCGGTGCTTCGATTGACTTCACCGTTGTTCGTGTGTTCCACAATGTTGTGCTCATTCTTGTCTAGCTTTGGTTTGGCATCTTTGTTGTTAACTTCTATTCTTTCCGTTGACTTGACACTTTTCTGTTCCACCAATTTTTCTGCTTCTCTGCATACCTGTGGAAATTGTCGTTAATTACTTATCTATTAAGGCTAATTTAATAAGAAATTAAGCTATGCTAAATATAAAAACATCTACAATTAATGTTTCATCAAATAGTACATTACATTGTGAAGTAAGCACTGTGCAAATAATATAGCTATTCCAGTACCTTTAAAAACATTCCTAATTTGAATAAGAATAAACATACAAATGGCTTATGCTTCATTTCAACCGTTGGCTGTCATGCTAGCATACCTGATCAACAATCTGCTTGCCGGCGGCCGCGGTGTTCATGGCCACATTATTAGCAACACCACTTGCGGGGCTACCGCTGGCGGGCGCGGGGGCGGGGGCGGGGGCGGAGGCGGCGACCACGGGCGGCGGCGGCGGCGCCGGCTGCTTCCTGTTCCTCGACACGTTGGACACTTGAGACGGTGAGGATGGCGACTGCTGGACCGAGGATGGAGACGGCTGGACCGAGGACGGAGACTGGGGCGACGAGGACGCCGAGGATGGGGACTGCGCGGCCGACGCGGGCAGCGACATCGATGCGGTCAGCGCGGACGATTGTGACGATGGCGTGGAAGTGGATGGTGACGTTTGTGAGGCGAACGGGGGTGTGGATGTTTGCAGGGTGGTCGGGGGTTGTGCGGGTGGTTGGGGCTGCGGGGGGCTGTGCGCGGCGAACGGCGACGGCGGCGAGATAGTGGCCGGTGACGCCGGTGGTGGGGGTGCAGGGCCCTTTTCTTTTTTCGGCGCCTGTAATAGAAAACCGGGTTATGGGTTGTAGATGGGTCCCGATTGAAACTAGCAGCAAAATTACAATAAATAACATTTCCACACGCACACCAAAGCAGATATTATGAATGCAATTATCTCTCTCTCTCTCTCTCTCTCTCTCTCTCTATCGCTTCGTCTATGCCCGTCCCTGTTACTCACCGGTTGTTTTCTGTCAGCACTGTGCTCGTCGTCGTGCGGCCGCTTGGCGGCGGCGGCGGGCGCGGGTGTCGCGGGGGGCGCGGCGGGGGGTGCGGGGGCGGGCTCGGCGGCGCGCGGGGAGGGCGGCGCGCGGCCGGGGGCGGTCGACGCGGCGGCGCCGGGGAGAGGCTCGGCCTCCGACACTGGATCGATCATACACACCGTTTTAAATGACAATAACCGCTAAACTACGAGGAATTAGATGCACAGTGATTCAAGGTGACCAATTTTTATCAATTTCGCGAGTAGCGTAGAAGATGCATTAAAACTCGGTAACGAATCTTTCATATCCCTCGGTAAAATTAATTTTTTTTCTAGTTTTGAGCGTTTGGATTGGTATTATTAATACATGTAAAACATGCTGAATATTTTTTTACATATTTCTTATAACTTCATACGCGACTACAATCCGACCTGATAGTAAGAGATTATGAAGCTCTAATGGCGTCAGACCTTGCGACGTCTTTCCCATCGGCCACATATCAACGGTTGAGATTGTTAAGGATCACATGATAGAGAGCAGAACACAATAGTGATATAAACATACAAATTAATGTTGATATAATAATAATGAGTAAATCAGCACTCACTCTTGATGTCCGGCGTGTCGGCCGACCTCACAGACGTAGAGTCATCTTCCATCTCCATCTGCATTTGAGAGCTGCGATGTTCCTGCACACACACACACACACACACTTCGTTAACACATTGTTATTATTGCGATAATCTTTTTACACACATATAACACAGTACATAGTGTTCCTTGGCTACGTTATTAAACATCGGACTGTTTAAATCTTTAAACAGCATTTCCATACGCCAACTTTCACTGAAAAGTTTCTACGGCGTTGATAAGTAGTAATGGTTCGGTACTATTAACAGTAGCACAGGGGCACTTACTAATATGTCTTAGATGTTTTATTAGCAAAGAAATAACGTAATATAACACAAAAATTTTAGAACTCCATCCCTAATAGGATGGCATCTTTAAAATACGCCGTTAATCTCGGGCGCAACAGGGTTCAGTATTCAGTAAAGGTCAGCCCGCTATCGGGCACCAAAGATAATCGACCTTTATTTCAAACTATCCTCCATCCATATCTTCATTAAGTTACTTAGCAACTACTATTACTAACGAAAGGTACAGGCAACATACATCAATTTTCGGCCAATTCAATGTAATGTTGTCCGTATGAATACAATGCCTCAATCGCGCGTAGATAAATAATTGATCATTAAAAATTCAACCGTTAAGGCACAATAAGGCTGATATTTCAAATGCTTTCCTGCTCGTTGAATAGGAGTCGAATCAAATTTGTGCAGACTTTTACTCTTTAAGCGAACGGGACTGAAGATTATTTTCTAATTTATTTATATGAATAACACATCTAAATACATATACCTAAATATAGTTAAATACAAACGGAACAAAACGAAAGCAAAGCCAAAATTCACTGTAATCGAAATCATGAAATAAAACAACAACAAAAAAACTGTCAAACGAAGGGCAAGAATCGCAGATAAAAATAGTTGGTACCGAAACAGAAAACATCAAACCATACGAATAACTGGAAACATAAATATTTGTAACAACCAAGCGAGGTTACCTTCAACGACGGCGGAGGCTCTCGCGGCTGGCCGTCCGATTCGCGTGCAATATAAACCATACACAAACTTAACATTAACGTGTTGAATGTTAAAAGTCACACACTAAATACAAAGAACTCATATGAAATAAACCAATCAGTAGACTAAACGGATTAATCGCAAGTTCTCATATCGCACATAGTCATTACAATCTATATTAACCGTGCCCAATCTAACTAGACGTCTGTGAAATTTGACGTCATCGGCAATGTAGAACCGATAGTCATTAAAAACTGTTGTTCAATTGAAAATATTTGGCTAATACATTTTTACCACTAAACTAAATGTTTGGATAAACTAAAAATATGTGTATTTTTCATCTACATACAAAAAAATTGTCTTTTTTTTATGGAATCAAGGTAGCAAACGAGCATGCAGCACGAACGTTCCACTGCCACCCATGACATCTGTGACCGACCTAGAACAACACTCTAATGGGGTCTAGAATGGTTAGTCTGGTTAGAAGACTGTGTTAGAACATTAGTTGGTCGGTATGTTAGTAAGTATGAGGACTGTGACGGGGACTATTAGTGACAGTTAGTCCTGTTAGTTGCCAGTAATAGTGCAGTTAGTAATTTTGTTAGTAAGAGTCTTGTTCCATTTCGGTGACAGATGCGTTGCTACCCTTGACGACTGAGATGGTCGCCTCTAAAAAGTGTAACCAGCTCCACATGTCTATTCGTTATGTGCTCAGTTAATATTTGTTTGAATGCAAAAAGTTTGTTGAATGCATGAACTACAATTTCTTACTCGTACGTGCGTGCGTGCACGAGTACGCACACGCATTTTTACGTCACCAATTTCGTTTTCTTCTAGAGACCGCAGCGACCCAATCGCAACATCAAAGTTCAAATACTAACCAACTCTCTGATACTGCTCCTTGCAGCGCGCTCGACTCCTCCTCGACTTGGACTGCGCGCGGTCCGTTAGTAAGCGTGCGTGGTAAGCGTACTCGTGTTAGGTGTTAGTACGACGTTGGTACACGTTAATTCTTTATTATATACAATTTTTAATTGCAAAATAGGTGCAGTATATTAACCATTTTATATGTAAGACTACTCGACTAACACTAAGACTACTATTAAATGTACGATCTATACTAAACGACATAATAAGTAGACAGCTTGTTTACAGATGGTTATTACTATTTCAAATCCCTGCTGGAACCAGTGGCACAATTTTGATCAAATCAATTCATTTCTTCTCAGTTATTACGGCCGCATAGAAACTTGTAAAAAATATTAAATATTCAAATATCAAGAATTGCAGAAATTAAAACGCAGAACACTATGCTCCAAGTTAACTAAAATCAGAATTGAATCGACCTTACGTATTATTATATCCCTTCGCGCGCCTTCCCAACGCTATGATAATATGTCTAGCGAAATATTTATTGACGTCACTTGATCCATAAAGCAAATGGTATCGCATTATTCAATCAACAATTGTTGTAAACACATTTCAAAACCATCCTATATTTAACCAATCGTTGAACCGATCGTTTTAGAATTACCAGAAACGAGTCATAAAAGTCGTTCCTTATAATAGTTTCTTACATAAACACTTTTTCAGTTACGCCTCGTAGATAGTTGAAAACGGTTCCTTTTTCAAATATACGAACCAGACACAAGAGATGGTAATCGCCCCCCGCCCAACTCCGCACCTTTGAGTCGCCCCTTTCCCAACTCCTCACCTCCGAGTCGTCGTCGAGCAACTCCTCCTCGACGACCTCCGCGCGGTACTCGAGCAGCAGGTCGCGCAGCGGCTTCGAGTCCAGCTCGCCGGAGACGAACTCGTGCTTCAGGAGCTCCACCGACGTCGGCCGCTTCTCCGGGTCCTGTGGGACACGGACGGGCTCGGTACATCGGTGCAACGAGTACATTGGCGGCGGTGACCACTTAAAAATGGATTATTCCACTTTGCCCCACCAAGCGCCCCACGGGTTGCCAGAGTGGAAACGCTTTAAAATTCGCTAATCGAATTTAGTGGGGCAAAGCGGAATCCTTAAAAATTCGTTCCTGTAGTCATCATCGAGTATACACTGTTGCCGTTTCCACACATCTTGCGTGCGAGTCGTAAACCTTCCTCTATTTGAAGTGCACCCTGCCGACCGACGGTTCTGTATCATCCGGTTCAATCCCAGCGATACTTGAGCGTGGTAGCAGTTTTTAAGGTGCCTCGCTAGGTACCACCTTCGTTGAAACATTGACCGTGAAATGTTCTTACGTGTTTTTGTCGCCGTGTCCGAGGATCAGAACCAATGCGTATAACTCGGTGTTACTACCATGCGCAACGGTGACCAACGTACCATGCACTTTTCTTTATAAACGCAAACGCACTCATACCACGGGACACGGAAAATACAAATAACACATAAGTAACACCCATACCCATGACCTAAGAACAAACATTTATCCGTCACATTAATTTACCCCGGCCGGGGATCAAACCCGGGACCCGTCGCGTCGCAGGCAGAGCCACCACCAACTGGTCTACGGGGTCGTCGGTGACCGAAGCCCTCCCCCCCCCCTTCCCCCCACAATCTGACCTTGACGAGCGCCTTGGCGATGAAGTCGTTGAACGCCTTGCTCCAGCGCGACGGCTGGTCCAGCGACGGCGGCTCGCTCTTCTGTATCTTGAGCAGCACCCGCATCGGCGTCATCTCGTGGTTCGGCGGCTCCATCTGCGCGAACTCGATCAGCGTGATGCCCAGCGACCAGATGTCCACCTGGGTGTTCGCAAAAGTTACATCAGTTGTAGGCGTGCAGGTTTTTCTATTTTAGGATTTTTAATGTAAGACATCAATTGTTAATAAATACGCAATCACTCGCGCTGAGATATTCCCAGCACCTCAGAGATTTTCAAAGGTTTATTTTAAAAAAGGAATTCGGTCTTTTGGAATTTGTTCATCACTATCTCCCACCCACTTACTCCACAATCAATCCTCAATGGATAAGTGAACAGCAGCGAGCCATTAATGGGTTGACGCCACGTTTTAATGAAACTACGGCTCCAAACCATGCTAGAATCCCAACAGGCTCACCAGAATAACAGTGTTAAGCACAATAAACAAAATGAACATCATCAATCCATCTCCCTCGCTCCCAGATCACCTTGAAGTCGTACGGGTGGTCCCGGAACGTCTCGCAGAGCACCACCTCCGGCGCCATCCAGTACGGCGTGCCGATGAACGTGTCGTGCTTCTGGAGCGTCGACTTGTTCTTCGCCGACACGCCGAAGTCCGCTGTAATAACATTTGAATAAAGTTTATTTTTGTTTGAATAAACATTGAGTATTAATTAAATCGTAATTACATTTGAATAAAGTTTATTTCTGTTCGAATGTATATGACTACATTATGACACCATCTGAGACATTTTTTTTATGAACTAAGTAGCACTGCAGGGAATTTTACGACGACGAAATTAGATCTAGGACTTTATATAGCAAGTATATGGGTACTACTACTACTACGGGTTTAAAACCGATATGACCGGGCGACGAACAAAAGCCAACCGCCTTTTTGAAATCACAAACTCACACCAATAAAAAATGTTTTAAAATCGAGTTGACCTCAGGAATACTATGTTTATGATAACTAAAAACAAATTTTATTGTAACATTTATTTTTTCCTTTGTTTCTTGGCTTCTTTGGTCAGGGGCGGCTTTACCAATAGTGCAGGGGGTGCGGTGCACCCGGGCGCCGGGTTCAGGTGGCGCCAAGAGCCGCTCGCGACACCTAGACCTAATCCATTTCGACCGCGCATTTTGATACAAAAGGGCGCCAAGGCATTGACTGCACCCGGACGCTACATGTACTCGAGCCGCTCCCGTCTTTAGTGATGTGTTTGGTGTTGCTGAAATCCTTGGGCGACCGTTACCATCACGTCGACTCATTAGTCGGCCATAACGCCCATAATCAACATTATCGTTAAATCTCCGGGCCACCCTCTCAAAGAGCACCACCCCCACCACTCACCGAGCTTCACCCCGCCGGTCATGGTCGCGAGCACGTTCCCCGCCTTCAGGTCGCGGTGGATGACGCGCCGCGAGTGCAGGAAGTGCAGCCCGCGGCACATCTCGCGGCACACGTACGCGATCTGCGGCTCGCTCAGCCCCTTCTCCAGCTCCGACATCACCGAGTCCAGCGCGCCGCCGTCGCAGTACTCGAGCAGCATCTGGGGGACGCGTGGCGGATACAGTTTGTGAATACCCCCCATCCGTGCCGAACTCCTCAACGACGTAAAGCAGAAAGACAGTGGATTGTTATTCCAAGTCTATCGATCAAGCAACTACCAGGGGATTTGTAAGGGCTTGCCATAGGCGCGGCACAGCAAGGGATTTTTACGCGACGAATAGGATATAACTTAATAATATGGCAGTGAAATGGAAATTTGCGACCATCACTAGGCACAACAACAAAACTGCGATGCCTTGTCGGAAACCTTCGGAATATCACGGCATTCTTTTGGAATGCTTCGGTAACCTTCGGGACGCCGAGGCAAGGTAGGGGGCAAAGCAGCGCCGGCGCCCCGCCTCGTCGTTAGCTTAGCGTCATAGCCTGAGTACGACGTGGCAGGCCTAAGGATACCACGGTATAATTGCCGCCAGTGCCGTGCCGGATATGTTCCGTGTAGTTACTCGGCGGATCTTGCGGAAGACCAGCGTTGGTTATTTGTATTACCAGCAAAATGCTGAACAGGATCCTTTTTGTAATGTATTGTACATAAACTAAATTAATGTTATACCCTTTGTTAAGACTCAATGTCTTTTATATTACAAATAAAGAGATATCTATCTATATATCTATCTATCTATCAGTGGGCGCAGGCCTTACATCGTAGGACAGCTATCAGAGACATCAAACCACCCACCCATAGCTTGTTGTCAATGAAGTACGCCTCGTGCAACTCGACGACGTTCGGATGGCGGCACTCGCTCAGGATGTCGATCTCGACGGTGAAGTCGGCGAGGTCGTCCTCGTTGTCCAGCACGCACATCTTGGCCGCGGCGAGCTGGCCCGTCGTCTTGTGCTGGGCTTTGTACACCTGGTGGTGAACACAGTCATGTTTGAATGAGCCCCCTCATTCAACGAATAAACGCACGTTACGTGCCCCGTGCAGATTTTAGTGTGCGTCGTGAGTGACGTGTACACACCCACTACGTGTGTTTTCTTTATGAGGTTTTCGATTAAAAATTAAATCTTACCAGCTCATGATTCGACATTTAGCTGAACTGTTAAAAATATTACATTTAAATAGATATTTTGACTAAAAATTGTGGTTTTTAATTTCTCGTAATTTGTATTCAGCCAAAAATGTTAATCATAAAGTCATCGTATTTCTTATCATCCTTGTATGTTACCATCACATCCACCACATTTAACGCAATAAATAATAATGTGCCCGAATGTTGTAATTTGTTTGGAAATCTGTAACTGCACTTGTAATTCCGCCAAGATATTCGTGAAAAGTTGTATGTAGGTATCCTAGTTTAAGACGGACATTTCTTACTCACAAGAGGCAGCTATCATAATATTTAAAATAACATCTCAAAGGATTTGTCTAAACAGTGCCACATACGTAATTAATTTACGCGTAAATAGACAACATCCATATGTAACACCAGAAGAATGAGGAATGCAACGCGGACATTTTAATGGATGCCGACCGGGATATACGATGTTAACTTTACTCACAGTAATAATAAATCAATCTACTTCACGCGTTTATGTCAAAGCAATATGCATAACATCTTTAATATTACACAAGCTAGCATATTCCACAATGTTAAAGGCATAAAGTCGTAAATGGTTTCCTCCTGGGCCCAAGCCCACCCTGCAGCCCTGATTGCCCAGCCCTGCTAAAAAAACGGACGAGGCTGCTCAATTTTGCTTGACGGTGTGGCGTCTACTAGGCCGACTAGATCACAACCCCCTCGCTAGAGTCAACCGCCAAACGTCTTATCCTGTTTCAGCTAGGAGCTTTAAAGCCAGTACATTCTTCTTTCCTCTTACAAGTCGTAAGATGCTCACCTTTCCGAAGGCGCCATCGCCGAGCTCGCCGATCATGTCCCAGTGCTCATTCGGGTCGCTGTTGTCCCGGATGTTGCTGAACACCTTTTTCTTTTTCGCGTCATTTCCTCCGCCAAGGTGCAGCACCTGAATTTAACAAATGGAAAAATAAAGTAAAGATACATTACATTGTAACTCACTTTAACGCATAACGGCATACCAACGCAATCATAAAGTAAATAGCATGGGTAACCAGATAGTCCAGGTTGCTAGTGAGATGAATAGCCTCGAGAAATCGGAAACAGCAAAGACCCGAACACAACCATAGATAACCATAAGTATTCATAAAAAATATGTGTCTCTAAAATCAAAGGCTGATTGATCCCTTCGCAGGACCAATTTTATTTCTTCTATAGAACAAATGACAAATGACTTTGGACGCATCGGATGCGCTAGGAGTACTGCGGTAGATTGGCGACATTACGCGACGCCTGCCCGGATCCTAGTGTAGGGCGACCTATTAACTACTCCATCCCATTGAACGAGTATTTCCTGTGCAAAAAAATGTGCTAATTCATTTATGTCTTCCATCCGTACTAATTATTTCAATCCAGTACATTAGCTTGGAAATTGGTGACCTGAATTAGTCTTTTAAATTAGTAAAATCTCTTAAGTAACTATAACATTATTAGCCAAGAAAACATTTTAAGGAAACACTAACATAAGGACACGCGTCGAAGCATCTTGAATATCGGTATACTTCTACTGCTAACTTTAATGGTAAGTTATCAAGTTATTAAAGTCATTATCTTCTCGGGTCATAACTGCCCTGCAATTTCAGGGCATCCTCTGTTCAAGTCTGTAACTTCATCATTCAGAACGTAAAATCAGTTTCAAGGTGCATATTTGCAATTATATATTGGTAATTGTATCCCGTTTTCCTAGCAAAAACTTTCAAAATAACGCCGAAACTACAAAACTATAATTGTGTTCGCCTGTTCACTGGCGTTTCCCTTCATCATCGCAACCCTTAACTGTAGGTAACCACTGCTCGGGTCTCCCCTCACAATTCGAGGGATATAAGCCGTAGTCTATAATTACAAACTACCTACGCTAACCAAGTGCGGATTGGCAGACCAGGCATAACACCTTTGAGAACATTATGGGGAACTCTAAGTGTAGGTTTTCTCACGATGTTTTCCTTCACCGAAGCAAGTGACAATTAATTTCTAATACGCACATAACTTAAATAAAAATTGGGAGGTTCATACAGGATTCGTTCGTCCGTAAGTCACACCCACCCACGTCCAAACCAATCAACTCCTACCTTCTTGAGATTATTGAAAAACGACATGTTTGTAGTGAAGGCGCGTCGCGTGGCGCCTCATCCGTCTTTGCACATCGTGTCGTCGGCGCTCCTTTGCATACGTCTGTAACAATAGCGAAATGATGGATGAGCACAACACAAAATACAACACAATATTCTTTGTTCGGGTACATAATCGGTGTTCCGTGATATAATATCGCCGTATTTGCTTTGTTGATATTGCAACGGGAAACTGACATGCATACGTGAAATCAACATCAGGTTGTCGACAACCACTACCAAAGTCTATTAACTCCTCGTATTCGTTATACTGTTTGAAGACGAAAATGCAAATTTTATCGAAACCTTTTCATTCAATTCAGTATCAGTTGAAAAGATAGTTTCACCTTCAGCAAAACGTACAGGTGCTGTCAAATTGAGCGTTATGAATTGGGTGTAACGTCAACAATCTAAAATGAAAGTCTATGCATGATTTATTGACTATAATATAGGTTACTCAGGTAATATTGATCATGGCCTGCTTGGGATCGCATTGTTGCATATGGCTCATCATATCAATATCAATTAAGTTGTAAGTAGGTATCATTAAGCGTGGTCGGCAGCTCAATAGATTAATGACCAGAAGCATAACTATCAGTGCCTCCGCACTTAAGAGAAACCAACTGTCAATAATATCATTACATTGACAAAAACGAAGCATCGCTACAATGTAACCACATAACACTCCAACACCTGGCAACACCAATCGTCACACTAATATTGAACAACCTCAAACAAGTTTGAGAATTAACGCCTCCGGTATTTCAAACACGCAATTGGCCTTTTGGGGGCAACCTCGCCGCGTCCTTGCGACACTGATATGACGGTGTAAACACGGCGAAGGAATGTCGCCTCTCTGTCTACGACGACAAGTACCATTGAAGATGGAGCAACTTCCGAGGAAAATATCGAGTGAAATGTATTTATTGAGGTGTCGTATGGCCTAAGGTGTGGAAACGAAGCGAGAAATCAAGGTTGTCGTCGCTGCTAATTAGATAAGTCATAGGCGATCATGTAGGTGCCGCACTCGTCGGGGACAAAATTGGTCCAAGTTCGCACAAAAAAGAGGCCAGGCAAGAAAGATATTAAAATCAGAACCATTTGTATAGTCAACAATTTCAAACTTTGCTACAAACTCTGCTCTTACCACTCTAGCCCTTTTTAGCTAGGTAAAGCGTGAACATAAATTCATTAGAAAAGGACATACACATCCGAAAACCTGTTGACAAAACTGACATCCGCTCAGTATATTATATCTGGTCTTAGTTCTGAAGATAACTATACTATATTCTATACCAAGACCTCCCTGCCTACAAAACAGTATATGAATTCGTCTAACTCTAACCATACACAGTTTACCTTTGCGGCATTATACAAGGGAAGCGGTTTTGTAAAGTTCCGGAAATCCCCATAATAACACCCACCACCCATACACAATAGACCCTTCTCTCAGTTTGTAAAATCTTCCATTCAAATACAATTTCTCTTTTGACGATTTCCCCCAACGGAAAAAAGGTGTCCTTTAAAGTATTGGGCCAAACGCGGCAATGATTCATTGAGCACATTAAACGACTGTCACCCGGTTATCAGCGGGAGCGGGGCGCGCATCCGCCGGCGCGCGATACTGCTGCCGCTTTTACAGAATGATTAATTTATATCCCGTGTAAACAAACATGGCTGATGCAGACTACTGGTCAACAGGTTGTAGAAGTTAAGTCAATTTGGATGTGAACTGGGAAATGCGGCGAAATTCGTTTGCGATATCGGTCTCTCTTGTAGCTTGTGGGAGAAACGGGGTAGCGATTTTAAGGAATCTTCAGGACGGGGTCCACTAACGAATTATCCTGCAAGGATTCCTATAATTCGATCATTCTAGAAATTCACATAACCCAAACTAAGCTGGAACGTTATTATTATAATACGGATACTCACGAAATGTATTTTGTACGCCGATATTTCGACCCAGTTGCATAGATCGTTGTCATAACTGATTTCATAATAAATGTGTACAATCAGCGATGAGTTAGGTTTAAAATCATAAGGTACAGTGCAATTTAGTTATAAAGTAAAATTACAAGAGTTGGTATGCACAGGTGAATTCTCATGTACCTACAGATTTCAATGAAACATTTTTTCTCGAGTTCATTTCAATCGACTAATATTAATCACTTTATTGATGTCAATCAAACTGATCCTGAGCAGTCTGACTACAGCCTCTTCCTGATGTCTCCTTCTGGACATGAATGTCGGAAATGCTTTAATCCTAATTATTCTGGACTTTGAACATTCGCAATAAAGATCCTCTAGTGCTAGTCCCTTGCATAATATTAATTATCTTTCTGAACTTTTCAATACATGATTTTAAAATCAATATTGATACGCGATACGGTTTTTTTAATAAGCATGCTGTGGTTACCTATAAATGTGAGATCTCACATCCTCCTCCAAGCTCCTGTACACAAGCTCCTTCCAAATCTATATAAGATTTCTGTATTAAAGACTTATGTATTTGCTGTATCTTACGTTGGTAATTCAAATAAAGGAAACAAAACAAAATGGTAACACAGCGTCACCACCACCCAGGCTCATTACACAGTGTCGACGACGCCGAGCAGGTCGCCGACCACGGCCACATGCCATCACAACACAACTCGAAAATGGTTACGTATCGTAGGTAAAAAAAACGAAAGTGAATTCCCCGCGATCTTCGCCGAGAGCGTAACTAACTTGCGAAGCATTAAATGGTTTAATGAAAACATGTGGTTGTTAATTGAGTTTGAACAGTTTCTTTTTAAATGGTTCCATTGAACGTAGCGTACGTGCGATCGTACGTCCAGGGAGCGTAAACATTGTGATCACGGATTGTTACTAACTACCTACATCTTTAGAATCCATAAGTGTATAAAACATAGCTATTTACAAGACTACGGCGGAGGAGTATGTGACTGACCAGTAATTATGTATGTTCATTAATTTATTTCCTCATTGCTTCTAAACTTCTTATTATGATTTGACTAATGAGATATATCGTTGGAAGCAGCTTGATCGTCCGCTCGTCGTAGACTGTATGACGTCTCATTAAACTGAATATGGCGCCATCTACAGGTCATAAAGTCATGGATTAAAAAAATAGAATATTTGGAAATTTTCGGTCATTTTACATTCACGCGACCTAGAATTGTAACTGGATTTTGCGAAAATTAAGTATAAAGACGTGCCTAATATTACACATGAAACAGAATTGACTATACATAGTTGTCTTATATATTATGCGGATCAATTTGTCTCCTATTATCTGGTCACACACCACATTTACATAACAGATTATTCAGAAACATTGCCACGTGGGTTATCACGTGGAATCACGCCTACCAATTTCTGAATTCGGGTACTAAGGGACATGTTTCCCGAAGCGAAGCGAGGGCTGGTTTACAAGTACATAATAGATATTATAAATTATGTTTGTCATCTTTGCATTCAAGTCTTTTTTCCCGCTGTTTTTCTAATAGATACCTATCATCTTTTCCACCATTTCCACATCCACCTAGCGTTGACTACGCAGAGGTAGAGTGTCATTAGAATAATGTGTTACAAAATAAATTAATAAATCTAATCAGAGCAATTAAATATCGCGCCTGGTAGCAAACATCACCATCGTTAAACTGGTATAACATGCGCCGAACAAGATTTCCGTAAAGATTTTTCTTCAAGAGCACAAAGTTGGAACACATCGAAACCTTTCAATGCATCACCGAATCCGGTTTCCGCGCCGGACGCACACCACGCGCTGGACGCAACGCGATGATCAATCAAGTGAATATACATACATGTGACGTCGCTGTGTTGGTTAGTCATGATGACATCATCCTTTGATCTTAACGTTTGGAGCAAAACGACGGAGGACAGCGTATAATTCAACGAAAGGTTTCACCTTTGTGTAAGCGTGTTTAAGGGATTAAGTAGTTTGACTTTGGAGAAGCGTCTGTAAAAATCAACTGCAAATAATTTCATGTCATGTCGAGTATGAAATACTAGGACTAAGACTCACTAGTTCAACGATAAACTAATCGGTTGTACTGAGAAGTAAGCGACTCATTCAATCTCGTGATAAACACAACACAAGTCAAACATGACACGCAATCAAAATACTTTATTATAGAGAAGCATGTAAAATGTAATCAGCGGAGTTTATGTTACGCTGCCTCAGTTCCGTTCGCAGAATTTAGTGAATCAGTTTCGGTGTAATCTAAATAATAACCTGTCGAGAGGAATACGTCATCTGTGACATACTTCGAACCAAGTAGATCGCTAATATGATTAGCGCTTATTACTAGCTTATCGATAAGGTAAGAGGAATTCAAGTTAATTTTGAGGTGATAACGTCTTATAAATCGATGAACGCCGGCTGCACGCACGAAAAAGTATGACGTCATTGTCACGGTCCGCCTGAGCCGAGCGTGCAAACGAGAGCGCGGTACAAGCGATAGAGAGGCACGATCGGCTTATTTTTCATCAATGTTTTCTTATGACGTTTTCACGTAAAATTATCGTCCATAAACTGACTTTACAGACAGCCATTTTTTTTGTTAATGGCCGGCGAACGAGCAGACGAGCCACCTGAAGGTAAGTGGAATTAAACCGGATGGTGCAAAGTCCAGCGGCCTCTGAACAGAGGGACTGGGCGCCCATGAGCGGGGGAGGTCGGCTTGGACTCAACGATGAACCGGTATTGTTTGCGAGGAAGATAATTATTTGATTTCAGTACTACTTAGTCCAAGATTTGCCCAAACGAACAACTTTGCCTCCACTCCATCCGCTGCCTCTTATTACTCAGGCCACGGCCACGCACAATTGAGACGGCCACCGAGTTCGAGAGGACTCCTCTCTTAATTGCTCCAGTGTCAGTGGACGATGGGGGTATTTATTGGACACTGGCGACTCGTTGGCGTCACTGCTCCTTACGATACATTATACCCACGAGACTATTTAAATTATCATCTTTATAATCTGATACGCAATACATGGTATTTATGACAGACGATATAATATGTAAATAAGACTCGTGTTTAATGTACCAATTTTTCTGTGTAATCCTATAAATGTAACCGATAAATTGGGTTTGATAAAGAGATATTACAGTTGTAACTTTAGCATTTCCATTTTGGGAATCAACAAGAAAATATTTAGTCAAAGTTTGAGGAATTTTATAGCCAAACTAATAACAACAGAGGATTACGAAGCGGTGGAGGCGAGGCGAGCTGGGGCGAGAGGAGAATTTTCCAAATTAATGTTTTAACCACCGAATGAACTAAAGTAAGATTACAAAAAATAGTAATCTTGGGTACATATGACCGTAATATAATAGGTTTACTGGCTTCAAGTTCCATATGAGGTTTACCCACATAAACCTTCTCGATAACCATGAGGAGGCTCCGTAATATCATAAGAATACAAACGATTTTAAACTGAACTCATCGCGGATTGTACTTGCATGATACGGGTACTCACGATACTTATTTTGTACGCCGATGTTACGACCCAGTTGCATGGATCGTGGGTAAGTATCACGTAGTAAGATCCGTATCATAAGAATACACCGGCATAGTAGAAACGTAGTTTACCTAAGTGACTGACTAGTAGTCATAGTACATGCACAGTAGTGCCACATACACGCTCAGGTTTACCCGTACAGTTCAACGGCACAGGTAAACCTATCGGGACTCCCCAACCCCAGCGTGTGTAGCTAGCTTTAGGTGGTAGACGGCACTAACCTAATAAAAGCCCCTCACTCTTACCTCGCAAGGCAGTACATTACATAAAAAGGAAGTCCAAACACAAGAGTGAAAACAGTGAGCGTACAGTTAACAGTCAGCGAATCCAACAATTACACGGAACCAGTTCCCGGCCGAGGCGACATTCTATCCGCCGACGTATTTACATAAATCGTAGACACACCTAATCGGTCAGCGCGACTCTGATTGGCACACGTTTGGGGAATCACGCACTTTAATTTACACAACTACGGCCCGAGTAGGTAAACAAGTAGCCTATCTTCTGCAGTTAGGAGTTATTTTTGCGCGCCACATAATGCTGACTCTATCTCTATTGGCTTTAAATCATCAATGGCCCTCTACTCAGCACTGGTCCCTTCTCATGACTTAGGAGGCCTGAAGCATACTTCACACGCAACTATAGTGCAGATAGCTTGGTAGTGCGTTAGTGGCCAACACAAGTGTCGGAATTTTAATATGCCGCCCGAAGGCTTCCTACATGACTTAACGCCTGTTACCTAATGATAACAACCGGGGACGAAGGCTTTACGTACTTTCCGAAGAACGGAAGCGCTCAAGAATTTTTGCCACGAGCGGTCACCCATCCAACTGCCGACTGCGTCGCTAGCCGCCGGGCTTTGAGCGCTTCGATTCGACATGTTATTTACAAGTACAACGTTACATGCGACATCTACACAAAACGGTCGCGCGACCTAAAGCTGTGACCGCATTAGTGAGACGCCCCGCTCCGCGCGCTAAACGGGTGATAACACGCAAACTGCGTGAGTAATGACGCGCACCAAACTGTTAACGCTGTTAACATTGTGGTCTAATGACTAACGCAATGTATTCATTTGTACACGGATTTTACAATATATATTCCTTAATAGATAATATATTATACTACCTATTCCTTATTAGATGCATCGAGATGCTGAGTCGAAATTTCCTCACAAAATGAGCGGGATTAAGACTATGGTTCACCACGCTGGTCTAGTGGGGATTAGTAGACTTCACACGCTTTTGATAACATTATGGACATATCTAGCGTGCGAAGGTTTCCTTACAACGTTTTCCCTCAGCGAAGCTCTTTGTTTATTCAATCCCAAACTGGACCAACGCAAAAATGACTGGACTTACCTACGGCTTCATTCATCGGGATATAACCAAGGTGTTGTCTCTTGACATTACAAATATGAACAGCAACGAAATATTTTTAAATTATCGGAAAGAATATACCCAAAAACATCAGCACTGAAAACCAGTACCTACTCCAGTCGACAGTTGAAACAAACTGAGTGAGAACCTCTTATGTCGCTATATGTATTATGTATATGTATTACGCTATAGTGTGTGTACACTTTTTCTTGTAAAATTGTTTTAGCGAAGAATTAAACGCTTTCTTTCTTTCGATAAATAAAAAAAAACACCAAGCGTCCCTAACCAATGTTTCCAGCGACTGTACGTGTGCTCAACCGGCGCAGCGTCCCGGGCTACGCGTCTTTGACACGCTTTCGATCGAACCGAGCTAAGTTTGCCTACTTGGAGTCTCGAGAATGTTTGTCGAGACTTACCACGTACAAGTCGTACAACCAACGACCTGCACATTAGTTTAGAGTGGTTTTACAAACATATAAGATATAGTTATAATAGCGAGGTGGGCACTAATGTGGTGACTACGGTACGATGCTGGTGACAAGAGTGGGACGAGTCCAGCTTGGATACCTGCAATTGTAGGACTGCGAAAAACCGCCGATAATACATAACTAGCGCTTAATAACTTAATGATAACAATTAAAATTAATGAAATAAACGCTATGAAGTAAACTTACTCGACTCATTTAACTTGACTGCTTTGATTTTTATGGGTGATATCTTAAGAGCAAAGGAGCATACAGCATCATATTTTTTGCGTAAATAACACTGGCAAGGTAAATCCTAATGTAAGACTATAACCTGAATTGTAACACAATGAATGGGAAGGAACTGCCTATTAGGCCAGAGTTCACGCTTTTCTGAGATCCAGGGCTCTCCGCTAAAAATGTATTTAAATGTATGGTCAATAAAACAACGCTGCACACTCTAAGCCCACACTAGGATTCCTTATGTGGTGGAAGCCATGGAAAACACACAATACAACAACACATACCCAGACCGAGAACAGAAATTTAAATTGATCATTCAAATTTCCACCTCGCTGGAAATTAAATCCAGGGCCCTTCGAACGGTGGTCCGGCATGGCAACCATAGCGCCATACGGGTCGTCTAAAACATTTATAATTTAAAATCCATCCGATTACAGTTAGCACAAGTATTTGTGCTAACTGCAATCGGATTGATATTTACGGGACTGGGCAATGCTAAAGGGAAAATTATTACACATTAATATTCTAAAAATAAACTCTATCATGGTAAAAACAACATTATATACATATAAATCACGGCTGTCATTTAATTAGACCGGTATTCCGTTGGGTGTAAAACTCATTAAATTAAGATGCAATATTGATACGAGGCATTTCCATTAATGATAATGAAATACCATTTATTGACAACCATTAATAAAATTAATCTCTCTACTATGTAGAATGTTGAATTGAAGCACCCGCAATGTATTTGGAACGGAAAAATGTCGTCAACAAAAGCATTACGAATGTAAAATACATTCAAATTCACGCATTATAAAGCTTTTGCATTTTTACATGATTTTTAAATTACAACAAAGAAACAAACGATGTTACCCAACTTACTACTTAGGTATTTCCTTACATGAGTAAAAAGTTGCATCGGACTTAGAACCATTTCTGATATTAGCGGGAACAAACACATGGACAAACTGACGAACAGAGAAATACAAAAAATGGGATATATGTACATAATTATGTCGTTAATACATACCGTTACAAATAATTTTACCTAATTATTTTCCATGTACAGATTATACTCGACATCGATCGATTAACTAATCGATTATTTTCAGTTGGTATAAAAATCGAGATCTCGTACGTTCAAAGTGACCCCATAAACGCAACGACTCGTTTGCAACATCCGGGATTGAATCCTAATCAGTTGGTTGTAATAAAAATAGTCGTAAAGTGACGTCACAAGAGCCCAAGACACGACGTCATTGTTTCGAATATAACTATGACCCGATGACACAGTCGCGCGATCCGACGAACGGTCTGGCAACCACACGCCGGGATCACAGTGTATTTATGTACACAATAACAACAATACGACATTATCGTAATATATATACATATCACGCGTCATACATCGCAATTAGCCAACTTGCCCTATATAGATCACTCGGACACACTAACCTGTATTTGGCCATTACCTAGTATAGCAATACTAATAATATACAAATATAATAAATAATACCAAATACCAAATTAAATACCTAATACAATCTGGCAACAAAGAGCTTTTTAAAAATATCAATACAGGTCCTAAATATATGCATATTATAAAATTGTAACTGTACAATGTGTTTAAAGAGGATGTTTGAGATAAACTTAGATCGTGAACATACATAAAAAAAATATGCAGTCAAACATATAACCTCCTCCTTTTTGAAATCGGTTAAAATTAAAACACGTCGATTTAAAGAATCCCGTCAAAACACGGGGTCTATAGAATACAACAAAGACAGATAACAAACCTTATCATTTTTTACTAACTACACCTAAACCTCCCCGGCATGGCACACGAATGACATAATCTCGCGTAGAATTCACCTTGAATGTATAATTAATTAAATTCCAGTACAATACGCTACACGTGCGCATATTTCCTGTTGATACACCGTACGGTACTGGACATTGTACAATGAGACGTAACCGCCGAAAACGGCACCTGACGGTAAGTGGTCACCATCGGCCATGACCATCAGGACATGAATACCAAAGGCATGACCGATGCGTTGGCAGCTAAGAAAGTCGTGGGGCGATCATAACGATACTAATAAGCCGTAAAGCACGCTGAAAGAAACTGTGTTTTAATTTTTAAAAACACGGAGCAGTGTCACAAATGAGCACACCATTGCTGTAATAGTGGGCCTATAGCCCAGTCGGTAGAGATCCTTCCTGCCGAACAAGGGGTTGCGAGTTGCGAGTAAGATTCCCGGCCGCTGTTAACATTTATGTGACAAAAAATGTTTGATCTCGGGGGGTCTTGGTCGTCAGGGCTGCATCATTGCTTGTATGTTCATCCTCCCAGCAACGCAGGAAATCTTAGTATTGACTATGAAAGCGTCTTTTACTATTCCGTGAAGTTTGCCAGGCTAGCTACCTATTGCTTGGGTCGTTCTCCAAACGACTCGTGTTCCGGCTGGAGGCTTGAGAATCTTCTTCACTACAGTCACTTTCCTTCAGTCTTCACTCTGTTTTTGGCTGACAACGCATAGATAATGCCTTTGCCGTTAATGGCGACGGGCGACGATGCTCATTTACCATCAGATGCCTCGACTATTCGTTGGTCGGACATAAAAAAAACGGGCATCTACATAATATCGATGCTTTACCTATCTGTCAGACATGGACCAACCACCGGATAGTATTGGTCGGTTACAGTCGTCCATAACATTCGGACTGGGGGCTCCATCGCAGCACGCCGCGGCCCCCTCAACGCTCCACCGACCGATTCCCGTTAACCCGTCAACCGGCAACCGTTGGACGCGAGCGGAAGAACGGCATAGATTAGCGCGCAAACTGTTAAAATGTGTTAATATTCATGCGTTCGTCCACTCCGCCGGCGCGCACTATTCAATGAAGCTCCAGTTGAGGTGATTTAAAAAACTCAACATTGATATCTTTTTAATTTAACTAAACCAGCCAAGTGTTCCAGGACATGATTACATAACCAGTAAAATCATAAACATCCAAACACGAGTCTTCATAGTGACTGCGACTGCAGTAATAAACAACCGGTTTTTGACCGTTTTAAACCTTTTATTTTCTTAAATTTTCGTTTGTTTTTGTTGTTTAAATGTAATCGACAAACACGGCCATGCTTTATTCTCACCAGAAATTCACCTAGACCAGTCCACTGTTTCTTAGGAACCGTCTATTCCCGACTGAATCAGTACCATTTCTCGCATGAGGATGTGATTACCGATCTCTTCCATCTACTTGCTATGCCAACAAACCGCCGTCGCCCATACTTATAAGTAACACACACCAAAGACATCACTGATGTTTTTATGACGAAAAAGGTGGCATAGAACCTTCATTATCCAATCCACATTAAGGAGTGCGCACAGTACAACGACTCCACAACCGACCGACGCGAAGGTAAGGTTGAATTTCGAACTTATACTTAAAAGCCCTGTACGGCTCGCCCTACACCCATAGCCGTTCCGTTTCGAGACCAACGCGTCGACGACTCACCGTAGACGAGTAGTCCACGCGGCGACCGACACAATGACGTAATGTACCTAGAACGGAACGTCGGAGTTGAAACGGAATGGAGACGGAGTCGAGTTGACGTCGATGAAGCGTTGATCGCGGAACGGAACGTCGGAGTTGAAACGGAGTGGAGTCGGAGTGGAGTTGACGTCGAGTTGGTGTAATGTGCGCACTTAGTTTTAGTCACTTTAGTCATTCAACAAATGAATAGGAGCTCCTCACACACTAAACGAAATATTTCCTTACATTTCTCTTATTTTCCTCTTATTCTTATTTGCTGGATAGATATGATGATGTGGGTCACAGCGACCACTTTACGTCAGAACAACGAACAAGTATGCCAGAAGAGTGTGCTCGTGAGCTCTGACCTAGTGAAACCCTAAAGGAACGGGCGGGGCCCACGAGCGCGAATGTATTCACATACCTAGCAGTACTCTGCCGGATTAAAGATATTATTATAGACCTTTGTTTCCTAAAGGGGAGTCTTCCAAAGATACCCGAACTTACAGATGGATATGTAGGATTCGTAGCTACAACAACTTCCTCGGCATCCATCCAACGTATATGGAGAAATCCCGGAATCTCGTGTAGGTAGACACACCGGTGCAGACCTAGACCAATAATATCTAGGCATTAAGTATTAAGTCTCGCGACAATCGCCTAGGCCCTAGTTTTACAGATACTTTTCACGCAACCAGCTGACAAGCGAGTGGACGAGTTGCTTGATAGTATACGTCCAATAGTGGTCGATAGCCAGAAGATTAAAAACCCTTCCAAATTGATCTCGACACAAAAATCAGTCCAAACACCCTAAGCACACAAAATTCACGTAGGTTCTAGAATATATCACAGCGAGATAACATTATGTGACGTCACCACAAACTCGACTGCCATTTAATTGGATCAATAACGTCGCCGGCGCTTGCTCTATTAAAAGCGCGCATCTCCAGATCAAATCTTCATCAGGTACTTGGGGATGCGTAAACACTTTAGATTAACGATAGGGTCGGCTGTATCATTAACGGCCTTTTCAATACTCCATCTATTGATAATCCTCAAGTCGGTTGCTTAGCAACTGTCAAAAGGTAGAGTTATTACTTAGGAACTCATCCAGAGATTATGGATAGATGATTATAGATAATGGCCGTAAAAGTAATGATAATTGTATAATGACAGTATGATTAACATGAAGTGTGACCCACATGTCATTAGTCATTACACAACATTGTTTTGTAAAAATAGATTTGTATCAAACATTAAACTTATTGTTAATAGTTAAGATTTGAGTTTAAGTCCTGAGGATTACTTATAGTTCTCTAGACGGCACAGGAAGCAGGCCCGCCTCGTCCAAAATAAAAAAGATTACAAGTTTGATTTAATTCCATTCCCAACAATATGACATAATCGCAAGTCACAGCCCTACACCAAAATAGATTTCTGCTCAAAATGATGTGAATTTTTGCGGATTATGAAGTCACTGAAGCCGGCCTTGAGTCGTTGCGAATCTTGCGACAAAACTAATGATTCACGGACGCGGACTTTTGTTACGTAAGGATTATCGCTATGTCATTAAAGTCGACTGCCCAATATATCGGAGAGCGTATAATAGAATATTTAAATTAATTGTCGAACCGTGTATCGCAATCGTTACCATGCCGGACTGCCGTTGGAAGCGTGATTTCGATTCCTAACGAGGCGAAAACTTGAATGATGAGTTTAATTTCTGTTCTCGGTCTGACTATATTATGTGTTCTTGTTGACAAGAATCCTAGTGGAGCTATGAGTGTGTAGCGTTTTTTTATGGTTCCGTACCCAAAGTATAAAACCCCTATTAACATGCCTTCCGAGTCTGTCTGTCTGTCACTCTCTTGAACTGAAATGGGTAGATACCTGAAATTATCACAGAATGAGTGTTACCGGTCTGGCCGCTATCACAACAAATAATAAATAATTTAGATCCCCAAATGGGTCCCCATACTGATAACCTTTTATGTTATTCATACCTACCACCAAGACTCACCACCATGTATCTCATTAATGAAAAAAAATGTCTTTTTTAATATGGGAAACCAACAGTAAATAATTTCGTAATTGGAAAACATATACTTACGTCGTAAAATTTAAATTTAATTTACCACAACATCGTTTTCCACGAAGTAATATAAATAAATAGTGTGGTCTACAAAATAAGTACAGTGTACTACAAAAATGAACGTAAAGTTGAACAAAAAGTTAATAAATATTTAATTAAACAAATTAGCAATATAAATTTACTTCATTTAACAAATTACTATTACAATGCACACGATATAAAAACATACCTACGAGAAAAGCTTACTAAACCTATAATTATATAAATCTCTTATAGTCCTCAAATATTTTCAACGTACTGACACCATTGGATGTCAGAACGTCAAAAACTGCCCTCAGTGACTCAAAGCCGAGCAGCTCGACGGAAACAAATTGAATTATCTTAACAAGATTCCACCGGCATGCGGCACATGTATGTTAGCGTGTACATAATCCACACGCGGCATACCTTTATTTATCGATTCTAGACAAGACGCGCTTATAGCTTGACTTGGTTCGAGCCTAATACTGGCCATACACGCTAGGGTGTACCTGAGAGGTTTACCTGTAAACTGTTCAGGAAAATATACATTTCTTTCCATACCCGGTCAAAAAATATACCACGGACGATAACACATCTAATTAAATGGGACGCGCATAAAATTATAGTCACAATAAACATTCACGCACAAATCCTAACCGTATCTTATTATGATTATTACAATCAGAGGTTTTTATACCTTTAACCAGTCTGTAGTAAGTAAGCTGATTACCTTACGGTTCCGCGTATTTCATAAAAGGATAACTTGAACATTTCACTAGCATTTTGTTAGGTGATTGAGCGATCTTTACGTTACTCAGCCTCTCAGATTCTGTGAAATATTCAACACACAAGAAGACGTGCCACCTTTGTGAGACCCTTAGCTAGGATAAGCTCACGCACTTACTTCCGTAAAAACATAATTATACACTATGTATATTATTAGACGGATCAAAAGGCTAGTAAATGCTAGCTTCAGTACAAACGACAATTATTACGCTCCGTCTGCGTCCAGGTTCAGTGAGAGTGGTAGGTGGTAGAAAATAGAAAGCATTCCCTAAGGGCACGCGTCTGTAATGACGCGAACGACGCCGGGGTCCCCCCGAGCTCACTTTTACCCCCTCGCCAGTTGGATAACATTAAGCGAGATTTATAGACCTTGGGGGATTCGCAGAAGCCGTTATCTGCTGAGTGGGGTTCTCTCCCTATGAATAAATTAAACGCTCAACTACCGGAAGATTCTATGTGTCTGTCGATTCTCTAACCTAGCGCAATTCGATATTACGAGAATCTCCATAGCAAGGGGATTTTAGGACTAAAAGTGCATAACAGTGAAACTTAACTTTTGCTTATTTAAACTCTTTAAAACTCAACCAAACATTAAAGTTTCGTCGCCAAACCATGAGAACCTTTGGGTATAACATGCATGCGCTGAGTGGCGGATGTCCCAGCACACACCGAACTCCATGTTATCGTGGTGACAGATCCGTAGCGATAACAGAGACAACTACGCTATCTCGAGTGCGATCGCTATCTGCTGCCAGCCTGCCAGAAAACATATCTCGGATACCTTCAAATCTTCGTTCATGATATGGGTTTGACTTATGTGTGTAATATCTTCAGATGGACTACAAATTGTCCGACGTAGTTTAGACTTTCAGATACATATTTAAGTGACCGATATTAAGGTGACAGTTTGCTCTCGAGACATGGGTATTAGCGTGTATTATTTATGTTGTCCACGACATCCGGGACACAGGGAATGCTAGTGCGGAGGTGTGAGTGTGTTAGCGTTATTTAAAAAAATTCCCATGCCCTTTAACCCCAGAAAAACTATAGACTGACGTTAAAACAAGAACCAACGTAACATGCGAGGCGAGGTTTGTATGTCTTTTTCTCTTTTCAAAACTACATTATCCCTTACATTTTTAATTACTTAAGACATACCTATTTCCCATTAATTCCAAGGTCATAGAGTTCACCTCAACAAATAACATCACTTATATGGCTTGAACCGAGTTTCCTTAATAGTCGAGGAAAAGTTAAAGCGTTTAATACTTTAGTAGACCGACACTACGATCGAAATTCGATCTTAATTCATTTAGTCACAAGGTCTTGACACATTGACACTACGAATGTTTTATTTGCTTTAGTTTATTGTAAGTGACCTCCTCAGGTATGAGGAGAGACCCGTGCTCAGTAGTGGGCCATCAATGGGTTGAAGCCAAGTGACACATTTTTAGCTATCAGCCCTTCTTCAACTAACTCCCACACAAGGATTCCCTGTTGTGCGCAACTAGAATTAATCCTCCTCGGATATTTAAACAGGATATAACACATACTGATACTGATAATGCCGACTCAGTCTATTCAAAACGCAGGACAAACTACATAATTAAAATGTATTACTATGCGAACGCGTCGAATTGACGTTCCTCCGAATGTTGTCGATTGACTGTTTGACTGTATTGCAACACCCACGCGAACATCGCACTTGCATGTCACAACATTCACAACAATACGTTGCGTATGATAACAGATAAAATGCAGTGTTCAGTTTAAATTTTAAATAACTTTCGTTTTATACGCGCCTGGTACACAAGTCGGTATGAAAGACAGAATGCGTGTTAATTCCTTTTCGTTCGGCAAAGCCCGGTGATCGTTTGGTGTAAGTGGTAATAAGAATAATAAGTATTTAATTGCAATAGGAATATAATCACAGCACCAAATAAAGGGCCGTGACAATTTAAAGAACAGGGTATCACAAACCAAAGAAGTTGCTTGTTATTATTCTTGCCACACATCATAAATTTCACAATCACGTCACAATCAGGAAGCTAAGTTGACATTATCTATGCTATGCTAACATACATGTACTTATGTACGATGGATTGCAGAGATGCAAATTTGCCTAAGTGGTAACTATTATATCTTAATGGTTGAGAAATAACATAATAATATACATATTTACTAAAGTCCATGTGAACGCTACGAAAAATAACACTATAATGATTTAACAAAAAAACTGAGGGCTCTACAAAAACTAGGCTCTTTACTGTAATTTCGAGGAAGTTATAGGTGACACTCACTGATGAGAATAATGAAGGGCCTGAAAGACACTAAAAGACAGATGTTTCACTCAAAATGGATACCAAATGTATTTTTCGAAACTTATAACCATATAAAGATATTGATTCTCAGAGAAGCTTGCTAGTTTTATATAAACACGAAGGATTACAAAACACACAACATTATCACAAGTACACAATAAGGTTGGAATGTCACCGGGCCAGTTAATTGATGATAAACACTTTAAATGGTGCTCTTGACACCAGTAATTGTTTAAGCACTATGATAACTTTATTTCATTTGCAAATTAAACAGGTGACGCTATAATTTTGGCCAGTTGTTGCTCACATCTATATATATAATACATTTGTAACTGATCGCTGTCTGTACGTATTAGATATATGAAACAAATTATTATTGCGATTCTGTATTATCGCAATAGGACCCAAAACACAGATATTTAGAATTTTTGTCTGTTTGTCTGTGGTTTTGTAAGCGCTTATCTAAGAAAAGGCTTAACCATATTGGGTGCGGTTTTCACTAATGTATAGTGGTAAGCTTCACATAACATTTAGTATTTGTTTTATTTCAATCAGTTCATAAATAAAAAAGGTATGCGACTTGAAAGAATCACGCCTAACAATTTTCTAGTGTTACTTACCCTAGGGGACAGGTTTCCCGAAACGTAGCGAGGGCAGGTTTACTATATTAAAGAAAAAAACAGAACAAAATTTATTCAAAGTTGCATTTTTACCAAAATTTTCGGGAACAAAGCGTACATCTTACTTTAAGCAAGTTTAGGCTTTACTGAACTTAGAAACATCAACCTCAATATTAAAAAGCTAATTAAAAATTCTCCACATATTTTTATTATTGTTAGTTACAAGAACTATTATTATTAATAACCTCTAAATACACAATTTTTTGTTATAATGGAAATAATATTTTTCCATTTTTATCAAACGTTTGATAAAATTAATGACACAAAAAAAATATCCACAAATAAAAATATTCAATCAGTTTCCTTATTTATAACGAAAATATGTTATTTTGATGGGTTAATGTTTGCATTGTGTATTGACTACATAAATACAGCAATTTTTTACTACTCCTGATGTTGATACTTAATTTGAAACACTATCCTAATTTTTTGTGATATTCAAAACAATTCAACTTAAAACAATGGTTCATTAAATATGGTTTTTTGTTGAAAATTTTAAATTGGAATTCTTTCCTTATTGTTAAATAATTACTGTCATATTTATAAGGTGAAACTAAACAAACCAAACTTTTTACATTCTTTTTTATATCATTAGTTGGAAGTTCCTAAGTCTTGCAACTGTATTGAAATATGTTTTAAAATAAATTTAAAATATGTAAGTAAATAAAACAAATGTGAAAATTAATTTAACTTAACAAAATAGGAAATAATATAATAATAATGCAGCACTAAAAAGCTAGTCAGATACATAATTATATCATATTACTTAACAAAAAATGTAAATAGGGGAGGCTATTAAAAAGGTATGATCATTTTCCTTATAGCTTAAATTATATTAACCAATATTGATTTAAGAATATTTAATAAGCTGTGAAAAGTATTATGGACAAAACAGTTTTTTGCATTTGTTTATTTAATGAGGTATATCAATAAGTGTAAATAGCGTACAAACTAACTGACAAGCCACCCGATATTAAGTGGTAACATTGCCCATGGGCATCAGCAATACTAGAGACATCACCAATACTTTTCACACCGAGAAAGAGGTAAGAATGAAAGTTACAGACAACTCATAGGCCAGATATACATAAATACACAGATTGATAATTATTGATGTAACACTATTAACTTTAAATTCGTTACCAATTACTTCAGCGTTATAAGTACAGTTTAATTGATTTTTAATGAACACTGCTCTCAGATTCAAATATAATTAAACTCGAAATATTTACTTCTTGAAAATGTCACATCTTATCAAGGCGATATTATCTCGTTTATCTTAAGAAACGATACATAACGAATAGTGAAAGATAATACTACTATATAATAGCTTGG
Organism: Ochlodes sylvanus; assembly: GCA_905404295.2. NCBI lineage: Eukaryota > Metazoa > Arthropoda > Insecta > Lepidoptera > Hesperiidae > Ochlodes > Ochlodes sylvanus. Next base: position 11,856,436 of record FR990129.1, read on the forward strand.
ATCATATCCAACACTAAAATTTATAGTCGTAGCACACACTTCAAGGGAATTCAAAAGTGAAAACAGACTCGAACACTTTATTTTCTACGAGAGAAACTACGCCGGAACGAGGCCCAACTTAATTATCAAATTAGGTGCATACGACAAATATTTAAACACGTACGGAACTCGACATAGCCTATACTGCGGATGGCACGCTTATAGAATGAGGAAACTATGAAAAGTGAGATTAACCCGGCCTCACCTATCATACAGCGTCCACAAAAAAACCTGCTCGGTTCAGTTCACCTACTGATCTAAAGAACGCAGTTTCCGGACCACAACACACTTTTGACGCAAAAAATCACCTTTATGCAAGGCATATAACGTGTTGACGAGGAGAAACACATTAAAATCACAAATTTTGCAAATATTTCGCTGGTGAAAGGACACATACCTGAAACTTGTAGTTAGTAGCACCAAACGTTGGTGATATCACTCCAGCGTCGTTCGCAATAATGTTATCACTAAATCACAAGTAAACAGTTCACAAACAGTTTTTCGCACTGATTGCAGAATAATAGTCCAAATCACAAATATTATTGTAATCCATAAAGTGTGCGGCGGATAAATGCACTATTTCACGAAAGACGCCATTTTGATTTCGTCAACTCAACTTGAGCCAAAGACAATATAATCTACAATTCTACATTGTCTCACGCGTTTCGTAACTGCAAAAATATTTAATGCAACAGGCATGAAAAATAGTTAAAAAAAACATAAATGAAGCTGAAAACCAACATATTTCTAAACATTTCATTATCTGTAATTTAATTCGCAATGTATTTAACGTAAAAATGTTTATTTAATCTATCATATATTGTCTATGATGAAAATGTTGCCATATATTCAGCTAAACATTGTTACTATATAGGTGGCGCTATTAGATTTTGTGAAATCATGTGGATGTGAGTTTATGTTTCAGATATTTTTAGATGTTAATTTTTTACATACTTAATTAAGATTTCGTATTATGAAATACGTATTTCTTTTGATAAAACTAAGTGGTCTTTTTCTAATTAAAAAGGATTGTTTGGTTTTATGAGACCACGGTAAAAGTAAAACTTTTTTTCACATTAAAGAGATTTAACTAAAATTTTTTGGAATAATATTCCATTAAGGGTATAAAAATCGCTTTATCAATCTTAATTTTATACTTGGAAAATTGGAATGATAATGGGAAATAATAAAAGTAGACTATTACATTAAACACTGACAAAAACAAACAAAATAGCGTGGAGCACTGCCACAAATGAGTAATAGTCTATACACTACACGGTCAGCTGCTGCGAACTATAGGCGCCGCCATATTGGCCTTGGCTGCTCTGACGAGCGCCTTTCACTTTATCCCTACTCCGCGGCCGACCGTCACGCGACATGCAACCCACAGACGAAAAATCTTGAGACGATGTAATAAAAGTTTCACTTTAAAAAAAATATGAAGTCCATCTCCTTATGGCCAACGTCTTGCAAAATACTTAATTCGATGACCATTAAAATATGGTAGGAACCCTAAAAACAGAGTAAAAATAAGTCGACATTTTTCACGTATTTTTAAAACCCCAAAAGTAATAAATACAATGAAATATAGCAAAATTATTTTGCCTATCGATTATTCTGATGTAGATTAAAATTATGTATTTAATTGTAGATCTTTTGTTAGTGATTAGAAGATACTTTATAATTATTTAATCTGCAGGTAAAAAAAAATCAGGAAGTCAAAATTTGACACCATAATCTGGCAATAAATTTAGTGTCAAAAAATCTGAAAGCAGCTGTGCTTGTTGTACGTAGGTATGTACGTGTGTTTTCGTGCACTGCAATATTTTTATTCGATTGATCATGGCTGTGTAGTAAATTAGTGTTCGTTTGTGATAAACGAAAATGTCGAGTCGTCGTTCTATGCTCGGTTCTTCACTGGAACCGCTGCCAGCAATTACGGACCCCTTACGCGAGCTGTTCGAAGCGTGCAAAACTGGAGATTCGGTGCGAGTTAAAAAGCTCATTACACCACAAACAGTGAACGCCAGAGACACAGCTGGCCGTAAATCGACTCCTCTGCACTTCGCTGCAGGTATTTAAAACAGTTTCGTAATGTAATTTTAAGAATTTTCATGAAAATTTTAGTGATAACAGGCAAGTGAAAGGTTTTTTGGTAATTGCATAATTCGTCACGGTTGTGGTCATGAATTGGGTCTTTGTCGCGACTTGATAATGTTTTCGGCGTTTCTGGCAACAAACGAACACTGGCCTATAATTTATGCAGTGTAATTTCCTTTTTGTTGTATGGCAGAATATATCATAAATGTTTGCAAGACAACTGTGTTTGCACTGTATGCATGTTTTTATGTATAAGAATACATTGAACACTTGTATTTGTACTTGATGCTTTTGTTATTTTTGAATGAAAAATATAGATTTTTGGAGTATTTGTAGTGCTTGGGTTTCGTTTTTGAACTTTGCTCAAATAATATATAGCTCAATAGGAAAGAATTTTAAAGGGTATTTTTAGTAATTGCCGAGCCTTTGTCTTCGTGTGTTATACATGGCCATCACTAACAACCATTACCTAAGAATAAATTTTAATCGGTCACATTAATATCTGCCCCAGCCAAGACTCAAATCTGGGACCCCTGTCTTCACAGGCAAGATCACTACCAACGAGGCTAGTTGTCAATTGAAAATTATAGATGAGGCTATTGATTGATAAATCCCCATCGGTACTATCATTAATACTATTTCTTATTATAATCCAGGCTATGGACGCCGCGAGGTAGTAGAAGCTCTGATTGCTGGGGGTGCAGCATTACAAGCCCGAGATGAAGGGGGCCTCCAGCCGCTGCACAACGCGTGCTCGTTCGGGCACGCGGACGTGGTAAGGGCTCTGTTGGCTGCGGGTGCTCCGCCCTCCGCTGCCGATAACTGGGGCTATACACCCCTTCATGAAGCTGCTGCTAAGGGGAAGGTGGATGTTTGTATAGGTATGGAGTAATTTACGTTTTTTTAAATTTTCTTGAAGGTTAATGTTTGTTCTTGTTATGTTCTATTTCTTGTTTGTGAAAGCCCGATATACTCATCCCCATGCGTACTGCCAGCGTACCTATACCGGTTCGAAGGACCCAAAAATTTTTTTGGATTCGGCTCGAAGGACCAATAAAATTTTATGGGTATTAGTAGATCAATAATCAGCATCGCAGCACTTTTTTTGCGCCTGCTGGACTATTCGGCTGTCTAGTACCACCCTCCTAAGATAACTGTACCCGAACGTGCGTTACGTAGAATAACGTCAGTTGCAATGTCGGAAAATCACCAAAAAGCAATTTTAACGCTTATACATTATCTTGGTCGGCAACCCATGGGTGTTACTTTTGATGATATGGGACTTCGTTTATTCATATAAAAGTGAAGCTTATCAGTGCTTGTATGATATTAAAATTATAACGTAACTTTGTTCTAGCGTTACTACAACATGGTGCAGATCCAAACGTTAGAAACACAGAGGGGAAGACCCCGCTCGACCTAGCAGATCCCGCCACGAGACCTGTTCTTACTGGTGTGTAGTTTGGTATTCCTAAGTCATACACTTCATCTACAGGTACATTCTTTGTTTTTAACTGCACAATTAATAAGAGACAGACAGGTTTGGTCTTTGGTTTTGGTTGGCCGGTCGCTGAAATTCTGAAATTCGTTGCGAATGGGGTCTGCGGGTCTCAAGGATCTCTTTTTTGCTTGGTGTGAACGAATGAACTCGTGAGGACTAGTGTCTAGGGAATGGTTCGCCCCGCTGTTGAGCGGGGTACCCTATCGTGTTTATACGTATGACGAGGTGGTTGTGACGATTAATAACGGCACTACTATATGACAAGGTGGCATTTCATTTCATTTCGTTTCATACTCGTATGACTGTAACTGTGTAGTCCCCTCCCACTACCCACGTTCTACTCCCATACGTTCTAACACCGTTTGCTAATTGACTAACCATCCTAATCCCGATTTGAGTTCTGTTCTATGCTCGTTGGCTATCGTAAAACCATATGAAAAAATGGTTGCTGTAAAGTCGGTTTACGGACGATAATTTTACGTGATAACGTCATAAGGGAAGAGAGATAGATGCGTTGTAAACCGAACGTTTAGGCCGCTCGTGCCTATCTATCGCTTGTTCCGCGCTCTCGCTTGCACGCACAGGCTCAGGCGTAACGGGCACTTATTCGTGCGCGCTGGCGGTGTTCATCAATTTATAAGACGTTATCACGTCAAAAAAGAAAAAAAGGATCTTCGTAAACCAATAAGTGACGTGCGTTCGCAGGTGAGTACTGCGCGGCGGACGTGCTCGAGGCGGCGCGCGCGGGCGCGGACGAGCGGCTGGCGGCGCTGCTCACGCCGCTCAACGTGAACGTGCACGCGGGTGACGGCCGGCGCTCCACGCCGCTGCACCTCGCCGCCGGGTACAACCGCGCGCGCGCCGTGCGCCTGCTTCTGCAGCGCGGCGCGCACGTGCACGCCAAGGATAAGGGGTACGTTCGGCATCATTATGATATTAAGACTATTAATGACACTAGTCTGTTAAGGGTTTAAAAGTTAGGGATTGGCAGATACGGAAAACAAATATATTTAGTTTTTTTAATACATATTTTAGCTTTTTTTAAAATATTACAAAACCAAAAAACTGATCGTCAACCACAGAAACAGGTAGACAGGTTATAGGAAGCAGCAGTACACTAACTATCGGGTCATCTATTCCAGAGGCCTGGTCCCGCTGCACAACGCGTGCTCGTACGGGCACTACGAGGTGACGGAGCTGTTGGTGCGCGCCGGCGCCGACGTGAACGCGACGGACCTGTGGGCGTTCACGCCGCTGCACGAGGCCGCCAGCAAGGCCAGGCTCGAGGTGAGCCGCCCGGACCGCGGTTTTATGGACTTAAACGCAAGAAAACGTTCTTGCGTGTTTTAGTGTGTGCGTGCGAGTGTACGTCCGCGTGCACGTAGGTGCGTGCTTGTGTGCGTACGTGCGAGCGTGCGAAGGTGCGAAAGAGGCTAGGTAGTTGGAATAAAGCGTGTCAGACGGAAAGAAATATAAAGGAATAGTGAAAATATACAATAACTGATTTTTTTCAGATCTCTTTGATTATTTTATGCAAACTCTTAAGTTGTGGTTATTTTTATAACTTAGAACACCAGTTGCGTATATTACAATACCCGTTAAACATGAAACTACAGAATCTTCTTGGTACTTAAGTAGCACAATAATTTATTATACTAGTGGACTTTATATTTTTGAGATTTTTATAAGCCTACATGAAATTGAAGGTCCTTTATTCGGGTGAGTACCACACAGTACCACACGGTGCTGCCTTTTAATTAAATAATTTGGGTGGTCAACATTGTATGACTGTTCCCCAGGTGTGTTCACTCCTGTTGAGCGAGGGCGCGGACCCGACGCTGCTGAACTGCCACGGGAAGTCGGCCCTGGACGTGGCGCCCACCAGGGAGTTGAGGGAACGGCTTGCATGTGAGTATACAAGATGATTCGTAAAACACTTGCGATATTAATCGAATACTGAGTACCCCCTGTACTCAGTATTCGATTTTCATACCAAATATGTAATTAAAAAGGGTGCTTAAAATTTGATCTAATTATCCATTACAAACCGAAAATGTAGACATACTGAGCGCGCGGTATAAACAAGGTCATTAACCCGGCCGCTCAGCCGCCGGTGGGTCGGTCGTAGTACCTACACAGCTGTTCGCCATACATTCCGTGTATTAATCTGACTCTAATTGATTAATGTCAATAATTAACATTAAATTAATTGTATTGTTCGCAGTCGAGTACAGGGGTCATTGTTTGCTGGAGGCGTGCCGTCTGGCCGAGCCGGCGCGGGTCAAGAAGCAGCTCACCACCATGACACATCAGCAGGTCAGTTGACAGAATAGTGATACCTTTTATTGTGAACTGTTACAATATTAATTTCGACCCTAGTGGAGCAGTCTCGGATACTGACTCCAATTGCGTGCGTTTGGTGATAGCGCAATTATACCATTTAATTTAACAGGGATAAAAATAATTCCGCAACGTTTTCTCAAAACGGATGTTGCGTGTTCCAACGGTTTGTTGAAACGGAAGTCGTGTGTTTTGTCCCAACTTTTTTTACTATTTCAGCCCGATCCAGCGTACTCGCCGGCGGCGGGCCCCCAGCCGGCGCCGCTGGCCGAGGGCTCGGTGGAGCCGCTGGTGAACTTCCAGCACCTGGCCAGCGGCGACCGGCCGCTGCACTGCGCCGCCGGCAGCGTCTACCCCAAGAGGAAGCAGGTCAGTACACTGACCACTGAGCGACTGCAACGCTCAAAACCAGCGTTTCTTAACCTTTTCAGTCCACGGACCCCTAGAAAATGAAACACAATTTCAACGGACACCGGATGTCTAATTTCCAAGCATCCTTGTCATTAATATATTCTTCGACTGTATAATACCCTTTCTCTATGAGTCTTACACGAACCTTCGGCATTAGTAAAAGCGGTGACGGCCCCCAGGTGATGGAGATGCTGATCAGGAAGGGCGCGCGCGTCAACGAGAAGAACAAGGAGGGGCAGACCCCGCTGCACGTGGCCACTGAACACTCGCATCTGGACGCCATGGACTTGCTGCTGAGACACGGTGAGCCCTCACACTGAGATCTATAGACGATACTTAGCCTTAGCCTTAGAATAATTACACTATAGAAACGAAGTCCGCGCGGTTTTGAAGCACCTTAATGGAGTCAGAAATGACTCCAAACACCGGGCAGCTCATGTCAAAGCACCCCAAACGTGTCTCGCGAAAAAAAAGAATGATGACTATGACTATGAATTATAAAACTGAAACTGAAATGGCACGCGCTTAGTCGCTATGGTCACTATCGATTACAATAATAATTTGAATTAGTTTTAATTTTACTAACCATCCCCCCCTCCCGCCTCCCCCCGGCCGCCGCAGGCGCGAAGGTGAACGCGCGCGACGCCCGCGGCGAGAGCGCGCTGTGCGTGGCCGCGCGGCGCGACTCCCCGCACGCGGCGCGGCTGCTGCTCGCCGCCGGCGCGGACGCGCGGCCCGACGCGCGCCCCGACCCGCAGCCGCCCGGTCAGTGTTGCAATTTGTTTTCGTTTATTGCATTCACATCGTCGTCATCATCATCACAACCCATAACTGTCCCACTGCTGGGCACGGGTCGCCTCACAGTATGAGGGGTATAGGCCATAGTCCACCACGCTGGCCAAGTGCGGATTGGTGGACCATTTACATATTAAGTTATTATTACTACTAAAATCATACTAAAATCGCGAAAAAATGTCCCATTCACGGCCATCGCAAGAATAGAAATGTTTACAAGGTTATTTAAACACTAAAATCATTAAATCAAGGTTTAGTTTCGATTGCAGTCGTAAACGCGGAATTGTAGCTCTTTTTGCGTTTTGTTGTTCATTTGGCTCGGACATTTTATAGCGCGGACCCGACGTCCATAATAATAATATGGTTAATTGCTTTAAAAAATCATATTTGTAATGTTAACAGTTGAGGAGTGCTCTGGTCTTGCCAGTATTGAACGTAATCTGTAATTCTTATCATAAATATGTAATGTCATCGGAACTCAAACTCGAACCAACCTCGAACTTAGAGAAGAACTAAACATTGGAATACATAGTAATTCCAACTCTGTAGGATGAGTGACAGACAGTATTGTAATTCTTGTTGCAATATTTTTAAATTGAAGTAGCAACTTAGCAGGTTACTTAAAAGCTTTTAATAAATTCACGAAAATAGTTTAAAAAAAAGAATATTTTCTTTTTAGTTTAACATCGCATGGTAATAAAACTTTTCATAAAAGATTTCTAAATCGAATGATGACGCGAATCGAACTATTTATACACATTAATTAACTATTTTATTATTCATTGATCAACGCATATTTAGTGCGCATTAGATGCCCTTGAATACTGTTAGTGCAGTGTGGGGCCAGGGGGTATTGATAGGGTTTTTATATGCAAACTAATGGTGACTAAAAAATTACTTTGTATGTATGTATGTAAATCACGGGAGCGCACGAGCGAGACGTTTTGTTTCTTTCATCTAATTCTGTGGTTTATTTGACTCGTTTTTCGCGTTTTAATTTGTGGTGTTCCTTCAAAAATTTTCGTTTTCCTAGATGTACCTTGAACACAAAAAGTTTGAGGCACACTGGCCTAGAGCCTTCCTCAATAAATGGAGTATCCATCATAAAAATAATCATTCAATTGGAACCAGTAGTTCCTGTGATAAGCTCGTTCAAACAATCAAACGAAATCTTTAGGTTTATAATATTAGTAAAGGTAAACGTCAAAAGAGCAAGCGATCCAGCTGACTAAGTTTATACCTTCTCCCATGGACGTAAGTAACAGTATATGCATCAACCACAGGTTACCATATAATAATAGCCAGGCCTTATTAATTATATTAACAATATTAATGGGATAATAATACTGAAAATATAATCAACGTAATTCAATGCGTCTGTTTTGTTTTTATCCGGCTCGCGGGACCAAAAGAAATGTTTGTTTCTTCTGGCGCTAGGGCTAAAGAAATGGTTGTTCCGTTCGAGGAGCCAGACAAAGACGTGTGCTCCAGTTATTAGCCGAAGCACCCTTCGATACGAATAGTGGACTGTATATTTGAGCGAGAGACTGATAGTGTGCAAGATTAGGTGTGATTCCAAAAGGTTACTCACCGAGGTTTCTTCTTACTGTATATATGAGCTAACTGACGCTGCGCAGACTTACACCAGTTCTTCGCTCTCCAACTCCTTGGCTCTTGTAGCTCCCACGTGGACTACCCTTTTCCGCAACTATCAGTCCCATATAAACTATATTGTTTAACGATAAATTAGCCCGTTTGGACTCGACAAATGATTAATATTAGGCTCTTGCACTGAGTGCTCGCCACGATAAAACGAGAACGAAAAATACGAAAACGACAACGATAATTTTGGAATTAGCAAGTTCGCGCGCCCGCCATGCTAACTCCTCGACGACGACAGAACGACTGCCATAGACAAAAAATGTCATAGACTAATTATATTTTTTAAACCATCGACAAACGTGAACATTCCGCCCACCTAAATACTAGCTATTTACCGAAAAAATCGACAAAATCTAACGAAAAATTGCTTAGTTTACACTAACGACAAAGTTTTTATATCAACAAACTGACGAGAGAGCTCAGTTTGAATGATCGAGAGAAGCTATTTTGTAATAAATTACGAGAAATCGATAAAGATACGAAAATATTTAGTTAAAACTATTATAACTAACGATAGAGCTAACGACAATACGAAAACGAGAAATTATTCAACCAGGGGTAAAGGGCAAAGCTTTACCAATGGCCTTTTATATTGCCCACAGGCTGTCTTCACTGTGGCTACACGAGAGATCCCATCGAAACCGGGATGTAGAGCCACGATCCGACCTAAATTCCACTTAAGTGGACTGGTTTGTTCATTAATTATGAGCACTAATGAACCGACAGTAATATTATTTTGGTGTTTGTTCCATTTTTGTCGTTGTTGAAGCGTATGGATGTACTCTAGATGCCAGCGACGCCAAAAATCCTGATGCATTTTCTGAATCAACTTCCAACGTTGGAGTACACTAACGTGTTGATCGACAAAATCCTCCGCTGGAAGAATCGAAAGGGGTTCTTGAGTCAGGAAATGACCCGGAGTCAAAGCCGAAAAATCATTGGCATCGGAGCTTAGAGGTGTTAAGGGGCGAGAATTTAACATCGCTTCAATTTGTGTGAGAACGGTGGAGAGTTCTTCGAACGTGAGGCGCTGAGTGCCGATGACACGAGCGAGGTGAGTCTTGACCGATTTAATGCCGGCTTCTGCGAGTCCATTGAAGTGCGGACTCCCAGGGGGATTAAACGAAAACTTAATCTCCTGAGACTGCGCAGCTTTCTGCATAATGCCTTGAAGATAGTTATTGGCACCAACAAAATTTCTTCCTTGATCGGAAATAATGTGGGCACATCTACCACGACGCGCAATAAATCGTCTTAAAGCAGCTAAGAAAGCCTCCGTTGATAATTCTGAAGCGAGTTCCAAATGAATCGCTTTGGTGCTAGTACACACAAATACGCAAATGTAACCCTTGAAGGTCTTGACGCCTCTACCACGACCGAGAGCTATATCGAAAGGTCCACCAAAATCGATAACGACAGACGAAAAAGGTTTAATTTGGTTCACTCGATAGGATGGTAAATTTCCCATTAAAGGAGCAGGAATGGGTTTAGGATGTGCTCGAAAACATTTAATGCACTTGGAGATGACTTCCCTAATAGCACGTTTGGGCGACAGGATCCAAAATTCCTGCGACAGCAAATTTTGTAGAGTCTGAGAACCCGGATGCATAAATTTCTTATGATACTCATCGATAATTAAAGATGTAAATTTATGATTACGAGGCAACAGTATCGGATGTTTAACATCGAACTCTACATTGGCTCTAGCCAGCCGACCGCCCACCCTGAGAACACCCGCGCTATCTACGAAAGGCGACAACTTACGCAGGGGTTTAGGTAACGCATTAGGCAACTCCTTACCTAAACTCTCTAATTCCTCAGAGAACGAATTTAGTTGAGTGTGTTTTACCAAGAATGTGAAAGCTCTATTAAGCTCACATGGTTGTAATGAACCAATTAATTTATTTTTACGACAAGATTTCCTACAATTATGCAGAAAACGAAAACAATACGACAAGACACGCTTTAATTTTGAAAGCGACGAAAATTTATGAAGCAATTCATCGACAAAATTTTAATTTTGAGATGTCACAAGACTATGTATCCGCTGCTCCTTTTCGATAGAGTCTGTGTCCTGTATCGATGACGACAACGACTGCGGCCATTTTTCTTCCGACTCTATAAGCCATGAAGGGCCCTTCCACCATATGTCACATTCCGCTAGGTCAGCGGGAAGCATTCCACGGGAACCACAGTCAGCAGCGTTAGATGTAGAGTTGACATGACGCCAATTTTCTGGAGCTACTTTGCTTTGAATGTGGCTGACTCTATTGGCGACAAAGGTTTGCCATTTAGATGGACAAGACTTGATCCAAGCTAAAGCGACAGTCGAGTCAGACCACGCGAAAATATTTTCAACTGCGTGAAAGGGTTCTACAGCAACCATCACCGACTCTATCAGAGTGGACAGTAAGACAGCAGATAACAGTTCGACTCTTGGAATCGACAATCTGCGCAAAGGCGAAATTTTTGTCTTTGCACAACAAAGTTGAACGGATACAATACCGTTGACATCGACACAACGAAAATATGTGACTGCACAATAGCCACGTTCTGAAGCATCACAGAAACCGTGTAACTGCAATGAAGTATTTGCACTTACCATACGACGAGGAATATTTCTGGTAGTCAACGACGACAATTGAGACCTAAAGCGCGACCACTCATGTGCAATATGAGAAGGCACCGGATCATCCCACGACACGCCCGAAGTCCAAAGTAGCTGTAGTAGGTATTTAAGATAAAAAGTGACTGGGCCGAGAAATCCTAACGGGTCGTAAATCCGTGCAATATTCGAAAGGATTATACGTTTCGTACACCTAGGCTCATCATTGCTACTGACACGAAAACGAAAGCTGTCAGATTGTGGATGCCATAAGAGTCCCAAAATTTTGAGCGACAAATCATTTAATTCTTCGAAATGCTTAAAGTCTTCTGAATATAAGTCAGACGATGGAAGGTCAACAAAAAATTCGATAGAGTTAGACGTCCACTTTCTTAAATGAAAACCAGCAGATGACAAAATATTTGTGAGCTCAGATCGTAATTGTAGAGCTTGCTCCATGGAATCTGCACCTGACACGATATCATCTACATAAATGTCTCTACCAAGAATGGTAGAGCCAGATGGAAAGTCTTTAGTAGAGTCCGAGGCTAACTGTGCCATTGTGCGAAGCGCTTGAAATGGGGCTGATGATACGCCATAGGTAACTGTGCGAAGCCGGTAGTCCTTTATAGGCTCTTTCGGAGAGGGGCGCCAGAGGATACGCTGATAATCGGCGTCTTCACTACGAACTAGTATTTGCCGGTACATCTGTTTCACGTCACCAGTAAAAACGACAGCATGCCAACGGAAACGTACGAGCAAATCGAAAATGTTAGTCTGTAGCTTAGGACCTGCATGTAGAGTTTCATTTAATGACAGGCCTCTCGCGTCTCTACAACTTGCATCGAATACCGTGCGAAGAGGAGTGCTCACTGAATCGGGTCGCAAAATACCATGATGTGGTATGTAGTAGAAATTTCCCACATCGGTTGAAGGTGGCGCTACTTCTTCCATGTGACCACACGTTAGGTAGTCCGTCATGAAGTTGACATAAGCTTTCCTATATTCAGAATTTAAATTTAGCTTTCGCTCTAACGGCGAAAATCTTTTTAAAGCGATTTCACGAGAGTTCGAAAAGGTAGGTCTATTTGTAGAGTCGAGAAAGGGTAGAGGTACTACAAATCGACCATCAAGATTACGATAATAATTTTCGACAAAATAAGTTTCACATGCCTGTTCCTCCTTCGACAAAATTTTATTATTTGGAGAACAGACATCTTCCACTTCCCAAAACCTTTTTAAGGAATTTTCCAACGACAAATTCGACAAGGGTGAAACGAAAAAACAATTTTTATTATTATTATATGTGTCGAGAGGGGTGTCAACACTTCCCATCAATATCCAACCGAAAATGGTATTTAATGCATTTGGTTTACCCCGCCCACCATGCTTAAGACCAGGCAGCAACGAAGACGAGAAAATATCTGCACTCAAAAGCATGTCTATAGGACCAGGCGTAGCAAAATCTGGATCAGCAAGATGTAAGTTCTGTATGTGTGACCACTGCGAGAAGTCGATAATTTCAGAAGGTTGGTCAGCACATATTGATGGCAACACTAAAGCTTCAAAATTAAATTGATTACTTGAATGTGAATTTAATGGTTTTATATTACAAGTTACTGAACCCAAGTGTTCGGTCACAGAATGGCCAACCCCATTCACAGTGAGCATATTTTGTTTTATAGGTAACCCCAATAGCTTTACACATGATTCAGTAATAAAATTGCATGCACTAGCACAATCAAGTAATATCCGAATGGGTCGATAAACACCCTTTAAGTCCAAAATTAAAACTTTAGCTGTCGAGAAAAGAATATTATTTGTGGAGTGTGCCACCGATGTCAAAACAATGCTATTTTTATTAGGATCTTCAGTACAATCGTTGCTGGGAATAATTTTACCAAAATGCAACAAACTATTATGTGAGAAGTTACATTGACTACAACGATGGGTCGAACGACAATTTTTAACACGATGAGATGGAGAGAAACAAAGAATGCAAAGACTTTTGGCTTTAACAAAATCAAAACGGGAACGAGAATTTAATTTTAAGAATCCTTCACAAGTGCTAAGGATATGTTGGCCCGAACAATAAATACAATTTAATTTAGGCTGCGATACGACAAGAGAAGGTTTATTTTTATTATTATTTTTAACAACAACAGGGTCACGACTATTTGGCAACTTAGTAATCTCTAAAGCCCAATAATGCTTTTCAATAAAATTATGAAGTTCAGAATATTCTGGAATTTCATCAGAATTAAATTCTAATTGGAAAGATTCCCTAGTTGCCCTATCCAATTTTGACCACAACAATTGAAACAACATGAAGTTTTTATCAGGTAAATTGTATTTTTCCAAAACAGCCAAATTATCCGAAAACGTACGATAAATTCTCTCTAATTCAGAACGAGACTTATTTCTAATTGGTTCACAATGCAACAGCTTTTCATAGTAGATCATAGCCATTTGACGCTTATTGTTATAGTATTTCGACAAAGTGTTGTATGCATCAACATAGCTATCATCAGTTAAAGGGAAGTTTTTGATCAAATTATATGCCTTACCTTGTACACATGACATTAAGTAGTGAAGCTTTTCAATGTTTGAGATGTTTCTTTTATGTATTAAGGAGTCATATAATTGGATAAACGATACCCAATTTTCGATTGATCCGTCAAACGGTTTTATATTAATCTTGGGTAACTTTGCAGACAAGGAACCATCCTGAATAACTGGTTTATTATCTACTTGTAATAAAGGTTGCATTCTGCTTTTGATGTTCTTTACTTTTAAATCAAAGTCTACAGTCACAGAATGTTCATTCTTTCTTTGATGTTGAGAACTAAGCGACAATAACAAATTACGTTGAGCACTGTGAAACTCTTCAGCCAATTCTTTGATATCCAATTCAGTATAACCAATTAAATCACTTTGTTCCATCAACTCCACTCTAAACATAGCATAATCCCTCGCAATACGATTAACATCGGCTCCATCGCGACTATTTGGGCTATCTGTCGACATTATAATAGTTTTTAAACGAAAATGAAGTTAAATAAACTAATAAAAACAAACGAAAACTAATATTATTGTTTACTTAACCTCGACAACTCATACGACACGAAAATAACATTCATATATTGACAGAAACCTCAAAGTCAAATGACGGATATGTCAAGCTGTCATAACGAGAATATGCCAAACTACTTGTCGTTTGACAATGACACTACGATAACCGGAAAACGACAGAATGACAGCCGGAATATGGCGGAAGGATGATGCCACAAAATAGAAACGAAAGAATTACGCGTCTATATTAAAATACCCTCAACTTTTCGATATTTACATATTTAATTTTTACATCAATATTTAACGAAATTACGATAAAATACACTACGAAAAACGATATAATTTTGTTTACGACGACAAATACTAACAAAATCATATCACTTTAGTGTGATTCGATAAATAGTTCGTGCAAAATCACGATCGAAAGTTACGACAAAGTATTACTCAAATTATCTATAGCCGCCTATCAAATTATGCGGCTCGAGGACCAAAAAAATGTTTTGTTTTTATCCGGCTCGCGGGACCAAAAGAAATGTTTGTTTCTTCTGGCGCTAGGGCTAAAGAAATGGTTGTTCCGTTCGAGGAGCCAGACAAAGACGTGTGCTCCAGTTATTAGCCGAAGCACCCTTCGATACGAATAGTGGACTGTATATTTGAGCGAGAGACTGATAGTGTGCAAGATTAGGTGTGATTCCAAAAGGTTACTCACCGAGGTTTCTTCTTACTGTATATATGAGCTAACTGACGCTGCGCAGACTTACACCAGTTCTTCGCTCTCCAACTCCTTGGCTCTTGTAGCTCCCACGTGGACTACCCTTTTCCGCAACTATCAGTCCCATATAAACTATATTGTTTAACGATAAATTAGCCCGTTTGGACTCGACAAATGATTAATATTAGGCTCTTGCACTGAGTGCTCGCCACGATAAAACGAGAACGAAAAATACGAAAACGACAACGATAATTTTGGAATTAGCAAGTTCGCGCGCCCGCCATGCTAACTCCTCGACGACGACAGAACGACTGCCATAGACAAAAAATGTCATAGACTAATTATATTTTTTAAACCATCGACAAACGTGAACAGCGTCGTAAAGTTTGGAGTGAAAAAATAACAAAGAAAAGTAAAAAAAAAAACAAGTATTAATTTTTTTATGATTTTATGATTGGTATACCAATAACAACACCAATTACAATAAATAGAAGAAACTATTCTTATTAAAACTATAAATTATTTGGCAAATGCTAGTGTTGAGGCGGCCAGCCGCTAGAAGTCATCGCTTTTGGAGCTACACTCAATAAATTAGCAACTAAGAATGTCTTTTTATACCTAAAAATCAATCAGCATTGTTATGGAATCTAGAAATCCCAAAAAATCTTCTTTGTGCAGACAACGTATCATTAGTATTACATTACTACAACTACAAGTATTACAATACTTAATTCTTTTCTAGATTCCATAACAATGCTGATTGATTTTTAGGTATAAAAAGATATTGTTAGCATAAATGTATTATGCGTATGATATTTTCGTTGTTACAAAGCTTAATGTCTAAATACCAGTGACGTCAATCCCAAGCCATAGGAACAGGCTAAAAACTTCGCCTAACAAGTCACGCTAACACTTCATTAAATAAATAAAATAAAAGATCTTTAGGAGGATTCTCAAAGTTGGTATAATAAGCGGCGTATAAGTTGAACTATGTCCTTGAGTGCGCAGTAACACATTTTCGGGTCTCAATCGAAGCGCGGGACGCGGGAGCGGTACGTCACTCGCTCAGTTCCGCTCACACGCATGCGCACAGTCGCTTTCCGTCCCTCTCCATCCGTAGTACCTGCGCAAACGGCAGCCATTTTGGTTCAACTTATGTGCCGCGATTTATACTATGAGCTAGGTCAGGTGTCACTCGGATTTTGGTATATCGTTGTAACTCAGTTAGTGGCGTTGATAGTGAAAGTTGTCATGATGTATAAACTAGTACTGGTGTTAGATACACGTGCGACGAACTAACGCTAACTTCGCCGCGACAATCCATCTCAGAAGATGTTTCATCTGTTAGGACTTAGTCGTCTTCGAAGATCTTGTTGCCCCAACCCCACTTGTTGGTACCGTCCCCCGTGCGGGCGGCGCGCGCATCGACCACTTCCTGGGGAACGGTCTTGAGGTCGTACGCCCAGCCGATCCACGCGAAGAAGTCGATGAACTTGGTGGTCAAATTGAGCCAGTTGTTGCCCAGCTCGGCGGTCCTGTAGTCCCACGGGTACACGTGGTGGTAGTTGTGGAAGCCCTCGCCGAAAGAGGCAAAGGAAGTCGCGAGGCTCTGAACTGGGCTGATCTTCTTGTCGTAGGGCCTGCTGCCGAACATGTGAGCGACGCTGTTCACCATGAAGGCGTTGTTCAGGTTCATGATGTATCGGAGCATGACCACGTGCCACGCGTTGTTCAGCGTCTCCCCCCAGAAGTACATGGGAATGACGGTGGGGAGCAGGAAGCACACGGTGCCGATGAAGGGTATCGCGTATCTGGGGAAGACGTTACAGGCTGCAGTTGAGAAATTTCGTGAAGTTCGTTTATGAATCATTGAAAGCTTTCTCTTTTAATGATTCATAAAGATGAAATTACGTCATTAGAACATGGCGTGTTGCACACGCGTTTACGTGCGCACGACGATTTATTATAAAAACGGCATGCGTTTTTCTATTTTCAGGAATATTAGACATGGTGTAAGAACTTTCAGTGCAGTGTCAATCTCTTAGATATTCTGTCACTGTGACTGGATTACTGCGTGCTTTTAACGCTCGTCCCCGAATTCTGTTAAGAGTTTCGGGAACGCGCCTCCCCCGTCCCTGTCCCCTGTAAGAGTTTGTTAGGGTGTTAGGCTAAAGTAGAAGAAGTGGTCATACTTCTTCTGGAAGGTGAGCACGGGGTTCGCGTAGATGTCGGACATGTCGACGAACTTGCCGCGCCGCAGCACCTCCGGGTGTTTCCTAACGAGCAGCCAGCCCACGTGCGAGTAGAAGAAGCCGCGCGTCGCGTTGTGGGGGTCCGCGTCCGTGTCGCTGTACCTGGTCGCGGAAACAAAGTGTTTTAACACGTTAGCTGCGGATCACGTATAAGTCGGGTATTTTCCACTGAAAATATCGATCGCCGCAGCGAAAGTGTTAATTGGAATATGAAAGTTGGGAAGTTGGCCAAGATTTATTCATTCGAGATATATTTATTTGATATTCTGTTTGATAGATAATTAAGTTTGTTAAAAAAATGATATGTAGCTAATTAATTCGTAACCACTAGGAAAGATGAACGAGATTATGTTATATTTTTTTATGTAAGGTCACCGATATAACGGAGGTTAGTGGGATTATTTATATAGGTAATACTTTTTTTTATTCATTGTAGGTATACTAGCGAGATAATTTAATATATCATGATGCACTGATGCATATGCATGACGCACGAATTTGACGGACGCCATTGACGGAACCGTCAAGGCTCATAATAGAACATATCTCAAAAGGATTAGGCAGCGTTTTCGCTGAAAGCTCCCAGGCGGCCTGATTTGTTCCGACTTTCTTAACTGTTATCGTCATATTTCAACTAATTTACACAAAACTTTAATATATTATACATATTAACCTTCCTTTTGAATCGCTCTATCTATTAAAAAACTAGTAAACCCGCCCTCGCTTTGCTTCGGGAAAACCAATTTACCCAAAACTTTAATATATTATACATATAAACTTTCCTCTTGAATCATTATATCTATTAAAAAAAAACCACATCAAAATCCGTTGCGTAGTTTTAAAGATCTAAGCATACATAGGGACAGAGAAAGCGATTTTGTTTTATACTATCTAGCTTGTTGTCATTCTAATAAATATGATTGAGCTCAAACAATAATTCTCTAATTAATATAATGACCTGAGCGGGCAATAACATTGTACCTATTGTAAATGAGTTACATTAAATAAAGCTTCAGCCATTGAGCTCACAGAACAATATATTATTTTGGTAACGAAGTAAAGTCCCCAAAGCTGTCGTTTTTGCTGAAACTTATGAATATTACGTTACTGAGAAACGTCTTTGTTTATAACTTTTTATGTTTGTGACAAATTTTTTTGGATACCTCAGAGTAGCCATTGTTAACGATAATTGTCTAAAACTCTGTCTCGGATAACTCGCCAATTACGGAAAAGTTTTCGGATCAGTTTGAATGATAATGCAAGTGAATCTTTTTAATGTATACGACCCCGTAACCCTGGCCTTGCCGTCTGGTAATAAGGAATAGTTGACGCAAAATAGTCAGTAAAACGACTCTTCTCATTGCAAATAATAGTTTGTATCCTTCATCATAAGTAGCGATAGTCTTGTGGTTTGAATTATTTCCTACCGCGTGATGAAATCGAGTTCGAAATATAACCACCAATGTTTTTTTAAATTGTTCGCGTATTGATTTCTAATCATGTATCACTATTGGGTGTTAGATGATGATGATAATGATCTTCCACTGTTGTTCGCGCCAAATCATAAAGTGTTTTCACCATGCAAGTGTCTCGCAGATATTGAATCATAGATCAGGACAATATCTGTACTCGATGAAACAAATTTACGCACACTGCGCCGCTGATGTAGTTTTAGCATAGCTATACCTGTGGTGCAGCCGGTGATCCCTAATCCAGGTGATGGCCGAGTTCTGGAAGGCGATCGAGTTCATCACCATGAGGATGATCTGCAGCGGCATCTTCGCCTTGTAGGCCCTGTGCGTCCAGAGACGATGGGCGCCCGCCGTGATGCCTATAGACGCGAGCGCGAATAGGACCCAGTCTGGAAGACGAATGCGCTGGTGATTCGAAAGTGCGAAACAATAATCTGCCAACGAGAGGATAGTGGCAAATTTCTAGACTCTTCTAGAAATCTTTAGACGCTAAGCTCTCAGTAGCTCTGTTCTTTTTTGGCCGATAAACGCACCAGTGATGGCTTTGGTTTTACTAATGTCCACGGGCGATGTTAACCACTTACCATCAGATAATCGGCTTTTTTGTCAGATGTTTACTTAAAAAACGTAATTTTTCAGTAACGTTTTTGCTACATAATTATGTTAAAGAAATGGATTGCACCATAATAATATAGTATCACAATCTTTGTAAGGTTTTAGAGTGGAGCATGTTGTAATGAAGATTTGGATGACTGCTATCCTTTTTTAAAAACATCGCTACCCACCAAACGTGGACATGATAGACATTCTACTGTTATTCAATGTGATAGACGCTCGTCCTCAGTAAAGTTTCTTTCAAGCTTATAAGGATTCCTTTGACTTTCAACTTTAACTCATTGTAATCGCACGGCTCAAATAAACTGAAATCTCGAAAGTTCGCGCTGATAACTCCCGGTCACTTACTGAAGATAATGGTAGCCCACTTGGCGCTCGTGAAGCACAGGTACAGTCCGTAGAGCGCCGCGAGGTGGCCGAAGGAGAAGGTCAGGATGTTGGCGTAGATGATATCGTAGTTCCTCGGCGCCGCCTGGGGCGCCACCAGCTTCTCCAGTTGGCCCTCGGCCTCCGCCTCCCCCGCCGCAGCCCCCGCGGGGCTCGCAGCCCTGCTGTCTTCCTTGATGTAAGGTGCCATGGCCCACCTGCGTCGATCTAGAGTTATCGATTGAAAACATGGGCAATTTTATGACAAGCTACTGTACCTACGACTAAGTTAATGCCGTATTTTCTAACATGGAATTTTTACTTCTTTCGAATACGATGTAGGCGTTTTTATAGTTTTTTGTTAGTTTTGCCTAAAATATTGCATAATAATTAGAAAGCCAAAGTGTTAAATGTCTAATGTAACTCGTTCTAATTAGATCGATTTTAAGAAAAAAAATGCAATTCTTTAATAAATATGTAATTATTTGAGTACCGGGATCTTATAAATTAATTACAAACTGAATTATTTAATGTCGCTTACATTTTTAATGTTACAACATTTTATCCCTTAAATTATTACAAATTAATATTTTCTACTACAACATCCAAAAGTTACGCAGCTAAGTACATATATTCATACATAATTCATAAATAAAACCGATGTACAATTGAAGCGATTTATTTATTACTTTAATAAAAAAAAAACTTACTGATACTGTTAATATGTTATTTAAAAAACGTTTTCAAGTGAAACGTCTATATCTAAATTTATACGAAAAATATTTTTTCCTTCATTTCCTTGTTGCGATGACATTACTACAATAACACTTTCTATTATTTTCACACAAAATATTATAAATAAAAAACTCACCAATTCAATTAATATAATATCACCGAAAACACAACTATTTTAAAATAAATTTGGAATACCACTAATAAAACTCTTATTAATTTAAAACTTGTATGTACGTTTTGAGCACGTGTATCGTCGAAGGACAGTTCATACTGAATAGCATTTTTATGGCGAAGGATAGCTAATATATCATATTTAATTTTCATACAACAAGCAACGTTAAATCCTCGTCCGAAGCTGCACGGTTCAAGTTCCGCCGTTAAAAGACACGAGTGAGTTTTCATTAAGTTTGCAAGCAGGGTCGTTTTTTATTTTCTTTTTTTGTCGCACTCTATTGTTTCACATAACTAATTTAAGTTAAATTATTCAGATTTATTGTGACTCAAAATATTACAAAGAAGCATTCAAAAAGTTTACTTTGTTTTTTAAAACATCAAAACTAGGTAACACATCAATAAATATTTGCCCCTTACTTAAAATTCTACTGTCTATTCATCACCCGTGTTTACCCTACTAAAATGTGAGGAGTACAAGCACAGACGATAGTCTACAACGCTTACCAAGTACCACTTGGTTTATTTCTTTACCCTTGAGAACATCGCGGAAAACACTTTGTTGTAGTGGTTTCCTCAAGTTGCTTTACGTCTT
The DNA here is from genome assembly GCA_905404295.2 of Ochlodes sylvanus. Lineage (NCBI taxonomy): Eukaryota > Metazoa > Arthropoda > Insecta > Lepidoptera > Hesperiidae > Ochlodes > Ochlodes sylvanus. The sequence continues at coordinate 11,877,879 of FR990129.1, forward strand.
CAAAGAAAACGAAAATTCTATGCGGGAGACCTGGCGATGAAACCATACGATATTACAGATAGTTTTCCTACACGAACAAAAAAATAAATAAACAACGACCAACATTGCAAGGTTTATTTGTAACATTGTGATGGAGTGTTTAAAAAACTATTAGCCCGGTCTTGCTTTGTCTAGAAGCATCGTTTCCTTAACTTTACAAAGTGTTTTAGGCGTTATAATAACTGCATGCTTCCAACATTGTATCGTTTCAAAGATCAGTTTTGTAGCTATAATATTAATATTGTAAATGCGAAAGTAACTGTCTGTCTGCAACGTTTTCACGATTAATTCGCTGAACCGATTGAGATGAAATTAGATATGGAGATCGTTAAGAGACCCTCAAAAGGAGATAGGGTATTTTTTATCATCCCTCAAGGGTGAGAAACGGAGGATGGAAGTTTGTATGGGGAGTCAATCATTTCTCAAATAAGGGACGACCTAGCTAGGACAAAGGATACTTTAATCCTGGCAATACATTCCCTTGGGATAATTTTAACGGTACGGTAAAGCGGCGGGCAAAAACTACTGAATTATAAGACCAATTTCTTGGTATAGACTATAGAGTATTTTTTTACTAACCTCTTAAAATCGTACTTCCATAGAGGTACTTAGGGACTCCGTCTTTATTTTATTTCATTGGAACCAGCTGGTGAAATCAGTTGAAGAACAGTCGAGCCAATGATGTCAGGTCCTTATTTTCAGAGGTTGCAGTTTGGCACTGTTCCGCCTGTATTAACATACCACGTTTAATTCAGGTTCAATTTTATTTCTCGCCTAACACCGCTCTCGTTTCGGTTCTGCAAGTCTCTGCTTCGGTTTGGTATCCTCACTCTAAAAGTGTTTAGATGAAATATTTTTATTCACTTTTTTATTTGGGAACCGATTGAAATTAAACCAAAATTTAATGTTGCCTACTACAATATTTGCGATTACAAAGCCATTTTTTTGCTTACGGTGACGTGAGTGTAATTGTTAATTTAAAGATGCCTAAAATAAATGAGTCCTCAATTGTTACAGACGGTTCTACAATAAAATAATATTCAACAATAAAATTAACGTGGTACAAAAAATTTGTGGTACTAATGACGTCGAAATGGTGAGGTCGTGTTGACAATAATGACAATGATAGTAAAAAAATGTAAGGTGAAGTGAAGGTGTAATGCGTATGTATGTACAAACAAACATGGTATTGTTCCATTCCGAATTAACTACGCATGTATTTACATATTAATTAATTACAATTAATTATGAAAACAGTGTAATTTCTGAGGTATATAAACTTAATGTAAGAGAATAATTAATCACATATACTAGCTTATATTAATATCGACGTAGCCCAGGTGTTTGTAACTGACAACCGCCCTACGAATAGTATAAATTATTTTTGTGTTTATTTTTGTGTCCATTGAGGGAGACTATAGGATAACATAACAACATCATACTACGGCCAATAGGAGCGGAGTATCAATGAAATATGTTGCAAAAACGGGAAAATAAGTATATCATACTAGCGACCCGCCCTCGCTTCGCTTCGGGAAACTTATTCCTGCGGTTTGCAAAGATTTAGTATTATATTTTGGATAATTCACACTATACAAGGTGGATACCATCATACGACATTAAATGAAAACACAAGCCCTACTCCCTCCTAGGAACATGTTGCATCAATTAAAAAACTGTTAACATCAAATTAAAAAAAAAACAAATTTTCAAACAAACTTAATAGCAAAAAATGGGGTAAAAAATAGAACATCATTTGTAAACACTGTTCACTAACCTTTGATAAGAGCGGCAACAGCGCACTTTCGTCACGTGATCTTTTGATTGTTGTTTTGATTGACGCAATGTGATTCTTATGACTTTGTTATAAGGTTCAATGTGCATTATGTATTTAATTTGATAAATTTGCTTGTTCCGTCTGGGGTCATTAAACTTTTATGATAGACTGATTTTAGACACAGCGTGTAGAAAATTTCAAAAGTGAAGAAAAATTCCTGTGCCTAAAGTATTGAAGATATTTGATTGAAAATTTGTTTGTAGACTTGGAAGATGGATAGGTACATGCAGTTAAATTTAATGTCGTATGATAGTATCCACCTTGTATATTTATAAATTATAGCCTATGTGTTATTCTGATATGTAAGCTATATTATTGTAAAGTTTCATCAAAATCCATTTGGTAGTTTTTGCGTGAAAGAGTAGCAAACATTCATACATCCATACAAACTTTCGCATTTATAATATTAATAGGATTTGTTAACGTAAAGAACAAGTTTCCTCGTAAACGGCTGTACCGATTTGGTTGAAATTTTTTCTGTGGCTTCGGGTGGATCCGAGAAAGGTTCAGATCTTCAGGTGGACACAATTTGGCTGGGCCATACGACTGGCATTGTGAGAAGTAGGCTCGCTCAATCGCGAACAATTGACCGCAGGGCTATGTTCGCTACGATTGCTGGATACTTTGTGTACATTACTGTAATGACGTACGGTTGTCATACGTATTATATGTCAATTTTCGCAACCTCTCACCGGTTGTCAATTTAACTGCTTGTTATTCAAATCTGTGGAAAAAAATCCGTTTGGTATTTTAACCGATTTGTAGGCTCAACGTCCATCGGCGCACAGACAAATAGAACTATTTTTTTTATCTATAAATATGTTAGTGGGCGCTGAGCCTAAATTATTAGCTTTCATTTTTTCTTCATTTTAGCCTCTGGTGGAATCCAAGTCACGCAATGTGTTAAGCATTGTCTTTCAAATGAAATAAAGATATTAATTTATTAAATCTAAGAGTCCATTGTAAATATCACTTCTTGATGATTTGTTAGTATAATGAACTATAATTTAATTTACAACAATTACGTAGTTAAATTTAATGAAGTGTTAAATGTATTTCATTAAATTAATACCTGTAGCAAGCATTTTTTTAATGTATCAAATTAATAATGTAATGGCTTCTACATCGATAACAAACCCCACTTGCATTAAAATTTCTATAAAATAAAGTACAGATTTGGCCCATATATCACAGCCAGTATGTTCCATAATGTCCAATGAATTGAATTTAATAGTCTGTACTTATATATTCTCTGGCTGATTTTTTGGTCGTATCGTCTACGATGGAAGGAAAAGCATAGTAGATATGTATGTATGTTCGCTTGTATGGGTAGTTCAACAACAACAAAATTCAAATTCAGATTAACTTTAGAACCATAATGATACATTCAAAATATTATCCATTTAGAAATAACAAAATAATTATCTTATTTTTATTTAAATTTACCACCACAGATAGAAATTGTCTATTGTCGGTGACGGAACCAGAAATGCTATATCTCTCTCTCTGTTTGTGTCGTCGGGTCAGAGGTCTGCGGCGTGGTATACCCACCACATTGTTAGATTGTTGCGAGATCTCGTTAAGGCAGCGGTCGCGTGATCCAAACAAGTACGATTACGAGACGATAATCGCCATTAATCATGCGAACGTCGTAAACATCCGATGAAGTAAGCGGCCGGATAGTCCAAAGTGTAATGTTGGTCATAGACTAGGAGGAGGTGGAGGGCGGAGGTCTCTCGAGGGAAGTTTCAGTCCAAATCCTTCAATTTTCATACCTCTGTGACTGTTTAGGAAAGGGATTGGCCAAACTATTAGATATGAGAATTTTCTGCAGAAATCTGCTTATGAAAGTCGAAGGTCTGAATTCTGGATTATCTGATTTGGCGCCTTGATAGAGGTTATGCGGACTACAAAGTCTAAATCCCGAAAGGGAAAAAACGGAATTTATAAAATGTCCTAACATTCATGCGACCGAAGTTCGGGCACAGCTATCAGTAATTAACGTAAATTAAGCCAGTTGTCCCACCGCCGAGTGACGACTAGCAAGTAGAGCTAGGAACTGAAAGCGAGTTGGCGAGCAGCGACTGTGTAGTTCCGATAGTTTTGTCGCTGGGCTCTTAGCGAGTGACAGACTGTGACGGGCGAGTACTTGCACTACTCGGTCGGGGCGATACTATATGTATAAATCGCGGCACATAAGTTGAACCAAAATGGCTGCCGTTTGCGCAGGTACTACGGATGGAGAGGGACGGAAAGCGACTGTGCTCATGCGTGTGAGCGGAACTCAGCGCGTGAGCGAAAATGTGTTACTGCGCACTCAAGGACATAGTTCAACTTATACGCCGCTTATTATACTCGGCGTGTGTTCTGGCCGTCGAGCGAGTATCGCTGAGCGAGAAACAGCCGATAGCTACTCGCTCACTCGCCGGCGGTGGGCCAACTGCCTAAACTGAGTTTTAATCTACTTATTTGTGCCTACCCTTTTCCTGTGCTTACAAATTTCATGTTGTTATATCTACAAAACTTTCGTTGTTGCCGAGATCCGTCAGCGAACTTGTCAATTGACGATCCGTATGGTAATAGAGCAATGGGACTCAAACCATGCCGGGCTGTCGTTCGAAGGGCTCTGGGAAGGAAATTGGGAATCAATACCACACCCAGGGAGGTGGATATTTAAACAATATCTGTTCACAGCCTGGGTGAGCGTGTTCTCGTCTTTGTATGTTGTCCATGGCACCCGGGCCACAGGAATTCGTGATGTGGGGCTATGAACGTGTTGGGTTATTTATAGAACAATGAGAATCACTGCCGCAGTATTTTTTATCTAATGCCTAATCACGGCTATTCCCGAAGGGCTTAGAATTAGAATCGTGTAGTGTGTTCTAATACAATGTCAACGTTTAATGGGTTTGCATATAATTATTCATTAACGCTATAACGTTAATGAATCGTAAATTGTTTTATAAGCTATAACAACATTTTATTATTATTAATAAATACATCATTAGTAGGTACTTCTCAATTTTACAAAAGGTGAAACCTCATTATTATTTTTAAGTAAGCTTTAAATGAGCGTACGACTAGGCATAATTATATAGAAGTTTGTGTAATAAACCGCAACTAATCGAATGACAACATACATTCAGTCGCTCGTGGGGGTCACCAGTTGGGGTCTCCTTATACTATTCCACGCGGAATCGGTTTCGGCGGCGTAGGTACGTGTCTACACCAGTTGCCTTGTCATCATAACATGGATATTCATTATGTTGGTGACCTTCTCATTGCGGAAAACAGAATAAAGACCCGATGCACCATCGTCAGATATAAGTTTCGATGCAGAGGTGTGAAAGAGTAAGGCGTCGTCCTAATTGGCAGCGATCGTACGATGGCGCGATGCGTTCTCGTCGTGCGATGGGTTGAAACATACTGTTTCATTACAATTACTTGCGAGGTTAAAATAGGACACTCTGATGAAATCTGTATGTTTGAATCGCGCCATCGTACGATCGCTGCCAATTAGGACGACCCATATGACACAGTTTGATGGACGCCGTTCCTGTGCAGATGCCTGTTCGAACGCGGCGGCGCTGCGGCTGCTGGAGGCGGCCCGGACCGGTGACGTGGAGACGGCGCGCGCCATCCTGGACGCCAGGCCGCGGCTGGTCAACTGTCGCGACGTCGACGGCCGCCACTCGACCCCGCTGCATTTTGCCGCTGGGTAAGTTGGTTGGTCCGGGATCCCTAGTACATTTTTTTTATCTGATTACTAACAAGCTAATTTTTCGTGTAGTAGCTTAATTTTGATGAGACGCCCAAGAATTTCTGTCAAAAAATCTCGATTGTGGGAGCTAACAGGAATAGCGGGGATAGATTATGTCGATTTCATGATTCGAATCACTAACGGGTTGTTTTTTTTTCATCTCAAGATTATGGTCTAAATTACTTGAAAAAATAGTTGTCCTACAAAATTTGTGGTTTGATCGAAGAGTCCCCCACTTCCAACATGTATCGATGCCGCGCCTGTCAGTTCTTGTTAGCAACGTTTTTGGATCTTTGTGTTGCTATGTATTTTTAAGTAGTAATCATTTTTGTGTTTTGTGGGGGTTGTTATCACCGACCACACAGTCAATAGACTCCTAATGACAGGCGAATGGCTTCTGTCAACACATCTGGCTTGTAGTAACGATTTAAATTCGCGCCATCTCATTCTTTCGCGTTGCTTAAATTAATCTATTTCTTTCCAACGTTACGTGTGGCCTTGAATTAGCCAATAAAATTTTTAAAGATATTTGCGTATTGTAAAAAATATTCAAAATAGTGAAGGTTTATTTCACGTAAATTAGTTCTCCTAGGTCAAGTAGGTATATTGCCCTGTATTTTAGGTGATTCAAATCTACTAATAAGTATGCTTAATTCGTCTTAAAATGTGTAATATTTAATCTCTGATATCTAACCTTCGTGGATTATTGTGGTTTGTGGTGAATTGGCCGTTGTGCGCGTCGGTTAACGAGCATGTTAATAATGATCTCTCTATTGTTCACAGATACAACCGGCTGCCGCTGGCGCAACTGTTGCTGCAGCGGGGGGCGGATGTTCACGCTAAGGACAAAGGGTGAGTCGTCAGCGGCGCCCCACCTGGTCATGTGACGTTATTCCGACGACATTGTTAGCTCTTTGTTGCCTAATATGAACCTTAATGCTGAAATCACTGTTCATTTGCTTCCGTCCGTTACATTGTACCGTTATTTATCTCCAGCACTCATTATTTAATCATTTTAATTGAGATTGTTTTAAATAAGAACGGGTTTCACGATCATCAATAGCATGCTAAAAAAGTACAACCTTGGACTTTAAAAGTCTGCTTATAATTAAATTCAAATATCTAAAAAAATAACACGTGAAATGAGATTTACTGTTCGTAGAACTTAACAACATTAATTTAATTTGCAAAAAAAAAAATCTAATTACCTTCAATTGTGCACGCAACGTTTACCATAAGTCATGTTTTATCTGATTTATGCTAAATTGTTGTAAACTAAGGTCACGGTGGACGGAGTGGTTTCGGTCCGATACACACACATACACCAGACGGCTTGTGGTGATCGACCGAGTTAAAAAACGGGCGCAGTCGGTACTTGAATGGGTGACCGCTAGCAGCAAAATTTCCTTGAGCGTTTCGGAGGGCACGTTAAACATTCGATCCCGGTTGTTATAGTTAGATAACAATCGTTAAACCATGCCGGAAGCCTTCGGCTAGCATAATAATGTGGGCTCGCCAGCTCACCACATTCATTCACACACACACACACACACACACACACACACACACACACACACACACACACTTATATACATATTATATATTAATCACAAACATACATACACGCAATTAAGAACACACGTAATAACATACATACATACTTACCAAAACTTACAATTGAAATACTTACCAAAATACACGTCAAGCGTCGCCGATCAAGTGCCGTACCGACCTATCGTACGGTGTATTGGAAACCGGCCCGATTCCCGTTATCTCCAAGACCGGCGTGCGCGCCGCCCCCGCTAGCGTCGCCCGTCAGTCGACCTCGCACCTTCACCGCGAAGCCCGCGCCGCTCGGCTACTCACGCTTGCCACTGTTCCGCTTGCTTTCTATCGTTATTCTGTGCCCTCACTGTTGTTTCCAATCTAACTGTATCCTTCGCGTGTGACCTTCGCCTATTTACTTGTGCTTGTGTTTACTGTGTACTCCTTCTGAGCTTCTTCTTTCTATGTGTTCTTTCTATCTTTCTGCTTGTACTTAAATTGCGTGTGTGAGTAAAGACCAGTTGTGAAATTTGTGATTGCGTTTGTTCTCAAAGCCTACAACACGCCACGACACCGCACACGGCTTTAATTGAGCTTGTGCCGACGCAGCTGGACCCTTACCTAGCCATACCTACCGCTGGTAAAGTAGCCTCACACATAAACTACACTGGTGACCCTCTCCGAGCACTAAAGAAGCAGTGAACATAATAATAATGTCCGATAGCAGCGACACACCGAACACGGCGGTAGGCAGCCATGTTACCAAGCGCCGGCAAACGCCTAAAGTGCGCGTTTCCACTGAACGCGAAATGATGCCGTCCGATACCGTTAAGATGCATTTGAAGGTGCCTCCATTTTCACCTGACGACCCCGAAATTTGGTTTGCTCTATTGGAGGGGCAATTTGAAAATTTGGGCATAAAGGATGATAACACCAAATATAATCAGGTCATCACCAACATCGATCTGCAGCATGCGAAGGCGGTTAAGGATATCATAGTGAAGCCCCCAGCCAACAACCGCTATGAAAAAATTAAGTCGGAGCTAGTACGCAGACTTTCGGCTTCTCATGAGAAGAAGGTACGGCAGCTGTTGACCCATGAGGAACTTGGAGACAGGAAGCCAACCCAGTTCCTTAGACATCTCCAGGACCTCGCAGGACCCTCCGTGCCGGAAGATTTCCTGCGTACTATTTGGAGCAACCGGCTGCCACACAGCCTACAGACGGTACTGGCATCGCAGCCGACCCGCTCCCTCGATGAGCTGGCAGACCTGGCGGACCGGATCCAGGAGGTGACTTCACCAGCACCATACCAGGTAGCAGCGACGTCCAGTAGCTCGACGGTATCCTACAACAGCTCCCTTGGCGAGGTAGCGGAACTTCGTAAGATGGTGGAACAGCTGTCAACGAAACTCGACCGACTTACCAGGAACTCACATGGTCCTACTCGGCGTTCCCGACAGCGGCGTGCTTCACGATCCCCCTCTGGCAGTCGGACCAGATCGCAGTCCAGTTACCGGCGTCAACCATTGTGCTGGTATCACTGGAAGTTCGGAGAGAAGGCGAATAAGTGCCAGATGCCTTGTGACTTCAAGGCGGGAAAAGACAGGAGCAATCTGTGATGGCGGCCGACGATTGCTCAAACACCTCAGGTCGCCTGTTCATCACCGATCGCAAGACAAGGACGCAATTTCTGGTCGACACTGGGAGCGACCTATGCGTCTTCCCTCACTCTCAGCTGCGTGATCGTCGAACACCGACTAGCTACAAGCTTTCTGCAGCCAACGGGTCAACCATTACGACCTATGGGTTCCACCACCTGGAGCTGGACCTGGGACTCAGACGCAGCTACCCGTGGCGCTTCGTAGTAGCAGACGTGACCAAACCCATAATAGGCATAGACTTTTTGTGTTTCTTTGGGCTGGTGGTCGACTGTCGGAACCGACGCATGCTGGACAGCACGACGTCCCTTTCTGTCTCAGCAATTATAGCTTGTGAGGACCAACTTTCATCGGTAAAGGTATTGACCGGCGACTCCAAATACAATAGCATACTCACTGACTTCATCGACATTACCCGACCAGCTGGTATGTTACGCACAATTCCTCACAACACCATACACCACATCCGTACCACACCAGGCCCCCCCGTGTCCTGTGCCCCACGCCGCCTAGCCCCAGACAAACTCCAAATAGCCAAAGACGAATTTAGGTCTATGTTGGCCAACGGGACAGCTAGACCGTCGGAGAGCCCATGGTCGTCACCGCTTCACCTGGCACCGAAGAAGGACAATGGGTGGCGTCCCTGCGGCGACTATAGGATGCTAAACGCGCGCACCATACCTGATCGGTATCCCATCAGACACCTGCATGACTTTTCGCACAACATTGCTGGGTGCCGCGTGTTTTCGACGTTGGACCTGGAGAAGGCGTACAACCAGATACCGGTGAGTACAGACGACATACCTAAGACCGCGATTACCACACCATTCGGGTTATTTGAGTTCCCATTCATGACGTTTGGGCTACGAAATGCCAGCCAGACATTTCAGCGTTTCGTTGATGAAGTTACCAGGGGTTTGGACTTTGTGTACTGCTATTTAGACGATTTTTTGATCTTTTCCAGAGACGAGGCGGAGCACAAAGACCATCTGAGACAAGTTTTCTCTCGGCTCAAGGACTACGGCATGGTCTTAAACGTGTCCAAGTGCGTCTTCGGCGTTCCCGAGGTAACATTTCTCGGTTACCGAATTTCGGAGAACGGAACGAAGCCACTAGAAACAAAAGTGCAGGCCATCCGCGAATTCCCCCCTCCGAAGGACGTAAGGTCGCTTAGGAGATTCCTGGGCATGGTAAATTTTTATAGGCGATTTTTGCCTAACGCCGCCCAGACTCAAGCGCCTCTCAATGCCCTTCTTACAGGAACGGTCAAGGGTTCAGCACCCATCAACCTAGCAGGTGATGCTCTGCAGGCTTTCTCTGACATCAAGGAAAGCCTGTCCAATGCAGCTTTACTCGCGCATCCCCACTGCAGCGCCAAGCTTGCATTGGTTACGGACGCGTCAGACGTTGCCATCGGTGCTGTCCTCCAACAGCTGCGTGACCACGTATGGCAGCCGTTAGCCTTTTATTCTAGGAAATTAAGTCCTTCTCAAGCCAATTACTCGCCTTATGACCGCGAGCTGCTCGCCATTTACGAAGCCATCAAGTACTTCAGGCACATGTTGGAGGCAAGGCATTTCATCGTCTATACTGACCATAAGCCAATCACGTTCGCCTTTCATGAACGGAAACGCAACTGTTCGCCTAGGCAGTATAGACACCTGGATTTTATATCCCAGTTCACTACAGACATCAGACATATTTCCGGCAAAAACAATGTCGTTGCCGACACACTGTCTCGTGTTAGTGAACTGGAGGCTCCAGTTGACCTTGCCGACCTTGCTCAAAGCCAAGTAACTGATGAGGAGTTGGCCGAGTGCCTCGCGGACAATACATCTCTGCGGCTCAAACAAATGGAATTGCCTGGCAGTCGCATTCCATTGTACTGTGATATCAGTACACCGACTGCCCGACCGTTCGTCACCAAGGCCTTTCGAAGGCAAATTTTCCGGAGCCTACACTCCCTCAGTCACCCCGGTGCCAATGCTACTGCGAAATTGGTGGCGGATCGTTTCGTGTGGCCCGGGGTACGGAAGGACTGCCGTGACTGGGCCAGGACGTGCTTAGCCTGCCAGCGAAGCAAAGTAAGTCGACATGTGTCCGCGCCATTGGGCACTTTCAACTTGCCTCGCGCCCGGTTCAGGCACGTGCACATCGACCTCATTGGCCCCCTCCCAATCTCGCAAGGCTTCCGGTATTGCCTAACGGCTGTAGACCGCTTTACACGGTGGCCTGAAGTAGTACCAATTGCCGACATTACCGCTGAAACGGTTGCAAAGGCGCTCCTGTCGGGATGGATAGCCAGGTTTGGTTGTCCGACAGATATCGTCACAGACCGCGGGCAGCAGTTTGAGTCCGCGCTGTTTCAATATCTGTCAAAAACAATTGGCTTCCGACGAAAACGCACCACAGCATATCACCCCGCCTGCAACGGGCTTGTGGAACGTTTCCACCGACAGCTAAAGGCAGCCATCGCTTGTCACGCAGATAGCAGTTGGTCGGAGATCCTGCCTCTGGTACTTCTAGGTGTCCGTAGCTCCGTCAAGGAGGATCTACAAGCCTCCCCTGCGGAACTTCTCTACGGTGAGCCGCTGACACTCCCGGGAGAATTTTTTGACCCGAGCGCACCAAACACGACTGACTTGTCCGACTTCACTGCTAGGCTGAATTCATTTTCCAACAAGCTTAAGCCGGTGGCCGCCTCACGCCACAGCACGTCTAAAATATTTATTTTTAAGGAGCTTGCTAACGCAGAACATGTCTTCCTACGCGATGACACCTCACGTCCACCGCTCCAGCCCGTATACACTGGCCCACATAAGGTTTTAGAGAGGGGCGCGAAAACCTTTAAAATCTTATTTAAGGGAAAACCAGTCGTCGTCAGTATGGACCGATTGAAACCAGCGCACATACTTGCCGATGATAAAGTAGTCTGTAATGAACGACTACGGGCTCGCCAGCTCACCACATTCATTCACACACACACACACACACACACACACACACACACACACACACACACACACTTATATACATATTATATATTAATCACAAACATACATACACGCAATTAGGACACACGTAATAACATACATACATACTTACCAAAACTTACAATTGAAATACTTACCAAAATACACGTCAAGCGTCGCCGATCAAGTGCCGTACCGACCTATCGTACGGTGTATTGGAAACCGGCCCGATTCCCGTTATCTCCAAGACCGGCGTGCGCGCCGCCCCCGCTAGCGTCGCCCGTCAGTCGACCTCGCACCTTCACCGCGAAGCCCGCGCCGCTCGGCTACTCACGCTTGCCACTGTTCCGCTTGCTTTCTATCGTTATTCTGTGCCCTCACTGTTGTTTCCAATCTAACTGTATCCTTCGCGTGTGACCTTCGCCTATTTACTTGTGCTTGTGTTTACTGTGTACTCCTTCTGAGCTTCTTCTTTCTATGTGTTCTTTCTATCTTTCTGCTTGTACTTAAATTGCGTGTGTGAGTAAAGACCAGTTGTGAAATTTGTGATTGCGTTTGTTCTCAAAGCCTACAACACGCCACGACACCGCACACGGCTTTAATTGAGCTTGTGCCGACGCAGCTGGACCCTTACCTAGCCATACCTACCGCTGGTAAAGTAGCCTCACACATAAACTACAATAACTTCCGAAATATCGGTTGGCCACTAACCCCTCCACCTCCACTCTGCAGTAGAGTAGCCTTATGCTCTAGGCCTCTTCAGTTACGAGGAGACGCCTGGGAGATTTAGGGCCAGTTTCACCGGTTACGGATAAAGTTTCGGATACCCCTAGGAATTTATCTGCCACTTAACAGTTGACGGAGCGGCAACGTCGCTTTTTTGCGTTTCGTTACTACTACGCAAATTATTGTCATTTGAAAATTATTTTGAAAACTTAATTAATAAAATACTTTTTGTTCAAAATAATCCAATTCGCCTTTATTAATATTTTCAAGTATAATTTTATCATTATAGAACGAAAATAGTAGGATTTGTAATAATATGATTTACTACAGTTCAAAACATCAAATTCGAAATGTGTTTAAAGAAACGCCACTTGAAACATTTTTTATCCGTCAGATAACGCCTTTAACAGCCACTTGAACTGGCAGATACCTATCCAACACTTTATCTGTCACTTCTGTCAGATAACTATGAAGCCAAAAGTTGCAGTTTATCTGGGAGTTAAATTCCTAGGGCTATCCGGAACTTTATCCGGAACCGGTGAAACTGGCCCTTAGTGTACTTTAATCTTTAACCAGCTGAATTGTACTGGGTCGCATACACCGACCCTTAAAGGCGTGAACCAACCGCAACGCACAAAGAAATGAAAGAGACTATATAATACACGTGTGTCTAGATTCGCTTTACAAGAATAACGAATAATGTGATTAACGTCCACTGCAAACTGCACCCCACGAATCCGGTACGCACGTTTGACGGTGTCAAATAATCGCGCCCGCGCAGCTGACATGCGCCGCGTGCCCGTGCACAGCGTGCGCGGCCGTCGAATTACGACCTAAAGATGGTTAACTGGATTCACCGACCACACAGCCAATAGACACCTAATGTTTGATTTTCCGTATTGAATGCATTCTAGCAACTAGCTGAGGTAAGACGAAGCGGGGTGACTGGCTAATTCAACGCTGTGATTGGCTAATTCAAGGCCACATGAAGCTTTGGAAAGAAATAGATTAATTTAAGCAACGGGAAAGAATGAGACGGCACGAATTTATATCGTTACTATAAGCCAGATGTGTTGACAGACGCCATTCGCCTGTTATTAGGAGTGTATTGGCTGTGTGGTCGGTGACTGGATTGCACATTACACGACAATTAATATCGTTTCCATCCAGAGGCCTGGTCCCGCTGCACAACGCGTGCTCGTACGGGCACTACGAGGTGACGGAGCTGCTGGTGGGCGCCGGCGCGGGCGTGAACGCCGCCGACCTCTGGCGGTTCACCCCGCTCCACGAGGCCGCCGCTAAGGGCAAGGCGGACATCGTTAGGTTGTTGCTCAAGGTACTACAGCATATTTGTGTACTTCCTCAAAGGCCTTTGATTTGCATTTTAATTCTTTGTCTCTGATAATAATTTCAATTAACATTTTTGAAATTTATGTTCCCATAGTTTTTCGGCCGTTACTTTAAAAATACCATCAATAAACTTTACTTATACTTTCATGCTACTGTTACGCTGCTGTCAAACCTCTGTCAAGTTACTGTCACACAACTCTCAGTACTGTCACTTCACTGTCATAGCTAAGCCGTCGCTACATCGTACACGTACATACACGTACCATCATCCCACTAAGACAGTGTTACCAATTTCACAATATAACAATGACACGACCGCCTCGCCCTTCGCACACCCCCAACCAAAGCTTGGACAATACACCAAAGACCTTGGATCACACTGTAGACAGAGAAAGATATAGACATCCGGTGAACGTGGCCAACATGAGATAACACGAGAAAGTACAAGTATGAGGCACGAGAAAAATTCGACGGTTGACGACGGTGCTTTCCTTGAGAACATGAGACAATACAAGCCTTCCATTCCTTGTGTGAGTGCGTAGTATGATTATGTCTTGTTTATTTTTCGTGTCATTGGCGCGTTGTTCCTTATGTGAGAGCGACAGATGGCATCCATTGGTCTATACTGTTCTCCGTATACGGATCGCACGTACTAAGGGTCATACTACACGGGCGGTTCTCCCGCCGCGGGAATCCGCTTCTGAACCGCACTAGTCACAATTTAATCTGAAAGTTGTATGCTGCATACTACACTACGCGGTTTCCCGTCGCGGTTCACAGGCGGGAGAAATACGACCGCCGCATGTAGCGTCCAACCGCCGCCGCGCCGCTGATAACCGATGTTTTAAACTACACGGGCGATTTCCCGCTATTACGTCACACTTCATTTTTTAATAATTCTATTAATATAAGGGCTGCAAGTGCAGTTATCATTGGCGGATCCATGTTGAAATGAACAAAAGGCAGTGATAAACCGCGTCTCGTGTAGTTTGATGGTCCGCGGCAATTTGTCGAGCGGATTCCCGCGGCAGGAGAACCGCCCGCGTAGTATGACCCTAAGCGAGCGCTGGGTCCGCAGCACGGCGCGGACCCGACGCGGCGCAACCGCGACGGGCTGACGCCGCCGCAGCTGGTGCGCGCGGGCGACGGGGACACGGCGGACGCGCTGCGGGGCGACGCCGCGCTGCTGGACGCCGCCAAGCGGGGCGACCTCGCGCGCGCCAGGTGGGTCGCGCGCTCGGCGCCGGTAGATCGTTTGGGCACGGCCACAAAGATCGACCTGTACGGCGCAATGGTCCCCATCAACAAAAATTGACTTATTATACTTAATATTGCTTCACAGAAATAATAAAACGAACTGCGTACCTTATATAATAATTGACTTATGTTAATTGTGATCCTGACTTTTATATAATTAATTTAGTATTATTGAATATTGTATACCTGTGACAGGTAGGATATAGAGAGCGAAATAAGTATGTTGTATATGTGAACAGCGCGTTTCAGAGTGGTATTTACTAGCGCCATCTTTAATCGATCCGCGGAACTAATTATAAGGTAAACACATAACTTGAACTCAGCTCTAAACACCAACTCTTGTAAAATATTGTCCACAATAATCTTTAACTTTGACAAGGTATAAGGTATGCCGGACCGCAATTTGAAAGGTCCTAGGATCAATTCCCGGCGACGTGGAATTTTGAATGATGAGTTTAAATTTCTGTTTTCAGTCTGGCTGCTTTTATATTTTCAATATCTAATGTCAAAATGCACTATGTCTTACTTAATGTCCACCAATTCTGTCGCAGGAAATTGATCACGCCGCAGAATGTAAACTGCAGGGACGCGCACGGCAGGAACTCCACGCCGCTGCATCTGGCCGGTGAGTGCTGCACTCGTCGAGTATTTTTTTATTTTTGAAAGTCGATGAAACGGAAATGACGCGAAAATCGACAGTAAAAAGAGACTACAGTGGGAACATCAGCGTCTTCAAAATGGAGTGCATTTCGTTTGTTCAGCGGGCTACAACAACCTGGAGGTGGCGGAGGCGCTGCTGGAGGCGGGCGGCGCGGTGTCGGCGCGCGACAAGGGCGGGCTGGTCCCGCTGCACAACGCCGCGTCGTACGGCCACCTGGAGC
Organism: Ochlodes sylvanus; assembly: GCA_905404295.2. Taxonomy (NCBI): domain Eukaryota; kingdom Metazoa; phylum Arthropoda; class Insecta; order Lepidoptera; family Hesperiidae; genus Ochlodes; species Ochlodes sylvanus. The sequence goes on from FR990129.1 coordinate 11,893,907, forward strand.
TGGCGGCGCTGCTGCTGCGCGCGGGCACGCCGCCCAACGCCGCCGACCGCTGGGGGTTCACGCCGCTGCACGAGGCCGCGCACAAGGCGCGCACGCAGCTCTGCGCGCTGCTGGTCGGTGGCGGTTTGGCTTTTTATTAACCCCCACCCCCTTCCTCCCTCGGTGACCATCATCCTTCCCGTCATGTTTACACTTAGTAATTCGTGAATACGGTTTTAAATTTTTTAAGCTAACAGCAAGGTTAAGAAAATATTTATTGGACTTTATCGTACCGGTACGAACTCTCGTTGAGTTGCTTGCCAACTTTAATGCACTGAAAAAGCACGAGATTTCTCTAGAGGCTATTGGCTACGTGACTAAAACCGAAACCCCCTCCGCTTCTGTGACATTTTTTCACCTTCATACTTAATCTGTAAGTCGCATTCTGTAATAATCAATTATTCCATATCCGCATTGACTTATTATTACTATGGACGTCGGGTCCGCGCTAAAGAATGTCCGAGCCAAAACGCAAAAAGAGCTACAATCGACTGCAATCGAAATTAGACCGTGATGCAATGGTTTTAGTGTTCAAATTACCTCGTTAACATTTCTGTTCTCGCGGGACATTTTTTTCGCGATTTTAGTACCAGACCCGACATCCATAGAACTAATAAGCCAACGCACACCCGCTCCAGTTGGCGCACGGCGCGGACCCGTTCCTCAAGAACCAGGAGGGGCAGACGGCGCTGGAGCTGGCCGGCGCGGAGGACGTGCGCTCGCTGCTGCAGGACGCGATGACCGTGGCGGACTGCGCCGCGCCGCCGCCCGCGCCCGCGCCCCCGCTCGCGCCGCCGCAGGTGCCCGTGCTGCTGCCCAGCGGGGAGACCGTGCCGCTCGCCTTGCCGGTCAGTGGCGCCCGGAGTGTTCTATCTCGGTCCTCAAGGGTAGCAACACGCCTGTGACCGAATTATAACGCGCGGATACGGAGCCGGCTACACTTAAGAGGCGACCATCTCAGTCCTCAAGGGTAGCAACACATCTGTGACCGAATTATAACGAGACTCTTACTAACACCTAACCTAACCTAACTTTTGTAGGTGGTAGAGCCTAGGATCTACTATCTATGTAAAAGAATTAATTTTAATTGTTTTGCATAGGTAGTAGAGCTTAGAGTTGGCCCGGGGTAGTACTACCGCCCGCCACGGTACTTAGTACCATTTCTATCGTGTAATAATTGTTTTAACAGCAATTGTGTTCTGGATAGAAAGGTGTGGTAGAAAGGCCTGGTAGAAAGGCGCCCATCTCAGTCCTCAAGGGTAGCAACACATCTGTCACCGAATTGACTCTTACTACACTTTTACTACTACTACACTACTACACTACTACACTTTTACTACTACTAACTGGACTATTACTAACAATAATTAACAGGACTAACATTCACTAACAGTCCCTGTCCCAGTCCTCATACTTACTGCCAACTTACTACCAACACAAACTAACCAACTAATGTTCTAACACCGTCTCCTAACCGGACTAACTATCCTAGTTCCCATTTGAGTCTTGTTCTATGTCGGTCACAGTTGTCATGGGCGGCAGCGGAAGGTGGTGCTGCATGCTCGTTTGCTACCTTAAATCAATAAAAAAAACTTGTGCCCTGGAGCTGGCCAAGATTCTCCCAAGGTCAAGGTTGACTGGCAGAGAATGCTCTTCGTGTTAATTCAGCGTTTTGGTTCTTTGCTTAAGTAAGGTTCAATTAAGAAGAAATAAAACAAATAAATAAAATAATCCGGTGCTCTGTACCGTGCCATGATGGATTGAACTACATTTACATTACATTGTCCTTCGAGACCAGTACCATTAAAACAACACTAAAGCACAGTAAACTTTATCGTAACTTAACGTTACGTAACGTAACCGTTACCTCACCTATATATACGTACCCTAACGTTACGTAACGTTAAGTTACGATAAATACATTAACCTTTGAGAACATAATTAATAATAAAAAAAACGTTAACCTTTGAGAACATAATTCAAAAGTATTTCCTCTTGCGTACGATAAAGTTTTTGTTCTATCGAAGGTGATGCCAAGCAACTACTGGGCGGAGGGGTCGCGCGGCAGTCTCGAGGACGCGGCGGGCAGGCCCGCCTCGGCGCTCTCCACCTCGGAGAGCTTGCAGACCTTCCTCTCCAGGTGAGTGCTGCATCGGGAATCATTTCCAGAATACGATGCCGGTAGGGCTATTGCTGTAAGCGATGGCCCAGCGGGTTGAACGCTGATCGCCCTAATTCGCTTCCTCTTCGCATTTTCAAAGTTATGTGCGTTAAACATCAATGTCCAAGTTGGTGATGATTATGTATGTTGGTGTATATTTTCTTTGTTTTATAATGCATGTTCCTATTTGGGAGGCAGGCGCCGTGCTATATGTATGAAAGTATACACCATCATACGTGTTTGCTTGCCAATTGTTGCAAAGTAGATTAAGGTTATTGTGTACGTACGTGTACGTTAACGATGCACACCGTTTGCCCAGCATCGGTCTGGAGCAGCTGTGGTCGGTGCTGGAGCGCGAGCAGATCACGGTGGACATCCTGTCGGAGATGTGCCACGAGGACCTGCGCGCGGTGGGCGTGGCCGCGTACGGTCACCGCCATCGGCTGCTGAAGGCCGCGCGCCACGAGCTCAGCCACTCGGGTGAGTGCCGTTAACTTGACTGTAATATGTTGTGATTACACAGGTGATTGGGTGTTTCTTGAGCAGTAGACTGTATTCGCTTGCTGGTGGTTGGGTCGAGGGCAATGAACGTCACGGAAACTCCACAAACTTCATTCAGCACTTTATTTTTATGCACAATGTTAAAAATGCAAGTAATGTATAGCGTGGCGGACCGCACCGCGAGGGAAGACAAAAAGTGAAGATTAAAATTAAGTGTTGCCACACAGATACAATTTTTATACACAGATAAAATTGAATGTTGGGAATACCAACAATAGGTAAATAATATACTGAGTGGAACAATACAGAGAAGATTATCATAGCCCCTGTGCAAGGAAAACATGACAAAATGCTAAATGATTAAGAGAGGTATTATTATAACGAAGAGTTGTATCCGGATTACCAGCGACCACTATTCAAAACATTGTGATAGCGCGTAACTTACTTTGCGTTCCACCGAATAGTATTTTAACTGTCCTGTAAAGTTGATCAAAATGACTTGAATATTAATATATTATTAATATATATTAATATTTTTACATAACATTATTATATAACATTGATCTTGACTTGACGCATCATTACCAGAGTGGTACGGCGGCACGACGCTGGTGGAGGTGTTGCCGAGCACGCAGTGCGCGACCGCGAGCAGCACGGGCACGGGCGAGAGCGAGTACGCGGTCGTCGAGCGCGAGATGCAGGCCTCGGTGCGCGCGCACCGCGACCACGCCGGCGGACAGTTCGCGCGGTATCGCGTCACCAGGGTGAGGACACGTTGGTTACAGATAATTAATTCTATCAGGCGTTACTTTGAGGAACTCTACTATTACAAACTAGGAATCAATCTACTTTGCAACAATCCGCGTCGAAAAACGATGATTTTTGACGCGGATTGTTGCAAAGTAGATCGATTCTTAGTTTGTAACATTGATTACAAATATGCAATAATTACTACTGTTCTTTAATTAAAAAGCTTTTGGTGGCAGCGGTGGGATAACAAAAATGTTGTGTTATTAGAACTAATTGTAACTTATATGCCCTCCGGTCGACAGATCCAGAAGATAGTGAACGGTCGGCTGTGGGAGCGGTACCAGCACCGGCGGCGCGAGGTGACGGAGGAGGCGGGCTCGCCCAACGAGCGCATGCTGTTCCACGGCTCGCCCTTCATCAACGCCATCGTGCAGAAGGGCTTCGACGAGCGGCATTCTTACATTGGTCGGTATAATCATGTTAGTTATTACCGTATTGGGGCTGCCTAGAATAATTACCCTAATAAGTAATAACTAATAATAACTAAGTTGCTTTTATTTGCTGACACCATCAGTCATCAGAGGATTGACGCAAAATAGATCAATGCTGAGTTAACGGTTGATTTTGAATCGGTGCTTTGTTGTGACGATCTACCGTTATATTTGTTGGCAGGTGGTATGTTCGGCGCCGGTATATACTTCGCGGAGCACTCGTCGAAGAGCAACCAGTACGTTTACGGCTTCGGCGGCGGCTCCGGCTGCCCCACGCACAAGGACAGGAGTTGTTATATATGTCATAGGTGAGTTTTAGCACGTATTAATTGGTGCAAGCAGTTTATTTGTTATAAAATCTTTGAGATCGCTAAATATACGTTCCTTTGAACCATCCCAATTTTTTGGTCCTTCGAGTCCAATTTTTTTACGATCCGACCGTTGGTATGACGTTACTATGAGTTTAAATAAGTCAAATCTCCGAAGTTTGCCACTTCTCTTCGTTTCATTACCTTATTTCGTCTTCCCTTCGCCATTAGACTACTTGAGCTGAATTAGGGTGGGTTTTTGGTACATTTTAGCTATCGTTGTAACCAGCGTTAACTTTTACCATGCCATAACCATTACCAAGCTCTTACCGAAGGTCAAGATGCATGTGGCGTTGCACAATGCCTTTTTTAACCCTCGTCAAAAGTAACGCCGGTCAATGGGGCTGCCATGACAATTATGACACCCTTCCCGGTTTTTTGAGTTTGTTTTGTATGGAAGATATTTTGTACTAGCAACATTGTGCTAAAATGTCGTACGACTCTTGTCAAATTGACAGTGCGGGCAGCTTTTCATCTGTCAATGCTGTCAATAAGTGCTAAACTCAATGGTCATTACTGTTTGTACTTTGTTGATTTGTTCTTCGATCGATCATCGCTAAAGGTTATTTTCGTAATATTATCAAAGTTAAATAGCTATCGTAATCACTAAAAAGGAATTCAAATCAACTTTAATATGGACAGTTCAGTAAAGTGAGTACCTACGTTTCTTCTTGTTAATTTATTGTCATCTTGGTTGTGATGTACCTACATCTTCTACTTTCCTGTGTGTAGTAATTCAATGATTTCATTTTCAGATAACGATCGTCCAAATTTTCAGAGGATGAAATAGAAAAATTGAAACTGTTAATTGACAAACATAAGGAAGATGAAGGGAAGGGACTCGCTAAGAAATCTATTTAAAGAAATAAATATATTAAATGTAGTTTCAGAATATATTGTTGATAATATATATGTACGTTATTAAAAATACTATGACAGTTTCCTTAAGAAGAGTGATGTTCACATGATTAATACTAGGAACAAGGCTAAACTGATTGCACCAAATTTCGGACTCAGCAAAACTGGTGGCTCGTTCATGGGTAGATGTATTAAAATCTATAATAAAATTCCGTTCGTTTCATTGTTCGTTTACATTTTATATAATCCTGTAAACAGTAGATTTGTGTACACCTTTGTATCACCGACACATCTTCGGAAAGATACTGATGCATAAAATTGTAAGGCCAGTAGTATTTGATCAGTTACTAATACTGCATGGTTTCTGAAATAAATAATTAGGTTTTAGTAAATAGAATTCATAATACACATAATTTCGATTTTACTGGACCATTGCAATAAGTAAGTGCTTACCTGTTTGTATTACTTTTTTGTGTCATTTCCAATATACAAATGAAATACCTAGCTACACGCTTAGATAGCCTAAAACGCGCCACAAAGTCCACCTCATCCCAGAGAAAAGTTCCTGAAGAAGTTTGTTTTTCTTGCCGTAATGTATTAGATGATAAGGTCGTCATTGGATGAAGTATCTTCATCAATTATACATAGATCGAATCAATCCACTGCTTTGAAACATTGTAACCGATTTTCAATTACGTAAAAACAATAATTTATCAATTAATATCAAAATATTAACGGAAATGTATACAGACATATGTCAAACAAAGTCAATTTTAAGGTTAACTTTGACGTTGACCGATCTCATTCGGACGGTTACGGTTAGGGTTAAATTTTAGTCAAAATTTAACGAGGGTTAGTTGATGCAACCCAGTTTTGTTTCTTTCGGCGGTTAAATTTTACTTTAACCGACATGTACCTATAACCTTACTTTAACCACGTGATATGCAACCCACCCTTAAACTTATTTGTAATATTCCTAAATTTCCCAGACAAATGCTGCTGTGCCGCGTGACGATGGGGCGCGCGTTCCCGCTGGCGAGCGCGGCCAAGATGGCGCACGCGCCGCCCGGACACCACTCGGTGGCGGGGCGGCCCACGCACGGCGGGCTCTGCTACCCGGAGTACGTCGTCTACCGCGGCGAGCAGGTGCGGCCGGGGGCGGGGAGGGGCGGGGCTTCGGCCTTGGCGACTTCTGGGGCTTGCTGAACAATGGAAGAGATGGCAACAAGTGTCTTGCAGCTCTGTAGAACCCATGTAACCATGTAACCCGGATGGCGCAATGGTTAACATGGACCGCCGTTCCGAAGGTCCTGGGTTCGATTCCCAGTGAGGTGGAAATTTGTATGATGAGTTTAGTTTCTGTTCTCGGTCTGGGTGTGTGTGTGTGTGTCTTGTGTGTTGTCCATGGTACCCACGACATACCGAATCCTAGTAGTAGTAATTTTTTAAATAATGATCGTGTAGAATTTTGACTTTATGTTTTTATTAATCATTACTTATGATTATGTTCTTTCATGTCCTCGAGTTTGTCGAGTGAAAATCACCTGTGTAACTATAAAAATATAATTGTTTCTTCTATCTATTGCAGGCGTATCCGGAATACCTAATCACGTATCAAATAGTGCCCGAGGAGAACTCGTCCGGTGCGGTATAACGTTATGATAATTACTTGTAATCTAATTATAATTAATTATACAATACAATTAAAACAGTATTATTAATGTGAATGTATAAATCGTGTACATACGCTTCGAGCGTGTGTGGAGGCGCGGCGACGCGACGTGCCAGAGCGGGATAGCGAGAGGTAGAGACCGTAGCGAGAGATAGAGAGGACAATAAAGTTTATTGTAAAGTCAGAGAATAAAGAGGGTAGATATAATATTTAATATACTACCCGACGGAATATTGTCACCTTGCGAATTTTGTGAAATGAAATATAATAAAAATTAATAACACAATTTCATTGCAATATATATTTTAATTATAATATTTTATAATTTCAATTTATAGCATTTTTGTTTTAAATTTTCTGCGATTGCTATTAGGCATCGCCCGGGCCCATAGCCTGTTGTAAATTAAAGACGGTAGCCAAATTGAGAAACCATTATATTGAAACTGAAAATATAGAACACAGCAAAAATTTAGCAAAATGGAACTATACAAGAAAAAAGTATAAGTAGTAGAGACTTGGGCAATAAAAATAAATAATGTAAAAATGATTAATATGTATTACATTTTGGCATATTAATTTTTATTGCCTATACCAAAACATATAACATAAAATTACGATTGAGCTCGATTATGTCTAGAAGTTAAAGTTTCATAAGATTTGAAGAGACATTTGAATTCACAAACATTCATATCGCTCACCATTGACTTATAGTAATAATAAGTCCAATACATCATACATATAATCTTTATTTTGTACATATCGCGAGTACCCGTATCATAATAAAATTTGTACAATCTGCGACGACTTAAGTTTACAATCATATAATCTTTAATCTAACGGAATTTACTTGACTCTTCCTTCCTCTTGTAAATGCTTTATTATGTCGACTATTATTTTCCTGCAGTCCATATTTTTTTTACTTTTTTACTTTACCAAGCATTTTAATGCTCATTATTTGACCCCTGATGTGTTAATCGAGCCGCGTCGCATTTTTAGGTTTCATACTTAAAGTTACAAAAAAAAACTTACTTATCAAAATTTGGAACAATACACGTAAAATATTTTAATTCAAATTGCGTGAAAGCTCCTATTTTTTTTTAATTAAAAGCAAGGCGGTTCCCTTAATGTGTTCATAGCTATTTACAATGCTTGTTGTCAAGTGAATCTATTTTTTTTCGCTCAATCAATTCAATAACATGTTTTAAAAGACTTTTTACCTAAAATGAAAATTGTTTGTTACTAATGTTAAGTAATGTTTACTGACATAAATAACGTTGCTATTATGCACCTACCACACAGCCAATAGACTCCTAATGTTTGATTTTCCATATGGAAAACATTCAGACGACTAGCTGAGGTAAGACGAAGCGGGGTGACTGGCTAATTCAACGCTCTGATTGGCTAATTCAAGGCCACACGAAACGTTGGAAAGAAATAGATTAATTTAAGCAACGGGAAAGAGTGAGACGGCACGAATTTATATCAGTATTATAAGCCAGATGTGTTGTTTGAAACCATTCGCCTGTTATTAGGAGTCTATTGGCTGTGTGGTCGGTGATATTATGTGAAAGAGCTCTCGGTTGGGTGGGCTTGTTTGACTTTGACCTAAATCTTAAAGTAACCAGGATCAGACAATGTTAGCTACATTGTGTTTACATGTTTTAGCGACAACCATTGACTTATTATTACTATGGACGTCGGGTCTCATACTAAAATCGTGAAAAACAAGTCCCAGTCACAGCCATCGCAAGAATAAAAATGTTGACAAGGTAATTTGAACACTAAAACCATTAGATCACGGTTTAATTTCGATTGCAGTCGTGAACTCCAGCCATCGCAAGAATAGAAATGTTAAGAACATTGACATATATGTCAATGGTTAACAAGGTAATTTAAACACTAAAACCATTACGTCACGGGTTAATTTCGATTGCAGCTCTTTTTGCGTTTTGTGCTCATTTGGCTGGGACATTTTCTAGCATGGACCCGACGTCCACAGTAATGATAAGTCTATGGCGACAACGAAATTTATAAACGTGGAATTGTTTAAGTCGATGGATGGATGAACTTTAATCCTTGAATTCTGAAAAATTGGTTTACATGGCTTACAACCTCAATATTTAAAAATATGGGTATATATTTGGCTATGGTAGAAATTACCAATGTTACAACAACTTTATGTCAAAGTTGTCACAAGCTTGTGTCCCTGACCGCTCTTGCTGTTTCAGTGGTGTATATATTTGTAATGTTGGTCTTAACGGCGTGCGGTGAGTTGTGTAATGTTGTGCGTATGTGAATGTGAATACAATTTGGTTTATACTGTGGTCTTTTATTTGCCTCCAATAACAATTATTTTCACCTTAGGGCGCGTTCACATAGAACGTCCGTTTTACTGGATCCGGAATACTGGATGCTAGTAGCGTATGTAGTTGTATGAGCGATTTCACACAGAATCCAGTATACCGGATCCAGTAAAAAATACCGATCCAGCAAAATAAATAGCAATCCGTTTTACTGGATCCAGTATACTGGATGCTAGTAGCGTATGTAGTTGTATGAGCGATTTCACACAGAATCCAGTATACCGGATCCAGTAAAAAATACCGATCCAGCAAAATAAATAGCAATCCGTTTTACTGGATCCAGTATACTGGATGCTAGTAGCGTATGTAGTTGTATGAGCGATTTCACACAGAATCCAGTATTCTGGATCGAGTAAAAAATACCAATTCAACAAAATAAACAGCAATCTATTTTACTGGATCCGTTTAAACGGATATGTTATTAGCGTATGTAGTTGTATGAGCGATTTCACACAGAATCCAGTATACCGGATCCAGTAAACAATCCCACACACAACGGAAATACTGACCTGTTAAAACGGATCCAGTAACGGACGTTCTATGTGAACGCGCTCAAAATGCTGTGTGAATATTACCTTCCGTTTTACTGGATCCAGTAAAACGGACGTCCTATGTGAACGCGCCCTTAGTTAACGCATTTTGATCTCTTCCAAATATTTGGAAAGAAGAGATGGTATCCAGCCACAAAAGTGGTCGTCTTGGAGGCATTGAAAATTACTATATATATTAAATAAATAATAAATAAATAAAATAAATAAATAAAAGCCTTTATTGCTGCTCAGTTCACAGTTACATTTATATGTATTTAATCCTGCCAGTGACTGTTGGTTTGGGTGTTGGAAAAAAAAACTAAATTAAATATCGGCAAACGGTACTTATTCCATCCCAGCTTGTCTTCCGACAAAGGCCTCCTCTAAAGATTTCCATACAGCTCTGTCTTTTGCTATGCGACTCCATAGTGGACCCGCTGTTTTTTTAATATCATCCTCCCATCTTTTATTCTGCCTACCCTTGTTCCTTTTGCTATCCCGTGGGCACCATTCTGTTATTATTTTAGTCCATTTCTCTTTTTTCTCTCTCATCATATGCCCTATCCATCTCCATTTTAATTGTTTGTAGGTTGTATAAGCATTCTTAAAATTTGTTTTGTTTTTAATGTCTTTTAATTTGACTCGGTCTTTTCTTTTAACTCCTATTATGCTTCTCTCCATCCCATTCTGACAAATTTTTATTTTATTTGCTAATTGTTCAGTCAGCGCCCATGTTTGACAACCGTATAGTAGGCATGGTAAAATACACATATTATATACTCTCCTCTTTTCTTTCATCGGCATTTCATTGTTTTTCATTATTTCACTAAGTGACCAAAACCGTTTCCATATATTTGCTATTCGTCTGTCTACTTCTTTTTGCATGCTTTCTTTGATAGATATTAGTTGTCCTAAGTATATATATTCATGTGTGTATTCTATTTGTTCATTGTTTACTTTTATGATCTCTGTTTGTGAAGAATTTGTCATTATTTTTGTTTTTACTAAATTTATCGTCAAACCTGCCTTGTTACTTTCATTCGCTAGCTGCTGTAGCATTACCTCTAGGGTTTTTGGATTGTCTGAAAATAAGATTAAGTCATCTGCGAAACGTAGATGGCTCAGATTTTCCCCATTTATATTTAATCCCATATTTGTCCACTCAAGGTTTCTGAATATCATCTCTAGGACGGCTGAAAATAGTTTAGGTGAAATCGGGTCGCCTTGGCGTACCCCTCTTTTAATAGGGAATTCTTCGCTTAAAGTTTCTAGCTTTATGCTCGCAGTACTCTTTGTGTATACATTTTTGAGTATTCGTATGTATTTTGCTTGCACGCCTTGTGTTTCTAGTGCGTCCCAGATATATCCGTGATCTATTGTGTCAAATGCCTTGTTATAATCGACGAACCCTAAATAGTAGGTTTTATTATACTCTTTGGATTTTTGTAGTATTTGTCTAAGTGTGTGGATGTGGTCTATAGTTGAAAAATTTCTACGGAATCCAGCTTGTTCTTTGGGTTGATTTTCTTCAAGGGTATTATTAATTCTAGATAGTATTATTTTTGAAAATATTTTGTAAATATTGGACATTAGGCTAATGGGTCTGTAATTTGCTATATCCCCTTTATCACCTTTTTTATGAATCAGAATAATTGTTGATTTAGTCCAGTCTTCCGGAATACTTTCTGTTTTAATTATATCGTTAAATATTTCTGTGAGCTTTGGAGCAATCACTGGTATCGTGGATTTAAGCAATTCATTTGTAATGAGATCTGGTCCTGGTGCTTTATCGAACTTTTGAGTACTAATTGCTTTTATTACTTCTTCTTGTAATATTTCAGGTATTTGTTCTTCATCAGCTGTTATTTCATTTCCTTTTGCTATTTGTGCCACTTTTTGGTTTCCGTATAAATTCCGGTAGAATTCGGTAGCAATTCTTAATATCTCGGGTCTGTTGCCTGTAGTTTTACCGTTTTTATTTTTCATATTAGATATCCATTTTTTCCTGTGGTTTAGTTCTTTCAGTGCCTTTTTAATTCCTCCTGTTTTTTCTATGTAAGTTTTCATCGTTATAAACCTTTTTGTTTTCCTTTGTTTTCTCAGTTGTTCGTTAATCATTTTGCTTATTTCTGTTATTTTTTGACGGTTTTCTTTGCTTTTCCTTTTTTGAAAAAGTATTTTGCGTTCCTGTAGCAATTGTCTGGTTTTAAGTGACACTTCTTTCTTATTATTTGTATTTGTTTCTCTAGTTACAGTTTTTAGTTGGTTTATAAAGTTGTTGTATTTATCTTGTATTGATATATAGCCTCTTTCCTCTTGTTTCACGGCGTCTTGTTGTAGTGACGTTTGAAGGTTATTAAGCAATATTTCTTTGTTACCTGTATATTTAACCCTGATTTAACCGCAGTGTATTTATTGTGAAAATGTCTTGTTTTCTTGGGGCGTATTCCCGCTATCGTGGCCCGAATCATCTTATGATCCGTGTTGAAATTCAGATTATTTATGATAGATACATTTTTAAAGACTTTCCTGTTATTAGACATAATATAATCAATTTCGTTCTTATAGAGTCCATTAGGTGAAATCCATGTCCATTTTTTTGATGGTTTCTTTTTATAAAAACTATTAAGGATACTTAATCTGTTTTCTAATGCGAAATCTACTAATCTTGTGCCATTTTTGCTTCTAGTACCAATTCCATATTTGCCTACAGTGTTTTCTTCCCCATCATTTTGTGTCCCTATTTGGCCATTAAAATCTCCCATCACTATGACGTTTTTATGTGCGCTTTCTATGGTATTTTGGAGATCTTTATAGAAGTTTTCGATAACTCTTATGTCTTCCTTTTTGTCCGATTCCGTTGGTGAGTACGCCTGGATAATAGACCATTTTTCTTCTTTTCCTCCTTTTGTCGGTAGTTTCATATTAAGGATTGCAATACGTTCTGAGATTCCTCTAAGTTCTTCTATTTTGTTTATATGACTTCTTTTTACCATGAATCCAACTCCATACAGTCCAGGAGTTTCTCCTTTGTAGTGTAGTATATATTTTCCGTAATCTTCTATCTCTTCTCCCAATCTTATTTCGCTTATCCCGATTATATCCCATTTTAATCTTTCTATTGCCAATTCTAGTTCTTGTAATTTTTCGGGCGTTCTAAGAGATCTACAATTTATAGTTGCTATATGAACATCATTTATTTTCTCTTCTGTGTGAGTGTGATTTATATTCTTCTTTAGAGGGTGGTGGTCATTTTCCCCCACGATGACCGGTCGGCTTGGGGGAATGTGATGTTTTAGTATTTCGTGCTCTTTAACTTCACTTGATTGTTGTGTTTTCCGTTTACCGATAGCTAGTTGTTATTGTTTGTTACCAGTTGTGATAGAGGAAAGGGAATTAGATTTAGACCTCATTAAGTCATAAGCGTTTAGTCTGTTGGTTTTCGATGGCATAAAGGTCTGTTGTTTTCTTGGCTGAGTATTATTTTGTGGCGACGTTGACATTTCTCTTTTCCGTTTTTCCTTGTTTGAGTAATTATTTTCCTTAACTATTAGTTTATCAGCTTTTAAAAATGCGATGTTTCCTTTTTTCCTCTCTTCTATAAGTTGTGCCTGTAGCATTTTCCTTTTTTGCAAAACTTCTTTTGTGTAGTCTTCTGCAATGTACACATCTTTAAGGTTTTTCTTCGCTCTCATTATCTCATTCTTCTTCCATTCGCTCACAAAGGAAAGTAAGATAGGTCTTGGTTTTTCGTTTGACTTTTCCTTGCCGATACGATAAATTTTGTTTACCTCATATTCTTCTAATTTTATGGCTAAATCGGTTTGAAATATTCCTTTCAACATCTGGATTAATTCTTTAGTAGACTCCTCGTCTTCTTTCACACCGTAAATTATTAGATTGTTTTGTTTCATTCCTTTTTTCAAACTTTCTATTTCTTTCTCTAGGTTTTCTAACTTTATTTTTATGTTTTTATTTTCTGTAATGATAGGTTGTAGTTTTTCGTCTAATTTTTCCATTATACTGTTTGTTATAGAGTCTTTTAGTTCCATTGATTGTTTTTGCATTTCATTTTTCATTTTATTAAATAGAAGTTCAAATTGTTCTTCCATTATAATTTTTCAACTTACAATGGGAAATATTACTGATTACTTTTACAGGATTTACGTTAACAACACCGATTTGGAGTTGACAACACTAGTTTGTAGTTGATATGTATTAAATATATTATATTAAATAACTTGGCTATTTTAACCAAATATATTTTTCTAGGTTTCTTTCTTTGTAGGTACTTGTAATTCGTTTATTAAATCCACTGCACATACAATTGAACATAGATTTTTTGCAAATTCATCAACTTCAAACTGTATTCTTAAATATTTAATAGGAGAAAATACGTAGGTGTTTTTAAAATAAAATTCACCAAAAGAAAAAAAAAGACATTTAAAAAACATCTACTCTAGAGTACAAAGACTTTGTAAACTTGGTTATGGGTTATTTTTTTAAACAAATCCGAAAAGTAAAATATAATCTAAAAATACTAAAAAAAGGTAGCAAATTTCGAAAAAATAAATAATCCGAAAAAATTGTTTAAAAAGCATTAGCAAAATTAAATTAAATTTGATATAATTATCATCTTTGGCCCGAAGTGGAACTTCAGACAAGCTGGCAAGGAACTTTATCAAGCAGAGCCAGAGCCACTATCGAACTTACAAAGTCGTTCACTGTTCTATAATAAAACTGCAAATTCTCAATAATGTAAAATCCCTTTATTATCCATTACAATAAGTGACTAGACATCAAACTACAACAGTCAAACAACATTTATATCTCACAAGCGAACTCTAAATGCACACAATAAATACAATCAAATGTTTGCAACTTTCCCGCTCTTCCATACTCTTAATACAATTAATTAATTATTAGACCTTAAATATGGGGTTTCTCTACATAATAATTATCTTGTTATTAAAAGTTAATATTTCACGGCGGTACGGAACCTCAGTGTGCGACTTTGACCTACACTTGTCTTGTTTCCTTTTATCGTTATTAAAGAGGATTTGAAATCTCGTAATAAGACTATTAAGGTATGGCTACTTTAAAGTACGCCTATTACAGCCTCTTCATTAAGTACATCTCGTGTAGCAAAAGAATTCACCATTTTTTAATCAGTAATTAACAACATTGTCTGTGATAAACATACAGATGATCCTTATACATAATACTACACAGAAATATAAATTAAATACAAGGATTCAAATCCCCAGTCATGTTGACATGGGCACAGCTGATCCTTTGCCCCGTGGGGACAGCGATCCTGAACAGTTTACCCTGGGGCATGCAGACACACACCTTGAACTGACCCGTACCATGACTGTACTTATCAGACTTGTTCAGAGGCATTGCTATAGGCAAGTACCTAACATCTACATAGACACCTTCCTTGCCGCTAAGGACGACAGACCCGTTGATGGATTTCAAGTATATGTCCTGGTCTGCACTCCAGAAGAGCTCCTTTGACTCCATCCTGGTGCCCTCAGCGCCCCGGAGGTGGGCTGAAGTCTCCGAGCGGAATGTTAGATCTTCATCCACTGGGGAAGATATCCGCTTAGTTGACACTTGCTGGAACAGAAGAAAGGATTGGTAACTGATAGAAAAGAAAGGCACATTACTGTAAGCTTTATAGTAAGTTACCATTTAAGATGCTGGACTTTTGGGAATTTAACCCATTTCAGATTTGATCACCAGCTCTCACATTGAGGAAACAAACTAAAGAACGGGTCTCCTCTCACAATGTAAGGGGTACAGTCCATAGTCCACCACCTTGGCCAAGTGCGGATTGGCGGATTTCACACACTTCCAGGTTTCCGCACGATATTTGCCTTCACCAAAGCAAGTGATAATTAAATTCTAATATGATAATTAAAGGGATTTGTACCTGGGCCCCCCGGTTCGGGAGTCCAACGTTCCAACAACAAGGTTACCACTGCAATCAACCTTACCTTAGCCTGTATATTGTTGACGCCGTCGGGGATGGTCATCTGAGGGTTACTGGTGCTGAAGACCAGCTCGCCGGTATCGGGGTCGGTCAGCTCCAGCGAGTTCACGCCGCGCGCGAACACGCCCGACGTATTCACCACCAGCTTCGTCTCGGAGCGAGACAACCTGCGATTGGTCTTAATGTTTAACACATTGCCAGATTACAGTCACCCATGTCTCATACTCCCTATGCCTCAATGTAAACATTGAGGCGTAGGGAGTATATGGAGGTGGATAAAATACAGATAAACGTTAACACCCTCATTCCCTCACATGATTATTCTCTGTGTTGCGAGTGGCATGGACCACACAAATAACACATCACTAACACCCACAACTCGACAAATATTTGTTTGTCGCATAAAATATCTGGCCGGGAATCGAGCTTGGGACCCCTCTCTTCCCAGGCAGGGTCCTTAACAACTAGGCTATGAGTTCATTAAAGAAAGTGGCCATCTTCACCTGGTCTGCAAGTTAAACAACACGGAGCCGTTCTCGCTGCTAATGGTCATGGGGACGTCCCGGAAGCTCTCCAGCAACCCATCCCGTTTGTTGACATGGTCCAAGTCCGCCTGGCCAAAGAACTTCACTGCATTGTGCTCAGGCAGAAACTCCATGCTCTCTAGACCTGGGGATATTTGTACATGTAACATGAATAATATTATAAAAAATATTACGGGGCTTCATTATTTTACCATGAGTCTATTGAGTCTTCATAAAATTTTTGATGTTTTGGGTTTTGAGTACAATCAAAGGCATTTGGGTAAGGGATTCCACATCCAAATGTGTGGAATCAATCCAATCCTGTAACTGACAATAGTACCTATGTATACTATTGTCAGTTAATAATTAATAACAATAAATATTTTTATAGCAAATTCAGTCAGTTCATGACATTATAAATTCAATACAGTGACATGTACGATGGATATATAAATAATACGGTTTTTGAGAGTGGTCTCAACAGCCCTAAGATGACCCAATTTTCACAAATACATGAATGGACACAGAGTAAATTTTGAACGATAATAATGAACTAAACGTCGAATTAAACTACAAGATAATTTTAAAATAAGCATATTTATAGTTACCTCGGCCAAGCCTCAGCACAGCAAGTATCGCGAAAGTCAAAATCAGATTCCCTATTGCAAGAACGAATAACAATACCAGTAGCGTCCAAAATGCAAAGGTTTTACGTCTTTTTTGCACACTTTTAGTCACATCATTGCCGTTTTTATCAGAGAAATTCTTAACAGCACTAAAATTGGGTTTGTTTAGGAAAACCTGACTCTGCGAATGTGTCTTCGTTAACAACGCCTTTTCGACGCGATTTCTTTCTAATGTTGTGTCCGACATTGGCTCAGATAGCGGTGATACGCCACGCAAAGCTAACATCCTTGATAAATGTATGCTATTCTATCACAGCACTACGGGATACCAAACAAAATTATAAATAGCTAACTAAAAATATACTTGCGCGATACAATGAATACAATCACGAGAAATCAAATCAAGTCAAATATTGAGCGATAATCCGCGTTTGTTATTGGATAAAGAGATAGCCAATCGGAAGCAATCAATTATGACAGATTCACTATTTCCACATTTACCACGTATAGTCTGCTATTTAAGACCGATTAATCGAAGTTTCAGAAGTATCGATTAAATTAATTTGATTTTATTTTAATTTGGACCAAAATACAGTCACCTGGCCAAAACCACAAAAAAATCGAGTTATAAGAGTTGTACCGTCGATAAAAAATCCACAATATCGAATTTAGTGTGTAATTTCCAACTCTGTTTTGGAAATTGCTTTCTGCTGAACTAGGTCCGACTTTGAAATATAATTTTGAACGAGTTTTATCAAAATAACGTCTCTTGTTATATGTAGAATCAATGAAATTATAAAAATATTACAACAATTTGTAAACGTCAGAATAAAAATATCTAATACTTTTTAACCTTCTTTTTGAACAGTGAACTAAATGTCACACATAATGATGACATGACTGCTTGACTGATGTCACTGATGCGAATTAATTGACTTGACAATTTGCTTTGTAATCATGGCGTCTGAACGTTATAGTTTTTCGCTAACTACTTTTAGGTAAAATATTATTAGAAATACAGTAAAACCTTCAATAAAATATAATTATTTTTATACAGTAATTGTGTCTCTAGTAGGTGGCATAATTAAAGATGTAATTGTACATTTACTATGGAGATATCGGCGTGGAGAAGTATCGTTTCTAAAAGTTAATTAAAATACACTTAGTTTTACAATTTGCTTTCAGCCCGTCGGGAAAACTGGTGCAAATAGAATATGCGTTAGCAGCTGTCGCAGCCGGCGGCACTTCCGTCGGGATAAAAGGTAATTTGTGTCTAGGTTAAATACAACTCAATGTTGCATGACCGAGCATAATTTGCACTATTCTTACAGCTATTAATGAAAGAAAACTATTTAAATGTCTCAAGAAATACAGACATTCCAGCCTAATTAAGATCATTAATTATTTTTGTAAAATATCTTACAACCTATTGGGTTTACTGCCTTCCCGCTAACGTTGTTCCCATTACTATTTTCATTACTCATGTGTATGAGAAAACATCAAACGTGTATAAAAGCAATCTGTTTCAGCATCCAATGGAGTGGTGATAGCAACAGAAAACAAACACAAGAGCATTCTGTATGATGAGCACAGTGTCAATAAGGTGGAAATGATCACAAGCCACATTGGTAAGCTTTACAATATCTTAAACTTATAGCATAGTGATTAGTATTAAAAAAGTAGTTTTCCCTGTAGGTAATTATCTGTTTCCCACATTCTTTAACACATTCGCTGAAGAGCATGTAGACATTGTGTATTTTTCCATAGAAAATTATGATCGCCTCAGCGAACGTGTTAACTGTTTCATGGCGGGCTTGAGTCTTCTCTCAGAATGAACGGTACAAGCCACAGTCCACCATGCTGGCTAAGTGCAGATTGACAGACTGCACACAACTTTGAAAATGTTATTGAGTAATAACTTAGTATATTAGAAGAAAGATTAAAATTGTCAGAAAATATTTTTTTAAGTAAACAATAAGTCCAAAAACCAACTTCCCTCCAACCCAGCCCTTCCAGGTATTTTTATGTGAAGACAAACAACATTAACAATAATAATTGCTACACTCACAGTTCCACTCGGATTCCCAATGTTGTGGTTTCCATTAACAGACATCCAGACTAAAAACAAATTTGAACTCATTCAAAATTCAACATCGCTGGAAATCAAACCCAGGCCTATTTGAACTGGTGTTTGCACTGTATCCAATGTTAGGTCAGGCGAGACTGCCATTCACAATGACATACATACATTACAGACACCATTGTTTATTACTGACTTAAAAAAACTGCTATTTATGAATAATTATTCGGTAATTGTAATTTATTGTTTATGTTTTATGATTTAGGGATGGTGTACTCTGGAATGGGCCCTGACTACCGTCTCCTGGTGACTCAGGCACGGAAGATGGCCCAGCAGTATTACCTGATGTATCACGAGCCAATACCTACTGCGCAGCTGGTACAGCGGGTGGCCACTGTCATGCAGGAGTACACACAGTCTGGGTATGTAAGGCTTTTTTTAGGGTATTAAGTTAGCGAACGAGCATGCAGCACCACCCTTCCGCTGCCGTCGATGACAACTGCAACCAACCTAGAACAAGATACAAATGGGGACTAGGATAGTTAGTCTATTGAAAAGTTACATTTGGGGTTGCATTTGTCAGAGGAAGCAATTTAAAATTGATTGAGGGGGTTAGCGTAAAGTGTGGGTGTAGTGGGTTCGCAACTCTTGTCCTGCGGCCGCCATCTAAGAAAAAAGTTAGTAGATGATCATTGTGGTTTAACTGGCAAACTATTGAATCTTTTAATCTTGCTGTCCACTAAACCTATAGGTATTTATTAATGTAATGAATTGTTGCAGTGGTGTCCGTCCATTCGGCGTGTCGCTACTGGTCTGCGGCTGGGAGTCGGGGCGGCCCTACCTGTTCCAGTGCGACCCGTCCGGAGCGTACTTCGCGTGGAAAGCCACCGCCATGGGCAAGAACTTCAACAATGGCAAAACATTCTTAGAGAAAAGGTAAAGATATGTGGAAAACTTATGGAGTTAATTGAACATGCCTGCCGAAGTATGCGGATTTCGCAAAAACTTAGGTTTCGTGTTTTGAAGTTGGCTTCAGTCAATTAATAGTTCACTACTGAGCACGGGTCTCTCCTCAGTACTGAGGAGGTGTAGAACATAGTATACCACGCTGCTCCAGTGCGGATTGGTTGGGTTAGTGGCAAACGGAAATTTTTATTTCTCAAGAAAATTTGCCACTAGTAGTCACCCATCCAACTACCGACCGCGCCCGCTGTTGCTTAACTTTGTCGATTACTTTGGATTGACGCAAACGTAAAATTAGTTCTTTTATATTAGTTAGCTAGTTATTAGTTTAGTAGGTTATGTCATCACACGAAACGTCAATATAATTATATTGGAAAGGGATTCATTAGCATAATTTCAATATATTGCCTACTTTTTAGGGCGCGATTTTTATCTAATGTGTATTTTAGTTTTAAACTGTTACGATGTATATGACAGATATACTGAAGAACTGGAATTAGATGATGCGGTGCACACGGCCATTCTGACCTTGAAGGAAGGATTCGAGGGTCAGATGACGGCAGATAATATAGAAGTAAGTATAAAATATGTATTGTTAAGGGACATTAGGAAAAGGTCTTGAAAAGTACCAAGTGTATGGGATGGTTTCTGTACTTCAAATGTGATACTGGATCATCACAATCGCACCATCTCGACAATCCCATAGCCAAGTTGGTAGTTCCGCTACCTGCTAGGCAAAGAATACCGGGTTTGCTTTCCGGTCAGGGCAGATAAGGTGACAAATAAATGTTATGCTATTTGTGTTGTCCATGCATCAGTTAAGAGTCCTAGTGCTAAGATGCAATGTGTAAGCGTTTATTTATTAATTTATATCACGATTCTTACTTGTGAAATTGAAGTGAGTTGTTAAAATTTAAATTACACCATACAAATTGTAATGTTTGTTTGTTTGCTTCCAGGTGGGCATTTGCGATGCGAACGGGTTCCGTCGCCTGGAGCCAGGACACGTCAAGGACTACCTCGCCAACATCCCCTAATCTGTAGTTTTGTAATAAAGGCATATTTTTATTTGTATTGACTGTTTTATTTATTGACCCAGGGTGGTGATGCACGCTCGTTCGTTATTATCCATGTGTGAGTGTGCATGTGTTATTTTGTTTTTGTTATTGTTAAGAATAAAATTATGTTCCTAAAGGTCTATCACATTACATCAACTCTACTCCGACTCGACTCGGATTCGACTCGTAGGTAAGCATTGAAAACTAAGCGCACAAGACTCGCATCGGTTTTCGGGACTAGGATGGTAAGTCCAGTTAGCAGACCGTGTTAGTGACTATAGTGAGTCAATTCGTTAGTACGTAAGAAGACTGGGGCAGGGACTATTGTTATTAGTAAAATTACAGTTAGTACGAGTCTCGTTCCAACTCAATGATAGATGCCACCCTGTAGGACTAAGATGGTCGCCTCTAAAAATGTGTAACCCGATCCATATTTAAAAATATAGCTCGCATTACGAATAATCAAAGAATTACGGCCTTCTTAACGATTTATCAACAATTCTCGCTGCCAACGACAGAGATAAAAGAGTGATATGTTTTGATTTGATACGCATTATCTGCTACATCTTGGTGTCCTTACGCATATTATCTAAGCAGAAACATGATATCTATATCTGGATAAAAATTATCAAAGAAGGTGAATTAATTTACCTACCGGCTTAAATTTTTGGAGTACTTACGACTTTTTATCTATATCTATACTTCTATACTAATATTATAAAGGGGAAAGATTTGATTGTTTGTTTGTTTGCATCGAATAGGCTTCAAAACTACTGAACCGATTTGAAAAATTCTTTCACTGTTGGAAAGCTACACTATCCCCGGGTGACATAGGCTACATCATATATTATAAAAATGAATTGCTGTGCGTTAGTCACGCTAAAACTCAAAAACGGCTGTACCGATTCGGTTGAAATTTTTTGTGTGTCTTCAGGTGGATCCAAGAATGGTTTTGATTTACAATTGGACCCGGTAGGTGGCGCTGCTGTCGATATGTCACCATATTATTATTTGTTTATTAATTATAGAGCGGTACGAAGTTCGCTGGGGCAGCTAGTTTAAGTATAAAGCGTGTAGCATAAAGCCTCGCTTCGGCAACTCTTCAGGGAATCGATGTTGACTTTTGGAGGTCCGTATGGTGCACTAGTTATCCCAAGCCGTTCAAAGGGTCCTGGGTTCGATTTCCAGCGAGATCTGTTCTCGGCCTGGGTGTAGGTATGTGTTCTTGGTGTTGTCCATGGCACCCACGACAAGGAATCCTAGAATGGGGCTATGAGTGTGTAGCGTTTTTAACACTTATTCATTTTAGTAATGACCGCTTGTTAATTACTACTGACTTAACTATACTGTAGTTAGGTAGGTTACTTACCTTAGGTACCTATGTGTTTTTATTTTAATTTTAACCCTTAATAAGGCAAAGGAAAATAATTTCCCACTTAGTAATGCGTTCAAAAACATTTATTTTTACGTAACAGCTGGACCACAGACTGAATGAAATCATAAGGTACGCTTTTATGGTAAATTTTAAATTTCTTAAAACTGGCAACACACACCTATAATGTCACCTTGCACTGATATGTCAATTTCAAAGTGAAGTAACGAGGTTATTGTGAGTGAAAAGTTGAAATTATCGGACGTTAGAAAGAAAAAAACAATTTTTCTTTTACAAAAATTCCTGTAAGTAGAATATGCTTTCTGTATCATATAAAACAACTGTTTAGTGTTACTGTATATTGTTTTTATTTGTCTTAGAGTGATATTTCTCTGCGAAATGTTCAAATAAATAAGTGGGAAAATAATTCCCATTGCCCGATTGCAGTATTATGGATTACGCATACGGCATATATATAGAAATAAATTTAACTTCTTTTTCTGTCCTTTTCTTGATACTCTTTGTGTCCATTCCTCTTCAGAACCCATGTCACTTACAGGTTTTCTTTTGTTTGTAGTGTTCGTCAGCAATGAATAAGAAAAAAAATAAAATTCTTAGTGATCGGGAGGTGGAAGAAATCGTCAACAACCTTTCCGATTTATCCGATCTTGATTCCGACGATGATGTTTATTATCAGACAGCACCTGTGACCAGCCCGGCAGATTACTGCAATTTGCCTGAAGATATTATTATTGAAAGGCGTCTTGAAGAGCTTTTCGGTGTTCGAGAAATATCGGAAGAAAATATAGATATTGTAGACCGAGAACTATATTCAGTTAGTTGTCTAAAAGATATTTTAGAAGAAAATTGTCCTGACAGTAGTGTGGGTGACACAGCAGGACAATTATCTGGTGATCAACTAACAAAAGCAACAGATGAACATATGCAAGAAGAAAGGGGACAGGATCTTACTGAAAGAGAAATTGAAATACAGCAATGTTTTGAGGAGATTTATGAAGACAATCATCCAATTCAGGCAGATGACACAAATGCTGGACCGTTAAACATAAATTATTATGAAACTGAAAATCAAACATTGCAATGTCAAAGAATTGTCAATGTATCCAGAACAAGACAACCACGAGAGTGGAAAATTGAAAAGGAAATACATAGTGTTCCAGAGTTTATTAATCCCATTCGTCCACAATCAACATATAATCACAAAACTCAGCCAATTTATGTTTTTGAAAAGTTTTTCCCGGAGTATCTAGTACAAGTTATAGTAGAACAAAGTAATATATACGCAGCACAGAAAAAGAGTAACAATTTTACACCTATATCAGCAGAGGAATTGAAAGCATACTTTGGAATATTGATTATGATGGGTCTCAACCCTTTGCCTGATATGGACTTGTACTGGTCAAATGACCCTTTTTACAACAATCCAGAAATATCAAAAATTATGCCCATTAAAAGATTTAAAAAAATTACGGAGAACCTACATATTAATAACAATGAAAATGAACCAGATAGAAGCTCACCAGATTATGACAAATTGTTTAAATTAAGACCTATGATAACAGAACTAAATAAAGTGTATCAGGAAGAAACAGCAAATTCGAGTCATCAGTCAATCGACGAATGCATGGTCAAATTTAAAGGGCGATCCAGTCTAAAACAATATATGCCGAAAAAACCAATCAAACGTGGATTTAAAGTATGGGCACGTTGTGACGCCAAAACTGGCTATTTATACACATTCCAAGTATATACTGGGAAGGGAGACAACATGGAAGACGAAGGACTTGGATACAATGTGGTAATGAAACTTGCTACTGACCTTCCTGAAAACACACTGCTAGCATTTGACAATTTTTTTACTGGCTGCAACCTTATGGAAGACTTGTACAAAAAGAAAATTTTTGCTGTTGGCACTGTACGAGCGAATCGGAAAGATCTTCCAAATATAATGAAAAAATCACAGCCAAAACATCTTAGGCTACAAAAAAATCAGTTTGCAGCTGTAACTGCTAAACCTATTACAGCCATTAAATGGCTTGATACTAGAGATGTTAACGTTCTTACAACTGCCCACCATCCAACTGACACAGTATTAGTAAAACGAACTCAGAAAGATGGAACAAAGAAGGAAATCCTTTGCCCCAAAGCTATCGCTTGTTACACGCTCACTATGGGCGGAGTTGATCGTTTTGATCATTTCCGATCATCGTATCCGATCAACCGCAAATGTAGAAAGTTCTGGATGCGATTGTTCTTTTTTATGTTTGATGCTTCAATAATCAACAGCTACATCACTTACAGCACTACACACGTTGTGAATACGCATTCTCATAGAGAGTTTAGATTGCGATTAGCTCGAGGGTTGGTTTCAAACTTTACAAGTAAAAAAAATCGGCAGGTTGTTTTCAAAAACAAGAAGGGCTCTAACTTCGGCGTACCAGATGAAATTCGCCTCCTCAACGTTGGGATTCACCTCCCTGAAGAAGGAAATACCTACAAACGATGTCGTTTTTGCAGCACCAAGAAGGAAGAAAAGAGAACAAAAATATTATGTACATTTTGCCAAGTTGCACTATGTGCAAAAAAATGTTTTAAGTCTTTTCATGAGGCTTCTCCTCAGGAATAATTTTATTTGTACTTTATTCATGAATTTTATTTAATTTCCTTTATTTCGTTTAATTCAGTGATTACAGTCTTTTCGTGTTTAATTTATCTCATCTCTATATCAAATTTCATTCCCATTCAATTTAAGCCCTATTCAATTTCAAATCTACCCGCAGGTTGGGAAATTCCCAACAAATTGGCCACCCTGCACGGTTGTGTCAAACATTTCGCTTCACGCAAGTTTTTTTATCGAAAATTTACGTTTCTAACCTAAAAATATACGTATATTCGTATTTTTAGTTAAAAAACCGCGCGTCCGACAAAAAAATTGTTTCGGAGACATCAAATACCCTTTAAGACGCCCGGCCCGTGTAAACTCATCTTTAATCTATCAGGGCGGCACATTTCAATAGCCAACCCTTTGCATTTATAATATTATGTACGAGTAGTAGGAATACCTTTAATTTTTTTTTGCAATAATAAATATCGGAAGCAAAGTCAGCAGCCAGCGCTATATTTGAATAGTAATAAAAACTATTATAAAAACAAATAACCTTAACAGGCAAAGGGAATTATATTCCCACTTTCTTACACTTATGACAAGCATAATCGGGCAAAGGGAATCATTTTCCCACTGCAAAAAAAGGTATATCCCCCCTCTCCCACTACTTTTAAATGTATTTTTTGGATTCTCCAGCATTAAATTACCCTAAACACGCTTCTAATTTAAAGTTTACTATTACACAGGCTCGCGCCTTATTAAGGGTTAATTAATAAAATAGAGTCTGAAATAATTACTCGTTTTCATACTTATCAATTGATGGAGTATATACCTAAATGTCATTGGAATAAATTAATATTATTAAAAAAAAATGTGCAAACTATTAAACTTTGACCGTCATTAACTATCGTGATAATTAAGTATTTTCGCGTGTTGTAACTCTTGAAAGGTACATAATATTACCTAATCTACGAATGAGGAATACTGTACCTACTGTACAGTAATCATTTAATTGGATACCAAAACAAAAAACTTATCTTTGCCTACCATTATCAACAATTGTCCGTGTACAATGCGACTACAAGATCAGAATTAAATAATAATCTCCAAAAACTATTTTGGACTTTATGCCGCTGAAATAAATAACTCTTCAGCTTGTGTAATTATGTAGTTACGTGACTTGAGTACACATTAATCCGATTAAGATATTTTAAACCATATTCCATTGTTATAGATCAGGTTTTAGAATAGACGTTAAAGTTAACAGGTTAGTGTCGTACTGTACGTGGAATCGAGAGAGTAACATAATCGATTTATTCCCGAATATCGCTAGCGCCACGCGCCGTTTCGATTCCGTATGTTCCGATTGCGACTTGAGTTGATGAGTAGAGCTCAAATCAAGCGACTCGCACTTAACTTATCTCATTCATTCAGCTGGCGAGTGACATGGCGGTTGTTCGGTGTACACGGACTAGTGGTTTATTCCTATTATTATTTTTAATACCGAACACACTCGCCGCATCCGTGCCATGGATATTCTCCGTAGATGTTGTTAATGTATCGTGTTTTAAGGGAAACTGTGTTTACGAGTTGAATGTGGCCGGCAATTTCGATGAATGGTCGTTAACCTCTATACCGGGTGTGCTAGGTAGCGAGTGTTTACCTGATTCCGACGGCGGACCGGCTAATGTGACTGTGAAATTCGAGGTCGATTCTGCGAAACAGTACTTCTGTGCGAGAAGTGGGAATAGTTGGAAACACCAAGGAGAGAATTTAATTTTGGCAGCGGGTGACGTCATCGGTCGCGTTGAGCGGTAAGTTTTGAAAATTAATTTTCGTTTTGACCTATTTTGAAAATAGTCTATAGTTAAACTAAAATTGTTTCATTGGGCTTATAACAAATTACGGAATCCGTAATAAATATTTGATCTTTTATTACTGCATGATTACCAATTACATAATAATACTTGTACCTAAGTCCTTTTATACGAATTACTTGTTTTATAAGATAGTAAAAAATAAAATATAAGTAGGTAGTTATAAAAAGCCGACTATTTCCAGTTTCTGGTAGGAAAAATATCAATCATACATACTCGTATATCATGTTATGTAAAGATATAAAATGTTTGTACAATCTTTTTTAAACGGTTAATATAAAGTTTAAAAGCTGGCTATCAAAATTACTATGTTGCATTACATTTATAGGGGGCATTGCTCCAATGAACAACATGAGCCGAGCCAATAATTGATAAACCTTTCATAACTAAATTAACAGATGTGAATCACGCTGTATTGCGATCACGTGGGTAGATGTCTTTTTGAATGCGTCACCTACCCTCGGGGAAGTTAGTAACGCAATCCGTAATAATTATTCCAAACACGAATGTAATTTCATTCATTTTCCTCATTTTGAAAGAATACAATATTTTCCTGTTTGGACGTAGGCACCTACTTATAGTATAGGATGTAAGGGACTCTCATCTATCTCCAGTCCAAACCAAATCTCTCAAATGTTGTAGACTGTAGAGGATCCTGCTGAATATCGGAAACGGACGAGACTATGACGCGAAATCCCTCCCGTGTAGATCGGCGTATAGTATAGATACCGATTTAATTGTTAAATAAATCTTAAATACCTATAAAATTCTCGTGTCACAATGTTAGTTACCATACTCCTCCGAAACGGCTAGACCGATTCTCATGAAATTTTGTGTGCTTATCGAGCAGTTATGAGAATCGAGCAACATCTATTTTTCATAGCCCTCAATGTTAAGGGTTGTCCACCCTGAAATTTCTTTTTTTCATTTTTTGGACAATTTTTTTATGGTTATTTTTTATGGTGTGGCATAAAAAATACACATAATTCCAAATTTTCACTTCCCTGACCCCACCCTTCTAATTTAAATAGCGCTTTTTGTATTCATTTACTATACAAGTTATCAATATGGCGGAACAACGTTCGCGGGGTCAGCTGAGAGACGACGATGACCACTTACCATCAACTGGTTCTTCTGTTCGTTTATCGGTTATTTACATAAAAATAGTAGACAGCGTACGTAATTCCTGCTGTCATTGACCTAGAAATTTAATCACCCATAGTGCCAATCGCCGGCCATGATGCGTGCAGTTATATTTATTTTGGGTCACTGCTTTTTTGTAAACAAATGACAATGGGCTTATTTATTAAGTCATTAGTCATTACTCATTACGCTCGTAATTTGGACTGGTTTTTATTTTTAATTTACATAATTATTATCTCGTACTAGACAACTAACACTTTTAATAACACCCTCTAATAACTGGCTAACCATCCCAGTCCCGATTGGAGTCTCGTTCTGTGTCGGTCACAGTGGTCATGGGTGGGCAGCGGAAGGGTTGTGCTGTATGCTCGTGTGCTATCCTCGTACAAACAGAAGCATAGTAGGTTTATTAATTGTATTGCTACAAATTGTCATCGTAGTTTGCGATCTTAAGGCATCATTCAAACCAAACGCATGTCTGTTGCCGACTGACTAGCCTCATTAATTGCATATCATAATTATTGCTTATTGCCTAAGTCTCTCAACAAAACATTCTCGCAAATATACCGTTCCGTAATGAATATTCTGTGTCGAACATAATTCGTACGCCTGTCTCTCGCAAATTCTCGAATTAATAAAAGAAAAGAACCCGCCGACCGCGGCGTTGGCGCAGAGTTTCAATACGCTATTACATTCAGCTTCCTAGCCAATCAGTGTCCGTAAAACGTAATAATCAACCGCCGAGGGTCTGCGCAATGCATAACGATAGCGTAATGTATTGTTCGTGCGTCGTCGCGTCAGTGTAAACAAAAATTGAATGAATATGAATGGACAAGTGCGTCATATGCGGTCAAATTCGGCGGCTAGGTTTAAATATTAAAATCCCTTTGGTTATTTCAAAAAAGCGAAGCCAAAACAGATCGAAGAAATCATTCAATCAATTATAAATAATCGATTCCGCTTTCCCCATCACTACAAATATTCAACGATTAATATCTAGAATCTAGAGATGGGGAAAAGAATTTGACGTCTCTAAATTCTATATAGAATCTATAATTTAGAGAAGTCAAATTCTTGTTGACATAATATATAATATTTTATCTGTAATTGTTTCGTTTCGTTCAATATTGGGGAGTTCCAGTATTATAATAAGCGATCATAACTTGATCATAACAATAACGCTCAAAACGACTTTAAGTAACGAAAAAATGTCTTCCTTAACCCCTGGAGTGTCGAGACCCCCGAATGTAAAACATGGCCAACGTGTCACGCCTATTCGTAACTCGCGCGATCTTGTCGCTAGGTCATCGTAAAAATGAATTGTACGGGATTATGTTATAATTATATCACATAAATTATACATCATTGTTATCACAACGAAATTGCCTAACACCTAAAACAATTAAATTAAAGCAAAAAAACTTACCTATGTAAGAAATTATTCAATTTCTTTTCAACTTCGAAATTTTCAAACACAATGGAGACACATTTTTCCACATTTCACAACTCACAATGCACATTAATCAAAACTAACACTATCACTACTTAGTATACATATTTACGCATCGATATAATATATTATTTCATTTGGAAACACAGTAATTACGCTGTAAAAGAAGTTAGAAAACTAACACGAAAACGGTGCCAATAGCGGCATATTTTTAGCGAGCCGCTTAGCGGCCGAAGTTATTTTATTTTTGGTCAATTTTGTGGTAAATATTGTTATCAATATGTTGCTAGATTAATTTGTAATACTATAAAACCAAACAAAATCAAACTCGCTATACCTATATTGATAATGAAAATATACACAGCTTGTCGACTTCAACGACACTGTAACTATGTTGTTCAAAAGTTATTCACTTTTTTCACCAACTTTTATATCACCATTTACAAAACTAGCACTTTACACGTAATCTGCACAACTTTTCCAGTAATAATAAGTAAAAATCTCATCAGTTAATTCACCGTTTCCTTCTCGAAAACTATTTTATAAAATCTTGTGAACTCAAATGACGCGAAACGAGCGTAGCGACCGTACTGTGCAACTTTCAAATAAATATTTTCCTGTTTATCATTCGACTTTGCAGCCAATCACAGTCGGTATTTCGTAGCTAATGAACGTAGGTTCAATTTGAATCCAACCAATGAAATCAAAATATTATGAAATAGACAATAATCGTCCTTCAATACGATTGTATTTAGTTTGCCCCTCCGTCGGGGGTGCACTTCACGTTGGCCTAGAAAATTTTTTGCCCCGACGGAGGGGACAACTACACTCGAGGGGTTAATCATCCTTTTATAAAATTGATAGTAGGTAATGTAATTGAGTAATTTGTGGAATATCATGATATTACTGACAGACATTCGCCTAATTGACGTGGACGAGTAGTACGGGGAACTTGGGAAGTTAGCAATCTTATTAAAAAAAAATCTCTCAGCGAATGAGCATTGTATGCAGCGAAGAAAATAGAAATGTTGCCAGCATTTTGTTTAAGTTTTTACTCACAGACATTGTCAAAAATAGTGGCAGTCATTAAAAACCTTATTATGTACTAATACCCAACCTAATAACCTAAGTACCGGTTGGTACGTCATATACACTAAATGATACGTAGCCGAGCGTAACGGCCTTCATTAGAAGGGACATGACGCCATTGCTTCGGACAATCGGGCATGTCTGCGTGTACGTGCAGAGACCTGCGTCTCGTCAAGATTACCAGCCATATCTATTCTATACTAATAATAAATCTGTAACTGGTCTCTGTCCGTAGATGGAAAATAATATGAGATTCTTTACTGGGACTCTATTAACGCAACGCAATGGACATGATAGACCCAAACAATGATTTTTAGATGTTTTGTCGGTTTTCTGTGGTTTTGTACGCGGTAATCTACGAAACGGCTCGGCCGATTTGGGTGCGATTTTCACTAATATATTGTGGTACACTTAGTGTTTGTTTTATTTCAATCGGTTGAGAAATAAAAAAATCAAAATGTGTGCAATTCAGACGTGCTAGAAGTGAAACTTCAAAAAAACGAATATTGTCAGTCCAAATATTATGTTTTGCTTTGCTTACGTAAGCCGCCATTTAGACTATTTCGTTTCCGTTTCGTTTTATTTGCGCGTCATGTCCGTTTCGTCGATTTCCAAATCACAACCATACTATAGAAGTATTCACTTCAAAACGGTTCACAAATGACGGAGAAATCGCCATACATGCCTCCGCCGTTTTGGAAGTCGGTTAAAAGAGCACCTTATCACTAAGCAGCGACGTCTTCTAGGCAACCTAATTATTTACTTGTAAATATTTAGTACAGTTAATATTGAACCTGACGTCGCTTCCTGTTCATCATGACATGACGAAGGCTACTGTTGAACAACTTGCATAACGATTGCGGTGAGCGCCACGTGGGATCGGAGATTAAAAGTTGAAACAGCTGAATTCACTTCACAGTTTGTAACGCGGCGTCATGTCTTCATGAGTAATTGTTTGTTGTGGACCGACAGTAATTGAATGTTTGTTGTAGATGAATGCGTGTAGCGGGTGTATAGGACTGGTACGGAATTCTGTTTGTATAGAAATTTCAAATATAATTGTTATTTCGCTCAAATATTAGAAATGAAAAGAAAGTAGTGGGAAGTCTGAACTTATTCATTTATATTACCCTTCTCAATTCTCGTCGCACCCGTACCCGTAGTTGGACCCTCCAACCGGGGGGTCTGGGTTGAAAACCCGCGCACACCTCTAATTTTCAAAATATGTGCGTATTAGAATTTAATTATCACCGCTTGTCCGGAAGAATACAGTATTAAGTCAAAATTTGGCACTAACTGACTTAATTATACAGTTCGAATAAAAAAAGTACGTTCTACCTTTTGAATGAGGTCGAAAATCGTTTGCTCCCTGAATAAGCAAATTACGAAAGTTGTGTCAATATCCCTCTCGTAAGAAAGTACCACAATATTTGTAGTTTAAAGCTTTAATCGCTTCTCCTGAAAAAGTAAGTTTTTAGAGTTAATACAGTATTCTTGCGGGCAAGCGAGTCTTGCTACGGTGTAGGAAAATCATCTCGAGAAACACTTCACACCTGAGATTTCTCCATAATGTTCTCAAGGTGTGTGAAGTCCACCAATCCGCACTTGGCCAGCGTGGTGGACTATAGCCTATAACTGTACCCTCATTGTGAGAGGAGACCCGTGCCCAGCAGTGGGACAGTTATTGCGACGATGAGGTTTTTCAAAGGTGACAATCGATGGTCATTTATAGTTGTTTTTTAGACGTACTAAAACGAACCATTCGCACTTGACAAGTCGATAACGTCCACATTGTAACCGCGGAGTGACTCGCCGTGTCACCAATTTAGACAATGAACCGACAATAATTGACGTCATGTGATACATGTCGTAGCCCACTAAACGCACAGACAGGACGACATAACCTCGATATTTAGTCGGCTGCAGGAAAAACATTGTTATTTACTAAATACAGTATAGCTACTGTTCAAATTATTATCAAGATTTTTTTTAATATTTGTTACTTTATTTCGGAGTAATTTTTAACGTGTGTCTGTGCGTGATTGTGTGTGTGTCTGTGTGTGCTAGTGTGTGTGTGGGCGCTTGTGTGCTCTCTCTCTCTCTTTCTAATTGTTAACATTTGTATCACAGTTGTTTAGCAACAATGCATGAGTTACGTCGACTAATGCATTAACAGTATTTCCAAGGTTATAAACAGTTATAAAACAAGAGCGTAAAATTCGCAGATACCACATGGCACGTGACACCGCGGCCCGCGAATATTGCACAGGTCACGTACCAACACGCACAGGGACGAATTGTAATGATAGCGGGACATTGTTATCGGGGGACATTCGGTTTAGTTACGCTATATTACAGAGGTTTAAACGATAAGTATGTACAACGCTTGGAACTACACTAATTAGTTACCTACTGTAAGATACAAAGTTTTTTTTATGACTGCGCGGAGCACTGAACGGGGTATCCGAATAGGCTTATCGACTGCATTACGTGCCCTCCGAAGTACGGAATCGCCTAAGAAATTTTGCTACTGGCGGGCACCCATTCAACTACCGACCACGCCCGCTGTTGCTTAACTTTGTCGATCACATAAGATCTGCGCAAGCCGCCGGGCTATGAGCGCTTCGAAGTAAACCCTAAAAAGGTCGGGTTCCGCCAATAGGCTACGCAGAAAGTCGGATGTTTACGACGTTCCACACGCGTTCCCATTCTCTCAAGTGATTGCGAGTTGCGACCAATTACACTGTAACCGGAGTCCATTCAGCGCAATTGGTGTGCGCGAACGGCCAGACGTATATGTTTTTGTGTATTGTCTATTTATAGATACATAACAAGATGTTACGTTGCGCTTTGTTGGTGGATACTTAGCGTTTTCTCTTCTATATTTTGCTTGTTCAAAAAATGTAGCTTCCCTGTACATATTGATACCGTTATTCGTACCCTAATTCCATTACTAAGACTCCGCTGGCCTTTTGTTCGTTGGTCAAATGGCTTCCTTTCACAGGATTCTTGAGGAATTTTCTGGATTTAAGATAGCAAAGCAAAGTTACATGCACCGCCGCCGCCGCCGCCCATAACAACATCATGACCGACACAGAACAAGACTCAAACCGGACTAGGATGGTTAGTGCAGTTAGAAAAGGGTGCTATTAAATATTATAGTTGGTCCGTTCATTAGTACGTATAATTACTGGGGCAAGGACTGTTAGTGACTGTCCTGTTAGTTTTGGTTCGTAATAGTCCATTCGGAGATTTTCATAACAGTCTCGATCTATTTCGGTCACAGATGATCTTGTTAATTAGTTGTTACTCTTTATCGTGGCACAGATGTGTTGTTTGTTGTTACTCTTTAGCGTGAAGGAGAGATGGCATCTTTGCACGCGATTCATCCATCCAAATAGACGCTAGCGTACTTCGTAGCGTTCACCGTTTCGTCGTCACATTTCAATTCTACTCGTCAACCGTCGCGTCGATAACAATTTGAATAACATTTTCATATCAACATTTATTCGACGCGATGAGATAAGCCACACCCAAATACAGAGTTCGCGATTCAATATTTAATGTAGATTTCCATTAAATAACTGAGCAAATACTGTGGCTTAGTGAAGCTTAGTGTGATGTATAACTGACTGACACGAAATAAGTAAATTATAATGTAGTAGTGTTCGACCGAAACAGGTTTTACAGCCAAAACCGAATTCGTACGGGGTACAGTCCATACAATATTCAACCACGCTGGCAAAGTGCGAATTCGCGAAATTCACACGACTGCTTAGAACATTATGGAGAACTCTTAGGTGTGCAGGTTTCCTCACGATGTTTTCCTTCACCGAAGCAACTGTTGATTCAATTCTAGTTTAAAATTAAAAATAACATTAAATACTGAGCCGATGCTGCGCTGTTTCGTCGTGATGGCGACTGACATTTACTAATCTTTGTTTTTATAATGGACTTCATTGCTACAACTACCTATTGGAGAGATTAATTAAAGGGATCTATCTGATTGTCTCGTTAAATTGAAATGTTTTCAAAGTGCTTCAGTGATGTAATGTTAGCGAGCTAAATTAAGCAAATTGCGATTCCAAGGACATAGAGTTCATTTGTGACAAAAACTACATATAGAAGTAGGTACTTTGTTACTGTTTTCGCAATAGGGTTTTATGCCAAAACCTGACAATTGAGTGGAGCTACCTGGTGGAAAGTAGTATGTGTAGGTATGTCCGTATCAACGATGCATTGCCGATCAAAAAACGGCTCCTCCTATTTTCTGGTGGTAACCATAGACTTATTATTTATAGGCAATTATAATTATATTATAGATGTTGGATGATTTATGATTTATTATAAATTATAGATTGGCAATAGAAACAGCAAAGCCAGAACAAAAAATTAAATACACTAGTATGCATGTACCTAATTTGTAATGATTTTCATGACGTAACCATAATTATTTACGTCAATTTCACACTCAATTTACGCTTTTACACGTAGAGATTTAGAAAAATAAGCAAAATTTGTTTCGTTCACAACTGACGTTGGGCCGATACAGGCCGATAGCGTGTACGCAAAACGGTCTCACCTATCTATCTCGCTCTAACATATGAGTATCTATGTTCTTTCTCTTTCGCATTGCCAATCTATAACTTGTATAATAAATCTACGGTGGTAACGCATTGGTGATGCCTTTAGTTTTGTTGTCGCCGATGTTAATGGGCGACAGTGACCACTTACCAAGTTCCTTTTCTGTTCGTTTGCCGGCTATTACCAAAGAGAACAATAATAACAACGAGCGGAGAACAACCTTTAATTTACTTTCTGTCCAACACCGAAAAACTGAATCCTTTTTGCAAAAAAAAAAATTTGTAATGACAACTGGCCACTAAATTTGTTATTAAAAACAATGGAATTCGAAATTCGAAACAGCATTTTGAACGCAGACGCATCTCAATTGAGTCAATGTGCAGCTCAATGCAATGTAACTAGCAGTGACGTCACGAGCTGGCACCGCGCCACTGCGCGTCTGTCCAGACGCTGTGATGACATTCACGGCACCGACTGGCGGCTGGCGTGCACGCAAATTGACGTCAATCTTGTGTGGAATGTGGGAGGTTTCAGTTTGCGCTGGCGAATCTTGTATGAAATCGAAAGGCAAGGTTGAGCTCAACTATCAGCGGCTGTCTTGTAATTTGTTTGGGGGGCAAAGAAGTTGTCCTATTTTCAAGCTTTTAATTCACTTGCAATGTTTGTATGTATGTTCTTGATTGTTGTTTGATTAATCTCTCAGTAAATCTCGACAACTGCGCCATCTACCGGTTCCAATTGTGAATCTAAACCTTCCAGAGAACCGTGACTCAAACTCCCAAAAAATTTCATTAAAATCGGCCCAACCGTCGTCGTAGGAGGAGTTCAGTAACAAAAGAATTACTCGTATAATTATGCAGATAACTTATAACTTTGTCGCATACATAGCGACAAGTCCTAATGTGAGACTTGAATGAACAGACAGATATAAGTGGGCGGTGTTCATTTATGGCGTATTTGGGCGACAGTCCAACCTCGCCCTACCCCAATGTCCTGCTAAACATTATTTAATTATTTTCAATTCAAATATTATTTATATTCAAATAAGCACTTAATTATTAGTAGGAAAGGTCAACGTATCTAACTTTGTGACAAAGGTAAATCAATATAAATAATTATAAAACTTCCGTTACTGAGTGACTGATAGACAACGCACAGCCGAAACCACTGAACGCAAGAAGCTGAAATTTGGCATGTATGTTCCTTGGGGAGTGTAGGGGAGCAGTAAGAGAGGATTTTTGGAAAATACCCCCCTTAAGCCGATAAAAAAGGGTATAAACTGAGACTTTTTATTTCTTCAATGGATTGACTTAAAACTTTGTATACGTTGAAGTGACGCAAGTGGTACAAGAACTAAGAAAGGATTTTTCGAAATTAAGATGTTCACGCGGGCGACGCCGCGAGCGGAAAATGAGTTTTGTATAAAAAAAGATCAAACAGACTGATATTCAATATACGAGCTCATACCGGACACATCAGATGATCAGATCTGATGTCCGATGAACTCCGATTGGTTTGGCAGCGCGCCACGGGACCACTCTAGACAACATCACCACGGTGTTTTGTCAATACTAGATGGCTACCATCATAACTGAATTTTATCAGTAATATTTATCAGACGAGCTTGTCAATCAATATTTGCTTCGCTCAATACCAAGTTGCGATACCATACTAGGTACCCGCTGTGTGGTCGAAATTCGAACGTAATTCATTCTATCAGCGGGATACTTCACATTGACTATGAACGATGACCCTATGACACATTTCTAACGTCGTGTCAAACGTATGGCAGTGTGAATAAAGTAACTTATATCAGTGTGTGTAATGTATTTCTTATGCATTATTTTTTTTAAATATTAGCTTTCTGCACTCCTTAAGTATAAGCAAGTATAAGTGTGCCAAATTTCATACTCCTCCGTCCGCGCAATTTTCGTAAAAAGGGGTACAAAGTTTTTGCTTCACATATTAATGATTCTGTATCGGTTGTAGATGTCATATGCGGCAGTGGAAGGGTGCAGCATACAAGGTTGAGAGTCGCAAACTCGCCTTTCGTATAAACAATACGATAGAAACCTATTCTTGCCCCAGATAATAAAATAGGAAGACCTTTACGCGATAGTAGATTGTTTATTATAGAAGGGGGCTAATTGATTATTAAATATTAATAAATATTCCCAAGATAGTTTTTGAGTGCTGAAGCAAGCGAGGGTGTAATTGATTTCATACAGCCGAATTGGTCACTTTTAAAAAGAGTTGTCAGTTTCTACTGACCTCCATCCGTAGCAGTGATAGCCGTAGAACGTTGCGTTGGACTCCCGAACCGAAGGGCCCGGGTTCGAACCCTGCACGGACCTCTAATTTTCAAAAATTATGTACGTATTAGAATGTGTTTATCATTTATTTCCGTGAAGGAAAACGTCGTGAAAACCTGCATATCCAAAAGTTCTCTATCATGTTCTCAAAAGTGTGTGAAGTCTGCCAATAGGCACTTGGCCAGCGTTGTGGACTATGGCCAGTACCCCTCATTTTGTGAAAGGAGACCTATGCCCAGCAGTGGGACAGTTATGTTACGGGTTGTGATGATCATGAATGACCTCCAACGAATGTACCAACTTAAATCACACTGTAGGTAACAAGAGACTTCTGTTTTTTCAGCATGCATATTTAAATTATCTTAGCAATGTGTTAGTAAATACCTAAGTGAGCATTAATCTTCGTACAGTCTTATTATAACACCACGGCACTTTAGTTTATGGATGTCGTAAAAGAAAGATGGCGGAGAATTTATGGCGTGAATAGTTCGTTTTATTCGCGCCTTTACTGTTTCACGTTTAATTCTTGCCATTGAGACGGATTAGTCAGACTGTGTGCTCATCTGCTGTCTAAGTGGATATAGGCTACAGCCAAGATATTGGATAAATAGGGCATGATATACGTATTAATTTAATCGGTTAGCATTGGTAGACTTCCCACAGAGAACATTGTAGTTAATTCTCAGGTGTGAAGGTTTCCACGCGATGTTTTCCTTCACTGAAGCAAGTGACAATTCATTTTCAAAACACGCGAAAAAAAATTAAAGATGCGGCTATAACAGCATAAACTTGACCTCATTAGGTAACTGAATGTAATATTCTATACCGCTATATTTATCATCCTGAAACTTTTACCCTCGATTGGTGAATCACGTCAACTGTCAGCCGTCGGTTACTAGTCACGCGATGGTTTTACTACTCCCATTTAGCTAAGTGAATTGTTTCAGGGAATAGGTAGTTAGCATTTTGCGGTATATCCTGTCGGTCTATTCAGCGCCATGTAATTTTGACGGTGTTCGTGGTGGTAATTACTCTGTGATAATGGAATAGCCCACTCCACCAACCCGCACTGGAGCAGCGTGGTGGAGTATGCTCTAGGCCTCCATAGGTTTGAAGAGAGACCCGTGCTCAGTAGCGGGCCATTAATGGGTTGAGGCCATGTGTTTTTAACTAGGTAAAACCAACACAAAACTGATTTTTATTTAAAAACCCCGCCACAGAGCGAAGCGAATCCCTTAATCCGTTGACAGAGAAGGATATAGATAGACATCTGGTGAGGACGGTAACGGTAACGGTAACGGTACGGTAACGGTACGAGAATGTACAAAAACTGTATGTGGCACAAGAAAAGTTCGACGTCAGCTGTCAAATTTGTAAGTTTCTGTGTTTTCTTTGAAAAAAACCGTCACGCAATGTGAGATAAAACATCGTATCATTCTGTCCCGTTTTTGTCGTGTCATCGGTGCAAGTTGTTCCTTTTCTTGTATGAGTGAGATAGATGGTATCCATGGGTAATTGGGTACTCTATACTCTTCTGCGTCTACGCCTTAATCAGTGTTGATAGTAGATAATAATTTGTTAGTTAGCTGTCAGGAAATCTACCCGTACACAGATTACGACGTACGTACTCATCAGTCGCTTATCATAATACTAAGATTTTGATAGCAGATAATGAAAACGTATTTTTATCTGTGGAAGTTAATTATGTA
This sequence comes from Ochlodes sylvanus, assembly GCA_905404295.2. Lineage (NCBI taxonomy): Eukaryota > Metazoa > Arthropoda > Insecta > Lepidoptera > Hesperiidae > Ochlodes > Ochlodes sylvanus. The sequence continues at coordinate 11,933,051 of FR990129.1, forward strand.
AAAAGCTTCAGATTACGCTTTATCTTGCTGAAAATTATTGAGGATTAAAGTTAATTTGATAAATCGTATCGAAATTTAATTGTTATCGCTTATATAATTGTCATTAGTTACTTGTATGTTGCCCTAACTTCACTTGTCAGTGTTGTCTAAGTTGTCTTTCCGTGAAGCACGCTTGGCTGGCTACCCGAGGCGTCGTCCTAATTGGCAGCGATCGTACGATGGCGCGATGCGTTTGCGGCGCGCGATGGGTTCAAACATACAGATTTCATCAGAGTGTCCTATTTTAACCTCGCAAGTAATTGTATTGAAATACCCATCGCACGACGAGAACGCATCGCGCCATCGTACGATCGCTGCCAATTAGGACGACGCCTGAAGCTCGACTGGTCGTCAGACTTCTCGTGTTCTGGCCGGGGCCGCGGGGGCTGAACCAGTACTTTCTTTCTTGGCCTGAACTTATTTGTTCACAATTTGGAAACTAGTTTATTATGTCAATATGATACGCGTAATAAAACTGTTCTAAGGATACTATTGTGGCGACATACGTCACACGATTACGTCACGACAAACCTAAATCATTTGAAGTTTGCTACATCGCTCGCATATATTACATATATCGCATTTACTGAATATGAACGATCGGAGCAAGCTCGCTACCCAGGAATGACACCTCGCCTGGCGATCTCCCTTTGCTGAAGTATGGGTCAGAACATATTATACTATGTTTTAATTGCCTTTAGTATTAACAGACAGACTAATATTTATCATTCCTGACTAATGAATGTTGCCATAGAAATGTGTCGGTGACTCAAACATACAAGTACACATCTTGACACGAATTGTGTGTTGTTTACTTAGCATTTATCAATGTTGTGTTATGTCTGTTGGGTATTGTAGATAAATATACAGAACCTCATTGCGGAAGTAGGAAGAAAATATGTTACAATTGAATAGTTTCTATTTCCTGACAGGTACATTTGGGAACGTATCGTAACAAATTTAGGATTTCACTTACAGTCTGTCTGAGCCAATCCTGGGCGTAGTATAACTAGATTACTTAGTATAAATAAAACTAAAGTAATATGTAAAGTTTCAAGCCCGTAGTTTAAGAGGAAGTAGTTCTAATTCCGACTGCAACATTTGACTGTTTCTCACTTGTCAAAACCAACGGACTCCAGAAGGTCACGCCAGCAAATCGTGCTAGACATTACACAATACCAATAGGTACTCGAGCGCTGCGCTATCTGAAGAGTGTCGTTATCGTAATGTACTAAATAATTAACTTTCTTCATCCAGACATACTTCAGCTAAAACCGAGATTGGTAATCCTTGGTGAACAATTGTATCAGCCACTTATGCTAACAGTGTGATAAGGACTTAAAGAAATTCTACTTCTATAGCGATTTCGTTCTTGCGCTATGGGCATTATGTTTTAACTTGTACTGAAGTTACTCAAAGGAAACCAATTAGCAACCCATTATAATGAATCGGTCGCTAAATAGCACTTACCTAATTGTGAACGCTCCTATATTCTATCAGTAATTCTGTAATCTCTAATTCAAGTGATTCCAAATTCAGATAACTAATTCCGCGATGTCATTATTATTTTTATTAAGTACGGATAAGTTGGCCAAATTTTTTATAGATACAATCTGCTTCTTGCTGATCGGGCTGATCCTTATATCGTAGCACCGAGATTGTTTAAAAATAATTCCTATTTAATCTATTGGAATTATTGTACTGTATGTATTGTATGTACTAAAAATTATAATGATTTTACCGCAGAATGAATAGTGAGTTTGATGCGTGGTATTGTTGAATTTAGGTACTTATCGGTTTAACTCGAAAATTCCCATTTGAATGTGTGATGACGAAATGATTCTGACAATCTATCATCCTTCGTTCCATTGGTATTGGAAAACCAGTTCCAGATGGAGTTCTCCGATTCCATTTTACCAGCAGTGTCAGTGAAGTTCTTGGTTACTGATGCCTACTTTACAATCGACAACTATAAAAAAGTTTTACAAAATATATTTATATAGAAAATATAGTCCTATAACTTGATGTCCTAGTTAAGTCTAAGAGCAGTCTAGTCCTAACCTAAAGCTTTATTCCGCAGGCTGAAGAAAAATGAGGATCGCAACGCGAAGCTTGAGAAATTTGACACATCGGACAACAGCGTGGAAAGTAGCGAAGGCTTCAAATACTACAAAGACATCGCTGTCAACAAATACCCTCGAAGCCAAACGGGTGATGAAGTCGAAACATTCGCGTACCCAAACCGCGTATCGGAGAAAGTCCAGAATGAAGAACATATTCGTATTAGACGTCAAGTAGATGAGGCTGCGACTACTGATGCAGTTCCATCTGACGATCCACCGACAGAGGCTCCTGTTGGGACTTCTAATACAAATCTGCCGATGGAGCCTTCTACGAACAGTCTTGGTCCAAAAATTGCACCGGTTAATGACATCCAACCTTTTAACCTATCCCGACCTAGGCTGATGGGTTTGAGGGTCGAGGAGTCTGTAAAAGACCCGAAGATTGTCGACGGCATGATCCCCAGCGTACTCCGAGAAACTCTATTTCAAATGAGGTTGTTCGGAGAAAATTTCACGAACGATACTTATATAGCATTCACACACGTTCCAGAACCTTACGGAAAGTCTTGTCATTTTCTGATTAACAGCCAACAGTATAAGGTTAGTGTATATCCTGTGTATCTAAATTTATTTTGCATATTTTATTCACCTCTAGTCATCTTAATCCATAGTCATTGCACCTTTGAGCTCTCATTGTAAATTTCAATTAGTTAATTTCAATATACCGTTACCCGAATCCAACGTGATATTAACCCACTATTTCCTTTAAAGGCCAAGGAATCCGAGATAGACTCAGCCCTATTCGAGCTAATATCGCCCCCACCGCTAGATGACTACAAATTCTACATCTGCGCCAAAAACGGAGCAGACGGCGACTTCATCCATCAAGGCCCCGAAAAATGGAAGATTCTCGCGACGCACAACAAGCTCTTGCCGCTCTGGGCTTCCTTAATCCTAATCGTTATTCTGCTGATGTTGGCCTCACTGTTCTCTGGTCTGAACTTGGGTCTTATGGCCTTGGACCGCACTGAATTGAAAATTATCGCGAACACGGGAACGGAAAAGGAGAGGAAGTATGCCAGGGCGATTATGCCCGTAAGAGCTCATGGCAATTACCTCCTCTGCACAATTCTCCTGAGTAACGTGGCGGTGAACAGCACTTTCACTGTCATCCTGGACGACCTGACCTCTGGATTGGTGGCTGTGATCGGGTCGACCCTCGCTATAGTGTTCATTGCCGAGATAACGCCGCAAGCCATTTGCGCAAGACATGGATTGCTGATTGGTGCAAAGAGTATTTGGATCATGAAGGTGAGTCAGTGAGTCATATGAATTTGCATTCATTTGCCTTCAAAGCTCGGTAGGGTTACCATCTGTTTGGGTTTTTACGGACATGTACTTTTAGCCTTGTTTCCGTTAAAAAAAAAAGAATAATAACTTTTATCTTTTTATTAAATTAGGTACAATACTGTAGTTGTCATGATAACAACCGGGACCGACTGCTTAACGTGCCCTTCGCACGGAAGAAATTTTGCTATTAGCGGTCAGAAATGTGTGTGGAATGTCCTAAACTATGGTTGTCGATATAGGAATACTTTATTTATTATAGTTTACTTCTAATGCAATACACTATTCCCGCGGTTGTTTGTAAAATAGAAAACGTACACGCTATGAAGCATTTCCGTTTCTAAAGCAAAGAGACGAATTTTTTTAGTTTATCCCCTACAACATTTTTCGCTACTCTATATAGAAATTTTACTTAAAAAATACATGATTTTATTTTCTGGTTAAGACGGACTTCCAAAATTTAAGGTAACCCGAGGTGTGGGTGACTCAGGCGTCGAGTCTGATTCGATATCAATGATTTGTAATGAAATGCTAATTATGAAGACATACTACCTGAAATGTTTATTGTTCACTGAATACTTTACAATACATACTGATAATAATACTTTTTGTACTTGATACATTACGTACTACGAATACTAATGATACTCAAAAACTAAAATTTTGTCAATTGCGGGCTGCGCTTGTAACTTCTTCAACTCCATAAATGTACTTAAAAACTGTACAACTGTGTGTTGAGGTTATATGATAAAAAATATCGTGTGCAATCCGATAGAAGTGAAACTCAAGAAACTAGAATATCATATAACGTAATATAGTGTTTTTTTTGTAAAAACGCCATTTTGGCACTCTCATCTGAACTAATATAATACATTGTAAAGCAGCGCTGTACTGTGCTATCTAGTTACAAAATAATACTGTAGATGCAGTGCATACGGAATTTCGTTACGTGACGATTTCTACTACATACACATATACATAATTATATTATGATATATAATAAGGTTCATTGTAAATTGTAGAACTCGTTAGTTGGACTAGATTTTTGAATGATATTAACTAATTTTTTTATAGATTGTAATGGGCATATGCGCGCCGCTCGCCTGGCCCACCAGCAAGCTCCTGGACTACTTCCTGGGCGAGGAGATCGGCACACATTACAACAGGGAGAGACTGAAGGAGCTCGTGAAGGTATGGACTGGATTCAACCAATTAATTGTCCTCTACACTACAGGGCTCGGGTATCTACATTAGTTTTAACCCGTTCGATTTTTAGCTATTATGTATCTTCAACAGTCTTATTTACACCTTATAACACTTATTTTTTATAAAAATATAACCCTTTTTAATTTTTTATTTATTTATTTACTTAATCTTTACTGAAGGGTCTACAATGGGCGGACTTAATGCCTAATGGCATTCCCTACCAGTCAACCCAGCTATAAATATATACTAGAATGGGAAAGAGGGGGAAAAAATATTTAATTACCTATAGGTGCATACTTAATATAGTTATATAAATATAAACATTCTTTTTAAGATTTAAAATTACAATATGTACCTACTTAGTTATCACAAAAATACTGGTTCATTTCGAGTGCAAATATTATAATGTCGCACGAAATAACTTCAGTGCTGGAAAATGTTTGTCTACAAAAATATATTTAGCAGCGTCGCAAACTAAAAATGAAAGTGTGTTGGGCGGTCATTGACGGTTTATACTGGTTTTATCCGGTTATCACCAGTCATTTTAGTCATTTTGAAACTGGAGAAGGAAAAATCTGCAAGTCTTCTTTATGTTTAATTTACTAAGCTCCGGCCGGCAGAGGTCTGAACTTCTTCTTTGGTAAACAAATCTTGATAATTTGACGCAAATAAAAACATTTTTCACCCACTTTCAACTGCTAAAAAATCTAAGATAACTTTCAGAGTACCTACATTTTGATGTCTTTTTCCTCAGCTGGCTATATGGAGACGAAATACAAACTCACAAATCTCAAATCATTATTTCATGTACTTAGCTATTTTTAAATACACTTATGTTAAGAACGTCAATTTTTACATTTAGCGCCGTTTTTAAGATGCCTTCAAATATTGGATTTTAGATTTAAAATTTGCGAGGAGAAAAAGAAATGGTGAAAGAAAACTCCTACAACAACACAAATATTTTTATTCAAGAAAACGATTAATAAACAATGTGTGACTGTGAAGTTACCCTTTGACATAGTGAATTACAGTAGAATTTTCATTGCAAACCGGAAATCGAGTACCTAGTATAAATAAATACGGTTTATAAATATCCCTAAAACATGTTATTTGTCGGTTAATCACTTGCGTTGCTTATTTATTAATAAAATACCAGTTAAATACAGCAATCATAGTTTTAAATCACTTTCACTTTTAACTGGCCGGTTGCCATGTCTATATTTTATGTGGCTAACATTAATTTGTGTCTAAATTTACTTAATATATATTTTATAACGTAACTGGCACTATATTTTAGTGATATAGCATAATTATATGTTTACAATTATCATTTATATGTGAACTACTATGAGTAGGTACTATGTAGACGCATATTTTAGAACCTTATTTTATACCTTATTTAATTTGTATCAGGCGGCAAACCTTCAAAATTCAAATATATAAATTCATGCTGCTCGAAAGACCATAAGTATTCATTATTCATTAATAGGTACTTACAATTTTTTTTATCCAAATACCTCATTTAAATGACCCCATATCCTAGTTAATTTCCTAGTTATTATTCATTAAATAAATTATTTAAATCCTAGTTATTTTTTTGGGGTCGTGAGTGTTCGAGTCTTTTCCCTTACTTGCCACTTACATCTGACTCGAAGGACCAAATTATAAAATACATTTATTGCTTACCAGGTAACAAACCACGTGAACGACTTGGACAAGGAAGAAGTGAACATAATTTCTGGAGCTCTGGACCTTCGCAAGAAGACGGTGAAGGATGTAATGACCAAGCTGAAGGACTGCTTCATGCTGCCCATCAACAGCGTCCTCGACTTCGAGACCATGACCGACATCGTTAAGTCAGGTGAGTGATTGAGTCGTCACTATGATTTCAAACTCAAACTCAAACTCAAATCATTTATTTCATGTAGGTATTTTTCAATACACTTATGAACGTCATTTTTTGCATCTACCACCGTTTCGCTAAGGTGCCTTTAAATTTTAAATCTTTAAGGAGAAGAAACGGCGAAAGAAACTCCTCGGCACATCTTTTGAAAAAAAAAAGGAAATGCTTACAATTACTTAACTGATTTTATACCTACATACAAATTACACTGATTTTAAACACTACTACTAGATAGATTGTATACACTACTATTACTACTACTAGTAACATATAAAATACATACAATAAAAAAAGCGTACAATATACATACATATCGTGAGTACCATAATAAATAATAAAATGAGCAATCACATGTCGTCGAGTAGTTATGGATATACATATATTACAATTACAGCTTTTGTCCTGTTGGTTTTTGCCATTTAAAACTTGGTCTTACCGTTTTATGACTTGTAATGGAACTAAGGCGATAAAAACTTTGTTCTCTTCCATGGCGCTACGTGGTGCCAATACTGTACCAATATCAATAATTATCACGTAATAAAACAGCAATTTGGTGCAATACGTACGATTTAGGGAAAGGGGATAACCTGAAACATTTAATTTCTTCAATGGATTCACTTGAAATTTTCTATATAGGTTCCTCGAGCGACGCAAGTGATCAGTAAGAAAGGATTTTTGGAAAGAGGCGAAAGCCGCGGGCGAAAGCTAGTCTGGTCTTTAACATCTTCGTCTTTTTTGGCGGTGATGTCTTTAGTGTTACAGATGTCCATGGGTGACAATGACCACTTACCGTAAGGTGGCTTGTCTGCTCGTTTGAAAGCTATAGACATACACAAAGTGTATTTCTCGGATGATGATAAAATCCTCGTCGTCCCCAGGCTACTCCCGTATCCCGGTGTACGAAGGCAGCCGAGGCAACATCATCACGGTGCTGTTCATCAAGGACCTGGCGTTCGTGGACCCGGACGACAACACGCCGCTGCGCACGCTCTGCCAGTACTACCAGAACCCGTGCAACTTTGTCTTCGAGGACGTCACCCTCGACGTCATGCTGAAACAGTTCAAGGAAGGTTAGTGACGTAATAATTTTATTACTCTTTTGTATAGTTGTACCAAGCGCCGACTCGTCCTTCGAGCAGGAACACGTATCATGCTCGAAGGACCAAGAATAGTTCGAGCAAATCATACGACGAAGGAGAGTAGATACCTATATTAACTTATATTTTATTATTTGCAAATCTATCGTGACAAACAACGATAATGAATCTATATTTGACTTAACACGGCTGGATGGACCAAGTATCTGGCTCGAAGGACCAAGTATCTCAATGGTTTAATTCATGGATCAAATATCCTTGATCTGGTTGATCCTGGAAGGTAATGTTTGGGAAATATGCTATTCGAAGCGAAGTAACGGCAGGATTACTGATATATCTATATTCAAATTAATCTATATACCTATGCTATCTACGCTATAGGTAGGTGTATAAAATGGCCACTTCAATCTACACTAATATTATAAAGAGGAAAGATTTGTATTTTTGTATGTTACGAATAAACTCAAAAAGTACCGGACCGATTTTAAAAATTCTTTCACCATTCGAAAGCTACATTATCTACGAGTAACATAGGCTAAATTTTATTTTGGAAAAAAAATAGGGATCCTTATAATGTAACCCAAGGTGTAAAAAAATTACCTAAAATATTCTTTACATCGCGTGCGCTGCGAAAACTATACACTAATATTATAAAGAGGAAAGATTTGTATTTTTGTATGTTACGAATAAACTCAAAAAGTACTGGACCGATTTTAAAAATTCTTTCACCATTCGAAAGCTACATTATCTACGAGTAACATAGGCTAAATTTTATTTTGGAAAAAAAATAGGGATCCTTATAATGTAACCCAAGGTGTAAAAAAATTACCTAAAATATTCTTTACATCGCGTGCGCTGCGAAAACTATACACTAATATTATAAAGAGGAAAGATTTGTATTTTTGTATGTTACGAATAAACTCAAAAAGTACTGGACCGATTTTAAAAATTCTTTCACCATTCGAAAGCTACATTATCTACGAGTAACATAGGCTAAATTTTATTTTGGAAAATAATAGGGATCCTTATAATGTAACCCAAGGTGTAAAAAAAATAGCTAAAATATTCTTTACATCGCGTGCGCTGCGAAAACTATGGATAATAGAGCAAAGTGATGTACTACAGTTTTATAAAGGACATCAATATCTACAATAAAGTCCGCGATGGCATATGTCTAACTATTATAGTTATGCCACAATAAGTGTTCTTTTATTTAAAAAACTTCATTGAGATACTGCCACTGGAAAAGGCTCTTTATTGGTATCTTAGTATTAATCCTTATCACAATAAATTAATTCATATTCAAGACTGCTTAATTACCTTTATATAACTTTTTAAATTTCGGACATTCCATTCGAAAGATATCACGAGTTTAATAATTTAAGTATTAGAAAAAAGTTGCTCTGCACTAGGAGAAGCTGACTGACTGATTGACATGTCAATGCAGGGCCTAAACTATGAGGGTTAGAAATTTGAAATTTTGCACAGGGGCTCCTTTTATAACGTGGGGGAGCACTATGAAAAGATTTTTGAAAATTCACTCCCTAAGGGGGTAAAACGGGGGTGCAAAGTTAGTAGGAAACTTTGCCGTTTTTGAAGGTATTCGAATGAAATTCAGTATGAAGGTTTTTCATTGAGAGTTATGAAACATGACTTTATAAAATATTTTTTCGAAAAACATCCCTTAAGGGGGTAAATGGGGGGCGCAAATTTTTATCAACTATATTTAGGGGTTTATGGCGGGCGAAGCCGCGGGGGAAAGCTATGATTTATAAAGATATCCTGTGAATTATCCAAAATATATAACTAAATCTTTGCAAACCGAAGGAATAAGTTTCCCGAAGCGAAGCGAGGGCGGCTCGCTAGTTACTTATATAACTGTACAAGGCGTCATGTTAAGAGCTTATCTGTTAAAGTTTATTTACGCTACAATAACTCAAACACGACACAATACTTATGTATAAATTAGGGCACGTACATATATTAATCCTAACGATAGTGTTATCTGTCCTACAAACCGCTAAAGCATTGTAGCATCCGCGCTAGGGTTGTCAACCGTGATTAGAATAAATCGCTTACCGTCAGGTTTCTCGTAAAATTTTATGATAAAAATAAAAATGTTATTAATAAGTTCTGAACTTAACTTAGAGACAGATTGCCTTGACTGCGCAACCCTGACTTGGTGTATAGTTTCTAATAATTTTCTTAGCTATTAAAATTAAATATACTCACGTATTAATTAAACACACATAAAATATTATTAACTTTTTGTTAGTCCCAAAAAACTTATTTCGTCATGAAAACAGAAATATTACCGAAAAAATTAGATGGTTTTCAAATAAAAGACTGACAAAATCATGATTTACTCAATGAAATTACAGATATCGTATGCCATGGTTGCTTTAACACGTTTGCTGCGGCGATCGTAATTTTCTATGAAAAAAAACACGACGTATACGTGATCCGCTGCGACTTTATGCTGTTTTAGGTTTTTGCACGTTCTATTTTTGACTAGCCATGAAGTGTAACTTTTAGTAAGCACAGCCCTGTCTCTAACACATAATTATTATATACAAACTATACTACACATCATAAATTGCAAGTAAGTTGGCGTGTACTCACGCAGAGCGCTCGTAAACTTTGTAAATGATTTTACTATTAGCTAGTAAACATTTTTATGACGTGAAATGGTTATTATCGCCTCTCAACTCAAGTGGACTATGTCCGATTGATTACTAGTATAATCTTAAACTGTGCGGAGGTATAAATGAGAAATCATTGTTATTGGGAATGGCAAGGGGGATGAAAATTATATTATGCGCACTTTAGGTACTAAAATAATATGCAAATTATTGGAAGAGATTGTTAGTACCAACAAGATCACCTTTTGCGTACATATATGTAATGCATCGAGATATAAGTACTTACGTTAGTACTTATATCTCGATGGTGTAATGTAAATAAATACCTATTAACTATAAAGAAAGTCAAAAAATGCCAAACTACCACTTCTCACTAGTTCTTATTGCTGCCTGTAGCGTTACTGATGCCTGTAGCGTTACCGATGCCTGTAGACTTACTTATGCCTGTACAGTAACCGATGCCTGTAGCGTTACTTATGCCTGTAACGTTACTGATGCCTGTAGAGTTACTTATGCATGTAGAGTTACCGATGCCTGTAGCGTTACTTATGCCTGTAGCGTTACTGATGCCTGTAGAGTTACTTATGCCTGTAGAGTTACCGATGCCTGTAGCGTTACTTATGCCTGTAGCGTTACTGATGCCTGTAGAGTTACTTATGCCTGTAGAGTTACTTATGCCTGTAGAGTTACCGATGTCCATGGGCGATGGTGACTACTTACAATGCGGTGGCTCGTATGAAATTTACAAACGCAGTTACTACATCAATGCTCACGTATTACTACGGCACACGCACGTTCTGTTAAATTTAAACGATAGTACGTCACAAATACCCGGCGTTTTCATACGTTGAACATAAATATGTCGGTTCTTTGTATTCCGAGAGTCGAGAGTTAAAAGCGCGCATTTGGCCAGACGGCCTGTAAAAATAAACGCGGTCTACGAGTAGACCTGTCAAGATATGACTCATGGGCTTAGCTTCCAGTAGGGTTGTCGCTACATGTTGTTTATGAGAAACTCGTCATAGTTAAGTGTCCATAGCCCGGCGACTTGATTCGAACCCTAGTAATCGACTGAATTAAATAATAGTGGGCGCGGTCGGTAGGTGAATACGATACAATACAAAAATACTTTATTTCATCTCCACACACAAATTACAAAAGCTGGTTGGGTTGGAATAGGTGAAAGCTGGGTTAAAAAAAATCGTTAGCATTTCCATGCTACGGGGAGCACGTTAATTACCCGTTTATTACCTGGTATTTGCATTGTAATTGCAGCATAGAGTAAGTACTTCTATAAACAGATTATTTCGGGTATTATAAATTTAGACAAAAAACTCCATATTGTTAATTAAATTTCAAGTAGGTACTTTCAAACGCTAATTATTTATTCAAGTGTAATTTCGTACACGTTCCCCTTTTAATATTTATATAGTTACTAGTGGTCCCAGCGTACTTCGTACCGCTTTATAATTAAAAAATGTTTTAGTGATATATCGACAGCAACGCCACCTACCGGGTCCAATTGTGAATCTAAAACATTCTCGGATCCACCTGAAGACACACAAAAAATTTCAACCAAATCGGTCACGCCGTTTAGGAGGAGTTCAGTCACATACACACGAACACAAGAAATATATATATTAAGATTACATTATTAATTTTGCTAAAAATGTTCTTTTTGACAACCTTTGAAATTTTGCGAACAAAATTCCGACATCCTGTTTCGTTGGCAAGCGCAGAGTTTTATTTTCTAATTATATAAGGCATATTTCGCACGTGTCTATATTTCGTTTATTTGTTTTGCGAAGATGATTCCTACCACATGTGGGTTAATTTGATGACGTTTGGTTTTAAAGTTAAAGACGTAAAGAGAAAAAGCTATCGAATGTTTTATCTCGCACGTGTTTGCCCCGACTGGGATTCGAAGCCGAGACCACTGCTCTACAGACTGTATTACGAGGTTCGCTAGCCATTAATAAAAACGTCTGTTGGGTGTTTAACTTGTTTGTTTTATATGGGTACTGGTAAAACTTCGCTTTGCTTCGGAAAATTTTCTTAGTCCACTCTTCCAAATTGTTAGACGTAACCCGCGCACGAATTTATTTCCACTCGCGTTAGTTTTCATTTTGCGATAACTCCTAAGATATTCATTTAAATTATATCGTGAAGTAAAGGTTTATCATAATGTGCCTGAAGATAGACAAACACACAAAAATTGTAAAAATGTTATTGGTAAATGTACCGTTTATACATCCATAAGCATTTAGTAAACAGCGGTTAATTTTATATTACATATTACCAACAGACACTCCAACTGTCCAACTGATTTCTGTTTATCTTAAACGTTTGTCGTTTCTGTCCCCCGCAGGGCACAAGGGGCACATGGCGTTCGTGCAGCGCATCGAGGAGGGCGACGGCGACCCGGTGTACGAGACCGTGGGGCTGGTCACGCTGGAGGACGTCATCGAGGAGATGATACAGGCCGAGATCGTGGACGAGAGCGACGTTATCTGTAAGTCTGTTACAGTAATAATGAACCATATTACGGTACATTACAATAATATTATAACGGGAAATCAAATACTCCTGCGCAGTTTTTATTTATCATCTGTCTGTTATCGAAGATGGTCTGCTCGCTGGCCAGGACGAACATTCTGCTGTGACACTGGCCAGAAACTAAACAATTATCAAGCCGAAAGGTTTTTATAGCTTATTCGTGTAGTTTCAGTAATGTAGCTTGCACATTTGCTCATAACACTTGGCGCGTCTGCCCCGCCCACAACGCCTTTCTATTCTTTTTAAATGTTCTGTACTCGCATCGGTACTTGTCTTGACTCTCGATGTATCCAGCAGTCTTAGAATAATAACACTATAGAAAGACAGTCTTCATACAAGCGCTCTGTCTAAAGTGAAGCACTAAACCGAAACTTTCCCGAAAGCGGGGAATGATTCGGCTGCGGATAATCATATGTTTTTAGCAATAATACATAAATAGCTTTTCAGATATTTTGTGACACAATTTAACTGGACAAATCGTCATAATTCTTTTTTTTCGCGAGACACATTTGACGTGCGTCGACATGAGCTGCCCGGTGTTTGGAGTCATTTCTGACTCCAATTAAGGTGCTTCAAAAATGCCGCGCGGACTTCGTTTCTCTAGTGTAATTATTCTAAGCCAGCAGCATTCTGTTGCAGCGGACAACCGCACCAAGAAGCGGCTGATGCGGCCGCTGAACCGGTTCCAGGACCTGGCCTCGTTCGCCGGCCACCAGCAGCAGCGCGTGCACGTGTCCCCGCAACTGGTGCTGGCCGCCTTCCAGTTCCTCAGCACCAGTGAGTATGACACCGTGGGCCACGCTGAGCCATCGTTAAGCGTATAAAAAAAGTGGAATAAGAGTTCTCCTTCAGCGACTCCCCTGGTGTTACGCTTGTCCACATAGCCCCAGGATTCCCTGTGTCGAGGGTGCCATGGACAACACACACGACAAGAACACACGCACCCAGACCGAGAACAGAAATTTAAACTCGTCATTCAAATATCCGCCTCGCTGGGAATCGAACCCAGGACCCATGCGCCATGTGGGTCATGAGTAGCCCTGGCGTAGTGCGGGAACTTAAGCCTTAGCATATACACTCGGGTAGATGGGATTTTCAATTGACATAATATCTTTGTTATTGGTTATTTATGTCGATTGAAATAAAACATATTATACGTAAACGTTACCACAAGCTTATTGCATTTGATCAATAATGACCGCATCCAAACAGCGATGACTAACACATAAATAGACATACCGACAAGCATACAAAACTTTTATAAACTATTCTATTGCGTTAATAAATGCCCCTACAGTAAGTTCTATATCTTTCATGTAAAGACATCGATAATTATGCAATATGCATTTATATGTCGATTAAAATTTACAACTATATTATAAAGTATAGGTACTATATTCAACACCAATTCCAATAGCATGGTACAATTCCCCCCTCCCCTCCAGGCGTGGACCCGTTCCGGGCGGAGATGATATCGGAGACGGTGCTCCGGCGGCTGCTGAAGCAGGACGTGGTCCAGCACGTGAAGCTGCGCGGGGACGAGCCCAAGGATGACCCCAAGAGATACGTCTTCCAGGAGGGGAAACCGGTGAGCGCTTACAGCCGCTTTTATCATACTTGCAATAGTTGCTATGGCTTCAATCAATTAATAATTTAAAAGGAAAGAACTTTTTTAAAACAAACTTTTTTATTTAAATGCGCTAAAAAGTATAAAATAAAATTTTCATTTAAATCTTTACAACGCCATTACACAATTTACATGGTATGACGAAAACTTGTCGCGAGATTTACTTGTGTATTTAGATAAAGAAATAAATAAAATAACTTTATTTGATTGATTTTAAAATATGAAAAAATAAAAACTTATCATCAGGAGACCTGTCTCCTTTTTGTTTTGCGTTAGCTTAGTTAGGCTATAAATAAATCGCTTTAAAGTGCACCAGCTAATGACCCCGGTGTCCCCAGGTGGACTACTTCGTGCTGATCCTGGAGGGGCGCGTGGAGGTGACGGTGGGCCGCGAGAACCTGGTGTTCGAGGCGGGGCCCTTCACCTACTTCGGCGTTCAGGCGCTCACGCAGAACATCGGCGTCGGTGAGTGCACAACTATTAGCCATAGATATTTATATGTAGGTATACATTTTAGGTATAGGTCTTTAGAATAGGTAAATGACACGTGGGAGACAGTGATCAATGACATTGACAATTATCCGCGCACATCACCTCAACTTAAGTCCCACTCAACGAATTAAGAAATAAGAGGAAATGCCCTAAGGTCACGTGATCTGAAGCCAAAATTAACTCTAAAATGGCGCCGACTCCGCCCACAAAACGTGAACACACCTTTTAATACAACACTTCATCATGTTAGGTATTGCTAAATTAACCTTAATAACTCATAACAACACATTAAACGCATAAATCTAAAGTTTTTATCTAAAAATAAAGTTCCAACAACGCTTTGAACGCTTAAATTAAATGACAGTTGACAGACGAACAGCTGTCAAGTCGAATAAAAACGCCATTTTTTTATTCGACTCGTGCTTCAAGGCGGATCTTGGGCGATATTACTAAATGCAAATTAGGGCCTATCCTCTCTTTTCTTTAATCGTTGCTCCCACTCGACTCCGATTCAATTCATAGGAAAGCACTGAAATATAAGCTTTATTTCGTGGTGCTTACGGGTAAATTGTCTTTGTGTGTGACAGCCACATACATAAGGAAGTTAATAGGCTATTGGAATTAAAAAAGAACTACCCGAATCGAAGTGAGGGCGGTCGCTAGTTATTTAACGTTTAATTGCTGAGTAATTAATCCGCTCAAGTTAGTATTTAGGCATAAAATGGTAATACCTAGCAAAAATATTGTAATTCGTTTGTAATCACTATTTTTAAAAGATGTGCCGAGGAGTTTTCCTTCGCCGTTTCTTTTTCTCCTTTAAGATTTAAAATTTAAAGGCACCTTAGCGAAACGGCGGTAAATGCAAAAAATGACGTTCTTAAGTGTATTCAAAATACCTACGTGAAATAAATGATTTGAGTTTGAGTTTGATTACGCTGCCTAGTGAGTGATAGACATAGTTGATAAACGCAACTACGAGCTTTCCCAGTTGTCAATAGCGGTACACGTTGTCTGTCCGTCCCCAGCGGAGTCTCCAGCCCCGTCGACCCTGGGCTCGCTGCAGAACCTGAACATGGACTCCATGCTGCGCCACACGTTCGTGCCGGACTACTCCGTCAAGGCCATAGCGGAGCTCTACTACCTCACTATCAAGCGGTAACCAGAATATGCATGTTAGCACGCGCCAAACTTTATGGCCTAGACTAAAAGAGTACGACGTAAAGTAACAACGATCAGCTGTCAGTTTTTCTACCTGTTTCTGTCAGTTTGTGATCGTCGGAAAGCAGATGCGGTATCCAACAGCAAACTAGCTTTCACAAACCAAGCGCTTCATGCAAGATCTTCTGAATGGTTGTCCCTAAGATGCCTAAAAGATCCTCTATCTCTCGATACGTCACATGACGATCTTCGAGAATTAGTTGTCTCACAGTCACAGCAATGATGTTATCGTATCTAACTTAGGTATTCGCTACGAATATTCGGTCGATATCATCATTGTTTGAAAAATGTATGAGAGGATACAGTTACGGATATGTAAACGGATGTATTTGTTCTCGTGCACGAATACAACGAGAAAGTAGACCGAATATTAGGCCGAGTATGTAATTGAGGCATAAAGTGAAATATAATATACCTACATATATTATTTCTTTCTATTTAAACCTATGTGTGCCAAGCATTTAAGGGATGTATGCGGTGTTAAGCAGGTTGCGCAACCATTCCAGTGATACTTCCAAATTGCGTACACAGGTACGCGTAGTTCAGAGAAGCCATAAAGTTTGGCGCGAAATAGTTATCCTATTTTAATTATTTTTTTGTCATAAATGAGGTGTTGAACTGGTGGTATGCATTAATCCATTGTCCATCCCCCAGCTCGATGTACCTGGCCGCCAAGCGCGCCACCCTGATGGAGAAGGGTGCGCTCAACAAGGGCGGCACCAACGAGCAGATAGAGCCGGAAGTCGACAAGGTATGACTGACCGCGGGGAGAGCTCACTACACTTATTATCCGTTGTTAGTGAAAAATAAACCAGATTTCTGGTAGTTAAAGTTCAAATTTGCAAGGACGGAACTTATGTACCTATATGGTAGAGAAAAATAAACCATCTTGCGTCGGAATAAAGTTCAATTTGCTTGGTGGACCACTCAATACTTCGTGTCCTCAATACTTTTGTATACAATTTAGATGGATTTATTATAAGGGTAATCTGCGATGCGTTTTGAATAATTTGAACGACGAGCGAGGAGTTCCGCGTTCGAATCCCGGAGCAGATATTTATGTAGCAGATAAATGTTTGCTGTTGTCCATGCCGAGACTCGAGACACAGGGAGTCCCAGTGCGGGGATATGTTAACGTTAATTTATTAAGTTTATTTATTTTCTATATGAAACGAGTTAACTAAATCGTTTTGTACATTTGTTTGTGTTACAAGAATTCTTAGTAACAGTCAATTTGTTGTTTTAGTTACTTCGCGAAGGCGTCAAGTTGGATGATATCGTAGAAACCGACAAACCGCCGCTAAGACAGGTATGGAATCATTTCTATATTATTCTCACACTTACAGTAGGGGGCCATCCATAATTTACGTCACACATTAGAGGGGGAGGGGGGGGAGTTAACGAAATGTGTCCGTGTGTGACATGGGGCTAGGGTATTAAACCTTTGTGACGTCACATAGATAATTTGAAATATTAAAAGGCAAAATTATATAAAAATCTTAAAAATATAAATTACTTACCTACTCGATGTTTATCTGTACGTGTACGGTACGTGAAATATAAAGTTGAAAAATTAATGAATTAAAATTCATTTTGTGTGATGTTATTTATGGATGGCCCTTGTTGCGCCTTGTAAAAAAAATTCGTACACTTACAAAGTGAAACTTATTTACGACACCTGTTATTTATTATTTGACTTCGATAACATCTCCCTCTCTGACTCGACTCAGACTTAAACCTTAATCTTTAACTTCAAAATCTATCTTTAATTTCAATTTCAACTGTAACCGGTAGGTACTCACGATTTTTATTATTTATACCGACATTACGACCCAAATGACCAGATCAGAGCAGATGCAGATCATAATCATAGCGAGACCACGTTACAGTTAAAATATTAAGTATCCTTCATGATAAAAGTTTAATTTCAATGCTATAATGAAATTAAACTTTTACCTACCTTTACGTACTGGCCACTACATAGAAAATACAATACAGGATACAAAGTTTCTCCTTAGAAAGGAAATAGATAATTATAAACTATAGTATAGTTTAAACGTTAGTATAACAATATTTGTCTTTATTACATGCTATCAGTCTTTGGAAGTGCCCGTGTAGGGACGTACCACAGGTAAATTGTGTGGCTTGGCTTCAACTCATTAATGGCCCACTGCACACGGGTCTCCTCATTACTGCGGATGCCTAGAGCATACTCCACCGCGCTGCCCCAGTCTGGTGGAGGGGTTAGCGGCCAACGCGTTTCGGAGGTTGTTATGCCTATCGAAGGCCTCCGACATGGCTTAACGTGCCCTCCGCAGCACGGAAGACTCGAAAACATTTCCCACTAGCGATCACCCATACACCGACCGCGTCCGCTGTTGTTTAACTTGGTGTATCATTAAGATCGACCAAGCCGCCGGGCTGTGAGCGATTCATTGTAAATAAAAATGTGTTTTAACTTTTATTAATGCAGTTCGTAATTTAGTTTTAATAATTTCCATAGAGTAGAAAAAACATAGAGTAATACTGTCAAGTTGAGATTCTCAATAAACAGCTGTGTTGAAATGTTTGTTGTCTCCAATTTGACACTGACGAAGTAATAAGATCGGAAAAGACGTGTGAAATTACTGAAAATCCATCGCGAACCGGGCTATACTAATACACGCCAACTTTTTGAGTGATTTTAACACAGTAAAAACGTAACAATTAAACTAAAAAAAGAACTAACATTATCACATAACAACAAATTAACTAAACCCAATTTGCAACTACAAAAATAATAATATATCCGAAAAAATAATAACACGTGGAAACCGAATCTGTCTTGCGAACATTACAAAGGGCGCGTAAGGACTAATATCGATTCGAAACTTTTAGAACTACTTAGTAATCTGTGAGTTACGTTTTCATTGTCTAGACTTCTAGAGCTACTTTCAGTACCGTTTCGATGTCGGCTGAGTTTTCATAATTTAAAACTTTACTTTTCAGTTGCTACCAATCTCGGCCAGTCCGCTGTCAAACACTAATTACAAACCCTACGAGCAAGAGAACGGAGAGGAAGAGAAACTCCTCAAGAAGTAACAGATGATGCCGTTGTAGTATCCCGCCAAGTCACAGAGTAATGACCGCATACGTAATCATGTTTTATTTACCATAGACTATGGATATTGCCGCGAGATTAGCGAAGAGCCATCATACATTTTATTACTTTTAAACTACATGAAGAACTTTTTAGTACTTATGGTAGAGGCACGAATTTAAGGCCCCTTTGACACATTAAAATAGTGACGTGAAAAATGTTAATTTAGTATCGAAAAAATATGGTCAAGTGCGAGTGGCATCGATACATTTTTGGAATAAAAAATTGAAGCACCCTTTTTAATTACACATTTGGAATGAGAATCGAATACTGAGTACCCCCTATTAATATCACAAGAGTCTTACGAATCACCTTATATTTAAGGTCTCCTCGGCTTTGAGCTCAGTAGTGGGCCTTGTTGGGTTGAGATGATTTATAGTATATTCATTTATGTAATTGACTTACTTACTTTATTAAAGGTGGCACTGTATTTTGTTAGTAAAAACGTGAAGGAATTTGTTCGCGGTACCATATACTTTGTTTATATGGTCCCGCATTAGTCCATAATATTTAAATATATATATTGTTTCAATATCCATGTAATTAATTAACTTTGGGTCCTAAGTTATACATTCGATAAATTTTATGACTTTTTGGACATCACTATTGACAATGAAGAACAGCAATTTGCTCCTTTAAATTTATGTAATAATTTATACGAAACTTGATGATCGGACAGACGTCAAGTAAACGTCATACGGGCCTTCGATTTGTGCTGATACTATATATACAACGGAGAGAACAACTTTTTATACATATTCTTATATAAAAGTATTTTATTGGTAAAATTTTTAATCGGTGACCTTTTTCAAGCACATACCTACTGTTAAATTAATAAAAATCCTCGGCATCCAGATATTTATAGATATTTTTGATTTTGTGCAACGCATTTTTCAAAAATACGTAGGTAGCTTAAAAAGATGCGTGCGTGCTTGCCTAAGTTCTCGTGGCGATATCATTTTATTGATTTTGATTCTTGTAGCGGCTATATTATTTCATAGCACTTGTCTATCATTGGTACCTATTTCGAATTATTACGATTTTTATTTATACCTACTCCGATGATTCTTGTGCGGTTCAAAATAAATACTGTGCGAGTGAAAACTACAACGGTCGTACAAACCGGCATTAATGCGGTGCCGACTTATTTGACAAAGCGTAACATGTGCTTATGGCGGGAAAATTAATGCTATTGTTTAGATAACATACCATATTCGTACGGAGGCATTTATTAAATTTATATGGAGATAAAACTTGCGCAAACCGTATTTTATAATTTTTATGTGACAATTATGTTTCTATATTTTAACATTTTTATAATTTATTATTATAATGTACTTATTGTATTTATTTTTTCAGTAATAATTTATTGTAAAGTATTCACACGAATATTTTTCTATAACTAGTAAATACACTGACACGTATTTTTTCCATATTATTAAGATAATACTAGAGACGAAACGGATATCCGGTAACTATCCGGTATCCAGCCTCGAACCTTGCCGAATATCCGGCCAAACCAATATCCGTTTCATCTCTAGTAAGTACTTTGTTTTAGTGTTCGTTTCTAAATAATAGCAGTGACTACCCGCCAATTTTTGTGTAAGGTTTTACAATTTAGCGCATAGTAGGTATTCTTTTAACAATTATTTCTAGAATGTTTGGTATTTTATTACACATAAGTATGTGAGTAGTTTCATAGTATTTAATATGGCATTTGCAATGTAACAATTAGCTTTAGATTGGATGGTCCGAATTTGATTTGTGTATCTACTGGCATTGTTAACGGATATCTACATTTTCATCGAACAAATACCCGCCATACCCAAGTAACTGTTGCAAATTTTAAATGATTTTTTTTGAAGTGAATACTTCTTTAGCATCGTTGTGATTTGGAATTCGTTGAAACGGAAATGACGCGAATGACGTAAGCAAAGTAAACATCAATATTTGGACTAACAGTATTCTTTGTTATGAAGTTTCACTACTAGCACGTTTTGCACACATTTTGATTTTTTTATTATAAACAGTAACTTCTAAATTTGAATTGTAACTTTTAATTTTTTTTATTTTATTAAATTTACTGTATAAATCTAATGTCCCAAGCTTTATTGTATTACTTACTAGTTTTTTATGGGTTTAAATCATTGATGAGAAAGAAATAACTATAAATGGAAATAGAATACCTAGATAGAAAAAATCAAATTCCGGCAAATCCTTTAAATTCTTAGGTATAGGTAAAGTACTTATTCTTAGATATGGAAATATAATTTTTCCGCCATTGTTTTGAGTTTTCAAATGTTTATTTATAATTTTTTTTCATAATACGAAATGTTTCATCACAATACCTATGAACTTAACTTATTTTACAATATGTAATTGTAACTTTTTACTTTATTACGTTTTGATAATAATGTTTTTTTAACTTAAAATAATTCAGTGATGTATTTAATTTTTATAACTTGTAACTATAACTTACCACAGCCTACCGTCCCTTACCTGCCATTAAACGTATTAACTATACGTAGATAATGAATAATTAAAAGAAAGTAGATTGTGATGCTTTCAATATAAATTCAGTATCATGAATATTTCAAAATATATACACCTTATTATTACATGTTATTATTGGTAAAGAATTGGGACTTACTCTCGATCTAGTGAGTAAAAAATTAAGGTTTTTTATTATTGTAAGCGACAGAGCGTCGAAAAAATGTGTAATTTTTAGTAACCAAGAACTAAATCTATTAATTGTCAACGTATAAAATATAATACACTTTTGTAACTGTTACATTTGTGTACTAATCGAATTTTAAAAATCATTTGGCGCTGATTGCCTCAAAGTACCAATTTACTGTAAGATCATGAAACTTCATGTTCTGATTTTCCAAAGATTGTGCCTTACCTTTGTATGAAGTGTACTTACCCCAAAATTTATACCATTTATTAAATTTACAATTGTGGTGCTGATAAAATCATATTGAAGTTTACTTTACCATAACTTACCTTAGTGGTTTTAAATTCTTAAAATATACTTACCTAAAGGTTAACTGCTATTTTTGTTATGTTAGAAATATTACGACAGTTTTCATATTAAATTGTTTATTCTTTGTTTCAATATTATAAAATTTAACATAATTATAACTATTCGATTTTACAGAGTTTCATATTGTTTATTAAATCAATAATAATAAATATTTCATTGCTTTTACAAAGCACAAAGAGCTCTTTTTATAATGAGTACTTATAAATGTATTTTATACAATAAAATAAAGTAAGTTTAATTTTTTTAACAACATTATTGAACAAAATATAATAGCTTTTTAAACAAATAATTGTATTTTGTAATAGAATTTTTGATAGGTGAAGAATGTACTTAGAAGTTCCCATCTTAATTTTGCTGTCTTGCTATGAATAGCTTAATCAAAGTAAATTTATCAATGAATGGATAAGCCTTATTTTAGATTAACTTTTTTATTTGCAACATGTAACATGTATGAAACATATTACCAATGCTGTGTAAACCTATAATATCAATGTTTTAAGATGATTATTGTTTTGGAATAAATAAAGAAAATAATGGAATTATTGAGCTTTGAAATTGAAGTTTTATTTATTTTCATGTTTTAAGGGCTTTATAAATGAATGAATATTTATTTGCTGAAATTGTGGTTACAAAGGATCAAAAAAGAACTAGACGGAAGGTAGATAGATACATAACCTCTTCATTTGTACACCAGAAATATACACAAAGAATTTCCATACTAAGATGCATACAAAGCAGGTACCGGGAAGGATAGTGTATCCATTAGGTTATAATCTGGATGCCTTCAAAACAAGAGTGAATCGGCTTCTACTAAGTGCTTTACATTACAACCCATGCATCACCAATTATTACTATCAGGTGGGGTGGAAGGACTTGATCTGATTATATTACAACCATGAGAGACTACGCTGGTAAGTTTCACAAATTCCTTAAACTTGGAGACAATTTGAAAGTTAAAATACTGGTAATGTATTAATTTTGTCAGTATTAAAAAAATAGTTTTATCAGTTTTATGGTGATTATGATTATGATGATTTATTTTTATTTATTATTAAAATATATTTTATTAAAAGGTTACGGAAGCAACACACAATTACAGAATTAAATAAAAATTAACCCTACTAAATAAATATGGGATATATTTCTTAAATATTAATTAAATAACATAAACAACTAACATAAACATAACAATTAATTAAATAATATGAGATCTTAAAATTTTAAATTAACTAAAACAAATAAACAAAAAAGTCCTTAATTGGATTCATTCTGGCTATCTTTTGAGGCTTCTCTTTCCACTTTGGTCTTTGGAAGTGGACTTTTTTGGTAAAAAAAATATTTCAAATGTGTTGGCTAAATTGGTTTAAAAAAAATACTTGTAAGCTAACAACAGTTTCATCTATATTTTCCTCCTCCTACACAGCTGAAGCTGTGAGAAGAACTAGTATTCATAACACAATAAAATCAAATAAAATTAATTTTACTTTTGTAATTCTAATTCAGTTAGTAATCCAGCGACCAGTTGATGCAGGATTTTGTAATACTTATGACATATCTGAGATAATTCTTTTCACAAATTCTTCAACTCCTTAACTAATAAGTCAATGACTATTTGCAATTATTACTACTGATTTTATTATAATATATTCTGCTTATTAAATACTTCTGGTTCTACATCAAATTCTTCTTTGACTATTACAGATTCAGGTACATCCGAGGCATTATAGTAATTTCCTGTGTCTGATCTTCTATTGGCTCCTACGGGAACATCTAGGGCCACATTGTTCTTTCCTGCAGTGACTGCATCCATGTGAGAATTGGATTCATGCTGGCTATCCGTTGAGACTTCTCTTTTCACTTTGACCTTTGGAAGTGGCGTTATCATAACCCTGATGGGATAAGAATTGGTAAATACTGAATCTGAACTCGGAATGTTAACTGCAGTGTCATTGACTTGTGTATTGCAGTAAAAATTAACCATTCTCTGTAATTTACGTATTAGTTGTGACTTCCTAGCTTTTCTGGTTAGTCGGCCGAGATTTGTTTTTCTTTTTCTCGGCATTACTTTATGGTTCCAGATTCCAGAGAAAAACAAAAAGGTTGTCTTTCAGATCACGTAAGCTTAGGCAGATTCTATTGTAGTAATATCTTTTCTTTTTCTAATACTTACTTTTCTAGTATACTTTTCTAGCTTCTAGTTACGGTCAAGTAATTTAGTAATATATTTTGAAGAAACACAAAATCGTTTTGAGCGCTATGATCGTTCGTTTGCTTTATTTCTGAAGACACTGAAGTGAACACAGAGTACTTTATGAAGTGAATGATAATGGTTAAATTCTCTTTGGCACAGACTAGGTCTCTTTGGTGAATGAATTAGAATTCATTCATCCAAGCCACAGAATAAGTAATAGCCCAGCCCAAAGCACACACTGACAAGAGCAAGACCCAAGTTAATTTATGAAGTCAAGTAACTTTATATTAAGAATTCACCATTCACCAGTACTCTGTGACCATTCACGGCATTCACCTGTTCACTTCACCATATAGGTACTTGTCAAGTTGTCAGTTTGACTTTGACTATTTGATTTTCTTATGTTTCTTTTTTTATCTTGACAATGAATGATGCAAACATAATATACACTTACAGCCACGTCCTTAAGTTGAGTCTCATTCCTCTCAACCTCATCACTTTTCGCACGCTACTGACATTATCTACCTTTTCCTTTCTTTTATCATTCATTGATCGATATCGATTTATTTAAGGATAGTGAGCTATCGAGCGACAACAGCAGTTTACATCGCATGGTTTAATAAAACACTAGTTAGTTTAAAATAATGTTTATTAATTAAATACACTAAAATTATAATATTACTAGACTTTGCTGGCGGATACGCCCGCGTGGGACTCGGAAATCGGAAAATGACAATATTGTATTCTAGCCATTGATGTAAAAAACCATTTCTAGCTCACTATTTTGGATATAGTGGCTTGCATCATTTATTTAGAACTATTTAAGACAAACAATCCAATGATACATTATCTTAGAGTGTAACTCCAACGGTTTAGGCAGCGTATGCCAAGATAGCTTAGAGGGCAGGGTTTTTTCCGACTTATCGTTATAAAAATAAACGCTTTTTACTAAATACATATTAAATGGATGTATACATGGTACATATCCCAAAATAACATTTTTTACAATTTTTGTTTGTCTGTCTGTCTGGCTGTTTGTTTGGGATAATCTCTAGAATCGCTGGACCGATTTTGACGGGACCTTCACTGGCAGATAGTTGATGTAATAAGGAGTAACATAGGCTACTTTTATCTTAGAAATTTTTAAAATTAAATTCTGCGCGAACGAAGTCGCGGGCATAGCTTGTTTATGTATAAAAGACCAAGTTTCAACTGTGGCTGTGACGTACCTACGGACAGACAGACATGACGAATCTATGAAGGTTAATAAAAGGGTTTATGTACACACATGATAGAACACAGTTATGTGATTCTGTGATTGCTGGTAACTGACCATACCATTCTCTTGTGGCGGCCCCCTGCCCGTGATTCAGGTTTGTCACGACAGGCGTGACAAGCCTGAATCACGCTATCAAAGTTTTGTACACCGCTCGCATGTACAAGTTCCGACCGTGAACAGTCGGAGCTTGGCCGCTCCCCAGGCATGACGCCTCGCCTGGCCAGAGATCTCCCTTTCCCAAACTCTCTTACAATACAGCCCATCTCCGCTCACCTTCTAGAATTAATATTCACTATCCCATGTACTAATATCAGCTAGCAAGTTTGCTTATGTCTTCATACTGGACTTCCTTTACTAATCTTCCTCTCAGTGGCCCCTCCGATATCTGTAATCAATGAATCATAAATTATAATCTTATAAATTTGCGAGATCAAACATCCATACAAAAGTGCTAAAAATTATGGGACCTATTGCGATAATCTGATACAGTGTTCCGCAAACTTTTTGTATTCAACATACACTAGAAAAACGAAAATTTTTGAAGGTACACCACAAATAGAAACGCGAAAAATGCGCCAAATAAACCACAGAATTAGATGAACGAAACAAAAAGAGACAGACACATTTTAACGTGGGAGAAAATGAGATAGGATAACATTTAGATAGGAGCGTTTCGTTCAATGCAGTGTAACAACAAATCGCTTTCATAGCTCAATTCGAGCCAAAAGCCTAAAATAGTAAGTATCATATTGTATTGAGATAAATTATGTTTCGTACAATTTTACATAGATCATAAAAGCCAAATTATCATGGAATATATTTTTTGAAGCTTTCACTTCTAGCACGTGTGAATTGCACACCATTGGTTTTTTTTATTATTTTGTATTTATCTTCCATGTACTCAATATCAATCAATCTTGTGCATGTTTTATTACAGGTTCAGATGACACTTGCCTCAACGTCACAGCAGTAACTGTCGGTGTCTATGTCTCTGAGCACGCCGCTCTGTCCCCTATAGGCACCATTCACGAAGCGCACCGCGCGCCCCTTGGAGGGAATCACTGTTTCCAGATGGTTCTGTGGACATGGTGAAAGCAATCAGCTTATGCCATATGGAAATGTTAGTGATTTCTATGATAACATAAACGAAATTCTAAATTATTTATTGTGCTATCTCCTTTTCGTCACATATAACACTTGCTTCTACCTAAGCGATGAGACCACATTTTGTTATAATACATTCATATAACTTGTGTAATCGTGCATTATGTGGTGTACAAAAAAGAATATTATATGATACTTACAAATAAATTATGTTAATAATTAAATATCGGTGATCATTACAATTAATTTCAACTATAACATTGATGGCCTATGTCCAGCGGTGGACGTACAAAGGCTGACTGATGGATGGATGGATGGATAATATTAATTATTCATTCTCACCTGATCCAGCTTTAACTTAGTGGCTTCGTCAGTGAGCCTCACATATGCTCCATACTTGTCAACCACCTTCTCGACAACAGCTTTCCTCTTGTAATATTTATCTCCCAACGATTTGGTCACAATTTTCACCAGAATCCCTTCAGTCAGCCAGTAATCTTTCCTGTAAAAATTTATAATAGACTTTTGCATGGTGCATGTTTGGACTTCAAAAATCAAAGAATTGTAAGTTGCTTACCCAAATAAGACCAAGTATCATTTTCATAATCAATATCATCATCATCATCATCGAAACCTATAACTGTCCCACTGCTGGGCTTGTATCTCCACTCACAATGTGAAGGGTACAGGTCATAGTCCACTAAGCTGGCCAAGTGCGGATTGGCACACCTTCGAGATTCGAGAACATTATGGAGAACTCTTAAGGTTTCCTCACGATGTTTTCCTTCATCGAAGCAAGTGATAATTAAATTATAATACGCACATACTTTTTGAAAATTGGAGGTGCGTGCTGGGGTTTGAACCCGGGCCCGCCAGTTCGGGAGTCCAACATTTAACCACTCCGCTATTACTGCGAATCTTTGGATACTTTGTGTTTTTTCATAGAAAATTACGATTGCCGCAGCAAAGAAAGAGCATTCCTTAAATTTTTACGATGCTAACCATTTATAAGACATCTTTCTTCTATTTGATGGTATCAGAGTTAACATTTGCAAATTAGAAGTAAATTAAAGATCATACCTGTTAGCTTTCTCTTTAGCTCTCTCCTGCATTTCTCTGATCTCATCTAGCGCTGATTGCTTACTCTCTCTCTCTCTCTCAGTCTTCTGCTTCTTGATGTTGTCCTCTTTACTCTTTGCTGGTTTAAATGCTGATTTCAATAATTCTGGTTTTTTGTCTGTAAGGGTAAAATTATAATAGAAACGTAAATGAAATAGGAAATATGGGTTAATATTATGTTTGGAGTTAATAATATACAACTGAAACCATATTGTCTTATTAAATACCAAAACAAATAGATTTTCTCAATATCTTCGACTTACATGGTCAACTCTAAGCCTATTTGGTAACGGCCCTGTCTGTAAAGCGAGGGTTTCCAGGTTTGACTCCTGGGTGAGACAGATATTTATGTGACAGATAAATATTTTTTCTCGGGTCGCGGGGGTCATGGGTTTAAATTGTGTTGTCCATGCCACCCGCGACACAGGGATTCCTAGTGCGGAGGGTATGAGTATGTTAGTGTTAAGCATTTACATACAGACAATAAGTGGAGATACAACGTTTAAAGAAGTGTTGGCAACCCTATACCTTCCGCTTTTCTCTTCAAGGTTAAATTTAACGTCAGCCTTTCCTGACTGCTCTCCCGTTTCAATTCTGTGTACGTAGGCTCCTCAACTCTTGTTTCTTTCTTGCCCTTCTCCACTTGTTTTTCTATAAACTCCAACATTCTTTCCTGAAAAGATTTTTTTTTTTCAATTCAATTTCATTCATCATTCATCAATTTCAATACAATGCAAAATTTATTTATCACTAGCTGACCCAGCAACCTTCGTACCACAACAAAATTAATTTAAAAAAAACCGGATTTTCATATTTACTCACCTTTTAAACCACATTCAAAACCAAAATTAGCCGAATCAGTCCAGCCGTTCTCGAGTTTTGGCGAGACTAACAAACAGCAATTGATTCCATCCCATCAGTGAAATGTGATGTCAAGAAAGTTTTCCTCATACCTGATCATCCTTATCCATCTTCTCCTTTTTAGCTTTGGCTTCCAGGGCTGCTATTGCGGCTGGATCTCGATCAATGTAAGCCACAAACCAGCCCTTTTCTGTCTCATCAACCACACACTTTCCCTCACGGCCAAGCCATTTTACAAACTCTGTGAGAGTCTCCCATTGAGTCGCGTTCATGTGTAGATGGTCTCTGAAATTAAAGTTTTATTGTAGTTAGAACTGTATTAGAATTAAAAAAATGATGATCAGTATACTATAAATCCATCCGGTTCCGCTCAAGTTAGTATTTAGGTATAAAATGGTAGTACCTAGCAAAAAAGATTGTAATTAGTTTTTTAATCACTATTTTTTTTTTAAAAGATGTGCCGAGGAGTTTTCTTTCGCCGTTTCTTTTTCTCCTCGTAAGATTTAAAATTTAAAGGCACCTTAGCGAAACGGTGGTAAATGCAAAAAATGACGTTCATAAGTGTATTCTAAATACCTACATGGAATAAATGATTTGAGTTTGAGTTTAATGTTCATAATTTGTATGGACAAAATAACTACACGAACAATTGATTTTTTAATTTAAATATCTGAATTTGAATTCTCTTTAAATTTCTATCAGTAGATATTGAACCTGTCTCTAAATTTTCTATTAATTTCTAATCATTCTTAGTTGAAGTGTTCAATTACAGATAGATTGATTAATAGCATACTCTTTATTGCACACACAAGAAAACATTTACACCGCCTTATATTAGATAGCTGGTCCGAGTTAAAAAATGTCCGAGCCAAATGAGGTACATAACGCAAAAAGAGCTACAATTCCGCATTAGTCACTGTACAACCGCATTTAGGACTACACATGAACACTGCCATACATACAGATTATAAAACAGAATTAAGCCTCACCTATTAGATATGTATTCCTGGTACACTTTATTCGCGTTTACTCTTTTAGTGCCAAACTGTCGCTTCAAAAGCTCTAAGTAGCCATCGGAGAACTCTCTGGAGAACTCATCCAGGTACTTGGTAGCGTTGTCAGCGAACAGGAGAAGCTGTCGCTGATGAGATTCCGACATCGTGTGGCATTTGAATCCGTTCTCGTCCCTGCATTGTTTCTGGCACATCTGGCAGTACCAGCGCAGCTTCTGCAGTCCTTTCGCCTTTATCTTGTTCGCTATGTACTTTGGGGTTCCCTTTTCTGCTTTTCCACCCATTATACGCGATTATTGGAGTAATACGAGGTGAAAACGTAAGTGTCTGTACGTTTTGAAGTTGGAAGATGGAGTTTAAAACGAAGTTTTACTGAAGCTTTTTCGGATTTGTAACTAAATTCAAAGTGCAGTGTTATTTGGTTACACTTCGATATAAATATTTCACTGAACGTCGATATGGTTAATTTTTTACTTTCATTTTAGGCATATTTATTAATTTTATTTATCCACCTTATATTAAAGTGTTATCCACAAAAACTTAATCTCAAACCAAATCACAGGAATGTCAAATTGTCAATGTCATGTCACTTCACTACGTCTTATGTCACATTATGTGTCATAACGTCACTCACAATCACAGACTACGTAGTTAGACTGGGTAGTTATTGTTACGATAAGTTATTTTATATAATTAAAAGATATTGTTACGTGCAAATACTGACTTTTATTTTTCCATTCTTCTATAATGACATACGTCTATTTTCTTCTTCTATATTAAAATATCCTAACTCTATGTATGTAGGTTTACAATATTTTCATACCACAACATCCTCCCTTATAAAAAGTTAACGACTATAGTTAAAATAAAATAATAAAAGAACACAAAAACCACAAACGTAAAACATAATCTTCTTAACAAACAAAAACTAAATTTAACATAGGCATCCCCCTTTAAAAAAAAAAAACAAATACAAATACTTATACAATAAAAACTTTAAATTAATTCTATAAAAGTTTACATTTATAATAATCTTCTAGGAACGTACACAGGCCTTCCATATCTTGTATGGTAGACGGGTTGGCGCAAAGTATTTGTAGGAGTCGAATATTTATCAAAATTTTCTGTTTCTTGTGATTCATCATTTGCATTGTTTGTTCTAGAAGTAGATGGTTCAAAATAAAAACTTGGGTCAATTTGGAAATAAGAATCTTTTTCTAATTTTGGCTGTCCCTGGGAATGATCTGAGTTAGTTTTATTACACTCTCCTCTCGTATTTAAAGACGCCGTTTTGACTATAATAAGGTGTCTTGCATTTCGACGAATCTTTCCACCGCTGTCTGTTATTAAATCATAACTTCTGGGTTCTTCTCTTTTATTTAAAACAGTGGCATATGTTTTTAAAATTGTATCAAACACCCGCATTCCATTGTGAAGCTCTGGTAGTTCCTTCACTCTGTGCCTTTGATTATAATAAATTTTAGAATTTTCTTGTCTTTCTGTTCGTTTTTCCCTTAATTTTTCATAATCTAAATATTTTGGTATCAACATTTTATTAGATATTGGTAAATTAGTTCGTATTCTTCTTCCGAACAGTAGTTGTGCGGGGCTGTATCCGTTTTCTAACGGTGCACTTCTATATGCCATCAGGCCTTGTATAGGGTCTGCACTTTTTATAACAATATTTTTTACAATTTTTACGCCAGCTTCAGCCATACCATTAGACCAAGGCGTATGAGGACTACTAGTAACTAATTTAAAACCCCATTCTTCCGCAAA
This sequence comes from Ochlodes sylvanus, assembly GCA_905404295.2. Lineage (NCBI taxonomy): Eukaryota > Metazoa > Arthropoda > Insecta > Lepidoptera > Hesperiidae > Ochlodes > Ochlodes sylvanus. The sequence goes on from FR990129.1 coordinate 11,964,772, forward strand.
TTTCTTAAATTCTGTACAATTGAATTGTGGACCATTGTCGGTTCGTACAATTTTTGGTATACCGTATCTCGCAAATATAACTTTTAGATGATTGATAATACTTATGCTGTTTGTGGCGTGCAATTTTACTAATTCTGGAAATCTTGAAAAATAGTCGATTATAACCATAAATTCAATTCTGTTCGCTAAAAATAAATCGATTGCTACTATTTCCCATGGATATGTTGGATTTTCAGACGGTAATAATGGTTCCGTTGGGTTTTTCCTAAATTCAATACATACTGGACATTGCTGAACTAAAACTTTAATGTCACTGGAAATTCCAGGCCACCAGACACATTCTCGAGCACGCTGTCTACACTTTTCTACTCCGAGGTGTCCTTCGTGAATCCTTTTTAACATTTCTGTTCGAATTTCTTTAGGAATAAACACTCTATTACCTTTCATAATTATATTATCCTCCTCAACCAATTCTCCTCTATAGGTATAAAATGGTAATAATTCTTGTATTAAATCCTGTTTTTTCGGCCAACCATATTTTATATAATCTTTTAACATTCCCGATATATCATCTTTTTCTTGTATACTACGAATATTATCCACTAATTCATCGGATATTGCAAGTGCTTTTAACTGTGCAATAATAGCTAAATTAACTTCTCTATCATTACATACGTTGTCACCAACTGAAAACTTGGGCAGAGGTGCACGTGATAATACATCAGCAGTGTGTAAATATTTACCTGCCACATGTACTATACAATAATCAAAATTTAATAGTCTTAATCTAAATCGTTGTAATCTTACCGATAAGTCTGCAATTGGTTTATCTCCAAGAATTTTTATTAAAGGTAAATGATCCGTTCTCAATTCAAATTTCGGTAATCCTGACAAGTACATATTGAACTTTTCACATGCCCAGGTAAGAGCCAAAGCTTCTTTCTCTATTTGAGCATAATTAACTTCCGCCGCATTTAAGCTCCGCGATGCGTAACTAATTGGCCTCCAATAATTAATTTTATTATCTAATTGTTCTATACAAGCTCCTAAACCATACGAACTTGCGTCTGCTGTTACTCTTATTTTTTTGTTAGGATCAAATAAGCTTAGGTTTGTAGGCGATACTAGAATATTTTTTATTTTTTTAAAAGCATCTCCACATTCTTTAGTCCATATAATTTTTCCTGAATTTTCATTGTTTTTCATTAAGTCTCGAATTGGCTTAGTTAAAGTAGCCAAATTTGGAATAAATTTCAAATGATAATTAACCATGCCCAAAAAACTTCGAACTGTGGTAATGTCACTAGGATCTGGCATAGCCAATATCGCTTCGATTTTCTTCGGACAGGGTCTAATTCCTGCATACGACACAATATGTCCTAAAAACTGGCATTCCTTTACTCGGAAAACGCATTTATTTTTATTTAAAGTAATGCCTTCTTCTGTCATTCGCGTTAATACCATCTTAAGACGTTTATCGTGCAATTCAATAGTATTACCCGTTATTAAAATATCATCTTGACAACATACTACACCTCCTACTCCTTCAACCAATGAATGCATCTTTTGTTGAAATACTTCGCTAGCACATTTAATACCCATTGGCATTCTATTAAAAGCATATCTTCCAAAAGGTGTAATGAAAGTTGTTAAAAGCTTAGAACTCTCTTCAAGTGGTAATTGAAAATACCCTTTATTTGCATCTAATTTAGAAAAATATTTAGCATTTCCAATTTGCGCTAAACACTCTTCTACAGATGGTAATTGATATCGTGATCTAAATATATTTTTATTTAGCTCTGTATAATCGACACATAATCTTATATTACCATCTTCTTTTGGACGAACCACAATTCCTGAACAATATGGCGTCGGTTTTTCAACTGGGAATATTATATTTTGTTCTTTTAGAAGTTTGAGTTCTTTTTTTAAAGGCTCATATAATGGGATTGCTAATCTTCTGTAACAATTTAAAGAATAAGGCTTAGAATTTGATTTTATGTATATTTTGTATTCACCATTTAACTTTCCAAGACCTTCAAACAACCTTGGAAACTCTGTCACAGGGTTAAATAATTTTTTACCAAAATTATCCATATTTAGACATTCATCCTGTGTTTCAATATCTTCTTTATCGTTAAATACCTGATTTACTTGTCTTGAATTTCTGCAAACTTGTGCCCAATGACCGTGCTTCCGACATTTCATGCATAACGTATTTCTGGCTGGGCACTGAGATATGTTATGTTGCGGATATTTACCACATCTACCACAGCAGTTACGATTCATGCTATTTGATTTTCTTGTATAATTATTAACAAATTTGTTACTCGAGGAAAATGAATTCATTTTGTTAATAGAATCATGATATGTTGAGATCTGCTCATTAATTACAATATTTGGTTGACTTTCCCTTAACCATGATTGTTGCCTTGTAACCTCTTCCGCTTGTCGTATTTTAGTTAGTACAGTATTTAGTTGTATATTCGAATCCAATTGTAATTCATTGGATAAACTCATATCTCTTAGACCAACAATTAGGCGATCTCTGATCAGTTCATCTTTTATATTTTCCGGATAGTTACATAATTCTGCTGCAGTATGGACCCTCGTTATAAATTCATCCACTCTTTCTTCTGGTTGTTGAACCAATTTATTAAATTTAGCTCGCGCATGTATCTTATTATATGTTGAGGTAAAATATGTGTTGAATTTATCAAAAATTTTAGAGAATACTCGTTCATCTTCTGAGTTTATACCAAAAGACGTCAATAAGTCTTCACCTTTCTGACCCATTATGTAAATAAACATATTTATTTGTCTCTCATCTGACATTTCTGAGAGTCCGGATGCTCTCCGGTATCTTTCGAATCTCTTACTAAAATTAATCCAGTCCTCTGACTTACCGGAGAACATCGGCGGTGAGAGCGTATGTAGTTTTTGTGTAGATGATGATGAAGCTGGTTGATCCATTTTTTCCTCTTTGTTTATATTAACTTTTCCTTTTAATTTACCACCGCTGTCACCATGTTACGATAAGTTATTTTATATAATTAAAAGATATTGTTACGTGCAAATACTGACTTTTATTTTTCCATTCTTCTATAATGACATACGTCTATTTTCTTCTTCTATATTAAAATATCCTAACTCTATGTATGTAGGTTTACAATATTTTCATACCACAACAGTTATGTAGGTAACATAGTACTACATTCTAATAGTCAACAGAGTAATGATGAGTGTGTAAAACGTAGAATTACTATTTGCGTCTTGTGTTATTTGTATTTACTTACGTACTCTATATTTAAGTTGTAACTAATAACTATTAAGACTAACTAAAGGTTGGCACATGGTTGGCACACATCAACATGGATAATATTCGTGATTTAAATGAGAAACAAACAATACAGACAGACAGATAATATGTGACATAATACAATATCCTCTTAAAATATTTATGCCATTTACCAAAATTATTTAAGTATGAAATTTCATATAACAAGGTACATAATTATACTTATCAGCGTCGTAGTTGTTTTACCTCGTCTCGGGACAAGCTCACAAACCAATTATGTACATCAGTCCTGTTTACGTCTCACCGTTCCCGAGCAATAAGTTTCGCCGTTCAAACCGGTGCATTGTACAGCAAAACCCATACCGACGATAATAAAAAGAATAGGATAAAAAATAATATTTGTTTGTCAGTGCGATGTCATAGCTGAACATGACAATTTAAATTTTACAAAATTTTATTTTAAAGTGTATCATAGTTTTATTTCGTTTTATTTGTGAATGTTTATGAATATTGTGCAATGGACGTCTCGTGGTCTAAAGATAAGCTTCACAAAATCTTTAGCAAAGTGAGAAGTTAGTTCTATAACACAAAAAAAACGTATAACACAATTAATCAAAAATATCCTACATTATCTGCGTCTCAGGTTGTTTAATTAGGATTAAAAATAATTTCTAAGCCCCAGGTAGAATATTAGATCTTAATTACAACCACATTGTCTAGGATTCCCTCGCAATGACAATCAACGCTCACGCATCGGGCGATGGCTGCGTTACTGTGCGTTCTTGCAAGCTATGCTCCGGGAATGCCAGCCTCCGAAGCATCAACGAGACGTATATGGCCGAGGGGATTGAAGAAAGATACGATCAACTTTTATATGATTGCTTTGGTGTCAGGGTAAGTCCTTTTTTAAATTAATAATGCTATCCATTCGCAGGCGGCGCAATCAATTACCTATTATTATTTTTATAGCATTTATTGTAATAGCTTTGTATTGCAAATAAGTAGTAATTCAATAATGATGTTACAGTTAATTGGCATATTTTCATAGAATACGATGAAGCAGATCGTGTGAGCTCGGATAAGAATCAATGCCAATTTGACAGTCTACACTACTTACATAGAAGCAGTGTAGTTAGCCCAGCTCAGAGATGAGCAAAATGTAATCATGATTACAGCTAATTTAATATTAAATATATCTGGAGGTGCGAAAATGTCCCCGATTAGAACGTTTCTACCTTTTCTCGAAAGCCGTTCGCGGAGGCTTTGCATTTCCGAGCCAGCAGATGTAATTGTAATCTGTAATAATTATTACAATTTGTACATATCTGGCCCTGCTTACTCGTATATGCAACGCATTGGTGATTCGTAGGCCAAATACTTGAAGATGCTTATTGAAATTTGAACCTCCAGGCGTTATCATGTGAAAGCTATTAATTTTAATATTTTTCAGGCACACCCAACAGATTGTTTGATTTGCGAGCACTGTGTGCGCCAGCTTAGAAATATCAATCGCTTTCGATCACTTGTGCATGACGCTTTTATTAAACAACGCAGTGAATGTTAGTTCATTAATATTATTATTAACATTAAATGGTAGTTTTCTCTTAAGCTTTGTGAGATTCTACTATTAAATTTATGGTTTAGTTGTAAACCTACAAAATCAACAATCGCAAATAATTGCTTCGTTTATGTTATGTAGTATTTTTAGCAACTTGACAAAACCTTAATGATAAAAAACAACTTTTAGATTCATCAAAACACTCCCAATTGGGTACCGGCGAAGGTTATATTCGTCAAAAAAGTAAACCCAAACACGATGAAAAAATTATAAACCGCTTAAAAGAATATGTCAAACTGCGGAAAGGGAAGTCTAAAACCATAGACGTGCCAAAAAGGCGCGAAATTAGACGTGATCGCCGCAGCAATGAACTGAGCAATACCGCGGTTGTAAAAAGGATAATTCTTACTTGCATGACATGTAAGCAACGATATCCGATGATAGTACCGTTTGAAGGCTGGAAAGAGTTTATTTGTTCGCGTTGTAAAAAGAAGCGAGAAGTTAGAACCAGTGATCGGTGTAAAATAAAAATGGCGTCCAGTGTGATGAGGGAACGATTGGCGTTGAAATCCAAGGCAGAATTGAGAGGACCGAGCAGGTAATAATATATTATTGATAATTTTAAAAGTACTTGCATAGGTACATAATTGCCTGTTTCGTGCCATCATCATTATCGCAACCCATAACTGTCCCACTGCTGGGGTCGGGTTTCCTCTCACTATGTGAGGATTGTGAGGGGTACCTACAGGCCATAGTCCACCACGCTAGTCAAGTGCGGATTGGCGGACTTCACACACCTTTGAGAACATTATGGAGAACTCTCAGGTGTGCAGGTTTCCTCACGATGTTTTCCTTCACCGAAGAAAGTGATAATGAAATTCTAATACGCAAATAATTTTTGAAAATTAGAGGTGCGTGCTGGGGTTTTAACCCGGGCCCCCCGGTTCGGAAGTCCAACGTTTAATCACTCCGCTATCACTGCTGTTTCATGTATCGATCACAATATAATTATTAAAAGCATCGTAATTTGTAGTTTCATTTTCTAAAAATTGTTTCATAGATCAGTAGTACTAGTTTCAGGGGACCAATTTAAAAATAGGCGTGGTAAAAATTGTGAGACTTTAAAGTTAGATGTTAATGTAAATAAAATATTCACATTCAGGTGTTTTATTGGGTCAGTGAGATTAGTTCCGAATCTGAGATTTACGAAAAATTTCATAGCGTGGAGAAAGAATAGTCCATCCATGTGTGCAATTTATATTCCTTTTGCCTCGTTAACTAAATTCTCTACCAACAGACTTTCGTGCTCCTTAAAACGGTCAACTCGGCTGTCTAAACCGGAAGACACGTCAAGGGTAAGACAGGAAAAATACCAATGCAGTCTGTGCCCTAAAAAGTACGTCGTAGCTCAGCACTTGGCCCATCATATGAGCACCGTGCATGGAGATAAACAAAACTTTGAAAGTACCGTCTGTAATAAAGATTTGGCTCGTAAGGATGCGCTTGAAATACACAGGCAGATGCACACAGGGCAACCTGTGTATCAATGCGATGTCTGCTTGAGAACTTTTAAAGGAAAGCGGTCTTTCCAAGCACATTATTTGACGCACGGTAAATAGTGCAAATTCCACATTTAAAAGAGAAAATCTTTTTTTATGGTAAAAATATTGTTTGTGTCTATGGTTAAATACTTTGTCTATGGTAAATATATTGCGGTATAATTATGCATCTAGCGTTTATCGAATGTATTTGCATGTGAAATATTCTTGTAAGCATAATAAAAACATGTTTTTAACAAAATCTCTTTTTTTTAAATGTCCCTTAAATGAGTGCGGTCATCCCAATTGTTAAAAAGTCTCCCAAGGGTTAAAAAAATAATCTCGTGGAAATGTCTTTCCTCTTTAACACAATAAATAGCCAGTAGATGATTATGTTCGATGGGAGCTCCACTCCAACCGTCCTTAAATCCAAGTTCCAGTCTTCGTGTGGCACTTTGCTAAACGATGGTGAGGCAATAGTGTGGTACAAGGAACCTTCTTTTGAAGATCGATGGGTTTTGTATCACCCAGTTCATTCTCACTAGTACTAGTAGGTAATGCCTTTTTAATCAAATAATCACAGAAGTAGTGGGGTAAAACCATTAGTTCTGTCACCACAACTATTAGGCTTAAGGTTGATTCAAACAGCCGACGGGGCGGGACGGGTCGCGTCGCCTTTGTACTGCGAGCGACGTGACGCGTCGCGCTCGGCGGGTCGAATCACGTCGCGCGCAGTACAAAGGCGACGCGACCCGTCCCGCCCCGTCGGCTGTTTGAATCAACCTTTATACTCCTGCTCTGCACGAGCTGCTTTTTACCTTCCTGGATGGGTACCGCTGTCCTAGAATTAATCCAGATAAAAAATAATCACACGAACATTTGAAGCCAGACTGCCAGAACCTTAAAATAAAAAATTTCATGTGCCTGCAATGAAACCACGAAAATGTCTTCGTTTTATTTTATTTTATTTAAACTTTTAATTTATAAACGCTGGGTCGTTTCAGCTGTCTAGAAATTAGATTTTAATTGTGTTCATTTGATCACTACTCTCTATCTACTGTTTGTACTATGTACTCTACAATTTTATGGCAATAGATACTTGTTTGTTTTTGGTATGGTTAAGCAAGTATGTTGATATAAATAAAAGTACTTAAATTGAAATTATTTAAGTAAATATATAATGGTGTACAGAAATATACCCTTTAACATATAAATACATAAAGCTAAATAAAAAAAATATACAATCTTCAACAGATAACTTAACTTAGATGGTTAATTTAAATTAACTTAACACGTTCGTTGCTGAACACGCAACGTCTACGTCGTGCTTTTCCTTATTACGACCTTTCCAAAATTACGATCGCCATCGCCGCAGCGTTACGTGTTACCCAGTAACCGCGGCACACTCCCATTTATGACTTAGCAACACAATGGGAAATAAATTCCTGTTCAATTACTATAGAGAGAAGGATCATCCATCACCACCACCATTTGCCACGCAAAGTAAGACATAACATAGTATCATTCTGTCTCGTTTTTTTTTGTGTCATTGGCGTAAGTTGTTCCTTTTCTTGTGTGAGTGCGATAGATGGCATCTAGAGGTATACTCTTCTTTGTCTACGTTTAAACATAGAATTGGCTCGTGAACGTGATATCGAGTTTCGAATGTTATCGTTGATTACGCGAATTTGGAACATTGCTTCCTCATGGGCGGCGGCGCGATGCGGAGGGAAGCCACACAGCTCTTGGTGGAGGAGAGCTCGCGCCTCAGTCGCACAATGTCGACCTCAGCCTGCCGTTTACGCTGGAAATACACTGATTTATTATTTTTTAACTTATTCTGCGATTTTGGAATTCATTAATAGTCTGTCAAAATTACTGTGATGGACATCCTTACAGATAAAAAAATAATTGAAAACGGACGATCCTGTTGGACAGTTGTACCAGTGGTACCTAGCGTGTCGCCTCCAAAGTGAAGGATCCCGGTTTTAATTTTTGGGCATTTGTGTGAAAAATAAATGTGACTCTGCCAGTCTGCCCTCAAGTCGTGTGTATTTTTAATTTCTGACCACTAAACTTGTTTTTGGCTGAGTGTTTTTACCCCAACTTTCTGATCCCTGTTACGTGGAACCTAAATCGAAGGTGTAAAAATGTTTCAATAAACATTTTTACGCTCACACCTTCGGTAAAAAATATTTCAGGAACAAGAACATTAGATTTAACTTAGATTAACAAGAGTTCATCTAGCCATTTTAAACGATTTTATAATCATTATAATGTATACGGGTACTCACGATTTCGAATTGTTTTACCGATATTTCGACCCAGTTGCATGGATAATGGTAAACCACTTCGAAATCGTGAGTACCCGTATACATTATAATGTTTAGTGTCCGCGATAATATCAGTTTAAGATTTTATAATCACCTTGAGTTCATTAGCTAGCCGCGCTTCCACCTGAGCCACTCGTTGTCTCAACTCTGCTATGTCGCGCATCAGCCTAGCCGCTGCGAGCTTGTTGTCTGCCTGTACGATAAATACATATTTGTTTATTTATTTTGGTATTTTAGTGCGACGGTTAATCTAACGATTCAATAACTTTGCTTTACCAAGTTCAATTGTATATTTCTTGACAATTACCATCAAAATTGTTTTAAAATCATTTCTTGTATTCTATTTTTTTTATTATAAGTTAATGCTTGACCACAATCCCACCTGTAGGTAAGTGGAGATGTGGTCTTGGGTGGTAGAGCGTACAATTAATCGTAATAATCACTGGGAAGTCTGTGTTATAGTATGTTTCTACACTTTCTAGCCGTAAAAGGCCTGTAAACCACATCATAAATTGTCACCCTTGCTCATGCATATTGGCAACACCAGAGTCGCCATCTAGGGAAGAACCCCCATTCGGATAAATAGGTGAACAGCATCCATGTCACTGCGTTTCGGTATTGAATCAAAAGGACGATTCTATACTACTAAATTGTAGTTATAAAAATTCACTTACAATCCTGGACGGTGCATTTCTAGCAACGTTCCTACTGACGATTTTTGGAAGTTCGGACACCGAACACGGAGTGAACAGCTGATCACTTGGCGCCATTTTTGCCACGCCCTGTATTGCCTGTGTAAAAATATAGTGTTTACGTTAACTTACAAGTATACGACTTGTATCTTTTTGCTTCACGTATCAATAATATAATATAATCAATAATAAATAATTAATGGATAATTAATTTATCGATCAGTTTAACAAAAGTGTATTTTTTTAAATACTTGTGCTACAGCAGTCCGCGCGTGTTGCATATGATGAGATTCTTCCTTCTCCAGGTGTCGTTTGAGGTGTTCCAGTTCCGTAACGATGCTGAACTTCTCTTTTTCCAGGCGAAGGTTAGCTTGCTTCAAGGCCTAAGGAATTAGGAAACGTGATTATCTTCCCATCATAAAAAATGGCATTTGAAACAACACATAAAACACTTTTCCACCTTCAACTTCTCCTTTTTATCAATATGGCATTCCTCAACTCGCCTCTTGAGCTTTCTTCTCAGTTCTTCTAGAAGACTCGTGAGGGTCGTTTTGTTTGTCTCCAGTTCGGCGCGTTGTTGGACTATTTGATTTATCGCCGTAAGGAGTTTTATTCCTGAAGAATGAAAATATGTACGGTTAAGTAGGTATGTTAGTCAGTCGGTGGGTAGTATTGCCTAAGAATTTTGATTGGTTTGACTACACCGATTGAGTGTAGGTACCTACACAGGTCAATCAACATTGTAGTTCATCAACTGTAGCCACCCGAAAAATAAATTAAACATTTATACCTAGGTAGGTATATAAAAAATCAACAGTCTTAGATTGGATCTTGCATATTTACGTGTGTTTACTTTGAGTCCAACAGTATTCTCCACCAACGGGTGGATGACTTTTAATCCGTTGCGAATGGCTTCACTAACAATAATCACTTCATTCTGGGTTTATACGACGCGACTGTTTTATACGCTGTTAATCACTGTAGCACTTTTATATTGCAATTAATTAAAAAAGTGTTATGCACTAAGAAACGTCTTTGTGTAGTAAAAGTTCTGATTTTTTTTTACGATACACTTCACTTCAAATTATGTAATTAAATAGCGGGACACTAACAAAGTACACGTCTTGCGCTTAAGAACCACGACGAACTTTTTGAATACTTAATGATCAACAGTCGGCGCTCCTTTAATCGATGCCTTTTTAATCAACAAATTGTAAATTAATTGATAATCACTTCTAAGCGTCGTTAAGCTATTCCTGAGGCCTTTACGTAGAAAAGATCCTGCAGAATGAGCTATCTACTGATTCGTCACATCTGCAATGGTGCAACTCACGCTGTTCATTCAGTCGGTATCTTGCAGCAGCGGGTTGGAAGGTGCAAGAATCGGGGCTTGGAGCACCCGAGTCTGTCCCCGGGAATGACTGCGGTCCGGCATAGTTTGGCATGTTCGTATCCGGAGAATCCTGGTCAACACAAAAAGGGGAGATTTTACGCAGTAAATACGGACAGAAATCTCCGGGGCCGATCGCCCCTATCGTTCATCCTAGGTGTGTTTTATGGTACGATATCCGGGCAGACGATGGCAGTTAGTTACCGTCGTCCATGGATTTAATTAGACATGGACAGCGGGGACCCGAATTAGACTTCGAATCTCCCGCTTGAAGTTTCTACTTGCCTTAAAAACGAGCTTGAATTGTACTTACAAGAGACTTGAACTTGGGCAGATCGTCGCCAGAAAACCTCACGGTATGGTTGCTCCGAGGCATTCTTTGGGAGTTTGGATGAAGTATTTTCAATGCCATATTTCAGCAACCTGTTAACCAAATATTTAGATTAGACCATGAAAATTTTAGAGGCAATTAGGTTAAGCTATTTGAAATGGAGAAACTTAGTCGTGACTTATTTTAGGTCAGGCTGATACCTAAATGAGCACGTTTCCTCTGAATATTTTCCAAGATAAGTAGATGCATAAAATTAACCTAGGTACTTGCTTATTGCTTACCTATATAGCTACAATTCATCAAAGGCTTTTTACTTCAAAATAATCCGCTAATCTAGTACCTACTTATATTTATTGCCCAACTGTGGGAAGCCTCGTGCCCAGCAATAAGACTCGTGAATAGCACAAAGATTGCAAAAATCCACTCACCCGGTTGGCGAACGTCGCACTCGTTCCGTTTTCTGTTAGGTTTGCAGGGATTTTCGTTTATTGGACGGCAAAACAATCGATTCTACGGGATGTTTCACTTTGTTGGGGTTTAATTAGGTTTCATTTTTTAGGCCATTGAACGAGTGGGAATCCGGCTCCCCTTTGCCCTACGATTTATCAACGCATAAAGGCATTTTCAGTACTTTAGCCATTTTAAGTTTCTTTTCCATTCATACAGATTATGGAAGTATGACAGTTTTGACCGCCTTTTAATGTTTCCCAAATGGAGCTCAGAGGTTCTGGGACCATATATGTGTTACAGGACTACTCAGTATAATCCCATGATGAGATGGTACTCAGAAATGGAGATATAGGTAAATTAGATATGAATACCTAGATAATTATAGAATGACTGAATTAAAATATTTACATATATTTTTCCAACGATAGGCAATGTGATGATAGGAAGAAAGTTCCTATCGTCAATACCTAGTTTCGAGTGATCAAGTAGGTAAGTGAAGACGAAAAATTCCCAAGGAGATTTAATTACACTCGCTCTCACTCAGTATTATTCGTAGAAAAATATTTTAATAAACTAAAATCAAGGCAGAATTAAAACAAGGCGAAATTGATATTTACAATTTAACCGTTAAAATTACATTTTTAAACACCCTGTATCAGCTTAACAAGCCGTACTTGGTACGGGTGGCGTGCATCGTAAAAAATAAAATCATAACCCTAGCATTTCGCCATTCGCTATGATCTGCCATTGTAGACAAGCTTATACAGTAAAGAGTCACGCAGTACTTCGGTTCTTTTGTATTCTACAAATTAATTGATTTTAGAATTATGTAACTGAATTTGTTTATCGATTTAAATCTATAGGATTAGTAACCTACCTAAATTTATTACAATAACACAAATGTAAAGCGTGCAAATCTGTACCATCAACCTGAGTAAGGTCGCGTTCACATAGGACGTCCGTTTTACTGGATCCAGTAAAACGGAAGGTAACATTCACACAGCATTTTGAGCGCGTTCACATAGAACGTCCCGTTTTACTGGATCTGTTTTAACGGGTCAGTATTTCCGTTGTGTGGGATTTTTTACTGGATCCGGTATACTGGATTCTGTGTGAATACACTCATACAACTACATATAGGTACTACTAGCATCCAGTATACTTAAGTACAGTAACAGTAAGTACAGTAAGTGGTCTCCACCGCCATATAAACGTCAAAACACAATTGGGCATCACGGACTCATTGCCAGAAGAAAGCGGAAGACCCGCTTTCTTCTGGCAATGAGTCCGTGATGCCCAATTGTGTTTTCACGACCCGAATTTCACGGTTGATTCTAGGACGCTGATAGTCGGCTAAAACCCATCATGCATGGGTACCATCGTGATTATACGGGGTGGTACAAAAGACCGGCCTCCAAGGGCCCGTCCGCCATTGCCACGTTCAACAAGGTGCACCTCGAACCGTAGACAAAGAAGGATAAGTATAGACATCTGGTGAGCGTGGCCAAAATGAGATAGCACGAGAAAGTAGGTAATTGTATGTGGCACAAGGAAAATTCAACATGAGCTGTCAAATTTGCTTTGCTTGTAACTATCCTTGAAAAAACTGGCACTGGCATGGGTAAATACTTACTCGTACCTATCTGTGTGTACCACGAACAGTAGAGGTAGGCTAAGGATTTAGAATGGAAGGGGCCTCTTAAACGACCAAATATTTTTTTGAAAATTTAACACAGGTACCTACTATCAATTTACGAGTAAAGACGAGTAAAAATCCCTATTTATTTCTTGCTCATATCAAAACTTTGCATAACCACATTCTTCGTTTGACAGCGTTCAACTATGTCGCTAGCGATCAAGTTATTACGTCGCAACACGCGACGGCACGGTGAACGGTGGCACGCACACATCTCATTACATTACCTTATTACGTATTATTTTATTTAAATAGTCGATCAACGAACAGACAAGTCACCTGATGGTAAGTGGTCGCCGTCGCTCATAGCTCAGTAATACCTGAAGCATTAGGTATTTATTCATTGCCGACCAAGAAGGAAGATAGATACCCAAGTATTGGTTCTTAAACGAGGTCCCTGAACGAGAGTAGTGTGGCGGTTGATTGTAGATTTGAAGGTGGTAGCTAGCCAGTAGCCAGCCGAGCTCCACGGAAAGATAATAATAATAATAATAACAACATATAACTAGATATAACCACATCGGCTCTCGTGCTTGGCTAAGGCCCGCATGAAAGCTAGAACATACCCTTACGAGGAGATACAAAATGTGTAAAAATAAAAATAATAATAATACAATACCAATAATAATACCAGTATAGTAATAATACAACTATATACCAATACTTGACAACATTTGACAATATAAGAATATTGTCAAGTTATTTTGAACACAGTTAAAATAAAATGCTTAGTGTCCTTCTAGTATCTAGTCTTTTCGTTGTGGAATTCCTGTATTCTGTATCCAGATGTCCTTGACATCTTGACAACCATAATTAGACGACCCTTTGGGATGTAATGGGAACCACCTGCTTCTCTGAGCCTCCGGCTATACTCTATGCCCTCTAACTGGAGGCCAGTTAGAGATATCAAGGTATACGCAGAAAATAAAACCACTTATAATTTAATATATAATAACTATTTATGTAAGTATATAAACATACATCGATAAGAAAAAAATAATTCATTTACCTAACTCACAAAATGAAGGAAATTAATAATAATTAATAATAATAATATACCTTAAAAATCAACATACAACTTCACACTACACATATTTTTAAAAATTCAATGATTAAATTAATAAACTGATTAAATTATTTCATATTTTAAAAAATTGTTGCGAATCTTCCAACTTGTGGATATCTATTTTTTTACTTCAGTTATACTAGTCCTCTTAAATACTAATATTTATTCAACGCCGCGTTTTTTTTTACAATTTTTGGGTCCAATTAGTGTAAAATTTCGCTAAAAATTTTTGATATAACATCATGTACTTTAATTTGTTACGATATCAAAAAGAACAAAATCAAAATATCCCCTAACGCGTCCAAATTGATTTTATTTACAAATTCTTTTATTACAAAAAACGTGAGATAATTTCGAATATTTCAGTCGAGATTCAAAATCGGTACTTACCGATTTTTGTGGTATAATTTTTGGTATCACTAAAAGAACCCAAATTTGCGCAGTTCTATGGACAGGGCGAATACCCCTCAACTTAAAATCTACCTTTCCAAAATCTTTCTAAGAAATATTACTAATTTATACAAATTTTCCATACACCCCAAGAAAAATAATAACCCTATTCTAGAATGAAGATATCAGTTTTACGAAAAGAAGTGTTACAACACATAACTATCTCATGGTATAAAATTCTTTTTCTCCATAAAAATTTGCCGAATTGTATAATTTACGGACCTCAAAGACACGTTCTTATTACAAAAAATATTACTACAGAAATTTTAATATTTCAGAGTAATTTTGGCAACGCATTTATACATTAAATAATATCGAATTTATCAACATTTTCTTTGCAATTAAATATTTGATTTACCAAAAATTACTCTAAAATAATTTCTTGTTCAATTTTTTCCTGATATCAAATTCATGCCTTAAACGTTTCGTGTCGTTCGGGGTCCGCAAAACCGCGATAAATATTAAAATTCATAATTTATTTAACGTGAATAAATGCGCCATTCGGACGTGCGAGGAATTACAATATTTTTTGTCCACAATTCAGTCGCGCATCTGAACTTTGAAACGTAAAACGGCATCTTAATTCAGTAATGTTGCTCAAATAATACCACGAATGTAAAAATAAAATAAAAAAGCAATTTATTAATCTTCGTAAATTATATTCAATCCCATTTTTAATAGGTCATCTTTATTTTGTACTTTTTTAATTTTCCGGTTTTTTTTCGAAATTCCGATAAGTTTTCAGAGGTTTCAAATATAGAATTTCTATATTTGAAATTGCATTAATAGTTTAGTCGTGTTTGCACTCTAAATTTATTTACTTGAAGGAGGCAATTAAGAATATCATCAAGCGATTAAAGAGCATTGATAGAGAAGCCATTTAGTTCTTTAAAAAAATCGAGCATTCAATTTTTTTTCTTTACAAATATTTAAAATAACAACTGAACAACATCACCAAATCAAACGGACCGTTACCAACGCACCGAAATCTTGCGATAGTTTGAACTTAAGAAATAAAAAATACAATTCTAGGAACATTACAGCTTAAAACGAAATGTACTCTAAATAATTTATTTAAGACGTGGAAGATTTTTTTTAAAGCGAACATGAGTTTTTAGCGGCCAGTATTACGGCAGACCCTCGAATTTTGCAGCCTCGCGTAATTGTTGTAATTTTTATTATACTAGCTAATGGTATAATTTGAGTCACATGATAAAAAGGCTTTGAAATGTATTAAACATATTTTAAAATCATCAAACACCGGTATGGTATATAAAATTCCTTTACATTATTTCATTAAAAGTCAGTGGCAGTTCAGTATATCTCGTATTAAAATATCACCATGCCTCAACCCATGGGTCAAGAAATTACGATGCACCCCATCGATTGTACCGACAAGAAAATTACTTAACTTCACACCCTCAATGTAATTCAAGTCACTAACAAAACTCATATTCGCTCCGAACGAAATACAATATCATATAAAATTACTGCTAACAAAAGATTCAACGCACAGAACCCGGTGCGCGTCGTTTATATCTTAAAGTTAAATATATTTTAACTGTAGTGTTTAATAATTTACATTAGTATCACAAGCCATCGAAATTCTCCAAGTTTCACGAAGGGTCGTTTAATGTAGTATTTATGTTATTAATAGTATATAACACAACAATATTAGATACATTACATAGCCACGTTTTATTGTGATAAAAATTTATATTTTGCTCTATGACACATAATTAAAGTCTTTATTTTATGTGTGTATATCTGTTTAAATTACTGTATACCTTCTAACTTCTTCCTATGTTTTGAAATTCTCTGAGTAGTGTGTCTGGAATAAAGAGAATTTTAGTTTAATAGCAGGCGGTTTCGAAACAATCATTAAATAAAACACAACCAAGTAAATCATGCAATATTATCGTTTTGTTACATTTAAATATTAGCTTTGTTTTGTTAAGTAGCAAACGGGTATACGGCCTACGTTATAATTTATAATGAATACAGGACTGCAGTCAGAGTTTAAGCCCGGGGTCGGTAAGGCGTTTACCAACCAAAACGTTTAAACCGCGATATGGGTTTGATTTTGCGTTAGATTTAAAAGTTGGTACCCTAGTACCAACCTTGAAATTTTTTTTAAACGATGCTAATTTAATCCTTGACAACAATCCCACCCTGATGTTAAGTGGCGATGATGTTCAAAGATGGTAAGCGCATTAACTTAGTAAACCTATTCATCTACCTATTACGTTCTTTTTCCATTAAAATTTAGAACTTATCATGCATGCCAAATTACTTCCTAAGATTAAGGCGCTGCGCAAACGGGCCACTAGATTCGGCAACTGGCAACCAATAAATGTCATATTTATGACGTTGACAACCGTGGCAACTGCAGTTGCGAGACACAATTTTCAATTGCTGCATCCGGTACCAAAATCAACTATGAATTAGTGCGTTAAGTAACTGACAATTGTACCCGCAATGAGAAACCGCATTTTGAGCCTATATGACTCCCCCCCTCCCCCGCAGCACTAATTTTGCTTAAGATATCGTCATATTTATTTTAATATTGCAGCAAGTGTAAACAACAACTTTATGTAGCTGAAACTCGCAACCGTTAACGTAAACTTGTAAAAATTGACAGTTGCGGCAACAAAGTCGCTACGTGTGCGCAGCGCGGTAATACACGGTTGTGATCGTATTGCACTATTGCGTTATTGATACAAACACTACAGTTAAAACATTTTACAATCCTAATTTGGAAGTAATTAATACAAAGACAAATTACAATAAATTTAATATAATAAAAATTAAAATTGTTAATTTTTTTGTGTATACTCAAATACATACATAAATTTATTCGAAACGCCAATTTATGCAACTAAAATGTATAATAATAATATGATAATAATATTACACACAACTTTACTATTTTCATAAATCATTCTCAACTATTTCACATGCTAGGGAGATGCCAGATTTGGAATCAGCAATATGCGCTTGTAAATATATTATCATATTGTATCGGTCGGTACCGCTACCAAATTAAATTGGTATCGGTTCTTACCAAATTGGTATCGAAATTAAATAGTTTTGGTATCAATGAAAACCATAACTAATCTGACACAAAAGTATCATTGCACGAATGTACATCAATCGATTGATATAATTGTAATCCTTAAACCATAATTTAAATACATACATTAAGTGTTAATTAGATAAATTAGTAAAAAAATACTTTTTAATGAATATCAGAAGCGCACGTTGCTGTTGCACACTAGTACACGTGTGTGTCTGTGTGTGTGTGTAACGCGACTATCTCCACAGTTAAATCATTAACTACCCGCAATTGAATAAGTATTTTATAAACGACGGCCATTTAATTTTTTTTTATTTTAAATTAATTTCTAGTTTATAATTCAAAAACTAATTTAGTTTTCTAGTTTTAAGCCCTTTACAAAAAGGAATTATTTAATTGTATTATTCAAAGGAAATTCTAGAAACTTTATGCATACATTTTTAAACAACACTTTAACATTATAAAGGCAGATAGATACCTGGTAACTACATTTCTTAAATTGTTCAGTTATTGGTAATACTTTTGGTTAATATAGAAATCAAACCGTCATTTATAAAACGCTTCACAAAAGCGGCCGTGATAAACCGACCACGTGGGTCCTTTAACAATTCCTTTTCTATATGCAATTAATATAAGCGGATAATATCCATCGTAAAATTTACAGCTACATTAAATTAGACACTGAATGGGTGCACGAAAATAGAAAAAAAAAAAATTGACAACTGTAAACAAAGTCACGAAAAACGAACAGCAAACGTGTGTGTGTTTGTGTACACAAAAACAAACTTTAGTGCGTCGAATTAAAACTAAATATGCGATGCCGGAGCACAGAAAGGAGACGACATAATTATCAATACGATAAAACATCATAGATTTCATTTGTTTATCAGATCGCTGCAACGCAACAAGGTGACACGCCAGCCCACCAAAGCCCAATATGAGATCACAAAAATACTTTCAATAGAAAAAATACCGAAACCGAATTTGACACCGAAAAAATATTCTCATTCTCATTCTCAATTGTATTTAGTTTGAATTTTTCCACGTTTTGGCGAGTTGGCGGCACCAATCATTCACTGCATAAAATAGTCCGGATGATCAGGGTCCTTTTCGAATCGTTTCGCTTCCTCTTGCATGCTCTCTTTGATTTTGAGTATGGCCGCCGACTCCGTTTGATCGTTCTGATCGCCGCCCGGCCCGCCAAAACCTTACACAAACAATACCATCATCAGCCATCATACAACTTATCACTGACGTTAATCTACTTCGACTAGTTAGAACGCTTGAAACAGATCAGCGTCACCGTTCACACCTGAAATCGGAACAATTTATACCTGTCACAGGAGAGACCCATACTACAAGTCACATATTACAATGTCACATTAACAGACTAATCTACTATTCTATAAAATATAACTTAGTTGTTGCTGTAGTATTTTAAAATTGTAACTGTATAGTATTGAGGCTTGTGGCACTTCCAATACATTTGGAACATAAATTATAATTTCGTTACTATGAGTTGGGTCTACCTTAATTTCTAGTAATTTACTATGCTTAGATATCATAATCTTAGATATAATAAAGAAATCAAAATTATATTCAGTGAATGATTTAAAAACCACTAACTATATTTATTTTATTTTTAAATGTATTTTAAAAATGTTATTATAAAAGATGTAAAATTATTCAGTAACTAAGTGTTTTAAAAAACCTATTATGCTTAGACTAGAAAAACGCTCCTCGTGTATTTCAGCTTGGCCCAATGGTTAGCTTGTAGAGAATGCAATTAGCAGTAAGCTCGCTATTTGTACCGTAATATTTTATTGTGGTCAATAAAGTTTAAATAGATAAATAAACAGTTATTACAAAAATGAAATAAATAATCTAAAATATTTTATATGGTCAACGCTACTGGCAAAAATTTCTTGAGCTCTTCCGTGTTTTGGAGGGCACGTTAACCAGTCGGTCCCGGTTGTTATCATTTGGTAGCAGTCGTTAAGCCACGTCGGAGGCCTTCGGGCGGCTTAAAACTTCCGTGTTTTCCTATTCGCACTGGATTCGCACCTATTCGCCGCGCGTGGTGAAGTGTGCTTGGGGCCTGCTCAGTTATGACGAGAGACCATGTATGTAGTGGGCCATTCATGGGTTGCAGCCAAAACAATCATAGGTACTTTAATAAACTGGGAATATTATTTAATTATATTCTATATATTATTTTAATATTTGATTGGCTCCTAACCAACAATTACAACTTTAAGTAAACGACGAGTAAGGGTAAAAATAGTTTTAGTGTTTGTAAAATTTGCTTTTTGAAAATTTAATTTTTCTAAAGAATAATTTAATTTCACATCATTTGTAAAAAATACCTACACTATTTTAATTTGAGTTGTCTTTGCAGGTGACGTGGCTTGAAATTTAACCAACAAAATCGAACTAAATTAAATTTAACCTTAAAATTAAAATAGTACCTAGGTGTTAATATGTATATTCTTATAAATAAAATATAAACGTGTTTGAATTTAATAAACTTCGTATCATAAATTAATTATTTATACTTTTATTGTTAATATTAATACTGAATTGAGTGTATTAATTAAATTCGATTAGTAAAGCAATCGAAATATATATAAAGAATATTAAGTCTTTACTAATTAATACAACTTTGTCGCTCTGAATATTTCACGAGAGAATACGCAGAACGAGGTTTGAATTGCAGAATTATCTATTTTTTAAAGGGAAATTAATGTAATATCTAGTAACAACCGCACAAATTATTTGATATTTTACTGCTCATACGTGACTCAAGATTATAAACTATTAAAAAGTTTTGTCAGAAAGACAATATAAACGGATCTAATATCTAACGTAACTTTCAAACGTTTTTCAATTTATCGAAAGAGAATCTATCGCAAACCATTCCCAATCTTCAGAGATAATTTATGTAAACTAAAACTGACTGGAAAAATATCGTTTTAATTTTAATTTTATTTACAGTATGGTACAGTACAGGAATAAAATTAAACTGTCATCTAAAACTGCAGTACATAAGCAAATTAAGCACTGCTTATTTGAATGACGCAAAATGAAATACCAATTCAGAGCGACATAGTTGTACTGGCCCCATCGTACGGGACACGTCAATTAAAATGTATGTAGAGCTGATCTGCAACGATATCTTTGAATGCAGGCAAACTGACATAGTTTCTGAAGAACGTTCCAACCCACAATAATATCATATTGATTACGGGATGCATATTTACTAGGTCAAAAACTTTTAAAACTGTCAATATAAATGTCATTTTTGACTTAGCCTAACCCACATTGTATGGAGAACAGAATCATGGGTTGAACTTAAATTTGGTAATTTTCTCGTAATGTTTCGTTGTGGATTGGAAGGTTTTTTAGGAACTACGTCCAAATAAGTGCAGGAAAGGACGATTATTGAAATTTAATTGACGTCCCCGACGGCAACTATCTGTTCACAATACTCACTTAAGTTGTAATCGCCCATTCCTGACCCGGAATCTTCCCGCGGAGTCCCCGGTCCTCCGCCCCCGACCCCACCCGGTGACGACTTCATCCCGTCCACACCCCCTAAACCTGAACCAACAAGCATAGCTACTTCTAGTACTATGAAAATATGTTGGTAAATATTTACATTTCAGTCATTGCGAAGTGCCGCAGGGTAATGCTGATTATCCCGATTTTTTACTAAAGATGTTATGAATATGTCATTTAATCCCAAATACTGACTAAGGTCACTTGTGAATTATGAGCAAAGAAACCTATCGCTCAAAAATTAAAAAAACCCTTTTGCAAAATGATGTCATGCGTCTGTGCGAAAAAATGTGAACTGCGGAAATTCTTGAAAATTTAACTTACGTAAATTAATTTAATTTAAAATAAAAAAAACAACATCATTTGATTTATTTGGACGTAAATTTACAATGATTGTATTTTTTAATCAACAACTAATGAGTGACACAGTTATCGGTTGCGATAACAAATGAAAATCTGCATTTAGAAGCAAAATACTGATTTTATAAAAATTCTAACTTGCGACGGCGTTTTTATTATCCTCAACATTCCATTCGATATATTGATATCAATTAAATACCAATAGTTATAGATATATAGATATAACAGAATAAAATTGGAGTGTCTGTTTGTAATATTAAAATAACCGCTTTTACTAAATGCATAATGCATGTTTACACGGTACATATACCAAAATATTTTTTTTACAATTTTTGTCTGTCTTTTTGTTCCGGCTAATCTTTGGAACGGCTGGACTGATTTTGACGGAACTTTCACTGGCAGATAGCTGATGTAAGGAGTAACTTTTAGGCTCCTTTTATTTTAAAAATTAAATAACTTTTTAAATTCCACGCGGACGAAGTCGCGGGCACACAAGCCACTTCTATTAATGGTGACATCAATTCGAATAACACAAGCATATTTTTTTGTGGAAGATCCGCATTAAATTTAGTAAGTTAGTTACAAAGAAACAGCAAGCTTTATAGTTAGAATTAGTTAATAATCTAAGCAATTATTTACAACTTTCTTTGGTAATAATCGTAGAACAACAGCATTTCCCTGCAACACATGTGACAGTGTGACATTTGCTATTACATTATTTTCGGATGTACTCATTTGCACAGCCAATCGCGTGTTTAAGTAATACTTAAAAATAAGTTACAACTAAATTAAATACAAGCTTAGGCGTACGTGAAAAAACACCGATACTAGATCCGCAATCAATCTGTCAGTAGGGTTGATTAAAACTTAACTTAATTTAATTTAGACATATTGAAGTGAAACATCTTAACGACGTACACGCGAGTCATAAAGAAACATTGATGAAAACACGTTGTCGCGTATTCAACATTTCTTATAAATAATGGCTTCCGTCGAGGTGGGCGGGGGGTTATTGTAAAAGTTCACGTGCTCGCGTGGCGGCGTTCCAGTAGCAGAAATACTCTAACTGCTAGCTCTGACGTCAGTGGAACGGGAAACTTTTGCGTGCACGCTGCCCATCAATTTTTAAGACGTTATCACGTCAAAAAAATGACTTATATAGATGGAACGACTTATAAACAATATTTAATTTTATGTGTCGTTCCATCTATAAAAGTCATTATTTTTTTATTTTTAGTTATGCCACTTCAATTCTAAAGATGCGACATACCGATAAATCCGTCTACATACAATAAAACCTGCTAAAAGTACTGTTGAATCAATGAGTTTGTTACAATTATGTTCCGTATGCTTCATCCTGTAGCTAAGTATTGAAAATATTAAAGAGTATTTGTAATAAATTATTTATCATGACGATCAGAAATATTACGCTGCCATCGTTCGACTGTAAGCGCTCGTACGCACTATGCGGTTAGCCGGACTGCGGCCAGCCGTCCGGCTGACCGGAATCAAAAATATGTATGAAAATATGGTTTCTATACACACTGCGATGCGGCTGCCGCCCAACCGCTCCGGTCGCTGGGAGCGCTGCGGCCCGATCGACGGCTAGCCGGACGGTCGCTATACGCACTATGCGGTTGGCCGGTAGCGGTTGGATGTTGTACGTGTTCACCGACGCTCGCGCATTTTATTGATGATAACAAATGATTTACAATGAATTTCGATGCACCCAGTACCTTTTTCTCTGTTTCTTTTTTATATATGACGTGAATAAATATAATATATAGCTGCGACTTCTTTAAATTCCATCTTGGAAATTAGTCGATCCAACCGCAAACGACGACGGTTGCTCATACGCACTGTCCGGTTAACCGGCATACGGCCAGCCGTCCGGCCAACCGCTAGCCCAACCGCATCCCCCGCTCAGCCGGACGGCTGGCCGGAGTCCGGCTAACCGCTATAGTGCGTACGAGCGCTTAAACACGACATTTCCTACTGGCAAGGTTAATGGTTAAGGCCAAGGATCAATCTACTATACATATGTTATCGAGTGTTGCCAAGTAGTAGAGGATTTTATAATTTAAAGAAGATTAATTTAGGATAAAAAGTATAAAATTTAATATGCTTAATGTGCCAAATGATACTATGATGTTTTCAGAACAGCTGTAAGTTATGTTGTAAATATATGTCAAACTCAATCGCAGAAATCGCGCATCGAGTGAAATAATGCAAGCTTAGATAATTAGGTAAAGTTTAGGGTTCACTTTATGTTTTACGGGGAAAATGGTACCCCGCGAAGCAGAGTACCGCTGATATCTGTGACGTTGTCACATTATTATAACGTTACTTGTGCTTGTATAAGCACAACGCGTTGTGGTCGAATCGCTTGAGAGCCGGGACACGAATTTCATGTTTAAATAAATAATTTTTATTCACTCAATGACCGATTTTGGTGATTAAGCCTAACATATAAATAGGCAACGTGTTTGAAGCTCATTCGAGGCGTAACGATAAATGTTGTATATATGTATTTATAAACCTCCCGGCTATGCTTAACGCCTATATTACGCCCCTATTAGTTCCCTTATAGCCATTGCAAGACTAAAAATTGTTTTCTTAAATAATATACACATACGCAATAACAATAAATAAACATACAACTCAGAGTGAAACGCGCGAATAGGTTCCTAAATATTGTTCTTCATAATTATATGAAAAATTCATTCATTCATAATTATATGAAAAATAACGACTACGCAGATGCTCAGCTCATAAAACTTATCTCATAGTGGTATAGAATATAAAATATAAAATCCAAGTAAAACTTCTGTGAAGTGGTCTTAAGGTAGGGTGCGTGCTTAAAGAAATTCAACGAGTAAAAAGGTCTCAAGCTTTGTGGGTCCCACCTTCGCTGGCGGGGGGCTGACTGAGGTGCGGAGGAGGTGGGCCATGTTCGCCGGCGAGCGGGAAGTCGGGGCCCAGCGCGCCGGCGACCGGCTTCATCATCGTGTACATGCTGTCACCGCCTGCCGCGCAACAACGCGTCAGTCTACTTCCTTCACTTATCATACAATTATAGATACTTCCAAGTCACAATCGGAGCTACCAATACAGTTTTGATTAAATAATGTTGATATCCGTTCGTAACTTTGTCATTTTTGATACCAAATCTCGTCGCCAATAAACAACTTTTCAGGTGTAAACCAAATTGAAATTGTGTTTTTATTGTTATAAAGTTTTTACAAACAACACACAGTTATACCAAACATTTTATATAGCCGTTAATTGTAATAAATTTCTCATCTAACACATGTTTATTTTGTTAAACATATGAACTACAGCACGCCTTCAGACCACAATTAGAAGTCATAAAAGTAATCATACACACTTCAACATATCTTTACCTGACCTGATACTTGATCTGACCGTAAATTTAATTACAGCAATTTTAAGCATCTACTTAGTCGTTACGCTTAAATTTCAAAGTGATTATTGTATTTTATACGTTAAGTAATTAGTAATTTTATTGTATAGACCTAATTAATTATTAATTTATTACTATTTAAATACAAATTGAAACAGTCCGGAATTCAGCAACGCGTCATTAATAGATCTCAAACTGCAGCCGTTTCTGAGGGAAATATGGTTAAACGTGATATTGGCAGCACTACTTACATCACTACGCTCGTTTGCTACTCAAACATAAAAAAATAAAAACAGTAACACAATCACTTCGGTACAAACCGCTGAACGCGACAGACGTCCCTCAGAAATAAAATCAATTGTAATTTTTTAAATGTTCAAAACTCGTCAATCCCGCCTCAATTTTACGTTTTATGACTTCCAACTGGGGAAAATACTAAATATTTAAGGAGGATTCCAACTAGATAAGTAACACATTGTGTGCTAAGGATCAATGATTTTTTTATGACGAGTATATTTGATTCAATACGGATTTCAAGAGAGTAAACTCACAAAATTTTGGAAAAGGTTCAAAATTAATTACTAAATAGCATGAATTGTACAAGAAAACGTAGTTTTGAGTTTATAAGAATTTGATTTCATAAATCTTTTGAGAGAAAAAAAAAGTTTTCAATAACAAAATCTACATACCCTGTAACTAAGTATAAAATATAGCACCCCGTAACTAAATTATTGTTCTAGTTGGCAAACTCCCCTAGGTTACCTTTTACAAAACAAGAATTTGTGTGGTAAACGTATACACAACGAGAAACAAAAGCGTTATACAGAAGTGACCCAAAGCGTCTGGAACTAGTTAAGCGAGGATGAAGCAAGCGGATCGGAAAGTAAAAGAGAACTAAATAGTCTTGTAAAGACAAGTGTTATAGCCGAAAGAAAATAAATGAAATAGTACATAAAGCGTGTTTTTCACGTACTGTTTGTAAAATAGCGCAAACTTTATTATTTGCGATGTTAGCCGATTTTCCACTGTTATGTGTCTTAAGTATAAGCTAGGCTCAATTGACGAAATCTTTAATTGAGCGAACAAATGGATTACAACGCGAAGTAATCACCTTATCATCGTGTTACTTGTGCTTGTACGTCGTAATTTGCTCTCCGCAGCTGTATGTTGTCAACTTTGGTACTTTTAAATGCAGCGCGTTTTGGTCGACATGCGGCGAGCCACGACACGGATTTACCACTTTTAATTTTTTAGTAAAGGTACTTTGCGTTGTGGCCGGTTTTATCAACTCAATCAGCGATTTAGGCAGTTGAGCCTAACAAACATTGAAATAGTTTTAAGAATCCCGAATGCGATTTCGTACATAGAAATTAGTGTCTTTTCTACAATCATTTTAAACCAAAGTCGCATTATTATTCAATGTCTTATTTTTCGTTTGCTAACCCTAATCTGTTGCTAATTGCGATGGATAATTATTCGGTCTAACAGATAAGAAAACATAGTCAATAAAAAATGTTTAAATTAATTAAATTAAATTTAAATAAATGGTTTAAAAGCGATTGAAAGCCTACATTTTATTAATGTCAACCACAGGCTTAGCCGTATCGTTAAGATTCTTACGACATAATTTTGTGAACACCTTCTGAAAGACGTACTTTTAGTGGGTTCGAAGGTTAAGTCGCGATTTCAGCATTATTAAATAGCTGGTTTCAAAAAAATAACCTGTGAAATTCTAAATATAAAATATAAACGTTAAAATAAAGAGACAGGAGGGGCACGTATGTTTATTTTAATTAGATATAAATATATTATTAGTTTATATAATTTAGATAATAGTTTTTATTTTTATTTATTAAGGACAGTCGCATCCGCGAAGTTTTCAAGCTTAAAAAGATTAAAAATTAAAGTAAAAAAAAGGAAATATAAAAACATTATTAACTGTTACCACGAAACATGTTTAAAAGGTATACGAATATAAAAAAATATACATATTATTTATGTAAAAAAACCACAATTAACACAAATGCAAATGTCATTAGTTTCCTGGTCAATACCGATTCTGATACCGGAATCAGAACCGGTATCGATACAAAAATGTATACATTTAAAATTATAAATTTAACGTCCAACGTTGGTTAGAACGTTGTAGCTGAACTTAACATCAGGTAGACTGCATGCCCGTTTGCTACTAAATAAAAAACAGTAGCACTATAGAACCGAAGACGCGTAAACGGAATTATTCGTTAGAAAATATTTTAAGAAGAAATAAACACAAAAGTTATTTGTAAGCGATTAATACCAAGAACCCGCCGACCACACAGCCAATAGACTCCTAATAACAGGCGAATGGTTTCAAACAACAGATCTGGCTTATAGTACTGATATAAATTCGTGCCGTCTCATTCATTCCCGTTGCTTAAATCAACCTGTTTCTTTGCAACGTTTCGCGTGGCCTTGAATTAGCCAATCACAGCGGTGAATTAGCCAGTCACCCCGCTTCGTCTAACCTCGGCTAGTCGTCTGAATGTTTTCCATATGGAAAATGAAACATTACGAGTCTGTTGGCTGTGTGGTCGGTGCAAGAACCCGATATCCGACACCCAGAAACCTATAACGGCCGCAAACACTCGACTTCCGTTTTCGGTATCATGACAAGCTATTTACCATAGTATCGATAACATAAAGATCTAACTTAAATTTTGCATTTTGATATTTATCAGCGATTTCATTTTATAATGATTTAAGAAATTTATAACAAATTCCGGTCTCTAATTTAGCATCTCAATCTCAATAATATTATTTCTGTTATTGAAATACAAGCATTCGCGACCAACATTTACAGGAGCAATGCATACCAACAATCCGGTACCGGCTACCATATAATCGGTACTATCGGTGCTATGCGGTAGCGGTTTCAGGAAAGTGAGACAAAAAGTCTTAGCGCGATAGTTTAGTTTTCGAAATTTGTACTTGAACTTGGTATCCGAAACCAAGAGCCTGGTATCCGAAACCAAGAACTAAGTATCTGTATCCGATAACCCGTTACTGAGCACAAGTAAAGTAGCTACTGCCACCTTATTGTATCCGGCACCAATTTACCGGTATCCGAAACCCAGCACCGCCACCTATGTACTCGGGGGGCACTTACCGGAGTTCGACGAATCCTGGGGGCTCGGCATGATCGGCGTGGGGGGTCCGGGGGGTCCGTTGGAGCCTGGCGGGGCTCCGTACGCGCCGGGGGAGCCCCCGCTATAGTTGAGGGGGGCCGAGCCGCCGCCCCCGCCGCCGCCGCTACCGCCCGCCCACGCTCCACGCGGGCCCATTCCCAATGCTGGCATACCTATGTTTACACGTGGTTAAAACACAGGTTACATAATAGGGTAGTTGACAGTAAGAAAATATTTTGAAGATTTGTATTTTTTACGGTAGCTTCATATTTACAAATGCGAAAAATAGATCTCATTGATTAAATAAATCATGTTTATTTAATATTTTTGAGAAATAAAATTCCGAAATTACAGTCACTAGTCACGTGACAGCGAACGCCAATACGACGCGTGACGTCACATGTTGCAAAACTAAACAAACTTGACATAACATTTTGGTCTTTCCGCTCAACCAAACAGCTCCTCGTTTTGTAACATATGACGTCAACGAGTCGCCATGACAGTTTGATGCGTTTTTTGGGGAATCGCCAAATAGTTCATAAAAATATAAAATAAAATATGTTACAGTTTGTATTTTACTGAAATATTAATATTTCAGTTAAATTAGACCATTTGGCAAACTATGATTTAGTTTTCGAAATTAGTCAACTAGCCTATTATATAAAAGGCTTATACGTGCCTGTACAACTGATTTTTAATCCAACATTTAATCTACACACACCACAATTTTTAACACAAGTCCACGCTAGGGAAGCCAAATTACCAACATATACCACACCACATACCAATGACCACCATTGACCACACTCGTATTTAAGTGTAGAAAATGTATGTACTATAATGAACTTCCTGCTATACTTATCACTATGCGCACTTTCAGCAAAATATATTCAAAAAGGTTCCGGTTTTTAGGGTTCCGTACCAAAACAAGGAACCATATTAATATTAATATGCCTTTGATATCTGTCTGTCCGTCTGTCAGTCATAGGGCTCTATCTCTTGAACGGAAATAGGTAGGCACCTGAAATTTTCACAGAATACGTGTTACTGTGGCCGCTATAGCAACAAATAATAAAAACGTAAAAAAGTTAGGTCCCAAAGGGGGTCCCCATACAAGTAACATATATTTATTTATTTAGGGCAACCAACAAAATGTCACCATTAGATGACATTTGACATCTACCGGTCAAATGTCACCGTTAGATGTCATTTGACATTCATTTGTCTTACTGTCTTGACTCGGGGCCAAACCCGATTAACGTTAGACGGTAACCCTCACCTGGTCCTTGCGGCGGAGGGCCGCGCATGCCTGCGGCGTAGGCCCCGGGGCTCATGGGCCCCATGCCCGGCCGGGGCGGCGTCATGCGCGGCCCGCCCAACATCCCCGCGGCACCCGCCCCGCCCCTCTCCAGCGAATTGCCCATCATGCCCTGGCCTACAATAATGTTACGAGGAATAATTATTAAAAGGAAGTTTTGTTGATTTTCTTTCATCATTGTGTTCCGGATAGCAAGGTGCGGAGGGGACCATATCAGTCCTCAAGGGTAGTAACACATCTGTGACCGAATTATGACGAGACTCTTACTAACATTTACTAACTGGACTATTACTAACAATAACTAACAGGACTAACATTCACTAACAGTCCCTGTCCCAGTCCTCATACTTACCTAACCAACTAATGTTCTAACACCGTCACCTAACCGGACTAACTATCCCAGTCACCATATGAGCCTTGTTCTAAGTCGGTCACAGTTGTCATGTGCGGCAGCGGAAGGTGGTGTTGCATGCTCGTTTGCTACCTTAAATCAATACATAGATAGACAGCCTACTCTACATCCTAGTTGGTAGTGACGCTGCCTGCAGGCATTCGGGTTCCGTGTTCGATTCCCGGCCGGATCAGACATTTTTTGTTTACTAGTAAACCTGCCCTCCCTTCGCTTCGGGAAATATGCCCATTGTTAGACGTTACCCGCGCACGAATTTATTTTCACGCGCGTTTATTTACATTTTGCGATAACTTCTAAGATATTCATTTAAATTATATTATGCTTATTATAATGTGCTAAAAATGCTTAAGGTGACTAACATATTTAAGTCGATAAGGATTGATACTGTATCCCTCTAAATAGCTTTCCAATTACTGTATTGAATGTGACCAACTTAGAATGCGTATAGTAATCTATCATTAAAAGATTAGAGATTATTGTAGACCTATTATATACAAATATATATACTACCCATATATTGCTTTGTTATATCTCAAAGGGATTAGGCAGCGTTTTCGCTGAAAGCTCCTTCGAGCGGCCTGATTTTTTCCAACTTTCTCCACTGTTATCATCATATTACAACCAATTTACATAAAACTTTGATATATTATAACCTAACCTAACCTCAACCATCCTCACGAATCTCTCTGTCTATTGGTGAAAACCGCATGAAAACCCGTTCAGTGGTTTTATCGCGAACATACAGATAGACGCGGCGGAGAACTTTGTTTTATAATACGTTGAGATTCTTAAGCCATGGTAGTCTGTGATGACTTAATTGTGCATGTCCATGCGACCAGCTTCATACTAAATTCGTATGAAGCAGCTCAAGATTCTTTGAAGACACTTTGAGGAAAAAATTGCTATTCCAATATAATAGTCTATTTATTGGAATAAGCAGTGATAGCCGTGTGGTTGAACGTTGGACTGCCGAACCGGAGGTTCCGGGTTCAAACCCCGCACGCACCACTAATTTTCAAAAATTATGTGCGTATTAAAATTTAATTATCACTTGCTTCGGTGAAGGAAAACATCGTGAGGAAACCTGCACACCTGAGAGTTCTCCATAATGTTCTCAAAGGTGTGTGAAGTCCACCAATCCGCACTTGGCCAGCGTGGTGGACTATGGCCTATACCCCTCGCACTGTGAGAGGAGACCCGTGCCCAACAGTGGGACAGTTATGGGTTGTGATGATGATGATGATGATGATGATTGGAATAGCAATTTTTTCCTTCAGTTTTTATCGGTCTATCAAATAGACTCAGATAAAAACAAGTAGCCTAAAATTCAAAGAGAACTCCTAACATTGAAATCACATCTGTACTAGAATAACACAAAACAGAAACACCCGTCTCACTCACCCGGTGGTCCGTTAAAATCATTGCCCATTCCCATCCTGACGGCCGCCCGGGGCCCGCTCGAGTACCAGGGCCCCATGAACGGCTGGCCGGCGCCCATCAGCTGCGGCTGCGGCCCGTGCGGCGACGGCTGCGAGCCGGGGTGCGGCGCCGGCGGCGACGGCCGCAGCGGCGAGTTCGGGAAGAAGCCCGGTGGCATGCCGCCGCCGCCCATGGCTGGAAATGTTAACCAATGTTCAGGAATTAAGCGCACATACAACTATCCTCTAATTCAATATCATCTATACAAATAAATAAAATTGGAGTGTCTCATTTGTACTATTGAAATAACTGTTTTTTACTACATGTATATGAATATATATACGGTACATACACCAAAGTAACATTTTTTACAATTTTTGTCTGTATTTCTGTCTATTTGTTCCGGCTACTCTCTAAAATGGCTGGACCGATTTTGACGGGACTTTCACTGGCAGGTTACTGATGTCATAAGGAGTAACTAAGGCTACTTTTATTTTAGTTTTATTTCGTTTTTGCTATTTCCACGCGGACGAAATCGCGGGCACAGCTCGTCCTATTTAAATAATTCTCGTGTCACAATGTTAGTTACCATACTCCTCCGAAACGGCTCGACCGATTCACATGAAATTTTGTGTGCTTATCGAGTAGGTATGAGAATCGGCCAACATCTAATTTTCATATCCCTAAGTGATAAGGGTGGCTCACCCTAAAAAAATATTTTTCATTTTTTGAACAATTTTTTTTTGGTTATTTTTATGGTGTGGCATAAAAAAATACACATAATCCCAAATTTTCGCTTCCCTACCCCCACCCGTCAAATTAAAATTGTGCTTCAATCATTCACAATTAATATGGCGGAACAATGTTCGCGGGGTCAGCTAGTTTAGATATAATGGCTATTTTTGCAATACACTTATGAATGTAACATTTTTTTTCTACCACCAACCAACCCCCTAGCCTAGTTGATAGTGGCCCTACCTGTGAGCAAGGTGTTCCGGGTTCACTTCTGGGGTGGGCAGATCCTAGTGCGGGGGGCATGGAGTGTAAGCCTGTATTTATTTGCTTTGGAAGGTGCTTTATGATTCAGAAGAAGAAACAGTGAAAGAAACTACTCAGCACATCTTTTAAATTAAAAGACCTTATTGTATAAAATAAACTTATAATCTGTGGCCACTGCTATTTCCGAGCTTCCTTGTCATTTTAATAATCATCTCTGTCATATGCGTACAAGCTGTGCTATCATGTCACTTGAACATATCACAAGTCTCACAAGAATAGAATTGTAAACTGTAGTAGATTCTGGAAAGTGGAGTTTGAAGAAGGTCCCACTGCCTGGCTTGTGCCTACTCTCACTATTTGAGGAGTACAGGCCATATTCCACTATGCTGGCCAAGTGTTGATTGGCAGAAGAATTTTATGGACTACCATCAGATGTTTGAACCTACAGGTTCCCTGTGCATATTGTCCTTAACCAAGGCAACTGATAATCATTTCTAATTCACACATCATTCTGAATATTAGAGGTGAATGCAGGCTTCAACCAAGATCCCACCATTTGGAAGTCCAATATTCAAACCAAAATTTTCCAAAAGTTAACACTAGACTACAACGGTAGATGGAAATGTAGTTGTGGGTGGGAAAGCAAACTTACTAAGAAGCCTATTCACTCTTAACTTGAAGATACATAATCTATTTACATATGACCTTGAAGCTTAGTTATGGACATTGCTACTCAATGATTGAAGGTGTGCCAGACCAGCGGAATGGGTTTTGATGGTCTATAAAACCATTTAACATTATACATGTTACTTATAGAATGGAGAACTAGGTCCAGAATGGGAGTCTGAAAATTTATTTCCATTGTACCCTCACAGCATTGTTGGTCAATCCCGCCTGCAAAACCAGGTGTCCCAGGTTTGATTTTTGGCCAGGACACACATTTATGTCTCAGATAATTGTGGTTCTTCAGTTGTGGTGTGTGTCAACACACGTAATCTTAGTGGGGGGATAGGAAGCAATTATTTATTTCTTGTCAAGGTAAGTGATATTGTATTGGTCTTCAAAGTTTAGCCATATTTAAAGTTGATCATAGGGCAACGGGTGACAGTTGACCAAAAAATATAGTCAAAATTTCAAATGTAAAAACATGTCAATTTTATACCACTTAACAGCATTAGGTGTTCATTTACAAGCTATGACTTAGTATGCATTATTTGAACTAACACAAAATGACATACTGCTACAGATAACCTTCAAATTTGTAATTTACTTCAGTCCATTTGAGTTCTAGATATATGACTACATCCATAAACAAATTTATACACATAAATTCATAGCAAAACTACCAAAATTTTTTTCAGTTTCAACAAACAACTTTGGCAATGAATTTTGAATGCATTATAGCCTTTCGTCATGAAACTGAAAGAAATACTGATCTAATATCTTAAAATTATACTGTCTCACTTCAGTGAATATACAATATTACTGAAAAATGTAAGATTTGTTGCTATGAAAGTATTTTTTTGACAGCCCTTCAAAATAGCAACCAAATTGAGCACACCTACATAGTGAGCCCTGATTAAGCAAGATTACACGATTCCATTACGGTTTCGTGCGCTTAAAACTACTTTATTTGCACTACGAGATAAGGATTCGAGGTGGCCTACAAGCAGAACTGTGTTCGGGTTTTAACTGCGATTATTTAAAAATAGAACGTAATTAGAGCACGTACCGTCGTTTGGAGGCGCCGGGCCAGCGTTGTGCCCGATCCCGTTAACCCCGTACCCCGAATTGACGAATCCATAGTCGTGGAAAGCTTTGGCCTCCGACGAGTGTTCGCAGGTGTCCCGTCTCTCGGGCGCTGCGCAGTACAGGTCCCAGAATACACACCACCACGAGTGCAGGAACCCGGGGGGTTCGCCGAGCGTTATATTCTTCTCCCATCGGATCTCCGAGAGAAATGTTTGCGCCGCTTTCTGGGCACCAACGTGTAGTAAGTACTCGTACACATAGAGCGCCAACTTCTCACGAGCTTGAGCGTCCGAAGGCACCGTTGAGCCTTTGCCCTTGGCATACATATCGACTGGAAGCCGACTTTTATGTTGGAATTGTTTATTATTTACATTAACGCTTGATATCAATAAATTCAACTTCACAAAATGTCATTGATCGATGGCGACATTTGGCGTCTGTGGCATAGAGTAATCGGATAGTTCTCTATTTCGCGTAGCGCATCGTTGAGCTGTCATTCATTTATGTCTATGAGATGGGCACAGAATAAAAACAGATTATTATATGAAATAAATACTATTATGTTAGACAAGGGATTCAAGAAAATTAAATGTATTAATTGATAAGAATGTCCGCATAATTTTTATATATAACGAACATAACTGAAAACATTACATTTTTATTCAATGATCTCGTTTAATTTTAAATCAATAAAAATAGTTTGTTTCAATACTGGAGAGTTTAAAAAATTATAATCAAATATATTATAATCAAATAATTTTACATGAATATGGGTCAGGAAATTGACTAAAACTTGAATTAACTATTGAACTCTCCTACTTCATAAAATATAAAAGTATAATGTTGTCTAAATACTTATACTAGTAAATAAATATTTTTTACTTATTTAGTGTTAAGTCTTATAATTGTATAAAATATTGTAATTTAATACTTTTTATTTCTATAATAAAAAAACTAAATTTAATAAAATTGAGTAATCGAACGTACTATTCACATAATTCTAAATATTTACTTATCTAACCAGTAGGTACATTTAATTTTTATAATTATTTACTACTCTATGTCATGGTATAATAGCATAGATACAGTTTTATTTACTGTCAAAGAAAGCACACTATACTCTAGAGATGTCCGTGTTACTCTATTGCTCTTTCCTTTCCGTGTGGCCGTGTCACCGCGTGGTTCATCGCGGCGTTTTCGTCAAGAAACACTATCAAAATGGCTATCAGACCTGTATACAGGCCGAAAATCGTCAAAAAGAGGACGAAAAGATTCATCAGACATCAGTCAGATCGCTATGACAAACTTAAACGTAACTGGCGTAAACCCAGAGGTATGGAGATTGCATTCAATATTATGATCACAAATGTATAACCTTTAATTTTTCTTTAGTATCATTGAATCCATTATTTTTATGGTAAACTAAGATCAAAGAATAGTCCTAAGTTGCCGTGGGACGGTAATTTTACAGTAATTTATATCAACAATGATTTTGGCAATCACATTTTACAAAAGGCCTGATGGCTTGTGTTCCTCAGAATTAAGCTAACTTGTGAGTACTAAGTAAAATTGTGGTAATATCGTGCTTTGGATTTGATACAGATGATGGCTATTAGAGCTGTGTCATAGAGGACTATAAATGATCATTCCCCATAATGGTATCATAACCTCCGGGCTTGAGTAACTCATCATAATAGGTATTACTAGAGTTAAGTTCATTGTATACCAGTAGTGTGGCTACTACTGCAGCCTGTGAACATTTCTAACAACCCAAACATGATTGAATCATAAGCATCGAGATAAAAAGCCATATAATATTAAATCGAGATATCAGCCCTGGCCGGGGCATATGTATATGTTTATGTAACAGTTAAATGTTTGTTCTCGGGCCATGGGTGTTAGTGATGTGTAATTTGTGTTGTCCATGCCACCTGTGACAGGAAATCCTAGTGGGGGGGGGTATGAGTGTGTTAACGTTAATTTATTATTAATAATGAATTATAACCCTCAACTTACATATGCCCTGGCCGGGAATTGAACCCGTGACCCCTTGTTTATCAGTCAGTGTCACTACTAACTAGGCTAGATCAAATTTTTAAAATAAAGTTAGTGTTGCTTAGCCAGATTTATACAGTGTCAGTCAGTTGTCATGGTCGGTAGCTCAGTAGTCATGGACGGTAGCGGAAGGTGCTGCTGCATGCTCGTTTCCTATCTTAAATCCACAAAAAATACATATTCTAGATATTTATGCAAGGGCACTCTGTGTCATACGACCTCAATGCGTAATTCACAATTTGTAACCTTGCTACAACAAACTCTATCTACACCTATTCCAAGTAGTTAATTAGCTAATTGGTCATAGAGGTAGAGACAGTCTTTCCAGTTATATTTCACATGTTAAGTATTAAAGTGACCGAATCCAAAAAAAAATGTTTTATAACTAAATAAATTCTATTCAATTTTAAGTTTTACTCTAAGCTGTGGTTTATAATTTATATTGAAAAAAATAAACAGCCAAAGTCCCAGTTTCAAAATATTTATAGCGGTTTGCCAAATAAATATTTTTTTGAATGACTATCACTTTAATGTTAAACGTGTCATTTGTATTCATTTTTATGTTTGTAACTACAACTTACTCCTATTTTAATGCTTTCCTATGAGTTGAATCTGAGCCAAGTTAGTCCAGTCCAGTATTAATATTTGAATTGTGATTCCAGGTATCGATAACAGGGTGCGTAGGCGTTTCAAGGGCCAGTACCTTATGCCAAGCATAGGTTACGGATCCAACAAGAAGACCCGTCACATGCTACCTAATGGCTTCCGTAAAGTGAGTATCTTATACCTAAATGCTCTTCTTTCAACCCTTAGGATCATGTTATTATTGGAATAGTCATACACCAGAGGCAGTATGAAGAAGTAAGACCCAAGAGTATACTTTCTATTTGTCACACAAATTACCAACATAGATGATATGTGCACTCTGCATGCTTGTAGTCTGAAGAGTTAGAAATTTGGGTACACAATCATTACTGACGAAGCATTGTTACTTAACTACAACAGAAATATACTAGTAGAGTAGAATCCTGTTATAACGACGGCCAAGGGACCGGTGATATTACATCTTACTAAACGGAAGTCGTACTAAACAAACAGACATTTGTGTTTTATATACTCACCAAAGAACATGCCAAATTTCAGCTTCTTGCGTGTAGTAGTTTCGGCTGTGCATTGTCTGTCAGTCACTCAGTAATGGAAGAGTTTTATGTATATTATTATAGATATGGGCTAACAGTCCATGACCCATGTACCTAAAAACTGACCCACAAACATACAACACCCTTTGCTGACAAGACAAACCATCCTAGTGATAAATAATTTTTTTTAATGGTCATTAATTATCTGTGACCCAGATGTTACTCAAGTGATTGTGTTGAATTCTGAAACTAAATAGCAAGGGCACTCTGTGTTACACATCATCAATATGTTAGTCACAATTTGTTACCTTGCAATATCATATTCTACCACCCTATTCCATATAGCTGGATGTCGCTATCTGGTCATTTTGGTAGATACATTTTTTGAAGTGAAAACTTCTATAGTATAGTTGTGATTTGGAATTCGATGAAACGGAAATGACGCGCAAATGGAACGAAACGGAGATGTTTTTTAAAGTCTGTTAACCGTAATTAACCCGTAAAGTTCAAAAGGCGCCACTCTTGTGGATTGATCCTTACAAGTGTAAATTTTAATTGCTTGACCAGGTACTCGTCCACAATGTCCGCGAGTTGGAGATCTTGATGATGCAGAACAGGAAGTACTGCGCGGAGATCGCCCACGGCGTCTCCTCGAAGAGCAGGAAGAGTATCGTGGAGCGAGCCCAGCAGCTCAGCATCAGAGTGACGAACGCGGCCGCGCGCCTCCGTAGCCAGGAGAATGAATAAATAAGTTTGTTGTAATTAAAAAATATAAAAATTAAGCTTGTTTTGTTTATAACCCTATAGAGCAGGAATTAGGTTTTCTGTCTGCAACATAATTCATCATTGTAACCATTGACTAATAAAATAAGTCAATGATTGTAACCCATAACAGTATGTACTGTTAGCCTCATGGAGTCTCCTCTCATAATGTTAGGGGTATAGTTAAGTTCACCACACTGGCGGATTGGTAGATTTCGCTCGGCTTACAAAATTATGGAGAACTCAGGTTTGGTCGTTATATTTTCCTTCACCGAGCAAGTGAAGGCACATTTTTTTTAATAATTATAAGTTAATTCTTGATCACAATCCCACCCAGACAGTACCTATAGTATAGTAATCATTTAAACTCATTCAAATATCCGCCTCGCTGGGAAACGAACCCTTCGAACGGCAGTTCGGTATGACATTGCGCCATACTGGGTAATACTAGGATATCCTGCGTCGCGGGCGGCATGGGCAACCTCTGCAGGTAGAGACAGATCTAACAAGGCTGCGGGTATAAGTTGTGTAGTCTGCCACGAATGCTTATTTTGCAATAGCTCGTGGGTACCGACGGAAAGCGTTGATGTGATCCGACACCACTAAACCTGGTGCGTGTTCTCATCTGAGCCTCACCAGGCTCGACCCTCTGCCCGCGTGAAGCTGTGAATAATAATAACGCTACACACTCATAGCCCCACACTAGGATTCCCAGTGTCGTGGGTGCCATGGACAACACACAAGACAAGAACACACACCCAGACCAAGAACGGAAATTTAAATTCATCATTCAAATTTCCGCCTCGCTGGGAATCGAACCCAGGAGCCTCGGAACGGCGATCCGGCGTGTTAACCATTGCGCCATCCATAGCGAATGTCTAGCCAACAGCAACTATCCATTAGAAAAACAGATCAGGGAAGTATAATATTTTAAACTTAAGATTGTATGTCATAGCTCTAACAACCCGTCATTTACTGCACGCGGCAGGTGTTTAACTCCCACGCTAGAATATCATGCCGCCTTACGTGATTTGACACGCGGCTTTTAATATTTCAGTAGCAGCGAGTAGTCACTAGAAAAAGCTTTAACGACTTTAAATAAATTGTACTTACCTGTTCGTCGTGATTGAAACAAAATATATTAAAATTACCAAAAGCTTATACTTCAATGAAAAACGTATCGACAATGGTTGAGCCGCTTCTGAGATTAGCGGGCACAACCGCACAGACTTTGACAAAAAGATAAAAATTCTAAAAATAAATCTTACAACTTTACTTACTTATCTTAATATATATAATTCGAGTGTGAGTGTGTATGTCACTGAACTCCTCCTAAACGGCTTGACCGATTTGGTTGAAATTTTTTGTGTGTCTTCAGGTGGATCCGAGAATGGTTTAGATTCACAATTGGACCCGGTAGGTGGCGTTGCTGTCGATATATCACCAAAACATTTTTTAATCATAATGCGGTACGAAGTACGCTGGGACAACTAGTTAATAGATAATATTTAAAGCTGAAAAAAACTTTTTAGCTTTGTTATATTACTATAGTTACTTATAGATGACTTTCGCAATTACATCACGATGACCCTTACCTTAACTGACCTCTATATTGGACGTTAGACAATAATAAAATAGAATAATGAGAGCTTCGTTTAGCCCTGGCCGAGGTAATTAACATGCGGTTAATATTAATCATTATTTTTTGGTTTTGGATATGTGTATCGCCTTGATTATTAAAAGGAACTTTCCTTTATCCCATGAAATAAATATAGGTATGAAGATTTTACATACTCATTGTGAGAGAGTATCACCTAAATGGGCCGCAGCAGAAAGATGGTGCTGCATGTTCGTTTGCGATCTTAAAATATTAACTTTGAAACAGTTGACTACTCGACGGTGTATACGCAAACAAAGGGAGGTCGTGTTATAATGGTGGATCATTGTTAGCCCCGAGTTAGGTCTCCGTTTAAATAATTCAGTCGAGCGATACTCGGCTTTGTAGCGGTGCGGGCTTATGCACAAGCGGGAGCGGCAGCGAGTTATAACACAAAGAGCAGTTAGTTTATGATTGATATCAAAGTGATGCAATTTCGACCGCAGAGCGGGTAACTAGTATATAGTAATAGTTTAACACGAAAAATACTTACTCTAAAAAGCAAGTCTTTTAATCCATTTAAGATATCGCTATATAACACCTAACTATAGCTAAGAATGGTTTAGAAAACTTACTTTCACGATACTTTTTTATGGATTTAAGATAGCAAACGAGTATGCCGCTCCATCCTTCCGCTGCAGCCCACGACAACTGTGACCCACACAGAACAAGACTAATCGGACTTGGATGGTTAGTCCTACCTACCACCTACTTACGTATAACTTTTTATTAAATTAAAATCTTGGGAAATAAATATTATAATTTATTCCCGCTCCGCCGTGCCGTGTATACGCTATTAAGTATCTTTGAATAGCCAATAACATCAATATTCGGATACATTTTGTGTTTGCGTACAAGTAAGAACCAGTAATGTGCCAGTGAAGGTGAATTAAATTGAAGAAGTGAAATTAAAGTTATTGTGAAGTTTTTTTGTGTTTCCATGCTTTGGAACGTAAGTATGTAGTATTGTAGTGTAGTAGTAGTAGTAGTATGGACTTATGGAGTTGTCGTAGTTGTCGTTTTAACAGTCTTTGTTATTTTTGTCATTAAAAATATTTTTTTTTCACAGATTATCAATAGATTTATAGTCAAAGGGCATCGGTGCATTACCTTAGTTACTTATTATTGTCTGTAAAGGGAAGAACCTAAATGTTTGATAAAATCCGAATCCTCTTCTACTTGTTTCTATGCCTCCTCATACCGTAGTTGTTACAAGAGTACATTTCAGCGATACTCATCAGTAAAGTGAGGCGGTGTCCAAATTGTGTCTCTTGTAACAATTTGTAACAATGGAGTTACAGATGTTGTTTTTGGTCATAAATTTATGTTGCGTTGTTGCTGAGCTAAGCTTGAGGTTTGGTGAGTTATACATATTTATATATTTTTGAAGTGCAACTTTTATTTCTATGTACTCGCGAGAAATTGTATACGGCGTTAATCAAAAAGAATATTTTTTTAAACGAAAGTTGTGTAAGTAATACGATTTCTTAAACAGGAACTTGTTTACTAAGTATTAGTGTGTAATGTTTTCTTATTTTAAACCGTAACGGCTGAAGAATTACTAGAGGGTAGTGTGGAGTAGGGTCCGTGTAGGGTATACAATGCAATAACAACAAAGTAGACAGTAGTAAGTGGAGGGGTGGTAGTTATTTGTAAAAAAAATATGTAAAAAACATTAAAAACTAAAACACAAGACTGGCGACCCCAAAAACATTTAAAATATCCCCTGCTTTTAAGTATACTAATACCCGTAACAACACCACGTTTGGTTTGTATTATTAATCTAATGTTAAATTGGATATCAATCGATTTCTGTATTATTTAATTTAATTTATATTATTTTTAAATTAATTTAAAGTTACATAAATTGAAATTACAATACCATTACAGTATTTATAACAGAACACAACGAAGTCGATCTACCTCAAAAACTCGGCGAAGCGATTAAGTTTACTGAGGAATTCAACCCAGGAGTTAAGGTTTCTGATGCTGTCATTCAACTGGTGAGAGAAAATGAAAATGAGACTTATAGGCAATGTATGTATAACATGATATTATTATTATTATTTTAATGAAGACGTGGAAGAACAGGTTTTACGGACCCACTGCGGTGCACGCTGTGCATGAGTAGGTACCTACGGGGCGCATTTTAGCTGCGTAGACCGTTTGTTTGATAGTGGACTAGAAAGTTATGGATCCGGTGTACACTTTTTTAGAGGCGACCATCTTAGTTCTCAAGAGTAAGTAGCAGTGGCGGCTCGTGAATTTTTTTTGTGGGTGTTCACTAAATAAAATACAACTTTATTACTTACCATTATTATAAACATCATATATAACACATAAAAGTTTTATTAGCGTTCACATCCACACAGCCAAGGAGTTTTTAAATATTGTTCACTTTTTAAAACACGCGTAAATGTTTTAGTTTTTGTAATACATTTTTGATTAAGTGCAATTCCGGGTCGTGGTGGTCCCTTTGCTTTTAATTCGAGGCGCATTTCGAGTGTCTTCTCACAGTTTTTAATAAATGAAACATTATATTATTCCATTTTAGCACAAATGCATGCAATTAAACTATTTTTAATACTTACTAATTACTATTACCTAATTAAAATTGCAAAGGGAATATGCCCGCGCGACGTTTGTTTGTTTACATGGGATCGACTATAGCCGTACAGCGCAGCGCGTAATCCCCACGTTGCCGCCCCGACCGAAATTTGGCATTGGCATCAAATTGGCAACGCCGCGCGTGAGCAGCGCTCCAAATTCGATTAACTTTTCATACGAAATCTTCTATTTCAACCGTAGATGCTTCTCTTTCGCACTCATTGAAATTAGTTCTACGATTTGTATTAAACGTTTTTTTCATAGGAGCGGAATCTGTGGGCGCTCCACTCGATACATCTTGAAACTACATACTTAAATCTTGATAAGAAAATTTAAACTTTGTATGTAGGTAATTGTTTATAACTTTATACTATAGTAAACAACTGTTATGAGTGTTTAGAATTAATGTACAGGGTTATAGAAAAATATACAATATGTTTGTAGTTTTTGTGGGATGATATACATTTATTTTGTGGGAGTGCACTGCTCCAGCGCTCCTTAGGACGAGCCGCCACTGGTAAGTAGCATCACATCTGTGACCGAATTGGGACGAGACTCTTACTAACAATTTTATTACTAAGAGGACTATTATTATCAAGACTATCAATCCTAGTCCCGATTTGAATCTTATTCTGTGTCGGTCACAGTCGTCACGGACCCGGAAATGAAATGAAATGAAATGAAATGAAATGAAATTTATTCGAAGTTGGTTTTTTACAAACACTTTTCGAAAGTCAATCTACGCCATCGCTTCGACAAATCCCTACCATGAGTAGTCTTGGAAGAAGAAGCGGCAAGAAACTTCCAAGAAGCTTTTTTTGCTACTCACATTACAGATAGCACTTTATTACTACTTACTAGCTAGAATATCAAACTCATGTCCAAGCATTTTTATCTTTAAAATAATCATCAAGTTTGTAATAACCTTTCGTCATAAGAATGCCTTTGCCCGGAAGGGTGGGGTTGCGTTCTCGCTTGCCATCTTAATTCCATAAAAAAATGTTTCCAGTGTAGCAAAAGCTATACACTATGTGGAACTGTAGCGTAACACAGAGAGAGAGTAAACCGCGAAAAGCCAAAGCCAAAAATCCGGTGTCGGAGTTTTTTAAGGAAGGTCTCCGCCATGGCTTAACGACTGCTAATGATAACAACTAGGACCGGGACCGAGACCGCTCAAAATTTTTTGCCACTAGCGCTCCAATCCAACTATAGACCGCGCCCGCTGTTGCTTAACTCAATCGATCCTAGTTACCACAATCAGATTATACGTACCTAACTGCCGTTTTAGTGTGTTCAGCTATTTCAAAAGGAGTATCAGCTATAATCGACCTCTCGTGGGCTCCGTGGACGTTATTGGAGGAGCTGACCACGGAGGCGGGTATACCTC
This sequence comes from Ochlodes sylvanus, assembly GCA_905404295.2. Lineage (NCBI taxonomy): Eukaryota > Metazoa > Arthropoda > Insecta > Lepidoptera > Hesperiidae > Ochlodes > Ochlodes sylvanus. The sequence goes on from FR990129.1 coordinate 12,008,666, forward strand.
TGCTGCGAAGTGTCCTGGGATCCCAACAACTCGTGGCAGCTTTCGACAAGTATCTTGCGTTGAGGAATGCAACTGATGCCGTATTTATCCTGGAAACGGAGGGTGGTGCGTTGTTTCTTCGTTTGTTTGTTTGTGTGTACCTAGTTAAGTGACGCGCAATCTTGACTGTTAAGGCCTATTCTGTGTTTGATGCCAACTGTCGTCAAAGGCCCTAAATGTCGCTTACGATGTTATATTTAGATTTAGTTTCTGCATGTGACCAGAAAATTTCGCTTTTGGTCCATTGACTGTTTTTAGACATTTCATTACACTCTGTATCATTATCCGCAGATGTTGACCAAACTCTATACGAGCTACTGGGTCAATCGAGCACTCGCGTGTGGGTGAACGCCGGGCTCACCAGGGAGTCTGCCAACTCGTTGCGAGCTATGCGGCCCGATCCAAGCTTTTATGTGATTGTTGGAAGCAGTAGTTTCGTGATGAAAATTTATAAACGAGTGAGTTTAAACGTTCACCTCCGCTCTTATAATTATATGTTGGGAAGTTTGATGTTGGGAGGGTTGATGACCCGGATGGCGCAATGGCTGATCGCCGTTCCGAGGGTCCTGGGTTCGATTCCCAGCGAGGCGGAAATTTGAAAGATGAATTTAAATTTCCGTTCTTGGTCTGGGTGTGTGTGTTCTTGTCTTGTGTGTTGTCCATGGCACCCACGACACAGGGTATCCTAGTGTGGGGCTATGAGTGTGTAGCGTTAATATTATTATTATGTTGGGAAGAGTTGAGAACGCGCGAAAATGAGTATCTAAATAGCCTATTCCCGCATCTTCGCTATTAGAGTATTCCCTCGGTCTCGGTTCGGTGTCGGTTTTTGACGAAGATCAAAGTGTTTCTTGTTTGTTGTACGAACAGTGCGCGCGTTTACATATTCGTCACTAGCTTTCCCCCGCGGCTTCGCACGCCAATTTTCAAAAATCCTTTTTTAGTGCTCACTTGCGTCACTTGTGGTATTTACATACAAAGTTTCAAGTGAATCCATTGAAGAAATAAAAAGTTTTAGTTTATGCTCTTGTTTACCCCCTTAGGAGGGGGGGAGGGGTTTTCCAAAAATCCTTTCCTATTGCGTCCTTTATGGTTGCCAACGCATCGGTAATTCCTTTAGTGTTTGTTTGTTTGTGTGTGTGTTTGTTTGTTTGTTTGTTTGTTTGTTTGTGTGTTTGTTTGTTTGTTTGTTTGTTTGTTTGTTTGTTTGTTTGTTTGTTTGTTTGTTTGTTTGTGAGTTCCAATGTCTATGGGCGACAATAATCACATACTATCGTATAGTCTGTCGTATTTTTTCCGATATCAGAGTACGTTGTGAGTAGTCTTGATTCTTGATTTTCTATATGTATTGTTAATTTGGAGTGAAGAATGAGGAATCTATGAAAGCGGAAGAAGGAAATGATGATGATGATGATGAAGAATTAATTCCACAGGCCGTGAGAGAAAAGTTGGTGCGTCGTGACTTCCGATGGAATTTGCTTCTGACAGATTATGTGACCCCGGATATGTCGCAGCTGGTGCTACCGACCATGGTAATGCAGGCAGATGCTGTCGAATGCTGCAAGTTGATAAGCATGCGTAATGATTGTGGTTGTCCACAGGACATTCAGGTACATTAAAAAAAATACTTTGTGGTTTTATGACACCGCGATG